>JAHLJT010008756.1:21992209-22047054 GCA_031308135.1 Acheta domesticus
TCCTTTTCCTACGCCCCCTCCCCCTTCTGTCCCCTCATCTTCCTTATCGTCCCATGCCTCCGCCGCTTTATCTCCTTTTCCTCTTCAAATTCCATCCCAACCTCCTTTTCCTTCCTCCTGCTCCTCTCCAGGCAGTCGCCCGCCGCCAGCCACCCTCTCGCCCTGGCACGCACTGCTGCCCCCTCCCCCCCCCAGGAGGCGATCATCTCTCAATTAGCGGGCGAGGGGTGCGTCGCGTTCTTCAGCCTCAGGAATTCATGCTCCTCCCCCCCCCCAGCGCTGCTGAGGAGGTGCTCGTAAATATTGCGCTGCCGAGTTTTGCTTTCTTTAATTAGAGCTCACGTTCGGCGCTAATTTGGCGCGGTTCGGTGATACATGCGGTTCTTCTGGTGATTCATTCACGTAACGACGTGATTAGGTTGTAACTGAGATCATGCTGGAGGCACGCACTTGGTTGAAGGACAGGATGCCTTATTACCCTGTTAATAGCTCTCTCAACGATCAGAATTATAACCTCCTCCTTTCAATTCATTTTTTATTTATATTACAAATATTTCAAAGTAATATCACGTCATTAGAGAAGCTATGTTACATTTTCTAAAGATTAGTTGTAAGGTAGAGTAGTTCTATTAGAAGAAATTATAATTCATCTCTACATAGTGTTCACATTGTAGGTTTAGTAGATTGTATATTTCTTAAAATTTGATATTTGAGAGGTTATTTTTGAAGTTGTTGAGAAGGTAGTAAATAATTCGATGAGTATCTTCTTCGACGTATTCTGCGGTCACCCCAGGTTTTGGACACGCTTAACAGTTACTCTGCACAGCGCTTGTCTGCTACATTAAAAAACACTCAT
This sequence comes from Acheta domesticus, assembly GCA_031308135.1. Classification (NCBI taxonomy): domain Eukaryota; kingdom Metazoa; phylum Arthropoda; class Insecta; order Orthoptera; family Gryllidae; genus Acheta; species Acheta domesticus. Next base: position 21,993,066 of record JAHLJT010008756.1, read on the forward strand.
AAAATGAATTATATCAATTAGAATGGAATTTTTATTGATACTACATCGCTTGTAGCATTATGGTATCCTAGTGCCAAATTATTTATTTAAAAATCAAGACGAACAGGACAGTTATTCAATTTTGCGGCCAATTTGTTACATGCAGTTTTAAAGAAAATTTTGGAAAGACAGACAGTATGGCTAATTGAGTATGCCTAGTCGAGTATACCTTACAGGATGGCTAGAAAAACTGTCAGGCAAAATGTAGTTGAAAGTGAGATATACAAGGAATTTGTTGAATCAATGCTTGAATTTTTTGCTCTTGGGAAGACTTAGTATGTCACACAAAGTATTAAAATCATGTTTAATCTCCTTCCTGTTGTATTGAAACTAGTGGTACTACAACATCACATACTCTCCTGCATCATTTCTAAATTTACAATTTCCGAAAATTCTGAGAATTCAACGAAAAGTGAGATCCGAACCATTCTTTTAGGCTTCTTGTGTCTGTGAGGGAAGATTTGAAGAAAAAATTTGAAATGGTTTTTGATATTTTTTAAAAATTGCATTAATTTCAAGCCCAAATCACGCAAAAACTAATAGTTTCTTTAAAAAATTTACCTGACCTTTTTTTAAAGAGCAGATTTTTTGGAATGTAGAATTTTTTGGATTGTAGTGTGTCTAAGGTAAAAATCTCTTCAATTTTGTATTTTATTGTACTATGTACTATATATATGAAGATATGAAGAGCATTTATCCACTTTTTCATTACCAGGGCCCAGAAAGAAGAGATTTTCTGGAAAATTCTCCATTTTCCGGCGCACGATTGCAGTACTTTCTCTTCTTATGATGAAAGTGCTAGAAAAATAGTTTGTATTAATCACACATCACCTTATACATATTGCAAACAACGGTTTATCCTAAAATAGGTGAGTGGGTATATTGTTTTGGACCGGAGTGCAACGCGGCCGAGATCGCTTCTTCGCAGACGCTCCGCCGGAGCGTTCGCGTCGCTGCAACCTCGCGACGGGAATGTTGCCTCATTCGAGGACGCTCTTTTTCCTCACATGTGTTCCTTTGGGCACGGCCGACAGCTCGTTACCTTGTGAATAATGAGAGGTCGGGAAGATGAGAAGCAGTGATAATACGATAATAAATGAGAATGCGAGTTATTTTTATCAGCCGACTTCACCTTAGAAGTCCCAATATGCGTGTGGTGAGCAATAGAAATTTTACATCATTTAGTAATAAATCACTCTTGTGTAATGTGAAAAACCATTACTACTCTCGTGGTTTATATTTTAAATACTTTGCTGTGTAAGTTTAGGTGATTCGGACCTGCAACACTGTGCTCTGATTTTAGACACTGCAAGCCTAACATTCTTCTCAATAACGACTCCTTCAAGAAATTCAGAATTCATCACAAATTTTCGTGAAAATAGAGAACAATCGTGGCAGATACTGAATCCTTTATGTGAAAGGAATTAAACAAAAAAAAATCATATAATTATTTTTCTCATATTTTTGTTAACGTACGTGTTATAAAATAATATATTATGAATTAATAACGATGTTCTTAATTTTAAAAAATTAAACAGATGTAAAAATTGTACTTGTAAATTTACATTAATTGTAATTGATACTTCCAGTAATAGAGGATGTGCGGTTTTTATGGAATAGTCGGGTATTGTGAAATACAGAGCTTATTCCTCTGTCAAGGAGCTGCTGTCAAGTGGAGCAGTGAAAATTTCACAAATACCGATCTTTCTAATGCAATGTAACTACAAGGGCAGATAGGAAAGTAACGCATCATAATTGTTTGCCCAAACATTTAACTGATACCAAAACACAAAAATCACCAAAGACCTTACATCTTGGACCTACTTTTTCTATACAGTCGCCAAGTTTATCAACACATTTCTGCCAGCGTGCTACCAGTTTCAATATGTTCTGTTCGTAGAAGTTCGTTTGGTTGGAGTATAGCCCTCTTGGAATAATGCACGCCCCTGGAGATATTGCTACGGTCTACTCAGTCATTCCCTTATACGCCACGCATTTCCTATGAATTTCACTAGGATTTATGCCCTTTGGCACTCAAATTTCGCACTATACTTCTCTGCTTCTTCACACGTTAACGACAGTAACATGCGCGCCATTTTTGTTTCTTAGTTCAGGCTACACTCTCTAAAGCTGCGCACGAAAATAAAATACCCTCCATAGCACTAACTTCAAACTATTTCGTCGTGTAATTTCACCATTCTAATCGGAATACCAGCAGAGAAAAAAAAGTATTGTGCGTTACTTTCCGATCTGTCCTCGTAGTTTTCACGAATAAGTATGATCATTTTCCGTTGCAATTGCCTCAATTATTACACTCTAAAGCTTTGTAGTGCTGTAGTAAGTGTGTATGAGATAGATACATAGATAAGACAAAAGGCTTCGTCCCTCTTTGGAGACACGAAAACAGAAAGCAAGTAATTTGCAAAGGAATCAATCACGGGGGTCGCAAAGCACACGCACGAAGCGGGTATTCATATGCAAAGAGCGGTGAGGAGCGTAACGGAGCATGTATTCCCTCGACAGCGTAACTCAGCCTTTTCCCTCTCCTCCTGGGGGCTAATTGCCTTCTCCCCAGCTAACGACGAGCGGCGACACGACTGTAGGGTTGCCAACTATTTTATTCCAGAAGGGATGGCATTTTAGGGAGGAAGAGGGGGAGACAATGAAGTAGAACAGTATAAAATTATATTCAAAACGTTAATGGAATTAATATTGGTCATGAAGAGGATTTTAGTAGCAAGTACATGTGTAACTTTGTTTTACTTTGTTCTGTGAATTTCCAAATAACAGTATGTTATTTCTCCTTCCTCATATACATAGTATAAGCAAAGTTATATAGTGAAACTAAAAAAATATTGGTAATGAAGATATACGTGTGTTGTATTGCTTATTTATTGTAATGATTTATGTACCTTAATGAACAGACGTGGTAATTTTCTAACAATTTATTTACTGTTATAAATAACTTGACGTTTCGACACTGTTTGGAGTCTTTTTCAAAATTTAAAAAATATAATGAAAATTCTAATGTCCAGAATTTTCCGACACCATAGAAAAAAAGATAGCATTTTAATAAAAAAATGTCATTATGATATAAAAAATTGTCACCGTAACATTCATCCGGACAACTAGTCTGGTCAGCATTTTAACACCTTTTTTTGCAAAAGTTTTCTGTACTGCGGCATATTCTGTGAAGAATGAGAATGTACTCATTGATTAAACTTAAGAAGGTTATTTAATTACTTAGAGACGAGAAGCCAATATTCTTGAAGTGCTTTATTCCAAACGGTTAGAACAGTTGGTACTCCTGGTGCGAAGGGCCTCGCCTGCGGATGCAGATGAGGCGGCGTAGCATGGCGCGCACGCAATCGGCCAGTTAGCGGCGCCGTGGCGCTGGAGCGCGTCATCGGTGTCATCGGGAAGTTGGCGGCCCTGCAGCGGCGCCGCTCATCGGGGTTAGGGGGCGGGGGGAAGTTGGGAAAACTTCTGAGCCGCATTTTCATTCCTTTGTATTCTATTGTGTTTAGTAAACTGGGACCGGGAGATATTGCTCAGGGTATCAGCTGATGTTACTGCAGTTCGTCTAACCTGGAGGTCCTAGGCTTGAGTCCCGATGGTGGCAGGATTTTCGACACTAGCTCTTCAGCTCGGTCGAATTCAGTCGCTGTCTGTAGGAGAATTCTAGTGGTCGGCTGATCTGATCGGCAGTTTTTCGTGGTTTCTCCGATCTACTCTAGGCGAATGCCGGAGCAGTGCCCTAAAAAATGGACCACAGCCTGCGCACGATCTTTTCCTACCTCTTCCTTGTCCTATCCTCACCCCTTGCACACACGCTTACATAACATGCACTACACTACCACACATGTCAAAGACCTGTCAGGAGCCTAGAGCGTGTCGTGGCTGGGGCGATGCCCCGCTGACGGGAGATAACTAGTTGGGGAAAAACCCGCTAGCCGACGATAGGTCGGCGCCGTATCTCGCCATTAAGCGAGGGAAGACTACCGCCACCTCCCTAGGAAAAACATACATTACACTTACGGAGCTAATGACCCTAGTAGTTTGACACGCCCGGAATCACTAACACTCAATCAATCATTAATAAACCGGGAGCGATTGGTTATTTAAAACTTGGTTGTCCGGGAACCGCAGCGTCTTACGCACGGCCCTAGCCCCTCATAGGATGCGCTGCATCAAGGATAGCCGAGAAAATAGGCTAATGCCCGAGAATGCCTATTTTGATGGATTTCCCGGTTAACCTTTAATTACCTGCGCTAGCGTACTGAGTGCGCCAGTCGCATTCTTTTGGTTCCTAACAACAATACGTGCATCATATTGCATTATATCTTCCGCTAAACTTTCTTCTGAGTTTCTTTAACAGTTTGAATTCGTGTCTCAGCTACTCCGTTGCAAGTCGTGGGACCAGCTAGCTGCATTCTGCCTAAAACGTTTTTGGCGCAATGTGTGCGCCGCGCGAATAATAATGTAAATACATACAAGAATGATTTCTTTTCAAGTATAGACGTTGTAGAAATCAATTATTACGTATGATGGGATAAAATATGGATAAAATATAGTGTGAAAATATTAATATGTATTTTTATAATCACTCGTTCATATTTATAGTAACATAACACGTAAAATATCATCCTAAAAATAACAACGAAAAATAGACCTGGATTATGAATTAGCAATATTCTACATAACAAATATACAATGTTTTAGATCAAACAAGCAGTGGTGCTACAGAATGGCACAGACTTTTCCGTATTAGTTTTCTATTTCCTTGGGTCTTCGCTAGCTAATTTGGAATTGCCAATTCGGAATTTCTTGCCAGCTGTCATCTATCACCGCAAAAGTACATTTTTTTGGTCATTTTCTTAATTTTTCAGTTTCCTTTTGGTAGAACGGAAATATAAATTTTAGAATATTAAAGAACACAAAAACCTAGTCATGAATGGCAATTTTCTTTTAAAAATTATGTGCCGTGTAAGAGAAAATGGGTTTTAGCGCTACTAAAAGTGCAAATTTGATGCTCATTTTCACAGAAAATATTTGAGTTTTCAAAATACTTCATTTGAAGTTATTTGAAGCACTTACACTCACAAATATAATAATCTTTACAAATTGCTTGTAATGTGCACTATTAAAGATGTGAGAGATCTTAAAAAAAATTACAATTATGTAATTTTTGAAAAAAACAAAAATAACTCAAAATAAACTTTACGCTATAACTAAAGAGTGTAAATAGCACTATCCGTTACAAGAGTTTGAAGAAACAATTTGCAGCCATATATGAGAAAATAGCGTTTGAGCGTTTCTGAAATTGCGAAATTTTGAGCTACTTTTCACAGAAAAACGGTAGTGTTTTCGAGAAACTTTACTTGACATTATTTAAAGCATATGTACTCATAAATACATTAATGTGAAAATATCGCCTCTAATGTAAATATTACGACGTGAGAAACATGTGAAAAAATTTACATTTTTGTAATTTTTGAAAAAATCGACTCAATAGAGCAATATGGCTTTTATGTCATCTGATAGAGTACATTTACCACTATCCCTACCAAAAGTTTAAAGAAAAAAGTCTTGGAGCCATTTTTGAGAAAATCTTGTTTTTACAATTTTTAAAATTGCACATATTGCACGCAATATTGCACGAAAACTACTTAAATTTTGAAAAACATTTACATGATCCTTTATGAAATAACTTAATACGCAGAACAAATTTTATTTGAAGAAAAAATCTCTATCTTCAATTTTTTAGTTGGAGAAAGACGCCGAAAAAAATTCAAACTTTCACAATTTTCGAATATTCAGAGTTATTCGTGAAAATCGGACCCTACTGCATGTTAATAAAGTGTTCTCTACTCTATTCATACAAGAAATTTAAAGAAAAAATTTTGAGCCAGTATTTGAGAAAATTTTGAAATCCCAGGGAGGCTTAATGTAATACCTCCAAATTTTGAAGAATCTTTTCAAAATCTCAAAGCTTCGACTAGAACCAGATCGACCGAGAGGAATATCCATTTTGGAAGAAATCGTACGTATGGTTTAGGCGCTAGCAGTGTTGACACACGAACAGACAGACGACAGACGGGCAGACGTTTTCCTTTCAATTGGTTTTTCGGTATCAAAGACCTAGAAAACAGGGTTTCTGGCTACACCACGTGTTAGGGGATTTTTGTTTCTTAATTAAGCAACTGGTTTTATCCACTTCTTCGTTTTCACGGTCCGGCAATAAATTTTTTTCCTCCGAAAATTGGCCATTTTTTTCGCGCAGCATTCCATAACTTTCCCTATACTACTTGTATCACTCCGTGCTACGTATACGGTAAAGTAAAAAGCAGAGGACCAACCCTTGGCAACTTCGAATTTTTAGTTCTACCAAATTTCGTAAACGCAAAATTAAATAATTGTGCGTTTCATTCTATCGTTTCCACGAATGTAACAAACTTATTAGTAAATACAAGAAAATTATATTGGTCTAATTCTTTATTTTTATTAGTATAATATTCTGATAGAATCACGTGCCACCAGTGCTTTGTTATTATTGTATTCAGTGATTTATAATTTTTAATTTATATTATAAATATATAACTATTTCTATTGATTTAATAATTAATTTGGGGTACGTTCCGTGGTCCTATAACTTTACAATAAACCTTAGTGCAACTAAGCCTTATTAGAGACACACAATTCATTTCAGTATTGTACATTTCATATATACCATATATTAATTTCATATATACCACATATTATTTTATGCAATAAGTAATCATGGTTATGAATGAAAACAGTAATTTATCGCAATTGTTTTTGTTATTGCGTAAACAATCGTTTCTTTGTTGGTGCACTTAGTGTGCTGCCCGAGAATTACGTGTTAATTGTTAGAATTAATTGCTATTGTTAATTAAGATTAATTACACATTAGAGAACTGCAGAGTGCCATTTGGTCGCTCCTACTCAGCTCCAGCATTTCAGCCTCGACTACCGTGACCTCCAGCATCCTGTTCTCGCCTGCGTTTGGCTGGTTCACGGGGCCACGGCGGCAGCCGTGGTGATGAGGTGATGACTATCGGAGGGATTTTTAGGATAAGGAGTGGGAAGTTTGTAGGAGTGGGCAAGTTCCACTCTGCGTGTCATAAGTTTCTGTATGCATCACCTTGGATTTCGTAAAAAACTCTTTCTGATAGGAAAAAGAAGACTTACAGTCTCGTTTCATGATTTCGGAGACTCACTGCCGTCACCATTTCCAGCACCACCTCAACTACACTTTCACTATGATTGTCAACACCACATCGTCTTTTAATCATTTACAACGATTCCAGTACATAAGCTTGTGGTTGTACGTGAAATGTTTGCATAGTTTAATGCAAATGTAATAATGAACAAGCAATGCCAAGAACGTTGAAGGAGAGGCAGGGACAACTATGTTAATGACCTGCCCTGAACTCGCTTTGTTCTCCACAAATTTAACATGGTGCTGTAGGGATTCTCTGTTATCTCAATCATCGACGTCCGCACTTCACTGCAATCACTGCTAACACCATCGACATCACCACAGTAGTACTTGCGAACTGATTCTGCTCTGTATTTCGAAATATTTCTTCAGAATTAATTCAATGCGTAGATAGTACTCGTAGATAGGAACAGGTCTACGGACGGTTTCTACGTAACCGCAAGGAACGAACACAGCAACGTAGAAGTCTTTGTCTGAAACCGAAAAGAAATATTTCATAGAAGAGTCCAATCAATTTAATATTTTCTAGTCTGATAAAGACAGGACAGCATTTCTAGAATTTGTATTACTAATTTTCATTGCACGCAGAAATTGAAAGAAAACAACGTTGCCTACGGCCATGTGAGAGGTTTCTATGAATTTGTTAGATACGCAGGAACTCGAGAAAAATGTAAAGACAATGTAACAGTTTGTATTTTTAATGAAAATATAAATACTTGATTGCGTTATTTTTCCTATTGTCATACTGCGTGTACGACTGAATTCTCATAAGCAATGCGTCACTACTTGTGACATAGCGACAGCAATACTCCTAAGAAAGGTGCCGCCCCGCCATTTAAAACTTGCAATTCTCTTTGTGTTATGGAACAGAAATTGTTTTTATATTTTTGAGATGAAAAGTACAGTCGTAAAGTATGTAAGGATATTGTACTAATGTTATTGCAGTATTCTTTAATATGGCTGTAGTTGAAGTATTTAATTTTTGTGGACTAATGAGAAAATTTTATTTATTGATCTTTGGCAGTGTGCAGCTACTTTTTGGAGAACAATTTTGTGTAGTTTTGTTCATGCATAATTTTTGCTGCAGCAGGAAAGTTGTATCTGTTTATTTCCATCTCCATATTAACATTAATGATTTTTCAAATGCAATTATGAAAAAAAACGAGTAATTTTTTCTGCCTTTAGGCAGCTACCACTCCATCAGTCTTGCCCAACCCACGAATGCCCTTCCAATTGCTCCCATCCTTCATCATTTTGTTCCTATTCTCGGTATCCATTGTCTGGAGATCATTTTATATGCATTCATCCACTTAATTTTTGGTCTTCCTTAACTCTTCTTGCGTGAGTTAAAAGCCATTTTTCTTTCTCCATAATCGGGAGGATTTGGCACAGTGAGGGCCTTCGCAGCCGTTTCTTCGCCGCCGGCTTCGTGCAGCGGGGCTGCTGCCGCCACCACAGCTTCTGCGGGTTCCGGCGGCCGCGCTGTCGCCGGTCAAAAAGGCTGACGTATTATCTGCCTCAGGGCTCGTTCAAAGTTAATCCATTAGTTTGGCGTGACCCACCGCGCGCCCTGGGCGACGGCCGCGCGGGCGGCGCGGAGCGGAGGCGGGGAAGAGGCGGGGAGGAGGCGGGGAGGAGGCGGGGCGGAGGCGGGGCGGAGGCGTGGCGGGGCAGGGCGGGGGTATGGGAGTTGGGTGGAGGGCGATGGGGTGGGAAAGCTCCGTGCCGCTCGGAGAAGGCGAGGTCGTGCAGAGCGGAGCACGGAGGGCCTGGGCGGGGTGGAGACGGGAGATGCAATGCGGGGCAGAGCGCTGAGAGGGTGGGGATGGACAGTGCTGGGCAGGCGGAGACGGAGTTGTGGAGAGGATGACTCGAGGCGGAGAGGAACCAAGTGAAATGGTGAGGGGGAGGGACGGGTAGATAGGATCGAGGGGAGCGGGCCTGGCCGGGCGGAGACAGAATGAGGCGTGAAGCGCGTGGCGAGAAGGGTGAGTCGTTGCCAATGCTACACAGCAGCGGGCAAGTGAGGAGGCGGGGAAGTGGGGAGGCGGAGACGTGGGGCGGCAGGGAAATGAGAAGGCGGGGAAGTGGGGAGGCGGGGAAGTGGGGAGGCGGGGAAGTTGGGGAGGCGGGGAAGTGGGGAGGCGGGGAAGTGGGGAGGCGGGGAAGTGGGGAGGCGGGGAAGTGGGAAGGCGGGGAATTGGGGAGGCGGGGAATTGGGGAGGCGGGGAATTGGGGAGGCGGGGATTGGGGAGGCGGGGAATTGGGGAGGCGGGGAATTGGGGAGGCGGGGAATTGGGGAGACGAGGAAGTGGGACGCGCGAAAGTGGGGAGGCGCGAAAGTGGGGATGAGGGAAAGAGGGGATGCAGGAAATTGGGGATGTGGGAATGTGAGGATGCGGAAATGTGGGGATGCGGGAATGTGGGGATACAGGGAAGTGGGGAGGTAGGGAGGTGGGAAAATGAGGAGTTGGGAAAGTGGCAAGGCGGGGATGTAGGGAGGCGGTTAAATGGGTGGCGGGGAAGTGGCGAGGCGGGAGAGTGGGGAGGAGGGATGTGGAGGAAAGGATATTCGTTGGGAAGAATCAGAGAGAGTGGAAGCACGTCGGAGAACAGGGGGTGGGGGAAAGCGGGGAAGGGGAGAAACAGGATGGGAAGAGCTGGTTTGGGCTGAAGGACGCAGAACGCAGCAAAGCTGGGAGCAGGGAGGGGCTTGGCTGAGTCCGCTTCTCGCCACGCGCTGTGGATGGAGGCGGCGGGGGAGCTGTGTTGGGCTTGTCCGGGCGGGGAAGGGTGGGCGGCGAGGGGAGAGCAGTCCTGTGGAGTTGGGGCGGGGGTGAGCGATGAGGGCGGCGGAAGAGACGCAGTAGTTGCGGAAGATCAACTTAAGCGCCGAGTTGCGGGCGGCAGTGGGCGGAGATGGGGAAAGTGAGAAGGAGCATTGGAGAAGAAAGAAAGTGAAGTTTTTGTGAACTTCTTATTTTGGTGATTTTATACATTTCGTAAGTGCATTGTACCGGTAATACGATTTGCAGAACTTTTTGGTGAACAATTCCTACGTTAGTTTATCCACATTTGAAAGTGATTTGGAAGAGCGCAGTGTATTAACAATTACTCTTCTTGGTGTTCTCGTAACATCTAGTTGTCCTCAATTTTAAGAGGTATCCAGACCAGAGTATTTATGTTTGAATAAATGTTGAGAACTCACTTCTTAGAGTTAGTAAGAAGAATGTTGGATAATTGATATCTCAATCTCGAACATATCCAATCTTCAGTTAAAATGCACACAAAAAAATCTCAGTCCAACCTCTCAACAATGGAATGCTGGCAAATAGGGAATTATTCCTAATATAACAGTCAAGTGTTGATTCAATCCCGAAGACCATGCATCAAAGTATCAATGAATTATTTATTCCCGAAAACTTCTAGACGTTTATGTAGATGGTTACTATCATCTCAACGACCAAAGTTGTCAGTAAATTTGTGGGAAATCAACCTACATAATTAGATTCAAAAGTATAACCATAATTTCTACTGTGATTATATTAATCTGCACAATTTATGTAGTCACCATAGACGGAATGTTAGTGATTCCGAGCGCGTCAATATTAGTTGGACATTAGTCCCATGAGAATAGTGCATGTTTTTTTCATCGGGAGGCGGCGGTGATCTTCCCCCGGTGGATGCTAAGATCCGGACCAGACCTACCGTCGACTAGCGAGGTTTTCCCCAACCAGGTGTGTCCTACCAGAGGGGCATCGCCTAAGCCGGGACAACCTATAAGCCCTCGACCGGTCTTCTGGTATGTGTGGTAGTGTAGTGCATGTTAGTGTAACTGTGTGTGTGTGTGTGTGTGTGTGGGTAAGGGGTGAGGATAGGACAAGGAAGTGGAAGGAAAGACTTCATTTACGAGGAAGGAAAGATGGCGCGCGGTCCTTGGACCGCTTGTTCGGATAGTGCTCCAGCATTCGCCTGTTGTTCAAATGAGAATTGTCGGAAAACCGATCAGAGCAGCTGGCCGCCAGAATTCTCCTCCAGACAGCGACTGAATTCGACCTAGCTGGCAAGCTAGAGTCACCATAGAGATATGAGATGTAATGAAATAATATTAATAATAATAATAATAATAATAATAATAAGAAGAAGAAGAAGAAGAAGAAGAATGGCTTTATTTAGAACAGTCCACATTTTGCGCAAACACTGACAGCCCTAGATCTGCTCGGTAGGTAGCTGGTTGCAACCTGGAGTAGATTTTATATTCAACCGACTCATAACATCTTTAGTCGTGATATAGAGAAGTAATAATAATAATAATAATAATAATAATAATAATAATAATAATAATAATAATGCAGGATGTGCCTTTTATATGAAGTGGGGGCGTGGCGTGGCGTCGCCGGTGGCCGCCTCCAGAGAGCGGGGCCGCCGGTGACGACTGCAGAGGGACAGTGGAGGGGAGTGACCCTCGGGCGCCCTCGCTGCGTGCGAGATGAGACCGCACTAATGAGTGGGGGTGATGGATGGGAGGGGTGGGGAGAGACCTCCAAACCTCCAGATTCTAGGAGCTACTGTGCGTCCCTTCCCCCCGTCCTTCCTTCCTCTTCTGTGCTCCCACTCTCCTTCCGCTCCTTCACACCCCCCCACCACACTCATCCGATCCTTCGTTCTCTCCTCCTCCTCTCTTTATCCCTTCGTCCTTTCATCCACACCTTACCCTTTGCCCATTTCCTCCACCTTACATTACACCTCCACCCTCTTCCCTTCGATCTTTCCCAACACCGATACTATTATCCTCATCCCTTCTCTTCTTCCATTTCTCCCCTCCACTTTCTCCACTCCTCCCTCTTTTTACGCTTCCTATCCACCTCTCGTCGGCCCCTCCCGCTCCACCAGCTTATCTAGGGACGGAGTTAAAAATAGACCTCAGCAATGGCAACCCAGTTGCCATTCTTGAGGTATATTTCTAAAACGACAAAAAGTTCAACAAGAAAATGAAATTTTGATTAAAGTTCTTGATGCTTAAAATGATTTCTTTCCAGGTTAATAAATATTTTGATGAAATTTTGATACGGAAAAATTCTCGAAAAGTAGATCAAGGCTTGGAACATTATTACAATACTAATTAGTCTAGTAATTCGGCTGGTGTTGCGGAACGTTACTCATGGTAAATCGAAGAAAATAATTTAATTTACAAAAGTATTGCAAAATGTATGGATTTAAAATGTTCACGACATCGGAATCAGAAGTAATAACTATGGTTCCATGATGATTTTGATTTTCAGTAGTACTAGTTCAATGTTTTCAAAGGGAATTTTAGTTGTTTATCAACATACATGATCTTCAATTCCGTCAGACATATATCTCTTTATAAATGATACGATATTACAATTTACAACTATACAGATCCGTATATTACAATTTCTAAATAAATTACTGAAGCTTCTTCTCTTCTAAAAAACACTTCATAGCTAAAAATTTACTATTCTTGTGTCACAAAACTCTCATTGTAAATAAAACACATTATGGGCAATTTGTTTTCAAAATCTAGTGAGAAAATGTTTACTCTGTACACTCAGACTTGAATAATTTAATACACCCCAGGTAACAATTTCCTATAATATTCGCCTCGAATTTTTGCAACTTATGAGGTTCTTTTGTGGAGTAAGTATCAAGAGGTATCTTACAAGCCTTTGTAATGGTGCTGCCGGTGTGACGGCCGGTGTGTCGGTTTCGACGTGAATATAATAAGCATGTTGGAGTAAAATAAAAATTAAAAAGGAGGGACGACGAATCCCGTATCAGAAGGAGAACTGTGAACCGTCCTTGAAATACGACGAAGAAATGACATCATTCTGCCGGTCGAGGACTTCGTGCGTCACATTCCCGCATTTTACTGGCCATTTCCTCGTGGCTCTTTATTGGCAATATAAGAGTAACAGCCTAGCGCCATCCCACGTTTATTAATTAACTCCCGGAGGCAATATACCTTAAGTCGTCGCTATCGACGCCTACGGGAGACAGGTGTGAGCCTGTAGGACCAATGAATCTCGTCTGCGAGTCACGTGATTGGAAACGGGCGAGACGAGTCATTCCACCTGGTGTATCACCCGACCTTTCCTGGAGCGACACGCAATCTTCATACTTCGCTGATAAGATGTCTGCTTAATATTCTTCCACCCTCTCTGCAAGGACTATTAATATTCGAATTAAGTAAGAAGGAACAGCGGGAGATTTCGGCGCCTGCGAGAGGCGACGGTGCGAGAGAAGCTCTCCTGGAGGCTGTCTCGGCGCCGAACTCCCTGCGCGAAGTTCGCCCAAAAAACGGGAGACGCGGTAATGAGGAGCCTGACCAGTCGCCTGTGATCGTCTGGTTTGTTTTACTTTCGACAATAATTGGAGAAAATATACGCAAAGTTTTAATGAAGTGAGTCGCGAATTTCACGCCAGATTCCGCAAGCCTGTGGGTGGGACAGCGTTTCTTCGCTTCCTCGGGCGAATTCTCGGTTACGTCGCGTTCCGTTGACGTCTACGCGGTTTTCTTTGAGTGTGATGGTGTATCTGGTTCAGTTTTTTGCGGTTCAGTTTTCACTTTTCTGGTATACGAGTATAATACGATTTGGAGAACCCACTCTCAGTTCATTTTGTGAAAATTCTCAGTGTTGGTTAATACGTGAATGATTCTCGACTAGGTGAATTCATTGCATTCATTGCGAAAGTTACCAAGACCAGTAAATAAATTAAATTTATTAGTGAATATAATATTATCTAAGGTGCTTAAATATACAACAATTAATATCATAATACATACTAACTTTAATTTACCATTATTAATATTTATTAACTCGAAGTTACCTTCTGATTATCCAATGATACCAAATGTTTTTGTATTGTTTTTTAAAGTGGGCAGCACGCAATCTGCCAGCATCTGCCAGCCAATTAACAATAAATCATTCCGAAGTATTGGTTATCACGTGCAAATGCATTGGTTCGAAGATTTACACTTTAGACTTTATTTAACTTTGAAGTTTTTTACATCCACTAGGCTTTACAGAATTATATTCATTATTTCAATTATTATTGTCCATCATTTAATGTAAAGATTACTATAGATTGTAGCTATTAGATGCTTCGTTTAGTTATGAATATATAAAGTAAACAATGATAACGTCTTTCAAAAAAACTTTCTTGTTTCAAAAATCCCCTCCCAGGAGGGTGAGACAATACAGAAAAGCTAGCCCATACTAGAAAGATTATAAAACCAGTGCGAGAAAGTCTGTGACAGCTGTGGTACCGCTTGAGTGTTTTGTTTTCGATTTACCCTTTTGTATGGTTTGCAATGGTTACTCTGTCTGACATGTAACTTCAAGTCTTTAATGTTTCCAAACGTATCACGTCGGTTTTGGAAACATTTAATGCCCTTTCTTTTTGAAGATACATGATCAATCTCGTACATAAGAGAATCTCATTGCAGAACTCATTACTCCAGATTTTAGAAAGAAAAATGAATACTTTTTTTGTTTTTCTAGGAACAAATTATGTTACAGAAAATTAATTTCCTAAGAAAAGTTTTGAACATGAAAACTGAACGAAAGAAGGCTAGTCGTGCAAACGTCCCTGAGGTTTGTGTCTCCTTGCATGACACGCAGGAAGGTTTCCGTGTCATGGAGAAGTTGGGGGTCGCTGGCTAGAGCGTTAAGAAACCATAGACAGCATGTGACAGCGCAGCTGCGCTGGGCGGGACCCCGCCCCTCGCATATTCACCCGATGCCTCTTCAATCCCTTGCTCGTCCACAGAATCAATTTTTCACACTAGGAAATCTTCTCGGAATATTGGCCTCGGAGCTAACCACAGGGAAGCGTTCCAGCCGTAGGAAATCGAATCTCCTCGTCCTATTCGTCTGTCAGTTGCGCGTGCTTATGTGTGACTCCGACCACCCGCCTTTCATATCACTCACCTTGTAAATAACTTCCTCGCTTATCACCCACGTCTTCGATGCCTGCCGGATTCTCTTGCTCACAATATTATTCGCCTATCCGATCACCCGCCTGGCCGATCACCTCGCAGCCCGATCTCCCTCTTCCCAATAGCTGCCGAATTCACCCAGCCTGATCACACCCTGCCCTACTACTACTTTCCGATCATCCCTTGCCCGATCACCCATTCCCCGATCACCTCTTGCACTATCAACCCTTGCCCGATAAACCGTCGCCCGATCATCCCTTGCCGATCATCCCTTGCCCGATCACTCTCTGCCGGTCACCCCTTGCCGATCACCTTTTGTCCGATCACCTCCGTGCACAATCACTCCTTCCACGTTCTCTTGCCCGAAAACTCTCCTTCTCTTGCGTTACGATCACTCCCCTGCCCAATTACTGACCCGGCAGCCATCGACCATCATGATCATCTTCTTTATATGATTTACTCTCCCTTATATCCACTCGCCTACCACTGTTTGCGTGTAGGCACAATACGTCCGAGAACCGACGCGTGCAAAGAACCAACGACACAATTATTCTCTTTCACTCTTCTTACAAATTTCATCGCGTTTTTGTTGTTAATATTCATGTGAAGTAGCCGCTGAAAGATCACATGAACACACTCGTTCGATGTTCGATATCGTCGATATTCGTTTGAATTCGGCCTTCTGTTATTTTCCCACGTTGCCGCTATGAAATAAAAAAATGCCGGATTTTCTCATTTTTGTATAACTCGCCTGCGGATGTGGATCCAGTTTCATCACAGGAAAGGAAAGCATGACAAAGAAAAACCTCATTATTTAATTAAACAAGCTAGCTATGTTAGTTTCAGGGGTTTCATTGAATCCTCAGTAGAATACTTGGTATTAAATCTGAAATCGTAGGTAATAACAGCTTGTTCAGAAACGTTTTTTTCGTAATTTAATGCATTTGTAAGATTATTGCAATAGCATTCCTCAAAATTATTAATACACAAATATTCATATAATCTCAAGCGGCTTAAGCTAGTCGTGTATTGCTTTTACGTAACGTGTCAATGAACTTGGGAAAGAGGATAAAAATATTACATAGAGTCTTGCGTATAAGTAATGCACAAAAAAAAGCGAACATGAAATCGCACACAAGCCAAATGCGCGCATTTCCTCAGAGACAGGTTCACGCAAAAAGCCACGATTCCCTTTCCAACACTATCCCGCACATTTAATGCGGAAACTAGTCCGAAAGTGCGCGAGCTGCAACGAGGCAGGACGTTGTAACTCCAGCAGCCGCGTGTTGGCGCTTTCCCTGTTGCCACCTCCGCAACTCTGCACTCTAGCACTCAGCGCCCTCGGTCCTCTAGGGGCCCGCCCGCCTCCCCCTGGCCCCCGCGGCCCCGCGGCCCCGCGGCCCCCGCGGGGCCCCGCGCAGACGGAAACATCGGAAAGTATCGGAACGCGCCGACCAGCTCGCGTCGTCCCCCCGCCCCGGCGCCACACCGCAGCGTGGCGCGGCGCGGCGCGGCGCGGCCGAGGCGCGGGGAGTCGCGGGTGACGGGGCGGGCGCGCCTCGCCTCTCATTTCCAATGCAGAGTGGGCTGCGGCGGCGACTCTTAGCGCGAGCGGGCTCACGGGAGGAGACCCGCCCACACGTCGGAGCCTCCACGCCCCCACACGCCCACTTGCTGCATCGCCCGCCCGCTCGCCAGCCACCTCGCTCACACCGGGGTTCGCCAGTTTGCTCGGAACGACCGGAGGAGAGCATCTGATGCGCTCGTTTTCTACCTTTAATTGATTGATTGGTTTCCGGGCACCTGATCTACTATGGTCATTAGTTGCATGATTTTATCGCGGCAGCAGTATTTGTTCCCCGCTGAATGGTAATATTCAGCGCGGGGAGATTCTTGGAGTGAAAAATTCATCGCAATCCGTCGTGTAGGTCAACACGACGGATTGCGATGAATTTTTCACTCCAAGAATCTCCCCTAGCAGGGCACCGCCGCAGCTCAGACAAGCTCTACACTCCCGACTGGACTCCGGACATGTCTACTGGTGTAGCGCATATAAGTCTAAGTGTGGATGAGAAAGGGGAGTGGAGGGGCAAGAATGAATAGTCAGAGATCGCCCATAATCTTGACTCTGCATGGGCTACCCCCTTTGTTCTACCAGAAAGCGTAAACCTTGGGGTGGGCATTTAAGGTTTTCGCTTTTGCCCTCAGCTCCCGCCGGCGCACAAGTTCGCCGATAGCCTGGTAACGGATCCCGCCGGAACGCGGCAGTTTGCTTTCACGGCAACCTTCCCATTCAATGCCTGGGTTGGGGTCGCCCTGCCAGCTCAGAGCTACTAGCTTTCCAGGCTAGTACCGGCGTCAAAACAATGCCCCCTTCGGGGGCTCCTTCCCGTCTCCTCACTGCCACCACCTTGAGGCTATTGACGCGAGTGCCGCGAGAACCTAGGCAACCTGCCAGAGGGTATCTTTCCCCGTCGGATCCGGGATCGGATGTGTGATCCGGAACATTCCGAAGAGCGCCCTCCGCCCAATCCTGTCCAAAGGTCGCCGCCAGAGGCCCACCTGGTGGGGTAGCCGAGCAAGCCCGGCTACACGGAGCTTAGTATCGCCTACTCACTGCCCCCACCTTGGAGCTAACAGCGTGAGTGTCACCGTGAAACTCAGGGACCGGGTGGTCGTCTACAACTCTCCACCAGAGATCGCGACAGTCTACGCACCCGCGATCCCCCCACCTTCGCACAGTCCGTAACCCGCGCTTTTTTAGGATTCTGATCTGGCACTGGAGAAACCACCGAAACCTACCGATCAGAGCAGCTGTCCACAAGGACTCTCCTCCAGACAGCGACTGCATTTGATCGATTGTCGAAAATTCGCCAGCGTTGGGACTCAAATCCCTGGACCTCTCGGTCAGAGTTGCTGCAGAGAACAGAAATTCTAGATCTGAGTGAGCAGAGGAGGATTTTGATTCATCTTTCATCGTTATGATCGAAATTTCATCACTGAATATACTGTCATTCACTAGCTCTTTCTTCTGTGAACATTTCTTTTTTCTTCAGACTCCTAAACCATCATGCTCCTTAATACTTAAGTAATTATGTCTAACGGTATCTCAAAGGCCTACATGCGCCATTGTATACTCCTTGTCCGTGTTGCCAGGCTCCTTACCCTTGTCCCGTTTCACCACCATTCCATCCCTTATTTCTTTCACTTTCCCGTATATCATTTTACCCAACCTCCGATACCTCGCTGTACCTGCTCACCCTACAACGACGCGTAAGTACTTCCAATCACTACTATTTAATCTCACATCGCTTTCTTTTTTATCTTTGTTACGTCCAATAATTCCCCGCAATTAATCTTTGGAATCCACTCCTTTTTGTTTCTTCCTATCTCACTCCTCGTCGTTTTCTATGTTGGCCTTTGAATTGGCTGTGTAACAGTTCTACATTATTTTCGTTTGGTCGCATTTCTATTTCTTGTCTATTTCTTTCCATGCTTACAGCTCATCTTAAACAGTTGTCACTTCTCAGACAATTCTTTGTTATATTATTTTTACTTTTCCTCTTTCAAAGGAACCTTAAAGATTGATTTTACGACAGAACATTCAAAATCGTATAGTTGAGGTGATTTCAATACTTTTCCTCCCTTCTATGGTATTGGGAGGAAAAGTATTGGAATCATTGCACCAATACGATTTTAAATTTTCTGTCGTAAAATCCATGTTTAATCATCTTTTGATTTCTAACTTAGCTCAACTAATTTACTTCACTAGTATTGAGAAACTAGTGACACTAAGAGGAGTAAAAAATTGTGAATGACGGGTATGACGCATATTCTCAGTATTTTTGGAAACGCAGTAGCACCTCTCTCTCTCCCATCCTCTCCATTTCAAAATGACCATTGCCATATACGCCTACTCTTTCTGACTGGTTTCACAGATTTTTCGTTTTCATCCTAATCTTTTAAGATTCTCGTGACTCTTTTTCACTACCATCCTTTGTTTTTATATGAACTCTGATATCATCAGGAAGTTGCCTGTACGCCGACTCTCTTTCTCTTTTCTCTCTCTCTCTCCCTCACTCTATGCTCTCTACCTCTCTCTCTTCCCCTCTCTGCCTTTCTCTCTCTGCTCCTCTCTCTCCCACTCTCTCCCCCTCTCTCTCCCTCTCTCTCTCCCTCTCTCTCCCTCTCTCTCTCCCTCTCTCTCCCTCTCTCTCCCTCTCTCTCTCCCTCTCTCTGCCTCACCTCTCTCTTCCTCTCTCCCTGCCTTTCTCTCTGTTACTCTCTCTGCCCCTCTTTCTCCCTGCCTTTCTTTCTGTTTCTCTCTCTGCCCCTCTCTCTCCCTGCCTTTCTCTGTTTCTCTCTCTGCCCCTCTCTCTGACTCTCCCTCTCTCTGACTCTCCTTCTCTCTGACTCTCCCTCTCTCTCTGACTCTCTATCTCTAGCTGCTCTTCCTTGAGTCGCCATCTCCACTTGGAAATGCCTCACCCGAACCACCTCTGTGCGTCTCGGGACCGCAGGATCCTCAACGGCGGCGGTCGCGGGCAGATCCTGGCGGCGCCGGCGGTCGACACAATGTGACGCAACTTTCGACGCGAGCGGCGCGGCGCGGCGCGGGGCAGCGCCGGCCTCGGCAGAGCGGGACGGCGCTGGGCCGCGCAGGGCCGACCCACCCGGCTGCTCTGCAATGCTAAACAAGCCTCGAAGGACCGGGGGTGTTTGATCTTGCGCTTAGCCCGGGCCGTGTTTGCTAATAGGTGCGGAGGCGACGGACGAGAGGCGGGTGACCGGTGCGCCCGGGCGTGGGCGAGGGCGAAGGCGAGGGCGAGGGCGAGGGCGGTCGAGAAGGCGAAGGACCGCCGCCTGGGGGCACCTGCCCCTCCGGGCGTCCCCGGCCGCGCCGCGCCGCGCTGCAAATGCGCCGTCCTCACCGCTGGGGCGCCTTCTACGTACGGGCGTCCTGGGCGAGCGCGGTGGGCGCTTAAAAGTTGAGGCCAGAGGAAAGTTAAAGGCTTTAATGTGCGAGGGAAGCAGATTCTGCCGTCTGAGTCGGGCTGGAGGGATATTCGAGTACAGCGTCGAACATAATTTATTTGGTGTTCTTATTGCAAGTTAATTTTGTATAATTCCGTACTTTCGTATCTTCCTAATTACGCCCTAATACATAAACTCTTTTGTTATTTTCTTTTCCGTGTGCATATTTTTTATTCGTTATTCTGAAATGGATAGGTAACACTTTTTTTTTCGTAAATGAGGAAGAAGATCAAGTAAGAGAAATACAAAAGTCAAGCAAAATTTTACGAAATAAAATATTCGTAGACTATTCAGCAGTTTTGCTGTAGATATAGTGTGTACTCATTTTCAAAAAGGAAAGATAGAAGGCTTCGAGAAGCAATCCCTATTGACAAATATTCTAAAGGCCAAGGTAAATATGATAAGCAAAAGAGGAAAATGTTACAAAATGAAGTGTCAAGATGTATCTTCCAAATTCCGTGACAGATAACAC
Organism: Acheta domesticus; assembly: GCA_031308135.1. Taxonomy (NCBI): domain Eukaryota; kingdom Metazoa; phylum Arthropoda; class Insecta; order Orthoptera; family Gryllidae; genus Acheta; species Acheta domesticus. The sequence goes on from JAHLJT010008756.1 coordinate 22,013,817, forward strand.
GAACATCAACACTGCGAATTTAAAGAAATTGTGTAGCAATGTTGACAGCAAAACAAAAATTGCATTGTTATTACTTTAAACATTAAGCCTCTCTGCAAATTTTTATATCTTCCCCTTTCCAAGATCTGTACATGTTTCTGCCTCTGATTTAAATTTTGGAAGCGTCGTTAAGGGAAAGACCACCCTGTTGGCACGGACATTTTCACCACCTTTAGCTATAATACTTAAGAAAATTAAAATGTTGATTGATTATTTTGTGTTTCCAGATGCACGAACGTCTATGGTCATTAGTCCCGCAATTATAGTGCATTTATAACGGGTTCAGCTTTCCCTCGTCAGGTACCTCTCATCAACTGGGCGCCGCCCCAGCCGAGACTACCGCCTGGTCTTCTGACATGTGTGGTAGTGTAGTGTATACAAGTGCGTGGAAGTAAGTGAGGAAGATTCGGCAAGGAAAATAAAGAAAAAAATCACCCGCGGTCTATTGCCCGCTTGCTCAGGCATTCTCCTCGTGTTTATCGTAGAAACTATGGAAAGCTACCGATCAGACTACAACCCTCCTCCTGACGGATGAATTCAACCGAGCTGTGTCGCTAGTCGCTAGGTGTGTTTGCTCATTGCGTTGAATTTTGTTTCCTTGCGTTGAAAACTGTATAGTGAATTAAGTCATTGGAAAGGTAACTTCTCCACATAAGAAGAGATGTAGAACAAAACAGGTTCGATGGCGAGTGCGATGAATTTGTTAATCTGCCATTCGTATTCACGTGCACATTTTTTACTAGAAACGAATTTCTAACATAAAATAAATTTCTTGATGTGGTTAATGAAGATTCGTGACTGCCAAATTTTAAAAGAACGTCACTGTATGTTCTATTAATATTCGTGCATCGGGGGGGGGGGATTTCAATGCTACCTTGCAAGACACACGTAAATGTAACTTCTATGATTTTTAAGCAAAATATCTGCATATTTTGGTTGGTATTTTGGGCGTATTAAAGAAGTACTAGTGAAACGACCATGCTATGGCGGTTCTGGCTGTGACACGTACCGGCATTTGATTATGGTCGTGGCGCGAATAGCGTAGCCAATCACGAACTACAGAGCGTAGGGATTCATTCCAAGTTTGTTTACATGCGGAGTGAAGTTACAGCGAACTTAGCTATGTCGCTAGTTTCTAAAATACTGCCACCAGTGACCGTCGGGTCTCTGACCCTAGGACCTTCCGATCAGTGACGGTGCAGTGATATCAGTTTATGCTCTGAGCCACCTCAATTGGTAAATATTTAGCGAAGTTCAGATTTTGTAGCAACAAAAATTAGTAAATGTACAAACCTATTCACTCGAAGCTTGTAATTTGAACACAGCAACGCATATCCATGTGAAAGGTATTCAGTTTCTTCAAGAAAATCTTAAGTGAAATAGGACGCTTATATTCTGAACGTAACAGCATGTACTCTATTCTAGACGCAAATCGAATAACCGATACATTTTCAGAAACATAATTCAGAAATAAATCACGATATCGTAAGTTGTTCCAAATCCTGAATGTTCATATTTTCGAAGCATAGCACATTCAGTGGTATATTTTGTGAAATTCAAGGCTGTGCATTTACACCGTATTCAAGAGTTCGAGGTGAATGTCAATTAATATTTAGTACGCAAATAAACTTCTGTTGGCAAACGAAAAACTTTGCGGCTCCCTGCCCGAATGGCCGGAACCATTTGTCCAGAGTGGACAAATCTTCCGCCGGTGCAGCGAGCGCGGCCTGGGCCGGAAGGCTTTAAAAGGCCGGCCGTGACCGCCCCCTCACCTCCTCCCCCGGCGATGACCCGCGTGCGCGCGCCGCGTTGCGCATGTCACGTGACGCGATGCACTTTGCGCGCAATTTCCGCGAGCAAACTTTCCGGATATTGCAACACGCGGCGGCGGGGACGCGAAGTGTTTGCGCGAAAGTCGCGTTGGCGGCGGTAGAAGAGCGTCGGAGACCGCACCGTGAACCAGGGACAGTGGCGGGGTGGGCAGCGGGAGAGAACGTTGGGGATGAGAGAAGAGGGGATGGTGAGGTTGGTGATGACGTGGAGAGGAGGGGATGGTGAGGAGCACGGTCAGCGGAACGGCGAGGACGAGGAGAGCCAGGTTGGCGGTGAGGGGGCGAGGACAGCGAGACTGTGAGGACGTTCTGCACAATGAGGCAGCGAGTGCGACGGAGACGATGGGAAAGCGAAGATTGCGGGGGTGGCGGGGACGAGAAGAACGTCGAATGTGGTATTGTAGGTACGGCGAAGATGACAGAGATGGAAAAAATGTCTGAGCTGAGCGGGGAAATAGGGGGTAAGAGCGGAGGATAACGAGAGCAGCAGTGTCTGGGAGTGGCAAACATACCGGAGATGGCGAGGGCGACGAGGACGACGAGGATGACGAAGGCTACGAGGACGACGAGGGCGACGAGGGCGACGAGGGCGACGAGGGTGTCGAGGGCGACGAAGGCTACGAGGGCGACGAGGGCGAGGGTGGCGACGAGGGCGACGAGGACGACGAGGGCGACGAGGGCGACGAGGGCGACGATGGCGGCGATTAGGGCGACGAAGAAGCCCGGAACAAGGACGACGATGACGATAGGGCTAGACAGGTGAAAACTACTAGGGGTGGATGTGGAAATCGAGAGCACACCATTGCACGGGAAGGCTGTGGAGTGGTCGACGGGGCGGGGGCGGCGGAGGCGGAGAGGGCGGCGGGAGCAGCGAGCGTAGTTGGGCAGCACGAGTCTTCGGAACGAGCGCAAACGCTTGGAATGAGTTGCGCTGCTCTAATGGAAATCAAACTGTGCGCATTTGCCCTGATTTTTCGAACCGGCGGCAACGGTTTGTTACTCTAACACGGCCCTACTCGTCCCCGTTAGTCTTTGAATTGCGCGTAGATTGGGTTTCTCGCTTGTTTGTGCGTTGGGGGTGAGTGTGTCCTCGATCCATTAGCAGTGTTATCGCCGAGATATCGTGCTTATTCTGTAGGTACAGATTTATATTTATTTTACGCGCTCTTTAAAAGCACCCAAAGCAACATACAATTCATCTCTTGTCTTTTTTTTCTTCATTTCGTTTTCTCCCTTCAGGAATAAATAGAATTTAGATTGTAGATCTAAGTGATAAGCTTCACTTAACTTTATAAAAGTATAATATTGTTCAATTTCCATTGGAACAATGAATGAAAATGAAACTAGTAGTTCTTTACATTATTTCTCGTAATATTGGTAACGGTTGCGAAATATTATAACATTGCACCTTCTAAACTATTATCGCTTCAGCCGACACTTAAAAAATACCAAAATATTAAAGATAAAATTACGCGTAAATACTAACATTATAATATTAGTACTACTACTATTTTGAAATAACTGTAAACAAAATGATTTAAAAATCGGTGGGAAAATATTGATAAATAGATTGCATTTAAAAACAAATATTTTCTCTTTTTAATTTATTTATTTAAGGTCGCATCAACCACCCGGTCATTAGCGACCACTATTGTTAATTACATATGTTCTATCAAGCAATTTATGAAAAATAACAAACATTTGTATGAAAGCATAAACATGAAAGTACAGAAGCTACAAGTGCCTTTATATAACAAAACACAACTTCAAGTATTCCCTCACAGGGTTGCTATATCATTTTCAAAACCTCTGTCATGTCTTAAAAGATATATTAATAGAAAAGTACAAAACTTAATAAAAATGAGATTATGCGCAAAAATAATATTGAAATCCTGTAAGATAGTACAATTTCTATAAACTCAAATGGACAATTACATATATAACACACAGACCTACTCAAAAAATAACAAGTAGTAAATTGTGAAGTTGTGTGTCTGAAGTATGAGTCTCTGGTCCTTTTTCCACAAAATTACACATTTCCTAGGATATTTCAGAACATTCACTGAACCATTGAACATATTATTTAAAAATAATCTTCAATAAAAAAACTCGATAGCAGGAAATGTTTCTTAAAAAGACTAAATGACTCCGTACTTCAGATTATCTCCACATAATATAAAATATATTGATCATAGCGGCAAAAAATACAACACGTCATCTTCTCTTAATGAAACCTCAGCTTTTATACAATATCAAGAGATTCAATAAGTTTCATCACAATTAATTATATGAATTTATATGAGTATATAAATTACATTTACAAATGTACTGTTAATATATTTACATATAAATTATCACACATATATTTACACAGACTTCTAGCAAGGGGGACTAGTATCTAATGTATATTATTTATTATTTATTTTGTTGGACCATGTACTAAATATCTATCTTTAATAAGAAAGATTTAAGACATGTCCCAAGAATGTGAACTTTTTCAGTTTTCGAAATTTCCGAGGTACTAATGAATATTCGACTTATGCCATTTTGTTAAGCAAACTTAGCACCATTCGGGCAAAAATGTACCGAAAAAATGTGGTGAAAATGTATTCACTTATTTTGTTAAATTTCTCGCTTTACCGCAAAGTTACTCCAAAAATACTCAAATTTTAAAAAAGTACATTTCATTACTTAAATATATGATTTTGGAGAACAGATTTTATTGAGAACCCATCTTCAAAAATGTTGTTGTCAATATTATAGGAGGGACTGAGTAACCTGTTACCTTTTTCAATTTTTGAAAAATCGTTTCACTAATAATCAGGTCAGTTCAATAATTAAACCGAATTTTTCTATAAAAAATATAGAAAACAAAAGTTTTTTCCCACAGTAATTCCAAGATAAAGAAAATGCTCCAAGTAAGATAGTGATTTCATTTAAAATACCGGAAAAAATTAAAAGATCCCTTTGAAATTCACCTAGCCTTGGTATCAGTGTTATGGATCGGGAGTTATCCATTTTTAAGGGAAATGTATACGATTTAGGCACTTGTGTTTACAAACAGCAGAGTTGTGCAAAGAGCATTTATGTATAATATCTATTACCTTTTAGTCAATAGTTAGCGGACATACGTGAGTAATATCTAATCACCAGTAACTACATTATGTCAATCAATTATTATTCGTTACTCATCGCCACTACTAACTTAATTACAGAGAAATTAGTTACTAACAACTAATTACTAATAACCCATAGTTGTTAGTATCTAATTGATGCGCATGTACAAGTAATGTACTAGTAATGCTGCGGTAAATTGGTTTCCAGATTTCAACGGAATTTGGAGTCCCCTGTTACTGAAAAAGTGTTTTTTACATTCTCGCGCTTACTTCGAAAGAAAAGAAAGTATTGTATTAGTGCGCCGGAAAAAGGGCGAATTTTCGATATAAAAACTGTTTTGTGGGCCCTTGAAAATTACCGAATACCTTACCGAAAAATTTATTGACAGCAAAACATCCGTCTGTCCGTCCGTCTGTTTGTGCTCAACGCTATCGCCAAAACTGTTCAGATGTGTTTCTCCAAAATCGATAGTTCTCAATCGATTTAAAGGGACTCCAGACCCTGTAGTTTGAAACGGATGCTTCGTTTTTGGGGAGATTTACATGAATCCTCAACATTTTCAAATCTTTTCTAAAATAAATCCATTTTTTGTTCAACTTTGTCCTCGAATAGCATAAAGGACGCTTAAAAGAAAGGTGCTGGTCTCAGTTTGATTAAAATCCCTTATTTTCCGAAACTTACCGAAGTTCAATTTTTTGGCATCTTCCTACAGCTAGATAGATTTTTTTCGTAATAAAGTCAGACAAATCTTGAAATAAAGTCATACAATAAAAAATAATTATTTCAAAAACTTCTCCAAATTCATTCTTAATTTTTCCACGGATACAACAAACTGGTTCTGGTCAAAAACTGGTGCAAATCTAATTTTCAATGAACTTTCTGAATTTTTGAAAATAGCAAAAGTTAGAAATAACGCAAAAAAGTACGTGATGTTGTAGTACCACCAATTATGTTTTTATTTAGTTAATTGTAACTGGGCCTGCATTCAGGTTGTTTTTATTATATTACACAAAAAATTGTGAGGCTACTTAATATATATTGTAATGTGTTTAATGTTTATAACAAGTAATACTTGTTATTGGAAAACTGACTTTGTTTCTTGCTTACTTTTGTTTGAACCTATTAGTCAAAACATTTTATTTTCTTTCAGTTTCTTCAGATTCATATATTTTAAAGGTTTGTAAAATATTATGTGACTGTTGGATAGTGATCCATACTGGGGATATAAAAATAATAAAATAATATTTTGAAAAGGTTTTACAAATCAAAATTTACCTTGATCGCCCCTCTCAAGAAAAAACATAAAATCCAAGAGATTTAATCAGCGCCAATAAAAATAGTTTTGAAAGCCTTGAGACTTAAGAACCAGAAATGTAGAGAATACAAAAATGAAAACACATTATTGAAAATACATAAAAATCATAACAAGTAAAATTGTCTTTCCGATTCACAGATTGTCACAGATTCTTTCCCTACAAAGCGAAGAAATGAACTCTCTTTAATCTTAAATATGAGGTATGTACTAATTTAATTGCTTGACAACCTGGTAACACAAGCCTAATGACGGCATTCATAGATCTTGCCATCTGGCTAATACTTCGTTTATATTTAAAGCCATTCTGAATTCGCGCGGTTTGCATATTGAGGATTAGTGCGACATCTATTGGCGAAGTTCTGAACAGTGCAGTGCATCAGGAGATGGCGTCAGGAAAGGTTGTGGAAGTGCGTGAATAAAATTTGTAAAATATAAGTGCAGTGAAACAGTGTTTGATAGAAGTACGGTTCGTTTGCAGAAGATGGAGGTATCATCTGAAGGTAAGAATTCAAAATTGTGGGAATACAGTAATGTAAATCTTGTAATTCTTCTTGGAACACATGCATTATACGTGTTAACGTTTTCATCCAAAGAAGAGAAGGTAATAAGTCAAAATAATGTAACTACCATCTTACGTATTTACAAAATGAATGTTAATCAATTAGGGTCTTTATGAGTTAACATGCATTATACGGAAGCGCACAGTTTAAAAATATTTATTGGATTTAGAAAGTGAATGATACAAATATTGTTTAAAAATAATAAGCCACGAGATGCGACGAGTTTTTAATTACAGTATTTTCTTCGATAATTGAAACCACATTATTTCAAAATACCTCAAAGATATAAAGTATGTATTGTAGATAAGAATATTCTGTAGCATTTCAAGCAACATAAGTTACTAGTCTAAGCTATTTTACACGTTGAACATTTCTGCTCGTTTATAATATTTAATAACGACTAATTTAAAATGATCAGTATGGGAAGAAGTAAGCAAATTCCATCTTCAGTGTTTATCTAAATGCTTCAATATTCATAACGCTCTTCACGAATGCCGGAGATTACAATAATCAATTTTCAAGTTAAGCTTCCTTCGAATGTGCAAGCAGTCAGATATTTCCTTCATTTCCAGTTCCGACAAGTAACTGCTACAAGGTTACTACCGAAAGGACAATATTCCGCTATTGTAGTGTGCAAAATTGACGCTGAATCATTAAAACGCATGATGTATTACAGTTAAAACGAAATATCAGCGCAGCCATTTAAAACGTTTTTTCTACATTAATACTGTAATGGTTGCATGCTTCATTTTTCACTGAGATAGTGCGTATTACGATACCAAATTTGTACAAGAAATTTGAATATTTGTTCCGAGATTGTTACGTGAAAAAGAAGGGTTCCAAAGAAAGATTTGAAAAGTAATTCTATCTGTGAGAGAAGTATGCCCTGTGCTTCTATAATATTTATAAATATTTCGAATAACTCCTGTTAAGTTAAACGAAACGAGTAGGTCTCTGAAAAATTGTTTTGGCCTAAATCAAAATTTATCGACACTGAAATATTCAAATGTCAAAGAAGTGGTGAACTGTAGCTTGGTGAAAGATGAAATATCGTTGATTGAGTTGATGATAGCTACAGACGAAATTACCAATCATTACAATATTTGACTCTTTTTCCTCTAAAATGTAGTGATAACAAGAATAAAAGGAAGTCCTTCTGAAAGACACGTCTATCATGCATAAATAAATCGGTGGTGCCCGTATATCTTGTAATTGTAACTTTTATAGGCACATATTTTTTCGTACTGTCTTCATGAAAGCCGTTCTTACTTTTGTTTGACTGTTTTATTTTATGTGTGTACTACATTTGTATCACTCTTGAAAAACTAGAAGGCAATAGGCCTCTGAAGTAGGCTACTAAATTAGAACCTACTTCCTATACTTGTGACGTTCAAACAAAATGTTCATATTACTAAATGAAATGTGTATTGCAAAATATTTGGCAAGCTTGAAATATTTAGTATTTTATCAAAAGTAATACTGTTGTTTGAGTTCACTAAATTACTGAAAATTGTTTCTAAAGTGTTTGTCTTACCAACTGGTATGTTTTTATCGCTCCTTACATCTTGTAAATGGTTCGCAATATTGAAATGTAGTTTTCACCGAAAGTACTGAAGCAGCGAGGAAGTAATACAGCGTTTAGCAATTATCCCTAGTATTTTCAGTTTTGGAGAACTTGAATCATACTTGATTTTTTACACGGAACCTTTTTATCTGCAATGGACGTACCCTAAGATTATGAAAAGAAGAATATAACGAAGCTTTTCAATGTTTTGAAGTTGTTGTTTTTTTCAAGTAGTATGTTTCCGGCACGTGATGTAAAATTACAGAACTGGCGATGGTATTTTATTAATTCGGGAGGAAACGTGCAATATTTCCCGCGTTTCGGCGCATGTAACCTTGGCTGTTTCTTTTCTGTTTCATCAAGTCGCGGTGCACCGAAGTTCTTAAGCCGTTAGGGTTACGCTGTTAAAGGAGACTGAGAGAGAGACCTCGAAACAAAAGTAGGAACCTCAAGGTCGCGCGAAGAGTGCTGCGTTGCTTTTCTTGCTTTCCTTCAACGAGCAACGCTGGGGGGGGGGGGGCGAAATCCATCTGGTCTTCAGGGGAGCTACTGAACTACGGGTCAACGTCTTCATTCCACACATTTAAAAGTGTACGCTTACTCGCTACGGAGTAGAGAGAAAATTATGTAATGCTGCGCGAAAAAAACGGCGAATTTTTGCAGAAATACTCTTATTGCCGGGCCCTGGTAACGAAAAAGTGGATAAATCCAGTTGCTAAATTAAAAAAAATATATCCTCTAATCCTCTGGTGTAGCTAGACTACATATTTGTGGGTCCTTGATGGCGAAAAACTATTGACAGCAAAACGTCCGTCCATCTGTTCGTCCGTCCATCCGTCTGTGAACACTAGTGGCTAAACCGTTCAACCGGTTTTCTCCAAAATTGATATGCCCCAATCGATCTGGTTGCTGTCACGGCTCCTTGAATTTGAAACCGATATTTTAATTTTGGGGGGTATTGTACGTGAAGCCCCTGGGACTTCTCTAAATTTTCAAAAAAATAGCTCTATCCCTTTTGACTAAATTTCGTTGTTGGATAGTGTAATGGGCGCGAGAATGGTGCAAGTCCAATGTTCGCTGAAAACCCTGATTTTTCGAAAATTGTAAAAGGTCAAAAATTTGTTCCGCGTCTTCCTACAATTACATTTTTTGGTCGCGAATTGGCTATCATATCACTGGCCGACGCCGAGTTATATTCTTCCGAGTACAAGTGCACGTGAATTTTTTTGGGAGGGTCAGCATTTATATGCCGAATCCATTTTCACACCCCAGGGTTGTTGGCTCTGGAGGGATGAAGAATGAGATAATGATGAAGGATGACACATACATACACATCCATGTCCGAGGCGAGACTCTAACCCGCGAGCCTTCCGTGCGAGATCGACACGGCGCGCTACTCCTAGTCGATCCGTTGGATAAAATTTCTGAATAGTAAATCTATCCGAATCGGCCACACAATTGCAATTATGAATTTTTTTTTCCTTTATGAAATCTGTTCGTTAAAGATAAATTTTGAAATAAGATCATATACAATTCTTCGTAAATTTGAATATTTTTCGCGTAATTTTGCCTGAAAATATAGAGGAGAAAGTACGTTCTGTTTTAGCACCACTATTTTACTGACATTTTACAGCTTGTTATTGCCTCCCTTAACGGAGCTCGATATACACTGCATATGTTACCTGGATCGAGAGGTCCGTGGTTACGAGGGAAATACGAAAACAGTTGAAGGATTCTACATGTTCTCTTACGGAGGGAATTATGGAAGGGAATATGAAAATACAAACAGAATCAATTAACATCTAGTTGATTAGTAAGTAAGTAAATGTAAATCAATAAAATAAAATTAGGTAAAAAATAAAATTATATTTGTCGCCGCTCGATCATTAGAACCTTTATTTTTTTATTTTATTTTACATTTAAAGACAATACAACGTTCAGCCGTGACGCTCTTCAGTTGATTGGCCAAGCAACTTTGCATCAGAAAATTGTGAAGGGGGTAACCGTTTGTTACCTCCCTGATAGTGATAACATGTGTTGTACCTTCAACCAAGTTTATTGCGAGGGAATTATGTTAGAGCAACGACAGGATTAAAAAGAAAATACGATGGGAGGGACAGGTAATTGCTAGAAATGTTCTTGCCTTATCTAATGTCAGAGAGATATTGAAGGAAAATATGGAATGGGAGTCGTTTCTTAGGCGGGAGTAGAACCTTTATAACGCCCTTGATGCATAAATAGCCATTATTGGAGGAATGACAGTAGCTGAGATTGCACACAGCATAGTTGGTGGGAACCTGAATATATACCCCGGAAAACGAATCTATTAGTGAAACTGATAGTTAAATTATCTACAATAAGTACATTACATAAGTATGTACATGATTTTTACTATTTGGCATGTCATCTGTTATTAATCAAGTTTTGTTGTTATTTATTTATTATCGAAATATTTTACTCCTATTCTTTGAAAAACAAGGAATAAATTATCTAGTATGTTATGCAACAAAACACACATTTCTATCGTGGTACCGGGTTCGTATTATATCATACTATTGCAATTTCCAAAAGAGAGAAAATAATTTGTGAGTGGTTTCCTAGAATCCGATATGAGCAAACTTTTCTCATTGTAAAGTGTTATCGCAATGCGTGGTTTCGAAACATGAGGGCGGATTCATTGTGGCCACAGTATCGGACCTTGTTCTGTTTGTGGTCGATTGGGTATGGTAGTGACATATTTCATTTTAATACGCCTTTACATTTGTTTTTCGCATTCTAGAACCCGGATTTTGTGTAGTTACATAGTTCTTAATAACCAAAATTTATACTCATTAACACCACTTATTTTATGTTTATTAGTAGGTCAATGAATGTCGATTTAACCAACGCCTCTCCGTCGATTTCATTTCACTACCGCCACCAACGCCGACCCCGCCGCCACCGCTACTATTACCGTCACCACGTCCATCACCAACACCACCTCCATCACCACGGCCTTCATCTTCTCCACGTGCACCAACAAACCAACAACTCTTCCGCGTCCGCCACCACCACCACCACTACCACCACCGCCACCAACGCCACCAACGCCGACCCCTCTACCACCGCTACTATTACCGTCACCACGTCTACCGCCAACACCACCGCCATCACCAGCGCCATAATCTCCTCCGCCTACACCAACACACCAACAACACCTCCGATTCCGCCACCATCATCACTACCACCACCGGCACCAACGCCGACCCCACCGCCACCGCTACTATTACCGTCACCACGTCTATCACCAACACCACCTCCATCACCACCGCCATTACCACCGCCTTCATCTCCTCCGCGTGCACCAACAAACCAACAACCCCTCTGCGTCCGCCACCACCATCACAACGACCACCACCACCACCAACGCCACCAACGCCGACCCCACCGCCACCGCTACTATTACCGTCACCGCGTCTACCGCCAACACCACCGCCGTCACCAGCGCCTTCATCTCCTCGGCGCGCGTCGCCGCCAACTGCAGAGTCCCTCTCCGGGGCGCCGCGCCGCCCTCATTAGCCTCTCTCGGACGGCGCGCGGTGGGACCAGGTGGCGGAAACGTGGCCAAAATCAAATGGCATCGAATTAAATTGCCAATTTCTTCCTAAGGGTTTTCGACGTCACTAATTTTAGTTATACTAATCTATACAAATAAAACAGGATGTTGGTATGTAAATAAGGGCGAAACTCCAACACCGTTGGACCGATCTCCTTGAAAGTTGGCACTTCGACGTGTTTTTCACCGAGAAGTTTTTTGTGTTGTTAATTCTGTTGTTACTCCACTACATGGTGCTACATATTCTCGTCAAATGCAACCTGCAGCACGCTCGGCCGCATTTTTCAATCTATATCGTTGAATAACTCCTAAACAAGGCGTTTTAGGGCCTTAAAGACTAAACTTTTGAGGCTAAATGCCTGAAAAAAACTTTTCTCACTCCGTAATCTACAGAATGAACTCTTCTAGAACATTCTATTACATTTTCGCTGGTACGGCGCTTCGCGTATTACCTCACCTGCTCAGAGACGTGCAGAATCTGCAAGTAAATGTGAACGAGAGTAACAGAGAGCGGCAGAGACAGAGACACATAGAGACAGACAGACAGGGACAGGGTGAAGGAAGGAGGGAGAGAGAGTGAGCAAAGGAGATGGGAGGGGAAAGGGAAGATGAAGGGCAGAACAACGTCTGCCGGGTTTTCCTTGTATTAATATATATCCCGATTTTGTATTAATATTTAAGTATATTATTTCAAAATCCCGAACCGAATGCTTCGTTTCATTTAAGTAATGCAGGTTGTCGCTACCACCATCACCACCACCACAGCCACCACCGCAGTCACCGCTGCCGCGTGTGACTTTTAAGAAGAACACACGCTTAAACGACAGTTTTCGTAAAAACATGAATCTGTAGAGACATGCAGCCAAATTTTGCTTTAATTGAATAAATTTTAAATAAGATAAATTTCTCTTTGAATTTTCAGGCGTTATATTACGTTATATATAACTTAACATAATTTTTGTTTTACTTACCACCAATAGGGACATCAATGATTAAAAAATATAGTAAAAATTATTTTAAAGCACATTTATATAAATATTAGAAACCACAGCCTACTATCTCCTCTGAGGCCACAACAGCGATGACCGGGTATTCCAACTTCAAGCTTGCACAGCGCCCAGCAGGGACAGGGATTAGGCTTCATACTTTCACCACAGATGTACAAAATATTCCACTTTGGAATAGCATGGTCAGAAGTTCCCAAAACAAACTTCTATTTCTGAGGTTTCGGCCGCAATGTTGCCATCTGGTCACACCATGCGTCAGTGCCCATTAGAGACAGGGATTAGGTTTCATATTTTTACAACAGATGTACGAACATTCCTCTTTGGAGTAGCATGGTCAGAAGTTCCCAAAACAAACTTCTATTTCTGAGGTTTCGGCCGCGATGTTGCCATCTGGTCACACCGTGCGGCGGCGGCGGCGCCGGGCGGGCGCGCGGAGATTGCGTGGCTAAGTGCAATTAGGAAAAACGGCCACTCGGCCATTGGGGATTATTGCGGCGCCCCCGGAGCCAATCCCGGGCCCTCCGCTGCAGTGCTTCGCCGCCGCCGTCGCCGGGGCACCAGTGCGCCTGCGAACTGCCCGCGCGTTTTCCACCGCCGCCGTTGCTCTGGGGCGTCAGAGTTGACTTCTCGCGCCGCTAGCGTTAACACTTTGACTGCCAGGGGATATTTCGTGAACTTTTAATTCTGGCCAAGAACACTCCCCAATTACGTGTCAAGGCACTGGGCGTAGGTGCTCAAAAAATTATTATTTCCGGCGACTCAGGGGAGCCAACCAATAGCCAAAGACAACATTTTTTTTACACTTGGCCACTTTCTACACTCACCCACTTGATTTCAATGGAACTGTGATTGTATATGATTCACAACCAAAAATCCACAGCTCTGGACGTGATCGTGTATGATGCACGCGGCCAGTCACAAAAACCTACTGTGTATCACATGTGATGCACATAGGGGTCAAAGTGTTAAGGCGGGCGTGTGAGGGTTGCGGGCGAGGTAACTAGCTTGCTACAGTTGGCGGGCACTGCATTCTGAGCAACTGGCTCGAAATTTAGAAGTAAGGGTTGCTCATATCGCTCCGGATTGGCGGTACATCACTGGATACCTGGATTCTGACAGTCTTTTGGAGAAGTCAGTTGACAGTTATTGTGCCACAATTATCTGTATTAATCAGTGGCGTAGCGTCAGGGGACGCTAAGATGCTGAGCATCCCCACGTGAAATATTAATCAAAGAAGTCTAAATATTGTATTGATAATCTTCCAAGTGAGTGAAACACATTCAGCGAAACACGTTTTGTATTAATTTTGAAGTGATTTCCTACGATTGAATTCCGCGCGTTTATACAAGCTCGCTTCTGATTGCTTGGACGCTAAAATGCACTAGCGTCTGCCGCGAGATTGCGACGAGCAATGACGCATGCGCAGACGGCGAGGTTCTCCCCTTCCCTCTTCACCCCTGCCCCAGGATTCTCGAGTCCCGAAAAGCTAGCATACGGATACGGGCAGCAACGGCTGGTGAGAAAGCACCGTGTGTGAAAGGCTGAGAGAAGTTGCTAGTTTGTGCACGAGAGCGCCAGACACACGAGATACGCTACACCACTGGTATTAATTCCCATTTTCTCTACTAAAGAAAAGAAATGATCCATTAACCCGGGAGTGCTTGCAATAGATCTGTCAGATCCAAGCCAGGGCAATTTTGTGTTCGTGAATTACTGCAATGCATTACGCGTCTGATATTTCATGTATTCCTTCACTGTACTTTTCTGAGAACGCATGTATTTCTATTTTTCTTTTTTCGATGGGTCATTTCCCGTGAGCATGCTGGAACGTGTTCACTGCGCTGCGCGATATCTGTCAGATACGTTGTGTACACTGGCGCCAGTGCATTGTGAGCTCCTGGCGTTAGCGGTACGTATCGTGATATTATTTTCAGGCGTGTGTAAGACAAGTGTACCATTTAATAACAATTGCATTGAGAGACATGTATAAACCAAATAAAATATATATTTCAGTTCCCAGAGCTTCGGATCGTTCGCTTTTACAAAAAGTTGCAGCTGTATCTGAGAGATTCATTGCGGGCAGTGGCGTGAGTCTACCTATAGCGGGCACTCCTGGGTTAAAATGTAATAATATTTGATATAAAATGTAATAATATCTGATATAAAAATTGTCAATTGAGAGTTATATTAAAATTTTGAATCAAACGTATCTTGATTTTGTAATCATATTCATTTAAGAATATAATAATTGCATAAACTTCCTTCGATTGGGCTAGCACGTACCACCTTCCAAACATTATTCAAGGCTACTAATCATGCTGATGTTACAAATTTCTCACGAACCAGGCACATAAGAACGAAAACCGTTTCTGTCACCCTTGTGTTTGAATAATTGAGCGCACCGAATTTTCACATACTATAACATTTCAAAGGTTCTATCAGCTTTGTACAGGAGTTTTTCTTTGTTTGTGGTATTAACTTTTTCCTTTCACTTAGGTTAATACTAGTACGTTATAACTATTATTTCATAATAATTTAATTATTGAATAACTATTACAATAATTGTTATAAATGCACTAGGTTGAATACTTTTTATGATCTTGGCCGCCACTCCCTCAGATTGTTGATTGTCACGCAAGTGGAAATTTGTTTATCCCATTTGTTTCTCCATTACATTTCTTTTACGTGTACATAGTCTATGCCCTGTGTATTTCCGACATTTGTCTGTAATAGTTGAGAAATAGATTATCTTTCTAAAAATATATACATTTACACATTTCTAAATACATTCACAAGATATAAACCATGAAAATAATAATCGATTAAAATAAGTGGATAACACGCCTAAAGGCAAACATATGAACCAGTACGACTATGCAATCTACATCTCTGCTTATAATACTGCATCTTGCCATAAAACATTTACATTCCAGTACCGTTTTTTAGAAATATTTGTTGGAAACACCCATGGCATAGCATTAATAATTAGCCTTTGTAATATACTACTAGATGATCCGACACATGACACTAGACTACGTGCGGTGCGCGAAACGAAACCAATATGCTCGATCGAGGTCCCGAACTGTAAAATTTCCTTTGCGAATCCCTGCCACGTTCTCTTCCTCTCGTCATGACTATTTCATGAATTTCGAATCTCGCCGACAAAACCTCCGGGTCGCTCACGCTCGCCACCAGGGGCGCTTCCGGCGGAAAGTACGCGCCATATCAAACGCTCTTCAGCTGTTTTATTACGGATCACGCTCAGCCTCGTATAAAAACGGTCCACTAAAAACTTAGTTTGTAGTTTCTTTCCCCTCGCTTTATTCCGCCGACCTGCGAGGGTTGGCCGGGAAGGCTGGAGGGGGGAGTGAGGTAGGGGGAGAGGGGGGAACGAAGGGTTGGATTCCTCCGTGAGGGTGCCTTCGCGCAGGGGATTCGGGTTTGATGTGCCTCTCGCGACGGGTGTTGGCACGGCGGCGGCGCCATCATTCTCTGGGTTTACGCCCGCAGCGGGTCTCGTGGCGCGGGTGGATGCCCGCGGGATGGTCGGGAAGCAGGGCTGGCGTAGTGATAGGAACGGCGCTGGAGGCTGCCGCCGAGGCGGAGCCTGGAAGCGGGATGGAGTGTGAGCCGGGTATGGGTGGGAGGGGGAAGGAGGAGGGTAAAGCGGGGGGATGCTGGTAAGGCGGGGACAGGGAGAGGGCTGGCGAGGCTTCTGGGCGAGGTTTGGGGTGGGCAGTGGGGGTGAAGTTGGCGGGGAAGTGCGGGAACACCGGGAAGGCCGGGAGAAAGTCGGAAGGAGTGTTGGTGGGGATGAAGAGGATGGGTGCGGGAACGGGTGGGAGAAGGGACGGGAACGGAGACGGATGTGATGGCGCGGAAGAGGAAACAAATTCGTCGCAGAGGGTAGGGCGGAGGATCAAAAGAGGGTGTCAATGGCGGATAGGATGTGGAGGTAAAAGCAGAGGATCCAGAGTCGTCTTGCGGTCACATATGAGAAAGACAGTAGATACTGACGCGTGAGTTGGTCGTATGGGGGTTGGAGATGTAGAAGCGAATGGTGAAATAGGTAAAGTATTGTCAGAGGAAAGGCGAGAGACGAACATGGGATAAATCTGAAACTGATATGCAATCAGAGGAAGGTTTGAGAACGAGGGCGCGTGAAGCAGTGTTGAAAGATGAGGTCAAGGAAGCACATAATGGTCACTACCCCTGATGATGTCAGTAGGGTTGGGGGTAAGAGTGATGGTGATTGTGATCGTGATAATAAAGAAAAAAGGTGGTGATAATGACGGTAGTCAGAAGCCGGAAAGAGGGAAATGAGGGAAGGCACGGATATTGCTCAATTATCCAACAAGAGACTTGACTGTTACATAAGAAGTGGTGCTTGTAAATCATTAGGAGTTGAGTCTTAAAATACGTTCATGAGATATTCTTCGTCATTTTTACTTTCAGGTAATTTTGTGCGGTTGATGTTAATAAACAATAACAACTCTGTACTCTCCGTATCATCTACAAGATGTACTTGAAAATGTTGCTCATAAATTATACTGAGACGACAGTATTCTGACCGACAAAACAATTCGCATAACATACTCCCATGTTACCCTCTGGAATAAATCTACCAAGAAAATTTGGTTCACTGATTTTGCAGTAGTCAATACCAGAAACATGTTGACAACGTATCAGGTCAAAATCGTCAAACACAGAGAGCTAGCATTTGATGTAAAACAACATTGGGTTGAGAAGTGGTGTCAGAAGTGAAACAGTTCCAATTGTACTGTCAGGAACTCGCTTCATATCAAAAACTCCCAACATATCATTCGAAGACTTCGGTTTGGAGAAGATTATTATCATCGGCCTCTTCAAGTCGGTAATCATCAGTACATGCTCACTAGTTACAAAGTTCATGGGAGAACATGTGGTATTTTGAAACTGTTAAAACTGTATTGTTAACTGTAGAAACTCTTGTTATCATATGTTATTACGTTAGAATACGTCAATATGTTTTGTATACTTCAAATATGGCAATGTTTTTCTTGATATTGCATCTGTGTGATATCTGTTCGAGATCAAAACTTTGAGAATAAACAAATTAATAATACTAATACTACTAATAATAATAATAACAATAATAAATCTGTTGATTGGTTATGTGAACGAGATGAAACTCACGAGGTCCACACGGAAAAACAGCCCTTACAGCCCGAACAGCTTTCGTCAGTAATAAAGGAAAAGATGATAGCCTTAATAAATGCACAAGGCTGAATTATTGCTTGGAAGTGTAGATGATGCGAGGTTGGGAAGCTGAGATGATGAGAAATGAGATCAGCTTTCAAGAAGCTGAGACGAAATATGTGGATATTGGAAAAGCCATAAAAAGCTGGTGGTGGAATGAGAAGGAAAGACAGAGGTCGGTCGGGTTTAACTATCGAAAAGAAGTTATCACCTTACAGTATCGGCTGATTGAGAGGGAACAGAGGAGACGTGTAAGCTTCATATGGATTGAAAATGGCTCATTGGAGCAACGTCACCTTTGGTTAATTCTTTGAAGCATCCATAGGGTAACACAATAAAGAGGATGTAAGGAGTAAATTTATGGAGGGGACAGTGAAGTAATTGATTAGTTATTGAAAGACAAAAAATTATAATTTTACTGAGTAGTATAAATACGCGTAATGCAGGATAGTACAGTGCAGTTTTGCCGTTTTAATTAGTGATGTAATTCTTGTGTGGTAATGAAAATAGGAATACTTATTTTAAATCAATATTAACCAAAAAAGACAAAAATGAATCGGTACTGCAAAACTATTTCGCAGATATATCGATCAGAGAACTTAAAGAAAATTCGGCATCTGGGAACAAGTTGATGCTCGACTGTCCTAAGAGAATAGCGGAAGAAGTGCAGCAAAGGGCTTAAACAGCACTCTGTGCAAATCCAACACAACCTTCCCAAACCAAGTCCTGCACCAGCAACATGCCGTGGTGCGCCCCACCAATGTTCGTCTCGTAGGTGAATCCTAAGTGTACGAGAAGAGAAAACGTGAGTATGACGAGAAGGGAGGAAAGGGCGGTTGAGTCACGAAGGGCGAGAAGGGACGAAGTGCAGCACGGGTGGGCGGGCGCGAAGGTGCGTGGAGTCGCAGGGGCGCCGGCTGTTATGCTGCTAATTACGCGCCCGCTCTCCCGCGCAGAAGAGAGCGCGCAACTCGCCCCAACTCTCTGCTCCAAATTGCGTTTAACACGGCGCGCGCCGCCTGTAGTCAGGGGCTGCCCTTCGCTCTACCTGCTTGCTCCATCCCACTTCCGCCCCTGGGTAGGCTGGCTTCGCTTGGCTTGGCTTGGCTTGGCTTGGCTTCGCATGACTTGGCGTGGCGTGGCATGGCGGGGCGGGACGGGGCGGGACGGGGCGGGACGGGGCGGGACGGGGCGGCACGGGGCGGGACGGGGCGGGACGGGGCGGGACGGACGGGGCGGGGCGGGACGGGGCGGGACGGGGCGGGACGGGGCGGGACGGGGCGGGACGGGGCGGGACGGGGCGGGACGGGGCGGGACGGGGCGGGACGGGACGGGGCGGGACGGGGCGGGACGGGGCGGGACGGGGCGGGACGGGGCGGGACGGGGCGGGACGGGGCGGGACGGGGCGGGACGGGGCGGGACGGGGCGGGACGGGACGGGACGGGACGGGGCGGGGCGGGACGGGGAACCGCGTGGTGGGGCGGGGCGTAGCGTAACGTAACGATGTGGCACTGCGTGACGTAGCATGGCATGGCATGGCTTGGCTTAGCGTTGCGTGTGAAGTGTGGCGTGGCGAAGCGTGGCGTGCGAAGTAGATAATGGCGGGCAGTGTAGAGAATTTAGAGGCCATGATAGGCTGCGGCGGGGAATGGCGGGGCACGGATGAGAACGTTCGGAAATGGCAAAAAATTCCGTGACGGGGCGGGGTGGGACAGAGCGGAACGGAGCGGAGCGGAAATTGGCGAGACGGCATGGCGGAACGGATTGGGTCTTTGGCGTAGCGCGGTGAAACTGGTCACATCGTGGCGTGGCGTGACACAGCGGTTATTGGCACCCTATTCAGGGGTCACGATGGGGCGAGGAATGGCGTGGCAGTGAGTGGCGACGATGGGCGTAGTGGTGCATGTTGGGGTGGAGAATGGCAAGGCGGGGATGGGAACGTCGGTAAATGGTGAGAAACGGCGTGGCACGACGGGGCGGGGCGGAGCGGAGCGGAAATTTGCGAGACGGCATGGCGGAGGGGAGTAAGTCTTGGCGTAGCTCGGCGAAACGTGTCGAATCGTGGCGCGGCGTGGCGTGACGTGACGCAATGGTTAATGGCAACAGGGGCAGGGATTCGGGGACCACGACGGGGCGGGGAGTGTCGTGGCAGTGAGTGGTAGGGATGGGCGTTGTTGGTACGAGTTGGGGCGAGGCGGCGATGGGAACGTCGGTAAAGGGCGTGGCGGCGCCTCGCATGGCGGGGCGGAGCGGAAATTGGCGACAGGGCGTGGCGAAGCGGAGTGGGTCTTGGCGTAGCGCAGCGAAACGTGTCGAATCGTGGCGTGGCGTGACGTGACGCAACGGTTAATGGCAACAGGAGCAGGGATTGATGGGCCACGATGGGGCGGGGAGTGCCATGTCATTAAGTGGCGGGGATGAGCATAGTGGTGCGTGTTGGTGCAGGGAATGTCGGGAAGTGAATGGAAAGCTTCGGAATAGTGGAAAATGCCGTGGTGTAGCAGGGTGCGGGGGGTGGGAGAGGCACTGTGCAGCTGACAGAGTCTGATCGAAGCGTGGATGGGGTATGGCGTGTTGTGGGGAGGCGTGACGTGGCGAGACGTGTTTTCTCGTTTCTAAGAATGTCATAGTCAACGGAAGCAATAAATAATAACACGATCTCTAATTTAACCTGCTTCTCGTGGGGGACTGACATTATAAATTGGTTTTTTGCACACAAAAAATTGTATATTTTCTCTATTAAAAATTGTCACTAATCTACATTCTGTTCTAAACGTGCATTAAAATTTATAGTAGTACAAAACATTGTATTTACACGGCAAATTCGCGCCTTCGTTATATTTCAGTAATTGCTTGTAACATCTTGTGAATAGGGTTCCGTGTACAATGGCCTATTTCCATTATCACAGATTTATTCATTAAACGAGCATTCTATTCTATGCATTATGTTCCGAGCTCATTATTTTAGTTCATTAATCACTTAGTCATGTGAATGGACAAAGCGAGGTCTAATGACTTAACCCCAGCGAAAATTTGAAGGGCAAATACTAAAATTACAAAAGAGAGCAATGGCATCAAGTAAATTAACTCAGTTTACTATGTCTTTATTGGGAAAATGTTGATATTAATTCGGCAACAAGGGAGAGATTCTTAAGTGTGAAATATAATAATTTTGGCTTTTAAGGTCGTTTATTAAAGATATATTATAGAGATTCTTCAGAACCTTCGTAGGTAGAAAATTCAGAAGAAGAAAAAATAAAGATTAACTGGTTTTGCCGTTTGCTAAGAAAACACAACCAAATTTTCCCTTGCCAAACACCCTCCGCCCTCGTTTCATCTCCAGTCAACATTATTTTGCATCCGTTTTCACTTCGCCCCCCCCCGCCCGTAGATCCAGTATTTAATCAAATAATAGAACAAAATGACAACCCACAAAATACTGTACTTCATCTTATAAAATTGATCTCTCTATTAGATGCTGCTCTCATCCTCATAAAATAAACTGGTAAAACTTTAGAATATGAAAACTAACACGTGTATCTTACATCAAAGACTTCAGACCTTCCAAATTCATTTTGGAAGGACCAACACACTGTTTCATACCCTATGATCTTCTTCATCAGGAGCTCGCAGTAATACCAATGACACTAACATCAAACAATCCATCCGTACGTTCTATCACAAAATCAACTCAATTCCACATATTAGGCACTTCCATTAAGGAAATCAGACCTAAAAAAGAATACGTATCCGTAGGGAACTATCTAGACATACTTAACCCACCTCAACCCTCATTAGTTCCATTCTTCAAAAATAATTATCTGCCAGTTATTATTATCTAAAATATACTCTTGTTTCAAAACTTTGTGTGCTTTACGAACCACTTGCAAAAAGGCAGTATATTCGAAATCAAATCAAATTAGAAAAAGAAAAGCTACCCTTAACGGCAGGCTACTGTTAATTGCAATCAAAGCAAAGGGTTGTAGCTAATGATGGTGTATGAAATCTCCTAGGAACTGTTTACTTTATACTCGTACAGGTTCACATTATTATATTTACGAGTACATGTGTTTCAAATATTGTCAAGTAATGTTTCCGGAGAACTCAAACGTTTTCTTTAAAACTAGCTCAAAATTCCGCATTTTCAGAAACGCTCAAACGCTATTTTCTCATAAATGACTCCAAATTTGTTCTTCAAACTTTTCGAACAGACAGTGCAAATTGCACTCGTTAATATGACGTGAAGTTCATTCTGTTTTTTTTCTTTTTCTTTTTTTTTTCAAAAATTACACAAATGTACACATTTAATATTCACATTACCTGCAATTTGTAAACACTATTGTATTTGTGACTGTAAGTGCTTGTATCTGTGAGTGTATATCTGTTTTGAAACTCCATAATGTGAGGGAACGAATAGCATATGAAACGATGATTTTTGCGTTGATTTATTAGCCTCAGAGTCCGTTTCTGTGTTGTTCATCTCATGAATGCATAAGATTGCACTTCGAGGTTTACATCTATGAAATTACATACTCGCGTTTTGCGAGTGATTCGTACATCTAGCGATGCGATTGATTGGCGAATTTCATCTGAAAACCCACGCGCGCGACCCGTAAGGATTATAACCAGTTCTGACGGGAGTTAAAAGCTGAAACATACGAATGCGCTGTATCGCCCAGTGAGCCACACGAAACGAATGTTTATTAAGTGCGTTTCCGTTTGGGAGATTTTATGACACTGCGTCATTCACATTGGGATTCTGTTATGCTTTTGACAATTGTGATGCTGCCGTTTGCTCCTCTGGGAATGTAGGACATTGGACGAATGTAAACAGGTTTATGAACTATATACGTTTTTTTCAAAAAGAGTCAGGAGATAATGTAAAATAATGTGAATGGAATCAATTGGTACTAACGGGCAATGGGTGCGTGTCAATTTGTGAAATGTTCACTACGAGAATGTAAGAAAGTTGCTTGATAAAATTATCCACATTACTAATTTTCAATGCGCTCAGAAATTGAAAGAAACGTATGCAGCCTCCGAAATGTATGGGGTGTTGTCCTACATACAGGAATTCTGAAAAAAATCCGAAAAGAGTGAAATAGTATTGATTTTCAGTGAAAAATTCAATTATTTCATAGTGCCATGCCACCTACTCTCATCCTGGACGTACCGACTGAATTCTCATACTAAAGACTCCAAGGTAGAGGAAGCTCGCCATTAAAGATTTGCTCTGCCCGTGTGTCCCTGTTGGATTTTGGAACAGCAACTTTTTTACCTTTACTTTTACTGTTACTTTTTTACTATACACCAATGGTGTAAACGGTTGTATGTTTAGTGTATATATTAGAGTGGTGTATGTATTAGTGTTTAGTGTATATATTAGAGTGGGTCGAAACATTTTGTTTCCCCCACTGGATGCTTAAATTAAAGTTTTCGATGAGAGAACATGTTTTGTGCAACATAATTTTTATCATAATTCTTAAACGTTCCTGGACCGATTCATATGACAGATTTAATGTAAAAATGATTGTAGTTCTTTGAATAACAAAAGGTATTCGAAATTACAAATTTTCTTCCATTTTTTTCTAATCACTAACACATCATTCGCATTTGTTAGGCAGGACCATTATCTGATTTTTAAAACATTTATGGAGTATGAAAGTCTTGAATAAAGAACGTTAAATGTGCTGAAAATATGACTGTATTTCATACAGGATCATCCTTCACATTAACATTCTTTTGTATATTAATATTGTTTGCTTTATGTACATTTATCTTGTTTTCAATTATTTATTACGCTTTTTGTTGTGGATGCTTTAGTTAATAAACACTGAATTTATTTAAGTAGACGGAATTTTCATAACAAAGCAATATCCAATGGCCTGCATCTCTGAATGGGGGAAGAAGGCGTGTGCGTTGCAGAAATTTCCAGCGAACGGATGTGTATCCCACAACTTCACGACTTTGCTGGGGCAAAACCCGCGGAGCGCACTCGGCCAATGAGCAAGGCCCTTCGCCCGATGGAACCGCAGAGAACCCTTCCGTAGGGCTGCAGTATGGCCCTGGAAGTTGCCCGGCTCGCCCGCCCTTTAACTTAAGCTGCGTTATTCCAAGGTGGCCTATACAGGGGCAGCGGCGGCGCGGTTTTATAGGGCTTGGGATTTTCTGAATTGTTCTCATTCCTCTTGCTAAACCTCCGCACATAATAATTTAGTTTTATGGACCCCCCTCCCCCCGCCCCCGCCGCCTGGGCGCCTCCGCTGGTCTCAACGCGCCCCCCTGCGATTTGCTACGGACGCCATTCGCGGATCGCCGCTCCTCGTTTGTTTTAATGCGGCCGATTTATAAGTGCAGTTCTTTGTGGCCACTTTTCTTCTCTCTCCGGGCAGATCTACCTTTGCTTCTTTACAGTTTTGCTTTGTGACCGCCAATTCGTCTTCAACGCAGGATGATAAAGGTGTTACGTTGTTGATTAATTGCTGAACTGATGAACTTTTGTCAAGGAATGCCTGGGCAAAATCACCATGGAGATTAACGACGCTTGGAATACACTTACGTGAAATGCTTTCAAATTAGTCATTTAAAATCAATAAAAATTATTATATTCATTTGTTAGTTTTGCAGTTTGTCAGTTTATTCCTTTCTCAGCTGTATACTACGATCATGTTAATTTTTATAGTAAGAAATTACTGTTCTAGGTAATTGTGAAGTATAGATTTCAGTTCGATAAAGATATTTATTGGAGTAAAGAATCCATTATATTCCTTTCAATAAGATGGTCAGCTGTTAACAGCTTTCAGAGAAGTATTTCTGCATTACCACGAGAAATTTCTACTCATAGTGGTTTTTTACTGGTGTATTTTTATGAAATTTAACGTGCAGCAATACTCGTCAAAGGACAAGTTCTTCTGGGACTATATTACAAAATTGTATTTATTTTTCCTCGAAGGAGGATAAATGTTTAATTTCGTCCACTTGTTGATACTTATGTTTCCGTACAAGTTATGTAAGACTATTCCATTCGTGAAATTAAAACCAGTAGTGTTTAACTATATATACAAAATGCCCCAATCAGGGCGCTATATCTCAAAAAGTTTATCGCTTTTTCTATCCGATTTTTCTTCCCACTTCTCCCTCATGGCTAATCATAAACTGTGACCCATCTTTCTTAGGAGACGGTATATATCGATCGCTATGTCGATGTCCAATAAACCACCTACGTACTATAAAATAATCTCATTAATTTTAAGATATTTTCAATATTTGGCGCTGTTTGGAACTGATGAACATAATTTCACTCGTGAAATAATCCTATTAAATACCACTCGTGCTTTGGAAATTCTCACATAAATCCCCTCCTCGCTTCGAGAGTCGGGGATTTGTCGACATTTTCCAAAGCACTCGTGGTATTACATACGATAAACAAACTAACCAATTATTTACCTTTTTTGCAAACGTATAATTTTTCAATTTAATTTAAGTGAAAATATGTTCAAAAAGCCCTGCTGTTATATAAAGCAATATAATAGCTGGGCTGTTGATTTTCTCAAATGTGTAATTTTCAGTCGTTCAACAATCATAATTGGTCTTATAACATACTTCAGTCACTTTTGGTACTAACTTCATTTCACTTCTGTTACGTTTGAAACCATTAATTTTCATTTACCATACCAGAGGTCAGAAAAAATATCATCAGGTCAACTTTTTACCGTTTCTTCTTGAATCTAACCTAACCTTCCAGAAAATTTCTAAGTCGATTTACTTGGTAAAATGATCACATCACGGTATCGTTTACCATCCACAGTTTCTGAAACGAATTCTATTCATGTGCTGTATTCACGTCAATGTCACTGTTTTAAAATTTTACCAGATGAGATTTGTGAGCAGAAATAATCTTCAAATTACATAGATAAATTGATCTTCTTAATGGATTCTCTTGCTAAACTTATCAACATACCTCGCGAAGCATCGCATGTTAAGCCAATATTTATATCTGATTTGTATTTTATAGTCGTAAAGTGTACAATCGTAAGTTGTTTTTTTTGCTGGTGTATTTTTATGAAATTTAACGTGCAGCAATATTCACCGTGTAGTGTCGAGTAGTGCATTTAACACACTTAAGTAATGCATTTACTTTTATTTTCTAGATAACTAGGAAACACGCAGTAATGAATAATTACAATTATTGTAAAATCGTATACCAGAGAATTTTTTCATTTAAGGTACTTTCTTTTACATTTGCTTCCGTTATTAATGTGCCCTGTACAATGAAACAAGCCACTGAGTTCGACTGTTGAAAGTCGTACCTCATTTGTTTCCGAATTAAATTTTTTCAAACAATTTTTAGAAAAAATAGAAGATATGACACAATTGCAAGATATGTTGCATGTTTGCAGATCTGAAACAGTTTTCAACCAAACAATTTTGATACAAAATTATTTTTTTGTAGTTATCACCCATTCATGGCTGAGTTGTTCATTTTCAATTGACTGAAAATAACTTTTTAGAAAATGATTTTGAGGTGTGATAATTCAGTCTCATAAGAAGTAAAAGCTCATTTTCTAGTATAAAACAAGATTAATGTTATCTATTTCCTATGTCATTACATTCAGTTTATACGTTCGGATTTCTGTATCATTTACTTCCACTTTTTTAACATTTTTCTCCAACTTTAACTTTTTTCTGGCATTACAAGTCTACAATACGCTTTAACTACCACATTTCAGGAGATCAGTCGGGAGCTTAGAGCTTGTCACTGGCCGGCGGGTGTTACCTGGTTGGGGAAAACCCCGCAAGTCGACGGTAGATGGCATCGCATCTCGCCATCCAGCGGGGAAAGAACACCGCCACCTCTCGTGATTAAAACATTCACTACTTTTAGGGAATAAAAAGCATGGTCGTTGATGCCCCCCGAAAACAAATTAATGAATTAAATAATATTTGATACTTATTTACAGTGAGATATCAGTGTTAGAGTCGTTTGTATAATTAAAAGCTGTCAGCGTTATTTATTCTATGTTCTTATTAAATGGTGTGGGTAGCTTCCCAGATTTACGTTATAGTTTGATAACGTTTATATATGTATACATTTATGTGCGCTTGAACCTGTAATTATAACGCATTGAAATGTTCTGCGAATTTCCGTCTGCCTGTAAATCTAGCGTAAAGATACGCCAAGAAGTAAGACCTATCATCCCCTAAAAGAAGACTAGTTAGAGCAAGATTACTCACATCAACAATTCTTGTAATTGCAACATTTTTTTCCTATTTTCCCAAAGATTGTGATCTGTCAGGAGCTAAAGGACAAACCGCGTCGCGAGGAACCTTTCGATCGCCATCTAGCGGCGGATGAAGGCAAACAAAAAAGGAGAGGCGGGGGTGACAGGGCGCCCCAAATGCCAACCGTTACGTCACTCTAATGCGCAACCTTTGGCGCTGTCCTGAAAGGCTTTGAAAGGCCGACGATGCGCCCAAGGTGGGACGACTATGGGTCCTCTGGTAGAACGTTGGGGTACACCTTAAGCAACGTCATATGAAGCGGGAAAGTACTGGAGTTTCACGAAACTTGGGAGGCTATTTTCTGCTTGAGAAGTTTGAGTATGGGTAGATTTGTAATGAATGAACCCTACATATAAAGCACGATGCAGACGAGTCGTTCTCCAAAGCTTCAAATTATTTTTATTATGAAGGCTGACTAGAAAGCTTCTAATGTAAAAAAAACGTATGCACCTGGTTACGGTCTTCCATCTCTTTCTAGAATTTATGTATCCTTTGCATCAATCACAAGTATATCAGACTTTATTATGTAATCATTTCATTTACCTTCGAACTTCATATGGAAGATTTGGTTCCCTTCAGAAACGATTCTTCCACGTTTTGGGGCTGAAAGGTCATTACTGTATGCCAGATTTATAGACAAGTGCCAATTACGGAGAAGTTTAATGTGTTATAACACACGTATCAGTATCTAGTGCGTATCTATATCTCTATGACCAAATTATTTAATTAATAACATCTATTATGACAGAAAGAATTAATTGTACGAACATCTCAAACCCAGGTATTACTTTCTAAATAAATATTAAAGTTGTGTTACCGTTTCCTCGTCACAATTTAAAAAAAACAACAAAATAATGGAAGACGTTCTTCTACGAAATTCTCGGGCAAATGACTACCGCTATATTGCAATGGCCAAAAGGTAAACTGAAACAGAATGTGCTGTGAAAAATGTTTTATTAGAGTGATCACACTTCACCTTCTACGTGATAGGTTATAGTTTTCATTTGAAACCCTGAATAACGTTCTGTGAAGAGCTGGTAGATGGATATCGTGCAAAACGTAGAGTATGTATTTATTCAAAAATCACTTCAATCACTAAATTAAAGTTAAGAAAATACATATTTCTACGTTTTGTAAGTAGAATTATGTAGCAAGTAAATGACTTGAAAATAATACAGATATCTAGTGATATATGGAGTTTCTGATGTTGACGTTTTCCCATTTTTTCGCAGTCAGTAACAATAATAATAATAATAATAATAATAAGATGAAGAAGAACAAAATAATGAGATAATATTAATAATGACATGAAAAGATAAAATAAGGTTAACTTAGAAACGGTGTAAATTGTACAAATAAATTTAAAGTCCAGTTTTTCTTTTCAAAGACTATATTTTTAAAAATATAATAAAAATATATTCCTATAGAACTTTTACGTGATATATTTGTTCACGTTCTAATGCTCCAACTAATACTTTTTAGTTTATTTTTGGAAAAGAATTTCGTTGCTAGTACTCTGTTTTAACATGTCCTTATCTTCGAATACACAGAACTCCTTCCAAGCAATCAACAACAAAATTCCATAAAATACTTTTATATCTTTCTTATTATGAAACATGGCGAATGCGTCGTCTTTTACATGACCAAAGCGTCTACTCCCAACTACAAAAGGCCATAAAAACTCAGCGGAGGGAATACTTAACACGCGGAGGAAACGAGTGGAATAAAATTACTCCAATTCCCCCACGGCAGTTTACACTCCCGCCGAGTAATTCTACGCGCCGGCATTCTTCAACCCAGCGCCTTCCGAAGTACCTCCAGCAATCGACGCCGAATACACTTCCCGTTCCGATGACTCATTCGTGTACATTGTGAATTACTCCCGACGCCGCCCGCTGCCCCCTCCCCCCGAACCCGCCCCCGCAGTCAGAACATCTGGTCGGTCACTCGTTATGATTAAGACGTAATGCGCCGCGTCACAGCCATCAGCCACGCGACTTAAAACTTTGATAAAGACACATTGTCCTCCCGCGCCGCCCAGGTCGTAATCCCTGGAAACGAGTTTAATGGATAGAGGACGTGTAACTCGTTATCTAACCCCTTCAGCGCCGGAGGCGGCGAGGACGTAGTGAGCCGTGGGGGGGTGGCGGGGTCCACGGGGACAGCACTGGCGGTGGGAGGGGCGGGGGACAGGGAGAAGCTGCGCCGGGAGATGGTAGAGGGCGGGATTGCGCGGACTGCGAGCGCTGCGCTGCTGGCAGTGCACTCTTTTGTGACCCGAATTTGCATTCTTAATCTGGACTTATAGGCGGTGTCGGCGTGAGTCAGAGAGAACGCCAACGACCGGAAAGCGGTAGCGGCGAACCCTGATGACTTGAGTTAGCTCAAGGCTCCGCTAGCTGAGTGAGCTGTTGCCACTTCAGGGACTGTAGACGGGAGGTCCTGGAGTTCGAATCACGTCCGTGTTGAATTTTTTCACCTCTAGCTACAAAGCAAGGTTAAATTCTACCACTTCCTGGAAGAGAATTCTAGGGACCGGCTGCTCTGATCGGTGGCTTCCCGTGAATTCTCCAATCAATACCAGGCGAATCCCGCATCATTACACTAACAACCAGTTACTGATCGCGTGCGATCTTTCCTTCCTCATAATTCTTCCCTCCTCCCCCCTTACGAACCTGCTCACACTCACATGTAGTACTTACCAGACAGGTCGGAAGCTTAGAGATTGTCCCGGCTGGGATTGTGGGAAGGTCCTTGGAAAAATCTGGAGGGGGAACTCTCTCCCCACTCCCAATCCGAGTTGTAAATCGTCACCGAATTTCACGTTCTAAAGAGAGTGAACATCTTTCACTTCACTTACGGGACTAATAACTATACTGCGATTTTCGTAACTTTGTCTCTGACAGGAATTAGCTGTTTTGCTGCCATCCAATCAGGAGCTTATATTTCGCGACAGTGACGTCACTATGGTGACGTTCAAGCTCCCGATTGGATGAAACCCTGAACAGCAGACTTCTGTCAGGGTCAAAGTTACGAAAATCGCAGTATACAGCAGTTGACGCGCCCCGAAACACTAATCAATTAATTAATTAATAATTGAAGCTGTGAAGAAATGGTGATGCTACTCTATGTGAAATGGAAGGAAGACTAAGAATAGAGTGTGACGATGCAGCTGATAGTAGACAATGCTAAGTGAGTACCAAGGTATGGATGATGCATGGGATTTCCTACGGGCGTCGAGCTGTTCAGGTTCTTGGTTAACCAGCTCATTAACAACTGAGGAATGAACGACCCGTAACGAAGGAAGAGCGTGCCTACGTAAGTTGCTCACGTGTTCGTTCAGCCAGATGCTGTTTCCTGCAGCCACTGCTGCTTCCTTTGAGTTATTTTTCTCCGCCGTCTGTTTAAATATCCGAGAAAGCGGTTGTTTGTTTCATTTTGTCATCAACTAGGTTCTCAATCTGTTCCAGCTTAACTCCCAGTAATAAATTCGAGAGTTTTCAAATAAAATACTGCCTAATAATCCTTGGCTAGACGTCGTATTATTTTAATGCGCGCGTCCAGGCATTGAAACTTTCCTTACCCACTGCTTGAAATGAATTAAGCAGTTTCAAATTGCTAATGTGTTTTAGGATTTGAAAATAAAATCAACTCAAACACTCCTGTGAACTGCATATTAATACAAAATCAAAACAGAAGAAAAAACAATGTTACAGACGATTTGTGAGTTCTTCAAAATTATTGAAATATTTATATTTTTCTTGAGTAATATTTTAAAATGAAACTGTTCGAATAAGAAATAATGAAAATGGAGCTTTTGATTTGTTTGAAAAAAATGTACGTCAAAGAAGTTGCATTTTGTTCTTTATTATTATTGAAATATTTAGATTTCTCTTGTGTAATATTGTTAAATGGAACTGTTCGAATAAGAAATAATGAAAGTGGATCTTTCGATTTGTTTGGAAATAACGTACATCAAAGAAGTCGTGGAAACGCGTTAACACAGTTCATGGTCTGCTGTATTTGTAATAAAAGATCACTTTGGCAAATGACGTATATGTGTATAAAAACTATTAAGACATATCAACTAGACTGAAATGTAGGACTGATAACATTGTAACGTTCTCTGTGTTGTCAACCATGTCTAATCACTACGTTTTTCCCAGTTTCCAAAATTACTAGTTGATATCTTTCGATGCATAGATATCCCCCCGCCAGAGCACAAAAATCGTATGTTGTTTCTGAATAAAGAAAACAGTAGTGTCGTAAAGGTCTTTTTTCACAGAATAGTTTTCGTGCAGATTGGACGTATAGAAAGTGAAGTGCACGACGTCACTGAAATATTGCACTGCAATACTGCACGACTTCATTATGGACACTTTCGAGTATGTTCGATTTTTTCATACAGAAAACGTACAGCGCCTCTAGCGGCAGAATCATTCACTAACGGATTTGTTTACGGCGGAAATTGTCCATCCTTTTCAATTTTTTGATTAGGTTAGGTGCGATTCGTGAGATGTTGTTTGTTGGCCTGGTGGATTCTAGTGTATTTTACTGCCTCAGAAATCTCGCTTTTGCAGCCAAGACTTCCTCCAATCAGAGCTGTTTTCCTACGCACCCACGAAAGTCTTCATAGCCACATTCATGCTTGTAACGACGGCCTTTCTATTTTTCCTCGTGTTTCATTAATACTTAAAAAGAATTAGTAAAGTTCTAGAATGCGCGTATACAAATAAATGTCCTCGGACGGCGCAGTTCAGGAATTCATTTGTATGCCGTCAGAGCCCCAGGCAACTTGTACAGAAAACGTGCAAACACTGTTAACAAGTCTTTCGGCTTCATATACTTCTAAGTTTGGTTCATGAAGTTTCTGTACAGTTTCTGTATGAAGATCTGAACGAAAACTGTACCGTGTAAAAAGGCCTTAAGCCTTTGCACTCGTAAACGACGAGCATAACACACGTCCTGCAACTCGTACGGCATATCAGAAATGCCATGAGAATATTGGCTACTAGTCCGTATCTGTACATGTCCTACAACTCGTAGGGCATGTCTAAGATTTCACACCAAAATCCCTAATTAAACTCGTAGGGCATGTCATACATGGTATGTTATTATGTATATTCCTGGTATGTAAAATTAAGTTTTCATTGTTAAATTGTTAGTAGCCCATTACAATGGGCTACTATTCTCTTTTTAAACAATGTTGACACAATAATGTGAGAACGAGCTGAAACGGGGGAATGCCGAGTATCTGCTTCGAGCTATGCCGCCGTCATCTTAGAAATGCCTTACGTGTTGTAAGAACTGGCAGTGTTCAGAAACCTCCCACTGCAAAGCTGCCACTGCATTCACGGATGCCATGTCACATATGCCCTACGAGTGCAAAGGTTTTTGTCATTTAAGATCACATCAACTACTTGGTTATTAGACCACAATTGGATGTAACTTCATGGTATGAGGATGAAACGATATGGTGATGATAGGGGGTGAAAGGACGAACACATACAACCATGGCCGAGGCGGGACCCGAACCCGCGACCCCACTGTCCGAGATCACTACGGCAGTACTGTCTTAGCGATCTCGGCCACGGGGCCGACTGGAAAGGTCTTTGCATGCTGTCTGGAGTAGCTCATAGCTTCGCCTCCCCAATCGGAGCCCAGTGAGTTCCAATCCGGTCGTGGACCG
>JAHLJT010008756.1:22047154-22064398 GCA_031308135.1 Acheta domesticus
TCACATTTTATTTATTTGTGAAATGCTCTTTACGTTGCATATCGTCGGCAGTAGTTTCTCTTTCTCTCGTCTTGTGGAGTAACGATGAATCTTGAATGATCGTTATGTAACATATAAGCACATAATATAATTTTGTGAACAGAAATTCATGAATCTTGATTCAGTCTCTCGTCACTACGTTTTTCTGAACAGAATTGTTGTTATGTACTGTGTAAGGCCAGCTTTCTTTTTCTTATAGAAAAACAGCAGAGATTTAGTTGAAACAATGTAGCCTTGTCATATATTTGAAAACAAGTTCGTAATCCTGTATTCACCTTATTAAAAAAACGAACGCCTACAATAAAGAAAGTGAAGTGAGAAATTCTGTATTTGTTTATGACCAAACAAATTTGCAGAAAATGCCAATTTCACAGTCGGATTTGACCAACGTAATATTCACTCCTCCTTCCAAGCTGTGTGAAACCACACAGACGATCCCTTTGATGTACTCTCGAAGGTACCCCACTCGCAGCGGCAAGTGACGATCTGTACATGCGGGCGGCGAAGCGAGGGAATGTGCAAAACGGTGAAAAATTGATCGGGCGCCGTGGGTATTTTCCCCCCTCCCCCCTACTGTCTACCAACGGAGGAAAAGCTGAGCACGAGGGTACGCGTTTTCAAAGGGTTTGAAAATACGTATGATACGTTTCATCGCTGGATGAACAAGATTCGCTACATTTGCGACAGCTTTCACTCAGAGACGGTCGCTCGGGAATATTCAGATGGAACGAAATAAAAGTGTGAATACGAATGATAAAACGCAACATGTGTGACGCATGAGTGGTTAGGCAGTGCGGAAAAATGCGTTGGGAGAGGCGGGGGGGGGGGGTACGTCTCATGCCTGTGCTCCAACGCTCAGTGAGTGGGTAATCGACGGTCGCTTCGGATTTGAGTATTGTGTACTGTTTATGATGAAATATTTTTGAAGAGATTCACCTCGAAGTTTTGGTTTGATGTTGCTGATGAGTTACTTCAAAGAAGTTGTCAGACTGAATCAACACGTTTACAAATGAAATGTACAGTGCAGAATTTCTTTCATGTTTTCATATCATTCAAATCTATATTCTCTCAATTAAGGAAATGCTAAAAATAATACATATTGATAATGCGCAGTTCAAATTGTACTAGACATTTGGAATACAATATTATTTTTCTTCGATTGTATAAAAATGTGTATTTCTATGTGCTGCTACTTTTCGATGAATTTAAGGTTTTCTTAAACACCTGAAAAAGTGTCGTCACCGTGCATGAAATACTTTTTTCACAGTGACGTCACAATGCATAACAGACTTTTGCGCACGGTAGGTAGGTTGTAAGAGGAGTAAGGAAGTAAAGCACATATTCATGGCAAAACAACTTTAATTTCACTCTTAATAAATACTTCCAATTATTAATTTACAATTAACTGTTAATACATAATTAGCAGGTAACTATTAATATATAATATACAATGAAACTCATATGTCGAAACTCTCATGTAGATTACCTCCAATTTCTCCATTGATGGTAAGTTAATTTTGTAAATACCTTACTGAATGATGGGCAATAAAGTAGATGCTGCAGCATTTGCAGATTCGAACAACTCCTGTGGAAAGTCAGGATTGCATTTAAAAATTTTGAATTTAGTAATTATAACCATGATGTACCAGTTATACAGTAAGAACTTGTATGGAACAACATTGAGTTATTTTCTTATGTGACCATATGTCGCGAAACCACAGCCTTGTGTTACACGAACGTTAATGAAGGTGGCGTTCCTTTCAAATAAATCAGAAAGAGTAGAGGTGGAATTAATCATGACAAAAATATAAGCATTTTCATACGATCGTAGAAAAAATGTTTCGAGAGTGAACTTATTGTTTCTTGGTTGATCTCTATTGAGGATTTTTCTGCCGAAATCGACAGGTAGAGGATCGGGGCAAAAAACTCTGCATCTCGATCGTGCGAAAAACAATAACTTCACGCACTTAATATAAAAATAACTATTATTATTATTATTATTATTATTATTATTATTACGTTCTATTTTACTCCAAAAATTTGACTTAACTTCATTTTACACAACTCCAAAACGTTGAAATAAATGAATGTTTTTAACATTCGTTTAAATTACTCTAAATTGGATCAAATTTCGAATTTACTAGAGCTTACTATAATTTCGTCGAAACTTCGATATACTCATTTTTTTGCAACCTTGAAACACTTATAGCTAATAACCATGATAAGAGGAGAAGTTCATGCCATTTTTCACTTCCCAACACAAACAGCCTATAAGCACTTATGCTTCACTTGGCACATGAGGCCCCGAAGTAGAGCGAATTGTACGTATTCAGAGTCGGTATTCCATTTTGGTCCAATTGTATCACTAAGATTCTAACATAGGTGACATTAATTTAAATAGGGTTTCGATGGGAATTTATTATTTCTTACACGCTACAATACTTTATCATTAAAGTTCTCCCCGAATTATTATTTTTCAAATATGTAGCGTGTGTATCACGTTGTCAATTTTGTATTTTGATTGATCATTTAACTGGTCTTAATTGGCCAATGTGGGAACTTGTCCACCAGATTACTGCAGTCACTACAGCCGGTCTCAAAATAAATGTTACAAACTTCTAGGACATGAAGAGGGATCAAAGATGATCACTTTTTTTCAATAATCATCTAGTGGGAAATTTCATACAAGTGAGTTACACCCCTGATGGTGAAGCAATATCGCATGCAGGCATATTATTATTGTATTATATATTATTTTGTCATCATTATTATTACCATTATTATTATATTATTTACATTGAATTATATTGCCTTATTAGTGTAATTAACTGCCACCGGCTTCATCGAACTGCAGTTTAAATAAATTTATCTTGTATTATCCGCTTCGGAAAGGACAAGAAAACTTTGCGTGAGTGCGACAGAGCGAGACCTGCCGAACTCCGATATATGATGTTACCCCCTTTAATGTTCATGGGCAAAAAGTGATCAAATTTTCGACCGTTGTACAAATTTCTATCATGTATTCTAAGTTACCTATTGTCTTTGTACCTCCGCAATTTTAAATGGTAGCGCACATCTGAGAAGGGCAACGATAAATCTTATTTTTGTGGAAGCGTGCATGATGGATAGAAATAAGTGAATTAGTCGGCGAACTGACGTTTGCTCGTTCTGTTGCAGTTTACGTCAGGACCCACGTGACCATAACAATTCGTTTGTGGACCAGACCAGACTCAACCCGCCATGATGCACGGAGAGCGACAAGTGTTGAGAAACATTTTAAAAGTGGAATAAATTGAAAATTTTCAACAAAAAATAACACGATAAAGGTTTAATTGAAAGAAAAGATGCAACATTAAAAAAAATGCTTGACGTGTGATTTAGTGGCTTGTAACAAGGTGATAATTTTGGTAGCTCGCTGCATTTAAAATCCTCGCTAATATTGTGATGCAAACTTCTGCTTGAACTCCCCGGCTGAAGTCGGACACGATACCCAATAGCTCACCCGTGTCTTTTCATCGAGAAAGTGTAAGGCGAGAACGCCTATGCGAGCGAGAAGGTGAAGAAAGTTGAAAGACGAGCATCTCAGGCAGGCGTTCACAACACGACGGGACCGCGACGCTTGACGGGAACGTGGAAGATGGTCAACATTCACCTTGGCCCGGCAACAGGAAGCCTCTCGACCACTGAAAGTGCAGCGAATGGCAACGAAGCCTCACAGCTGATCGAGCGTGCAACCTGCGCGCAACACAGGTCTGGATAGGAGTTGAGTGTGTAGAGCGATATTGAGGTTAAACAGTGGGTTTACGAAGTTAGAGTTCGAGGCGAGTTTTGTTGGTCATTTTTGAGTTACCAGAATATTTTCTACTCATATTAATACTTAGAATTAAAATTCTTCCCCCAAATCATTTATATATATATATATATATATCGTTGAAGTACTTTGCAGTTTTTGTTTTTCAGATGTTTTTTTCGTAAGTTCATAGTGGTATTTGCATTTTTTCGTTCTAAAATGGCGAATCAAAGCATGAAGAGAGTAGTGTAGCTAGAACTGCTTAGGTTTCGGCAACTATTTCTTAAAGTTCGTTTTGCCGCTACAGCTTCATAGCGCTATCCTTCCTCCAGGCGGCGTTTATTGTGAAGCGCACGTATCTCGCGTTCCCGTTCCCGTCCTCACCTTCGCGTTGCCGTTCCCGTGCGCGGGCATTTGGGAGTGGCCTTAAGAATGTGCTCGCCTCACAGCTCCGAAAGGCGGCGCGAGGGCGGTCACAGGGCTCCGCCTCCCTAGCGGCTCATGACTCACGAGCCCTTCCCGCCCTTCGAGCCCTTCCTGTAATTTTCTTCCGAAATTAATGTTAGACAAATCGACAATTTTCTCTGCGTAATTCCGCTCGCTCGCTCGCTCTCTCTCTCTCGGGCCCAGCAACTCCACGCAATTTCTCCATTAGCACATCGTTCATTTCGCCGCTGGCAGCCCAGAAAGTATGTTTAGGACTTCCAAAAGTAATGGTGCGTCCCCTTCCCACGAGGGGCGTTGCCGTCGCTTCGGAAAGGCTTCGCGTGCGCCGTCGGTCGGCCCGGGTTTGAAAAGGGCCGCGCCGCCGAGGTCAAAGGGCTAAGGGCCAGGGATATTTACAGCGGCCGCTGCCGCGGACTAGCGTTTACGACACGCCTGTTATTATGCGAAATTACTTTCCGCGGATCTCCGTATTCTCGCTTTTTCCTGCTTTCGCTTTTTGCTGCGGTTAAGTTGTAAATTCTTTGACTCTTTTCAAGCTGCAAATCATGATACTGTTGGGCCTGAAGTATGATACTTAGTTTTTCATATGAACTACCTCAAAATGTAAGGTTTCAAATATAAGATAAATAATATCTATGTTTCTCAAGCAGACTGTTTTATTCCAGCAATTGTTTCCCAACCATTTTTCATAAGCATGTTTATGAGTTTCCTGAATTGTTTATCTTAATACTTAGTGATCTCTTCAATGTAAAAGGTTTACCAGATTATATGTAAAAAAAATTATATCCAAATAAGTGTATATGTCAAATCCAATTCAATTTCTGGAAAGAAAATTTTCACACGTACTCAAAACTCGTATTTTTCTATGCGAAGTTCAATTCCTTTAAATGATAGAAACTCAAAATAAGAAAAGGATGGATAAAATAAAGTAAAAAATGTTAACTTTTTTCTGCTTTAAATAAGTCGTTTTGAAAAACCAAGACCTATTGATATTTATTATTAATATCTAATAAAACATTTGAAAGCATAGCAATTACTGCGAAAGAATTCATAAAAAATTGAATCAGGATCGCACAATTTTTTTTATTATTAAAACAGCAAATCCTTAGAGAGCTAAGGAAACTCAATAAGGGAGAACGAAAGTGATTACAACTAGCCAGGCACCGCCCCTGCCGGGACAAGCTCTAAGCTCCCGACCGGTCTCTTGGTATGTGTGGTAATGTAGCGCGTGTTAGTGTAAGTGTGTTTGTAAGGTGTTAGGATACGACAAGGAAAAGGAAGGAAAGATCACGCGCGTTCCGTTTGTTAGGGTACTGCTCCAGCATTCTCCTGGTGTTGATCGGAGAAACCACGGAAAACCACCGATCAGAGCAGCCGGCCGCTAGAATTCTCCTCCAGACAGCGACTGAATTCGACCTAGCTGACAAGCTAGTGTCAAAAATCCTGCTGCAGTCGGGACTCGAACTCAGGATCTCCTGGTCAGACGGACTGCAATGACATCAGGTTGATGCCGTAAGCCATCTCTTCCGGTCTCTTCGTTTGGAGCAACCAAACACCGAAAACTATTGATCAGAGCACCCGGCCACTAGATTTCTCCTCCACTCAGCGGCTGAAATCGACCTAGCTAGGTAGCTAGTGGCGAAAATCGTGCCACGGTCGGGACTCGAATCCTAGGACCGACGAAGCATTGCAGTGACATCGGATGATACCATGGGCCATCTCAGCGCACCGGAAGATTCAGACACCGGAGACCCCACAGTGCAGCGACTTCACAGTCCCTATTACCAAAGCCTTTGAAAACGGTAGATTAATTCTCTTAAAAAAACCAACAAATTTTTCGAATCCTTCCTTTGGTACTTGAACATGCTCACAAGAAGCGCTTATTTCTTGAGGTGATGCGGAGGATACCCGTGCTCTGGATTGTCCAACAATTAGATCTTCCACGGAGTGATATCTTGAGGCTGTAGAACCGTGAACTGATATCAATCAGTTGATGTCAGTTAATAAGTAAAGGCCAGTAATAAGTAACCAGCGTAAAGGATGTTCAAGAAAATTGTGCAGATGTCATTTTCATTGAAATTCCTGAGTTTTTCAAAACTGCAAAAGTTAAATATTTTTTGCGAGATCTTACAACTACAATATTGAAGATAGACGTTTTTCCCTTAATGCAAGTTTTTTAATGCCGCTTTTTCCCATAAATTTTCTGCTCTCACATATCGAAGGATTGTATTGGTCTCATTGCAGGCGAACTCGGTATTTTCGAAAATGGCAAAATTTTAACTTTGAAAATTTTCAAAATTGAAAGTAGAGATTTTCGCCTGATGCAAAATTTGTTCTAAAAATCAGCTATTTAAAAAAATTTACCTACAATGTTTTGAAAAAACGAGTATTTTCACGTAACTTTCGATTGAAGTTTATGGAAATTAAAAAGGAATATTTTCCTCAGAAAACGAGAGAAATTATGTGTTGTTGCAGCATTACTAATTTAAAATAATTGATATGAGCTAACCTACGAACCGTCATACTCTTAGCGATGGCGTCCAAGTGTGTATGCAATTCTTAAATGGCACGATTACACACGGCACACCTCCAGGCATAATTTACGTAAGAAACGAAACCTGATTAGAAAGATTATATCCTTCTAAAACAGGTTGTATAGTTTACATTAAAAAATCGGGGGGAAATTACGTACTTTAGTTAATGAAGTCTTTTGAAACCATTTACTAAAATTCAGCACAACTTCACCCTAACGTCTCTTGAGAAAAACACTATTAATTCTCATTACTCTTTTGTTTAAAAAAGTAGGGCAAAAAATGAGGATGCTTATGCGGTTTGTGGCACTTCTAAGCCCCTGTTAAGTGCAGATTGTCTTGTGCAGAAATATTTACATTGAAAACTAAGATTTTTTTTACTGAACCTTTTAAATGTATTTTTGTTGATACATCCCATTTTACATAGTCCCAAAATTGCGATGGTGAGGATATTATAAACCAGTCCTCTATAAAGCACGTTTTAGGCAGAAACTAAAGCTGTTCGAAGTTCATGGAATAAGACTTATTATGTTTGTCATGTACTCTACACAATGACATATTTGTGGATGTTCTATTACAATTTTGGTACTCCTACTTTGGGGCTTGGGATGTGAGAAAAGTTAGAAGTTGAGACGCAGAAATGAAGCTATTTTGACTTTTAAAATAAAGCTGATTTACAAAGTGTTGAATGATCTCACGGGTTCACCTAGTAATTAATTAAAAGGTCAGTAATTAAAATAAATATGAAATAAAATAATAATTTGAAAATAAAGCTGATATACGAAGTGCTGAATGATCTCACGGGCCCGCCTAGTAATTAATTAAAAACCGAATAATTACTGTGTACATGTTGGACTTCGCACCCTTCGAGATACGACGACACACGATAACGCAACGAGTCTCGCACCCAAGGGGTTGCGGCGTGGACGAGGGACTGTGCCTGCCCCTGCGGGCATCCGGAGTCGTCTCGCGTCCTCCCGCTCGCCGCCGCCGCCGCACAAAAGTCGGGGCCTCGTAAAGCAGGAGCGCTCTCGCCGCGCGACAATTGGCAGCACTGCCGGAATTTTACGCGCGGTGTAAAGTTATGCGGAGTCCTCGGGTCCCGCTTTACGGCGCCGTAACCCCTGGCGGAGCTTCGGGGGACTGCGGCGGTGGCGAAGGCGGTGGAGGAGAGGTGGGTGAGGAGGAGGAGGAAGAAAAAGACGTGGAGGAGGATGGAGAGAACGAGGAGGAAGAGGAGGTGGGGGGAGAAGAAAAAAGATAAGGGAGCGGTTGGCGAGGAGGAGGAGGGGGAGGGAATGGCGGAGGAAGAAAAGTGGGGGAGGAGAAATAAAAGAATGAAGAGAATAAGAAAGGTGTGAGGGAAGACGATGAGGAAAGGAAGATAGGGAGGTGGAAGGGATTGGATGAAGAGAAGTAGGAGGAAAAGAAGATGGAGAGGAGGAAGACACGATGGTGTGGAAACGGAGGAGGAGAGGAGGTGGTGAGGGAAGAAGATAAAGGGAAGAAGGAGGTGAAGGGGTGGCATGGAGAAGATGTAGACAGTAGAAGCGGCAAAGGTGGAGTTAGTTGAAGGTGACGACTGCAGTGGCGGCTAGAATGACGAGGAGAGGGCAGGCAGAGAAGGGGATGATTGTGACGGTGGACAAGAAATAGGTGCACAACCGGGGGATGGTTCAATAGGAATCGAGATTATGGCGCAAACGATGATTGCTACACAAGACTGAATTTGTGAATGATAGCTGTAGTGGTTAGTCATCTGTAGTTCCATTGAAATGGGTAGTTTGGGGGATGATGGTGCAGCGACGCTGATGTTGCGTTCTTGAAGTATAACTTTCGGTAAGGTTGGACAGATAACAATACACTGAACACAAGGATGCACTAGGGTGGCGGTGATGATATAGATAGTAATGATGTTGATGATTATTCTACCGATATTAGTAGTAATATCTTTTAGTAGTAATATCTCTCTTGACGTGTGGGTGGATGTGATGGAGTAACTGGATGAGCGAGTGTGTGAATGGAAGAGACTTGATGGGTGGGTGAGGAAGTGAGAGGGTGGTCTACTGAATTTCGAGAGCTCATA
Source organism: Acheta domesticus (assembly GCA_031308135.1). Lineage (NCBI taxonomy): Eukaryota > Metazoa > Arthropoda > Insecta > Orthoptera > Gryllidae > Acheta > Acheta domesticus. The sequence continues at coordinate 22,056,048 of JAHLJT010008756.1, forward strand.
GGTGTCTCGCGAAGGGGCTTGCATGGCCGGCAGGCGGGCGGTCGTGTAGGTGCTCGAGTGAGTAGGAGGTGAGTGGGAGGTGAGTGGGCGGGTGAGTGGGTGGGAAGTGTGCATGGAGTAGGCGGGAGTGGGCGGGGAGTGGGCGGGGGTGGGCGGGGAGTGGGCGGGGAGTGTGCATGGAGTGGGTGGGGAGTGGGCGTGGAGTGGGCGGGTAAGTGGTCGGGGGTGGGCGGGTGAGTGGGCAGAGGAGTGGGCGGGCGAGTGGGAGGGGGAATTAGAGGGAGAGTGGCAGGAATGTGTCTGGAAAGTGGGCGGGGGTGGGTGGGGAGTTGGCGGGGAGTGGCGGGGTGGGCGGAGAGTGGGCGGGTAGTGAGCGGGGGAGTGGGCGGGGTGGGCGGGGAGTGTGCGTGGAGTGGGTGGGGAGTGGGCATGGAGTGGGCGGGTGAGTGGTCGGGTAAGTGGTCGGTGAGTGGGCAGGGGAGTGGGCGGGCGAGTGGGAGGGGGAGTTAGAGGGAGAGTGGCAGGGGTATGTCTGGGGAGTAGGCGGGGAAATGGGCGGGGAGTGGGCGTGGGTGGGCGGGAGTGGGCGGGGGTGGGCGTGGAGTGGTGCGTGGAGTGGGTGGGGAGTGGGCGTGGAGTGGTCGGGTGAGTGGTCGGGGTGAGTGGTCGGTGAGTGGGCGGGTGAGTGGTCGGGTGGAGCAGGCGGGTGAGCGGGCGGGTGAGTGGTCGGTGAGCGGGCGGGTGAGTGGTCGGTGAGTGGGCGTGGAGTGGTCGGGGAGTGGGCGTGGAGTGGGCGGTGAATGGTCGGGTGAGTGGTCGGGTGAGTGGTCGAGTGAGCGGGCGGGTGAGCGGGCGGGCGAGCGGGCGGGTGAGTGGGCGGGGGAGTGGGCTAGCAGGCGCGCAGGCGCGCAGGCGGGTGGGCGAGCTCCTCGCCGGTCGTCCTCCATGCGCCCGGGACGCAAGCAACTTCCGCCGCCCGAACGCAGCCTCGCCCTGCGCTCCGGCGCCGCGCCGTAAGCGCGTAAAGCGACCGCCGCCTTGACGACCCGCGCGCCCTCGCCACTCGAGCCAGCGGCGCCGGGCGCGTGGCTGCGGCCTCCGCTCCCCCGCGGGCGAGTTATGGCGGCGCGCCGCTCACTGGGATCGCCTCCGAATTGCCGCGGACAGATATTACTCAAAGGAGCCCTTTATTTGCGCTTTCGCTTAGGCGGAGATGGCAGTTGGCGCGCTGCGAAGACAAAGGCGCACCAAACTACGACTAAAGGATGGGGATTCAAATTGAAAGTTTATGGACGTGTCTCGTGTAATACGTAGGGCGAACTCAAAATATGAACAAAATCATTTCCCTAGGACCATATCTTGAAGTAACATCTATTTTACAACTTACAGGATCTTTCGTGGCCGTTTGTTGTTCAGTTTTACATAAATCTTCAATTTTGTAATTAATAACTGGAGGCTGCAGTTCTGTGATTAAAAACTTAAAGTTTGATACAGTAAAAGCTGCCCCTCTATTGAGATACATTAAAAATAGTAATAGCATAATATTTTCTTTCCTTCGAAAGGCGATACAGCGCACTTCGTGTCTTGGCCTAACGTCAGAGCTATTGGAGTAGTGCCTGAGTGGTTATGATAAACAGATTAACTCTTTCTTAAGAGAGATTAAAGCTTTTACACTGAATAACAGAACGCAATTTACATCACAAACACTGCTTCAGGTTAATATTTTCTTGTAGCATTATTTATAAGTGTTACACCAAGTCTATGAATATCATTAAATTTCAGTAGATCTATTGGTATTAGTTATAAACACTAAGCATTTGCAACCTTTTAATACAATATCAGTTACATTGCACTGAGTCGTAACATTGAGATATGTAGTACAGTAACAGGCACGTTTAGATTTTCTTTTTTTATCAGATAAGCTGGAATGTCGTATTTAAGAATTTTCTTTCTAGAACAGTTGCATATGCTCATTTAATCATTACGGTGTGAGAAACGTCGACTGAACTTCATAACCATACTGTATGAGAGTCCATGCGTTGATTAAAGAAAAAAGAATTAGCGCTACAGGCAGTGCGATATAACTATTGTTGAAGAGATTACCTTCTTGTGTATATTAGTTCTTCAATCATTAAAGTACAAATTTCAATGCATTTTTATTTATACCGAAGTTTTGAGTGTATAACGAATCCATTTGTCGGACTTTTGGCTTTTGTACTATTACTGAAATTGTATTACAGATCACAAAGGAAGAAAGTGTTTATGCATTATGTAATAACAGAAATTATAATAAAATTAATAGTGTGTAATCTCTATTAATTAACTATAACAAATTGGTCGATATGATTTGAAAATAATGTAAGTGAAATGCGCGAAATTGTTCAAGACAAAAGTGACTAATGTGAAATTAGAACAAATGAAATATTGATCGCCAAGAAAACGACACTTTTTAAGTATTGACTTGCGGCACATTAGAGAAAAGTCGTTTCTAAATTCCTTATTCATTGAAATTCATTTTCATTCAAAAATGTGTTCAAAATGACGATAAGGGAAGCAGGAGAGATGGGTGAGGGCATCAACTTATGTCAGTGCAGTCCCTCTGACCGGGAGGTCCTAGGTTCGAGTACCGACTGTTACAGGATTTTCGACAATAACTTGTCAGCTACTTCGAATTCTGTCGCTGTGTGGAGGTGAATTCTAGTGACCGTCTGCTCTGATCGATAGTTTCCCGTGGGTTCTCCGATCAACATCAGGCGAATGCCAGAACTACCTAACAAGTACCCTAACAAACTAAGTACCCTAATAACGGGTCACGGTCGAGCGCGATCTTTCCTACCCTCTTTCTTGTCATATCCTCGCCTCTTACCACCGCTTACACTAACATGCACTACACTACCACACATGTCGGGAGACTGGTCGGGAGCTTAGAGCTTGTCCCGGCTGGGGCAGTTCCCTGCTGAAGTGAGATACCAGGTTGGGGAAAACCTTGCTAGCCGACGGAAGGTTGGCGCCGGATCTCGCCATCCAGAGGGAAACAAATACTGCCACCCCAGCGGCGGCGGCGGTGGTGGTTGTGGCGGTGGGTGTGGCGGTGGTGATGGTGGCGGCGGTGATGGTGGTGATGGTGGCGGTGGTGGTGGTGATGATTTTTGTGGTAGTGGTGATGGTGTTTCTGGAACTTTTGATGGTGTTTCTGGTATTGGTAGTGCTGATAGAAGCGGTGGTGGCAAAGGGATGTGGTGTTATTAGTGGTAGTGGCAGTGGCAGTGGCAGTGGCAATGGTTGGTGGTAGTATGTAGTAGTAGAGGTGGTGATAGTGGTGGTGGTGATAACAATTGTTCATGTTGCCACTGGTTCAGAAGAGTAAAGGTTGTGCCGTGTTTATGGTAGTGAGGAGTGTAAAAGTTGACAAGGGTGTGAAGAAATACACAGGAATGTGAAGCTAGATGGAGTAGCAAGTGCCACAGGATAGACAGGAATGACAGATGTAACGTAGGTAACAGCAGTAGCAGTGGTTGTGGTGTGGCAGTATTAATACCTCGCACCTAGTAATCCCCACAGCCACTACCACTATCTTCTCCTTCCTTTCATTCCCCATCCCAGCGTCCCTCCCCAGCATTTTCATCGCTTCCAGCGCTCGCCCACTCCTCCCAACGCCCCCCCGCGCGGCGCGGCAAAGCCTTGACAATAAGGAAGGAAGATGGGGCAGTAAAACGGGGACACGGACGAGTCGCTAAACGGCCTCGGAAGGGAGCTGCGCGCCGTGCCGGGCGGACGATGGAGAGTGGGCGAGCGGTGGCCGGTGCGCGGGTGGTGGTTCTCTGGTGGGTGGGTGGGATGTTGGGGTGAATGTTGTCACGCGGGTCGTGGTAGCGGGCGGACGGGCAGGCTAGGCGGGCAGTAGCAGTGGCAGACCGGAAATGGTAGACCGTCACTGCGAAGGGTAGTAGCGAGCAGTGGCGGGGCTGGGGCGGGGCAGTGGCGGGGAGTGGCGGGGTTGGGGCGGTGTTGGGGCTGGGCAGTATCGGAGCAGTGGCGGGGCAGTATCGGAGCAGTGGCGGGGTAGGATCGGAGCAGTGGCAGGAATATGGCGAGGCTCGGGGTGGAGTTGTGGTTGGGCTATGGTGAGGCTGTGGTGGGGCTGTGGTGGAGCTGTGGTGGGGCTGTGGTGGGGCTGTGGTGGGGCTGTGGTGGGGCTTGTGGTGGGGCTGTGGTGGGGCTGTGGTGGGGCTGTGGTGGGGCTGTGGTGGGGCTGCGGTGGGGATGTGGAGGGGCTGTGGAGGGGCTATGGCGGGGGAGAAGCGGAGCAGTGGCGGGAGAGAAGAAGCGGAGTCGTAGCGGGGAAGAGATGGAGCAGTGGCGGGGCAGTATCGAGGTAGTGGCGGGGCAGTGCGGGGATGTGGCAGGTCGGAGACGGGAATATGTCGGGGCTCGGGGCGTGGCTGTTGTGGGGCTGTGGTGGGACAGTGGCGAAGCAGTGGCGGGGAGGGCGGGGGCCGTGGCGGGACCGTGGCGGGATGGGGCGGGGCCGGGGCGAGGCAGTGGCGGAGAAGTGGGCAGCGGGGGCGGGTGAGTGGACGAGCAGCGGCGAGCGGCGGGGATGCAGCGCGCAGGGGGAGAGGGGCGCGCGGGCGAGCACTCCTCCGCTCCCTGGCCGCCCGCTGAGTTACGGCGAGCGAAATGGAACGCGGCCCCCGGGATGCGCCGCGCCCTGCGGCTGGAATTCTCAATTAAGACGCCCCCGCGCGCCCGCGCACCTTCCGCTCGATGGAGATGCCGCCGCCCCGCCGCCGCCCCGTGGGACGTGAGGCCGGCGATTGAGGCGCGAGGGAGGGGGTGATGCACCATGAGCGCCGCGACGGGAGCAGTTGGACTCCTCAGACTTACCAACTACAGATTATGCGAGTGCCGGACTGGGAGAGGTGGCTCAGGGCATCAACTGATGTCATTGCAGTACCTCTGCCAGGGAGATTCTAGGGTTTCCATTCCCTACGGTGGCAGGATTTCGACTAGCTAGATAGGTCGAATTCAGTTCTTGTCTCGAAGAGAATTCTAGCGGTCGGCTCCCCTGATCAGTATTTTCATAATTCCTCCGATGAATATGAGACGAATGCCTGAGCAGTACCCTAATAAAGGGGCCCCCTACCGCACGTGATCTTTCCTTGCTTTTCCTTGGTCTTATTCTCACCCCTTACTTACACACACTTACATACACTACATTGCCACACATGCCGGGAGTCCGGACGGGAGCTTAGAGCTTGTCTCGGCTGGGCGGTATCCAGCTGTGGGGAACACCTGTTTGAGGGAACCCCACGTTCAGCCGACGGGTAGGTCGGCCCCATGATCTCACCATCCAGCGGAGATCATCTTTCAAAGAAAAACATGCACCACACTTACGGGACTAACGATCTTGGCACCTGGCGCGCCTGGAATGATCAACCAATCTACCGAGCCCTGGATAACATGAGGCCTCGGGTTAACATTCGGTTATCAGAAGAAAATATCAACGAAATAATTCATTGAAAAAGAAAAACACAAGTATATTGATTATTGCTGCATAAGTACCGTGTGTGCGTTGGGCGACGCCGTCACCGATTCTAGAAATATTTTGGCTGCTCAAACTTTGATAAAGTTATCGGCTTTCCTCGTCAATCATTGTTTTTTCGTTCCTCATTTACACTGTTTTCCTCGATTCTTTGTGACTATGGTAAACGTGTGTATTTAAATTGAGTTCTGTATTTTTTTTACTTCGAAATAAACTCCGGATTATCTGAGTTTTTTCGTATCCGAGGTACTTTCGCTCCGAATTCCCTCTGACAATCGCGATTCTACTGTAAATCTAGGTTCGATACAATTATATTTCAATTGTTCAACTGCATTCATTAAATCTATAATAATAGTGATCAATGAATCCAAATTTAATGCACCTGAAATAATTTATTTCCTGATGTTTTCTATGAGCACCCTCTCCTTGATAACACATCCGACAATGCCATCATTCGTGAGACTCGAAATAAAAACCGGAACATTACGATCAACCATCCTAAATCTCCGTTCTTTGTGTTCTAGTTTCTGGCTTTACTGCCAGATCACTGATTTTGCTTTAAGAATTGGCCGCATTTGAAATTCCTATCTTACAAGTAGTCACGTGCAGACATTTCTGTCGTAGTCTCGTGGAAGGCAAAGGTCAGATGCATGCCTTTGTTCACATTTCAGCTGCCCGTGAGATGAACTAATTGAAAGCACGGCTGTGAGTGATGAGCGATAGGCGCTTTTTGATCAATAATAAATATTACGGTTAATTTGTTTCTTTTGTCTATTCTCTGACTTTAATACTTGAATTAGAAAATTCAAAATTTCACTCTTACTAATGTATGGGCTAAGTATGTGCGGAAAGTACACGAAATGAATGAAGTGGCGTGGCACATATACCCGCTTCCGGGAATGTAGTTTCTTCTTTTGTTCCTCTGTTGTCATTTCAATACAATATTTTCATTTTCTATTCCATGAGAGGGCTGTATCTTGTACTGAATACGTATTTGAACAGTATATATCACTAAGACTACTACTGCATTATTATCTTCCCTAAAAAACAGGCTTTAAATTTACAACTCTCCTCTCTTTTGAGAATTCCTGGCGTATTTATCCTTGAGAATCCTTTAGTTTCTGTAGTCTATTGTGTGTCGTGGTAAATGCTATTTCGTAGATAAAAATGCATTTGAAGTTATTATTGTAGGTGTATGAATCATATTTGCTCGCCAATTCAGCTATTATTAAACTTTTACTAATATGATCAGCTATCGACGATTTCCGGATCTTTAATGCTTCCAAAAGTTGGGAATACTGTGCGACTCTCTCAAGTAGAGCGTACTAAAAACTTCAACACCGAGTTATAGCCTCTGCCCGTATCTTAGCTACGATAAAAACCTTGCATTTACTGCAGAATCTATCAGCACTTCGTACTTTTGCATCTAGAAACTAATCAATTGGAGCATGAAAACCTGTGATGGTCGCAGTAATAGACGAGCATTGTAAGTTAGAATTCTCAATTTTCGTGCATTGGTGATTCTTTTCTATCATGAAAAGAATACTCTCGTAAGAACGCAATAGTTCTTTTATGCGTTTCCTTTCTTTTTTTGCAGAGGCAGGTACTCGATTTCACACGGATTAAGTTCATATTTATGTAAATTCTTTTCACATTCGCATTCTATGTTAATGTGGTACTGGTGATATTTTTAGAAAATTGTCATTTATCAATAATGAATTCAATAAACTTTACAAAATAAATTTATTACAATTAAACTTTAAATTAAATTATGAAAATTAAAACTATTGAAGATCGAGATTTTTTCTGGAGTGAAAAAGTGGTGTTGGAAGATATCTTGAAATAAGAGTGTATATACAGGGGTGTCCGAGGAGGAAACGTCGAAAATTGAAAATAATCTCTTAGGATCAATTTAGAGCATATTTTGCCCGATAAACTACTAGGATATTCTGAATGGCTGAACCGCAATAAGTACTCACAAGTTAGTTTGAAAAAATGCTTCCTACGCAAAAGTTTGCATTGAAAAAGCATACAAACCCTCCAGAATCTCGTAAATTGTTTATTATTTCCAAAAAATAAATTTAATATATTTGTTCAGAAAGAAAAATTAACCGAGAAATAGAAAAGATCCCAATTTACGCAATTAGACTGCTTTAATTATTTCTCGGTTAATGTTTCTTCGGCTGAACAGTTTAGGTCGCTAGCATTGTTCACTGTCATTCAATTTTTCTCTTTCAAGAGCCCACAAAAACACAGATTCTGGCTTCATCACTTATTAGAGGATTTTTTTATTAATTTAACAATTGGATTTATCCACTTTTCCTAACGAAGGACTTGTAACAAGATTTTTCTGACGAAAATTCACAATTTTCTCAAAGCATAGCATTACAAAACTTTCTGTCTACTCTGTGGCGAGAAAGTAAAAAATAAATCATTTTCGGTTTTCTCTGAAAAATGCGGCTATTTAATTGGGCGACACTGCTTTCGACACAAGCTGGCGTCGGCGACAGCAAGAGGCCGCCCGCCATTTTACGCACTTCTCCTAAAATCTCTAATGAATTTTAGGAGATTTATCAATATCGTTACGCAGTCTATATTGTGGCGAATCAATTCTTGAAGGGACACAGTGAAATGTTTCAATATAGCCAAACAAAAAAACAAGTGGCGAATATCTAATGGCCTACAGCATAACTACTGTGCAGCAAGGCATGGGAAAAGTACGTCTGCCTAACAACTGTGTGTCGTAACTATGAAATTACAAGACGACGTAAGATATACCGCAGCAAGGTATCTTGTTCCAGCACCA
>JAHLJT010008756.1:22065398-22117121 GCA_031308135.1 Acheta domesticus
AAAATACGAGTTTTTTGAGTACGTGTGAAAATTTTCTTTCCAGAAATTGAATTGGATTTGACATATAACACTTATTTGGATATAATTTTTTTTACATATAATCTGGTAAACCTTTTACATTGAAGAGATCACTAAGTATTAAGATAAACAATTCAGGAAACTCATAAAACATGCTTATGAAAAATGGTTGGGAAACAATTGCTGGAATAAAACAGTCTGCTTGAGAAACATAGATATTATTTATCTTATATTTGAAACCTTACATTTTGAGGTAGTTCATATGAAAAACTAAGTATCATAACTTCAGGCCCAACAGTATCATGATTGCAGCTTGAAAAGAGTCAAAGAATTTACAACTTAACCGCAGCAAAAAGCGAAAAGCAGGAAAAAGCGAGAATACGGAGATCCGCGGAAAGTAATTTTCGCATAATAACAGGCGTGTCGTAAACGCTAGTCCGCGGCAGCGGCCGCTGTAAATATCCCTGGCCCTTAGCCCTTTGACCTCGGCGGCGCGGCCCTTTTCAAACCCGGGCCGACCGACGGCGCACGCGAAGCCTTTCCGAAGCGACGGCAACGCCCCTCGTGGGAAGGGGACGCACCATTACTTTTGGAAGTCCTAAACATACTTTCCTGGCTGCCAGCGGCGAAATGAACGATGTGCTAATGGAGAAATTGCGTGGAGTTGCTGGGCCCGAGAGAGAGAGAGCGAGCGAGCGAGCGGAATTACGCAGAGAAAATTGTCGATTTGTCTAACATTAATTTCGGAAGAAAATTACAGGAAGGGCTCGAAGGGCGGGAAGGGCTCGTGAGTCATGAGCCGCTAGGGAGGCGGAGCCCTGTGACCGCCCTCGCGCCGCCTTTCGGAGCTGTGAGGCGAGCACATTCTTAAGGCCACTCCCAATGCCCGCGCACGGGAACGGCACACGCGAAAGGTGAGGACGGGAACGGGAACGCGAGATACGTGCGCTTTCACAATAAACGCCGCCTGGAGGAAGGATAGCGCTATGAAGCTGTAGCGGCAAAACGAACTTTAAGAAATGTTTGCCGAAACCTAAGCATTTCTAGCCACTACTCTCTTCATGCTTGATTCGCCATTTTAGAACGAAAAAATGCAATACCACTATGAACTTACGAAAAAAACATCTGAAAAGAAACACAACTGCAAAGGGTACTTCAACGATATATATATATATATAATTGTATAATGATTTGGGGAAGAATTTTAATTCTAAGTATTAATATGAGTAGAAAATATTCTGGTAACTCAAAAATGACCCACAAACTCGCCCTCGAACTCTAAACTTCGTAAACCCACTGTTTAACCTCAATATCGCTCTACACACTCAACTCCTATCCAGACCTGTGTTGCGCGCAGGTTGCACGCTCGATCAGCTGTGAGGCTTCGTTGCCATTCGCTGCACTTTCAGTGGTCGAGAGGCTTTCCTGTTGCCGGGCCAAGGTGAATGTTGACCATCTTCCACGTTCCCGTCAAGCGTCGCGGTCCCCGTCGTGTTGTGAACGCCTGCCTGAGATGCTCGTCTTTCAACTTTCTTCACCTTCTCGCTCGCATAGGCGTTTCTCGCCTTACACACTTTCTCGATGAAAAGACACGGGTGGAGCTATTGGGTATCGTGTCCGACTTCAGCCGGGGAGTTCAAGCAGAAGTTTGCATCACAATATTAGCGAGGATTTTAAATGCAGCGAGCTACCAAAATTATCACCTTGTTACAAGCCACTAAATCACACGTCAAGCATTTTTTTTAATGTTGCATCTTTTCTTTCAATTAAACCTTTATCGTGTTATTTTTTGTTGAAAATTTTTCAATTTATTCCACTTTTAAATGTTTCTCAACACTTGTCGCTCTCCGTGCATCATGGCGGGTTGAGTCTGGTCTGGTCCACAAACGAATTGTTATGGTCACGTGGGTCCTGACGTAAACTGCAACAAGACGAGCAAACGTCAGTTCGCCGACTAATTCACTTATTTCTATCCATCATGCACGCTTCCACAAAATAAGATTTATCGTTGCCCTTCTCAGATGTGCGCTACCATTTAAAAATTGCGGAGGTACAAGACAATAGGTAACTTAGAATACATGATTAGAAATTTGTACAAAACGGTCGAAAATTTGATCACTTTTTGCCCATGAACATTAAAGGGGGTAACATCATATATCGGAGTTCGGCAGGTCTCGCTCTGTCGCACTCACGCAAAGTTTTCTTGTCCTTTCCGAAGCGGATAATACAAGATAATTTATTTAAACTGCAGTTCGATGAAGCCGGTGGCAGTTAATTACACTAATAAGGCAATATAATTCAATGTAAATAATATAATAATAATGGTAATAATAATGATGACAAAATAATATATAATACAATAATAATATGCCTGCATGCGATATTGCTTCACCATCAAGGGTGTAACTCACTTGTATGAAATTTCCCACTAGATGATTATTGAAAAAAAGTGATCATCTTTGATCCCTCTTCATGTCCTAGAAGTTTGTAACATTTATTTTGAGACCGGCTGTAGTGACTGCAGTAATCTGGTGGACAAGTTCCCACATTGGCCAATTAAGACCAGTTAAATGATCAATCAAAATACAAAATTGACAACGTGATACACACGCTACATATTTGAAAATAATAATTCGGGGAGAACTTTAATGATAAAGTATTGTAGCGTGTAAGAAATAATAAATTCCCATCGAAACCCTATTTAAATTAATGTCACCTATGTTAGAATCTTAGTGATACAATTGGACCAAAATGGAATACCGACTCTGAATACGTACAATTCGCTCTACTTCGGGGCCTCATGGTGCCAAGTGAAGCATAAGTGCTTATAGGCTTTTTGTGTTGGGAAGTGAAAATGGCATGAACTTCTCCTCTTATCATGGTTATTAGCTATAAGTGTTTCAAGGTTGCAAAAAATGAGTATATCGAAGTTTCGACGAAATTATAGTAAGCTCTAGTAATTCGAAATTTGATCCAATTTAGAGTAATTAACGAATGTTTAAAAACATTCATTTTATTTCAACGTTTTGGAGTTGTGTAAAATGAAGTTAAGTCAAATTTTTGGAGTAAAATAGAACGTAAATAATAATAATAATAATAAAATAATAATAATAGTTATTTTTATATTAAGTGCGTGAAGTTATTGTTTTTCGCACGATCGAGATGCGAGTTTTTTTGCCCCGATCCTCTACCTGTCGATTTCGGCAGAAAAATCCTCAATAGAGATCAACCAAGAACAATAAGTTCACTCTCGAAACATTTTTTCTACGATCGTATGAAAATGCTTATATTTTTGTCATGATTAATTCCACCTCTACTCTTTCTGATTTATTTGAAAGGGACGCCACCTTCATTAACGTTCGTGTAACACAAGGCTGTGGTTTCGCGACATATGGTCACATAAGAAAATAACTCAATGTTGTTCCATACAAGTTCTTACTGTATAAAACTGGTACATCATGGTTATAATTACTAAATTCAAAATTTTTAAATGCAATCCTGACTTTCCCACAGGAGTTGTTCGAATCTGCAAATGCTGCAGCATCTACTTTATTGCCCATCATTCGTAAGGTATTTACAAAATTAACTTACCATCAATGGAGAAATTGGAGTAATCTACATGAGAGTTTCGACATATGAGTTTCATTGTATATTATATATTAATAGTTACTGCTAATTATGTATTAACAGTTAATTGTAAATTATAATAATTGGAAAGTATTTATTAAGAGTGAAATTAAAGTTGTTTTGCCATGAATATGTGCTTTACTTCCTTACTCCTCTTACAACCTACCTACCGTGCGCAAAAGTCTGTTATGCATTGTGACGTCACTGTGAAAAAAGTATTTCATGCACGGTGACGACACTTTTTCAGGTGTTTAAGAAAACCTTAAATTCATCGAAGAGTAGCAGCACATAGAAATACACATTTTATACAATCGAAGAAAAAATAATATTGTATTCCAAATGTCTAGTACAATTTGAACTGCGCCATTATCAATATGTATTATTTTTAGCATTTCCTTAATTGAGAGAATATAGATTTGAATGATATGAAAACATGAAAGAAATTCTGCACTGTACATTTCATTTGTAAACGTGTGTGATTCAGTCTGACAACTTCTTTGAAGTAACTCATCAGCAACATCAAACCAAAACTTCGAGGTGAAACTCTTCAAAAATATTTTCATCATAAACAGTACACAATACTCAAATCCGAAGCGACCGTCGATTACCCACTCACTGAGCGTTGGAGCACAGGCATGAGACGTACCCCCCCCCCCCCCGCCTCTCCCAACGCATTTTTCCGCACTGCCTAACCACTCATGCGTCACACATGTTGCGTTTTTATCATTCGTATTCACACTTTTATTTCGTTCCATCTGAAATATTCCCGAGCGACCGTCTCTGAGTGAAAGCTGTCGCAAATGTAGCGAATCTTGTTCATCCAGCGATGAAACGTATCATACGTATTTTCAAACCCTTTGAAAACGCGTACCCTCGTGCTCAGCTTTTCCTCCGTTGGTAGACACTAGGGGGGTGGGGAAAATACCCACGGCGCCCGATCAATTTTCACCGTTTTGCACATATCCCCTCGCTTCGCCGCCCGCATGTACAGATCGTCACTTGCCGCTGCGAGTGGGTACCTTCGAGAGTACATCAAGGGAATCGTCTGCGTGGTTTCACACAGCTTGGAAGGAGGAGTGAATATTACGTTGGTCGAATCCGACTGTGAAATTGGCATTTTCTGCAAATTTTGTTTGGTCATAAACAAACTACAGAATTTCTCACTTCACTTTCTTTATTGTAGGCGTTCGTTTTTTTAATAAGGTGAATACAGGATTACGAACTTGTTTTCAAATATATGACAAGGCTACATTGTTTCAACTAAATCTCTGCTGTTTTTCTATAAGAAAAAGAAAGCTGACCTTACACAGTACATAACAACAATTCTGTTCAGAAAAACGTAGTGACGAGAGACTGAATCAAGATTCATGAATTTCTGTTCAAAAAAATTGTATTATGTCCTTATATGTTACATAACGATCATTCAAATTCATCGTTACTCCACATAGACGACAGAAAGAGAAACTACTTGCCGACGGTAATGCAACGTAAAGAGCATTTCACAAATAAACAAAATGTGAGGTTAGCTCGGAAATTAATATAAATCATGAGGAAGATTTCAATGTTTAGTCTATTCCACATGATTGCACGTTTGTCCAGAGATTTCGTACTTGCATTCATTGGGATGGTGTATGAATAAGTCCAATATTACCTTTAATAAAAGCTGGCGTAGTCATCCTGAATCAAAAGAAAACAAACCAATTTTACGTGTATCTTGCTTTGCAATCTATGGAAGATTACGGAAGTAATTTTCATTACAGTTATATAATACGCCCTACATTATCATCCGAAAACCTGTAAAAATATCTTTATGGAGCATACGTATGTATTTCCATATAGATCTACGAACATAAATCCGTATCGTGTGAGATCGGCTGATGAATGTTACAAAGCTCCTACAATAAACACTTTTCTGCAAAGAAATGAATAATGCTTTTCCTAGTGAACACTAATCAATCTTTGGGGCACTGTCATAGGTGACGGCCTTTTAGAGCAATAATTTTTGTTTGTTTCCTAATTGAACGAAAATGTGTTTTGTAAAAACGCTTAGAGACCCTTTTCCGTAATATATTCCGCGCGAGTAATCCAGTTTGTACACCCCCTGCTCCGGAGAACGTGGCACGTGAGCGTGCTCACTCCACACGGGTGTACTCCCTCTTTGCCGCGCTGTCGCTAATACTCAAACGGCCATTACTCACAGACCGTCACGCCTGCGTTCTCTCCCCCCACTCCTTCCCCGCAGTTCTCATCCTCCCGGCCGTCATCCCCCCTCCCCATCTCCCTTCCCCCTACCCCTCACCGCTCACCCTGTGTAACGCACCTCATAAAAACCACTTTTTACACTTTTAATATTTGATTCCTGCGTGCAACTCGCCGAGCCGCAAATAGGCGACGAAATACGCGCGTCCTTCATTTGCGCAGCGTTATAAAATACGCTTGATGGTACTTGTGTGTGCCTCGTAATGAAAATATTCAAAAAACATAACCGCCGACTTGCGCGTAAAGCGTGCTTACGTCACCCGCGTTTTATTTGCGGTGCAATTTTTTTATTTATTATTTTTTATTTTTATTTTCGCGCCCGCGCGGAGCAAGCCGTCGACGCGACCGCTCGCACGCTCGTTGCTCTTTTTTTTGTTTTTCGAGAGAGACGCTCACGAGAGCTCCTAGTGGACGGGGCAACAGCGCTACCGTCGCTAGCTCGACGGGTCTTTTCCGAGTGATATTTTATTTAATAAACATATTTAACCCGCGATTGCGTGAACCCGCCGCGGGCCCTCGTTAAAACCATCGCAACACTCTTATGCACACGTACATTAAACCGGTAAGTCCGATCCAGGCCCCCGCCCCGCTCCCTGTCTCTGACGCATGGGGTTTCTGGGTCGTTATTGAAACTAACGCCGCCCGCTATGGCCTACAGGAATGCGGATCGCGGGCCCCGGCTGGATGCGTGGGGTTGATGAATGGGACCCACCCCGCGACTACTGGCCGGAACACGAATCGAAATTAGATGCTTTATTAATATCCAAGCGTGATTATTTTTATAGACGAGTGTAAATATATAGTAACAACCTCATTCGATGTATTTACCCCCAAAACCCTGTTTAAGCCCGCAAATCATTGTCGTTATCGGATCCACTGGTATTTATGATACAAACCGTGATATAGGAGGGAAGAGTAATGCCCCTTGTCATTTTCGTGTGCTACAGGCAATAACCATAATCAATTTAGTAAATTATGGCGGTGGTTACGGGTTTTAAATTTTTTCCGACCCGTCCTCGGCAGCGGAAGCGAGGGCGGTGGGTGGCGGCGCGCAGTGGAGTGAGGACGTGGGAGTGGGGGAAAGCGAAACAGGGAAACGACGATGCTGCGGAGGACAGCCAATGAAGAACAACGGGAACGGTAAAGCTCACCTGGTCCACAGTGGGAGACACTGTAGAATTAATGTCGCTAAAAAGGGAGTCCGTTGTAAATTAGGATGGAAGGAGAGATACTAAAAGGAACGTGGATTAACAAGTCCTAGAGGCGGTAAAATGTCATGTCACGGTGAGAGAGGTAGGGTTCCAATGACAGAGCGTATACGATGGAACTAGGGGTTGAGAATCATTGCAGAAAACACGTGGAAATTGCAGAAACACGTGGAAATGAGTGTCCGAATCCATGTGGAAAGACATGGAAGAGTATGTGGAGAGGACTGTATCAAAAAAGCTAGAGGCCGTGTAATAAATTACTTTGAGCATTGAGTACATCTACTAGCAGAGCAGGGCCAGACAAGGGGGCAACTGTGATGGTTGGATGGTTAGACTGAAATGGTAGGGTAGTGAGATCCGTGAGAAGATGGCTGCAACTGCTCGTGTGATTGTCGACATGGAGCCGATTTAACGCAGGGTAGAGACCGACGAGATTAAACACTGAAAGTCGGGTGGACGTGGCAGGTTAGTGTGGAGGTGTGCAAGGATACGTACCAGTAGTCACAAAAGGGAACGGTGGGTATTGGGCGTAGTGGAAGTAGATCATTGCAGGGCCAGAGAAAGCGAGGCGGTTGTAGCAGTTATCAAAAGTTAGATGGAGATGACAGAGTTACTAGTGAGAATGGAAAGTTTTATAACAGACAAGAGAGGATTGATGGTAAAGTGGCAGTGGTAGATTTGGAAGAGTTGGTTGCGATGGAAATGGCAGGGTGGTGTGAAAATGTGGATTGACTGATTGATTAATGCTTTTCCAGCAGTAGTATGTTAACATTATATATACAGTGGGTAAATTAATTGATTGATTGATGATTCCTGGCGTGTGAACGGCCAAAGTCATTAGTCCCGTAAGTGTAGTGTTTTTATCGCAGGGGTGTCGGTTATGTTCCCCCGCTGGATGACGAGATCTGACGCCGACCTAGGTCGTTTTTTTTTTCAAACAGCAATCTCCCACCTGCGGAGAGAAGCTCTGAGCTCCTAACTGGTCTCCCGGCATGTGTGGCAGTGTAGTGCGTGTAAATGAGTGTGTAAGTACGAGGTGAGGATAGGGCAAGGAAGAGGAAGGAAAGATCGCGCGCGGTCCGTGGACAGTTTGTTACGGTACTGCTCCGGCATTCGCGGTGTTGATCGGAGAAACCACGGGAAAACTACAGATCATCCGGCTGCTAGAATTCCCCTCTAGGCAGCGGCTGAATTCGAACTAGCTATGTAGTTGGTGTCGAAAATCCTGTCAACTGTAAACGTAGGATCTCCCGATCAAAGGCATTGTTGTGACATTAGCTAATGCCTTGATGCACCCTTGACCATTGTATGATGAGAGACGCAACATTGCTGGTAGGAAAGCCGAGATAGTAGATCCAGATGCAAGCGCGGACGAGGTTGGTTGCTTGTAGCGGAGGTGGCAGCGAGGTAGAGGTAACGTGGGTGGAGGCCGCGGCGAGACGGTTGCTACTGGTGCTGCTGCTGTTGCAGCGGCGCCGAAATGCAGCATCTAATCGTTTTGCGCGGCGATATGAGCATGAGCGGTAGTCAGGTTGTAAATCCCAGTGATTTTGTTGCCGCTTCGCCATCCCCCCTCCGTCATTCGGTATCCCTTCTGCGTCTTCGTCGCCGTTCGATCTTTTCCCTCACGCCGAGCACGAAAGCATGACGCTCGAAATTATTCACACAGCTTTTAATAAATATGAACTAATTTACTAATAAATACAAAATATAAAAAGAATGTCAATAATGTATCATGCAAATTAAGTTATTTAGTAAAATGAATGCGCTCTTTATTTTTGTAGGATACTAAATATGAGGAATTAACCACACATATAAAAATTAGAAAAGTTGTGTAAAATATGTTTAATTGTGGTGATAAATAATTTATTTTAACACTTTATAAAATGCAGTTGCAATTAAATCGGCGATTTTAACAGGGAAATAAGTCCACTTTTTTCGTAAAAAGAGTTGAGATGTGCATTTTCTTTGTTAAGCTATAGATCAGTGTAAAAGAGAAACTTGGCCAGCTTAAAGTATGTTCTATTGCCAACTAAAAATTGTAATATCTGGAAAAGAGAATGAAGTCCAGGACTAGTTTCTGATCCTCACACAGAACTAGTATTATCAGCTAGGAAATGCCTAAATGCTTCGTGAGAACAGTAAAAGACATTGAGAGCATCATAGACTTCAGAACCTGGTAGTCGAACTATTTTAAGAAGACAATTAAATCTATTGCTCTCCTGATAGCCCTCATTGTGAGCCTTGTGTGACTCTTTCCAAGCAAAGTTATATAATAATAGTTACTAATGATTGACAACACTAGTGTTTGATAAATATTAAATTCCGTGTATTAACAATTGGAGGCATTTTCATGTCCTATTTGACACGAAATTAATTCATTTTTTCTGAATTAACAAAGGAAATACGTTATAAAAAAATTGGAAACATACGTTAATTCGATAATATTTCATATATCTTATGGTAAATGGATAGTGCGTATTGTAATTTTAAATATATTGGTAGTCTAGTTACGTTTTTCACCACAAATCAATGATCAATGATAATAGCGAAATTTGAATTGTAGATGTAATTTTCAGTTGGCGTTTATGAATTCCCCTGGCCCTATAAATACAAATCTCTAACATCTAAACGATTTTATAATTATTTAAATGCACTGTTCGTACTATCACCATTTGACTACGATGGTTTCAATGTTACCCTGAGATGTTAATAAGTGGAATTGTTTTCCGAAAGGGTTTACTGCCCTAATGACAGACTTGCTTGAAACAGTAATCCCGGGAGAATAATTATGACATCTCACCAGAGCATCCACATCCATGGCATTTGTATAATTTTTTATGTACACAGAAATGACCATACCACTGTTGCGTATCTCACAGTATGGCGTTCACCATCCGCAACAGTACTCTGTAAACTCGGAGAACATAAAGGAGCTCTCCTTTGCTTAGTCTGTGCTAAAACGTATAATTAGCATCTCCCCGAAATGTGTGCAGTAATTAAGCAGAGTATTACATCAAGAAAACTAATTCGCAGTCTCCAAGGCCAGAAGCAACTAACACGCAGTAAGAGAAGCTTCCCTAGCGCAGCCCGCTCACACGAGCACAGTCCTCTAGTTGCACCACCCGCCCTTCTCGACTACCGTCTCCACCTCGCCCTCCTTTCCAATCCACCACCCCGGTTCCCTCCCCCATGTTGTCATCCCTCCATCTCATGTTCGCGGTTTTTTCGTCATATTTCCTCATACCTCTTGATCTTCTCTTTTCTTTCCTGCACCCTCCACTAGCCCATCACCAACCCTTTTCTATGTCTATCAAACTCAGCATCCTATTCTTGCTAATCCCATCTTTTCTAGTCGCTTCCATCACTTCTAGTCGCTTATCTCTTCCCCTCTCCCTATTTCAGTCCCGTCTCCACCGTTCACCAATATCTATTCCTCGCCGCTCCCCTCCAACTCCAGCACCGGCATTACAAATTCGCACTCCACAATTCTCTTCACACCTTACACCCCGCAATCACCTGTCTTGGCATTTCTTCTACCCCAGCTCTCTCCCTTCTTCCTACCCCTTCTTTTCCTCCCCCTCCTCTTTTGCGTCCCCTCTCCTCCACCCATTGCCTCCTCCAATCTTCCCCTTATTTCCTCACCTCTTCCACCTCCCCCTTGTCACCCTCTCCTCTTCCCGTCTCCCTCTTCCGTCTCCTCTCTCCGCTGCACAGTCGCGCGCCCTGGCGCGGGCGGGAGAATGGGGGGAAGCTTGAACGCTGCGCAGTCGTACCAACTTCGCGTGGGTGGGCGAGGGCGGCGCTACTTGCAGTAGCAATTAATGGGATTAGCGCGGATGGTTAGCGGCGTTCGCGGCCGCTGCGCTCTGCAATATTTAGGGGCGCGCGGCATAATGCGCCGATTACAGATGAAATATTCATCGGCGCGGCGCTGCGCGGCGCGGGCCCCGGGTTCGGCGCTGGGGAAGCTTCCATGGGCGTACTTGCTTGCTGAGAGAAAGGAGTTGTGAGAGTCGAAAACAAGTTGGTGAGTTCTTGATCGTTTTACGTTTTGTTGCGTAAGACTATTTCTCAGACTATTTTCGACTCTTTTCTCAGACTAATATCTCCTTGTAATATCTCGTTGATATGTTTATGTATGCATGTACAATATATATATATATATATATATATATATATATATATATATATATAATTATTACCTTGCATAGCCAAAAAACTGGTACAGGCATGCGTATTAAAATAAAGAGATGTGGAACCAATCAGAATAGAGCGCTCCGGTCAGCAACGACTTTGAAAGACAACCAGTCTGTCACAGTTGCTGGCTCGGGTACTGCTGCTACAATGGCAGGTTATCACGATTTAAACGAGTTTGAATATGGTGTTATAGTCTGCGCAAGAGAGATGGGGCATAACTCCGAGGTCGCGATGAAATTTGGATTTTCCCACACGACCATTCACGAATGTACCGTGAATATCAGGAATCCGGTAAAGCATCAAACCTTCCGCACTGCTGCGGCCACACGAAGATCGAGGAAGAACGGAACCGACGACGACTGAGGAGAATCCTTACACGTGACAAAAGTGCAACCCTTCTGCAAATTGCTGCAGATTTCAATGTATTATTATGATTTCAATGCTTTCAATTATTAATATTATAAGAGATGATTTTATTAATGCCCAGACCATCAGTTCCATCTTTGCACCTGACCACTGAGCGTACTACCCCACACATGCAGTGTGTGCCCAAACGGAAACAAAAAGTCCCCACATGTAGAAAAGAGGATTTGAGCCCGACGATGGACAAGGCGCGCGTTCACCGCCGCGCCACGTGGCGCTCCTTAAACGCCTTAAGTATGCGAGAACACGGCCTCCCGCCGCCTCCCGCCCGCCCCTGCGTGATGTATCTCTCGGCGGCTCCTCCCATCGGCGGTTCCTGGAGCAGCTGGTCCCGCGGCCAGATGTCTCCTTCGGGAGCTCTCAACGCAAATGAGCGGCTCCTGCCACCCGCCCGCGCCTGCGCCCGGCGAAGGCAAAAACGCCCCTCTAATGGCGCGCGAGATACGATCGGCGCTGTGGATGCAGGATGTCGGTTGACGCTTCGCGTGTTGGAAGGACGAGGACTCCGCGCGATCGGAATTCTCTTTGGGCGCTCTATCCTTCCCTCCGTCTCCTGCTTCATTTAGACTCTCTTCTCTTCAACACAATCATTCGTTTCCGCTGTGTACTATCTCTAGTCATTCCTCTTCTTCCTCTTAAACCTTCCTCAACTTTGAGTGATCGAAAATCTTCTGTACGCTCAATTGTGTCATCTTCTCCTCTGTGCTTCTCGTCCTTCATTTCTCTCTTTTAATTGTTCAAAGCAAATCATTGTCTTCTCAGCATTATATTGTCTCTATTCTTTCCTTCTCCGTATACTATAATACTATTCTTCTTTTTCAATCTTCTTGTTGTACCCTCTCGTGTTGTACTGATGAGGACTATACCACGTGATCGAAGGACTCTCTATCATCTTCTCTTCTCTTTTCATGTTTACTCCATCTTCCCCCTCTCTTAGTTTACTCACATTTATGCTAAACCACTTTCCTCTCAGCCCTTTCTATGTTTTGCTCTTATCTCACTCTTTCATCATGCTTAACACTGTCCTATTTTTTCTTCAACCGTGCTTTACCCTTTCTGCGTGTGCTACCTTCACAAGTACTCTGTGGTCCCTATGTTTTTTTTCTTTCCTACTATCTTCTTTCCATTATTGCATTTCTCTTCATTTAATCGTTAGTTTTCTTTATTTTATTATCACATTTGCAACCGAGTTTTTGTCTTCTCAATGTGATATTCTCTTTTCTCTTCCTCATATCTTTAAGGGCACTTCCAATTCAAACCGCTCTTGACCGTTTATTTCTTTTATTGCCTATCTTGTCTCAACCTTTCCCTCCTTTACCTCCTCTCCTCTCAACATCAACCAAATGTGTGTCTCCTCATTGATTTTGAATTATCTTTCTGTTTTCCTATCACATATTTCCCCCTTGAACCTTATTTCCTCTACTCTCTTGAATAGCTGTGATGAGAACTCTGAGTAATAGAAAAAGAATGTGTCCACTTGTATATAAATTTCCCTCCCAACTCGTTTATAAGCATTCTTTGAAGTAGTTTGAGCATAATACCTTAATTTTGACTGACTAATGCTTGAAAAAGAATGCAAAATTCTGACGCAAATACATTTGTGAGTATATAGAGGTAATTTTATATGAAATAATTGTTGAGATGACCTAATGTAAAATGCTATGATGTGAAACAAGTGGCAGCAGTTTTTTTTCAACATTCTTGCCTGATTTAAAGTTTTATGACAATTTAACGATGTAAATTTACAATGAAAAGAAATATTAAATTTGTTTAAATCCATAGGTATTTCACCGATACATCCTCTCTGTCTCAATGTCCAAATTAGATTTAAAACCACAATAATGGCATTTACTATTTCTGTGTTTCGAAGTGGAAACAGGGAGCTGTGGACGCGTCGCATGTGTCATCGTCCATGCAACCCCACGTCACAGACTCTAGAGGAGGAACCCGAGAGGGGGCGGTGCAGGTTCAAAAGGCGCACATGTGGCAAGCGGTGCCTTTTGAAAAGGCCACCCCAAGTCTTGAAACTGATACGGTCCGGGACCATGCCTATATTTTCTTAAATGGGGTCGAAACTTGAAGATGTTGTTAACAATATATAGGCTGGCATTGAACTATTATAATAATGAGTGGATAGAAATTCATATATTGAAAGAGAGACAGAGAGGGAGAGAGAGAGAGAGCATAGAATTGTCGTCGTTTCTTTTTTTATTTGTTAATTGCCAACGAAGTTGTTCAAATATGCTTTAACAATTTTGATAAATAACAATGTTGATAACAATTTGATTGTTCATAGGTGAACGGATGTTGCCCTCAGTACCTACTTTTAGTCATATATCAACACATACAAATTTTACATTACAACGACAAAATTTTAAAATTGACATGAGTAATTAAAAATTTTAGTCGTTATAATTCTGAGAGAGTATTGTGATGAATTTTATTATTATTTCCAATATTAAATTATTTGCCTTGATTTTCAATGAATTTTACGCATATTTAATTGTTATAACTATCTTTTGAATTTTAAATCGGAAGTAACACTTTACAAAAACATGATCCGTTAGATGTACTCCTTTCTTTTCTAAGATATTTCTGATAAAATTTGAACGTTGTTCTCGTAAACAAATTCATAATAGTTCTAAATATCATTTAATATCAGCAAAGATATGAAAATAACGTTACAAATGAATCAAACACACAGGAAGAAAATTCTACCTCTACTGAATATAGAATAAAACTCTGGTTAGGGAAGGAAATTACATCACAAACATTACTCCGCATCACGCGTGGAAGAAACCGCAAGTCAGACTAAAGAAAGAGAAAAAAAATTGCGGGAAGTCTAAATTCACACAGGGAGGTTACTAAATAAGAATCGAAAAGTTTTATGCCAGGCTTCTAGGCGTCGAGCACAGCCTTCTTCCATTTTCTCTTTACGCTCCTAGATCCCGGACGCTGCTATCTCTTAGGTCCACGTGCTTCGTCACATCGACCCCATCCCCGTCATCTCCACCACCCCGCCCCCACCCCCGTCACCCCCACCACCACCCCCTGCCTTCGTTACCTCCACCACCACCATCATCCCCCATCACCACGCCCCTCTGCCTCGCCGGCGCCGCGCCTTACCGCGCCGCCGCCGCTGTCAGAGCGTCCCTCGTCTTGGATGTTGACAACTTTTTTTTCGTCGCTCCATCGCTCCCTCGCCACTTCACCTGGCGCCCCGCCGCTCCCGTCGCCGCCCCCCCCCTTCGCGGCCGCCGAGGACCTCTTTCCACCCCTACGCCACTGCTCTCCCGGCGCACCCTCCCCCGACTTCATCCCCGACGCTGTCCTTGAATCCACCAAAGCGTTCTCTACGGCTACGCTCTCGCCCCCGAACTCATCGTCACCTACACTCCATCTTCGCCTATGCCTCCCGTCTTTCCTGTACGTTGATCTCCGTGTCTGACCCCAAAACATCCCGCCTTCGTCTTCGTTGGCACCCGACTTCCTTCCTGGTGCTATCCTTGGAGTTCTCCAACGTCCCTCTCTCGCCTTCATCCTCGGCTTCTCCCACGCTTCCAACTCCGTCCACATTTTCACTCATGCCTTTGCTTCTGATTTTCTCCTACACTCATCTACGTACCTGCGCTCTCAATGCTCCATCTCCGTCTTCTTTTCCCCACGCGTAAAATCCCCACACTGTCCTTGAATCCTTCCCTCCATTCTCCTCTGCTCTTTCCTCTTTTCAATCCAAGTTGCCATACATGTTTACTCCTTTACTCTCTCCTTCGCTTATATCTGCACCTTCTACTTCTCTTCCGTCGTAAACCCTACTTTCTTACCAGCACCCATTGATTCTTGTTCCTTTCCTATCACACTCTTCTTCCCCCAATCCGCGGATATGTCTTTCTCTTTCTGCTATCCTTAAGTCTCCTGCCTCACCACTTCTTCGCTCTGTTTCGATTTTTAATCTCATTCACCTTCGTTTGACTGCTCGTATTCGTCCTGTCGGACTTTGCAGTGCTTTCCATCACAACTACCCTGCAGATTTCTCCATACTCCCTGATTTTTCAATTTTTTCCCCATCTGGCTTAGGTCATCTCTATTTTCTTTCCTATTCTTTTTTCCTCATCTTTTTAAAATATTTTGCTCTCTCTAGAAGAGCTGTACATTTTTTCTCGCATCTACTACCTCCTACATTCCTTTCGTTTACAACTAAGCCAATGAATTTGTAACACATCGCCTCCTCGGGGTCGTATATTTGCTCCTTCGATCGATCCTCACCCTCGTCTTGCCCCGCACCCCTGTTTGCAAATATTTGTTCTCGCTTCATCTCAACTTCTCCCCTCGCACTCCCCACGTGTTCGCCATCACATTTTCAACCCAAGCGGATCGCCTGCCTTACTGTCTGCTTCCCGGTTCTCTTTCCATGCTTCCTCCACCTTCTTCTCCGCTCCCCAACGATTTCCGAAGCTATTCCAACCCTCCTTTCTGTTACCAATCGAACCTTATTCCCTGATTTTGTTTCCGCATTCCGTCACCGGCATTTAATCCCCATGCCTCTCCTAACCATTATTCCGCCCCGCAATTTCCCGAGTGGATCTCGCACCCATTCCCCATTTTTTTTTCATCAGGTTCTTCTTCTGTTCTCGCGTTCTTATATTATTGTAACCATTTCTCACCGAGCAATTGTCTCCTTCTCACGCACCCCATTCTCCTTTTCGGTCAAATCTGATTCCCAAACATCTCCACTCTTCTGATTCCTTATGTTTGTTCTTCATCACTTCTACTTTTTCGCACTACACCATTTTCACATTAACAGATTCGCACCTAACCCCCGCGATCGTTCTTCTTAACCCTTCCTTCACTCTCTCCTTCCGCTCCTGCAAGATGTCGCAATATTCCGAGCAAATTTCGCACCATCCGGCGTCTTTTCAATCAGGTTCTCCTACGTTGCCTTCACTTCTGATCGAGTAATTCTTGCCTTTTCATACACATTTAATTCTCCTGTTCCCGCAAAATTTACTCTCACACGGCTCAGCATTCACGTTTCACTTTTGCCTTTTCTCTTCAACTTCTCCTTTCGCACTACACCAGTTTTCCCCTCCACTTCGACACATTCGCACCTCATCCCCGTTCTCAGCCCTTCCTCGAGTTCCATTTGCCACACCCCACTCCCCCCCCCCACTTCTCGCGATCTTCTGAGTGAGTGCCCCCCCACCACCACACCTCACAGCAGCGCCGCCGTCGTCTTTTTCATCAGTTCGCTTCTGAGCTCCCATCACTCGGCGACCGGCGGATTCAAATGCCGACGACGCAACGACGCGACGACGCGACGACGCGACGCGACGACTCCGCGGGGTAAACTACTTCGTCCCCAGGCGCTCGAGCGGCGCGACGGGGTGGGTGGGGGCGGGTCATATCGGGGCGCCGTCCCTCCAGATGCTGATATCTCCAGCGCGAGAATATGGGCGAGAAGTTTAATAAGTAGTTGCGAGGGCAGTTCCTGATGGAGAACGGTGCAAATTCGTACCTTGGGATATAAGGTTTGATTGAAAATAAAATTTCTTAGTTATGCATTTGAAATATTTTAAACGAAATTTCTATTGTCTTTTGATCACATTTTTCTAATCTGCTTTTGTATAATGCATAATAATAATAATAATAATAGTAATAATAAACTTCCAGGTCATTCAAAGGTCTGGGAAGTGCTAGAAATTGCTTTATTTGGAACAGCTGACATTTTGCGCAAAGTTTTGTAGAGGGACCGACAGTCCCTAGATCTACTCCTTAGGTAGCTGGTTGCAACCTGGAGTAGATTTTATATTCAGGCCGACACATAACATTTTTAGTCGTGATTTAGAGGAATAATAATAATAATAATAATAATAATAATAATAACAACAACAACAACAGTGACTTTATTTATGTGGCGAGACTCGGGCCATCAGGCCCACTCTTCCGCCTAACCACAATTATTAGAAGGTTATGTGAGCATTTTTAAAAATATTTCCAGAAAAATAGAATATGTAATAGCAAATAATGCATTTCTGAAGGATGAATAGCCACTACCAACTTACGTTCAAAAAGCTAGATTTTTGTCTCTAAAGCTTTCAGACAACTGATTTTTGGATGTTTGACTTTTATTGTGATTTTTATACATCAATATTTTCAGAACTACTTTGCAGTACTTCAAAAAATGAAGATCGTGTAACTTTGATCACGAATTCATGAAATCATTTTAAATATCCATAGGTAATTTAACGCTCTTAGTGACTCGTACATATGAGCAACTTTTAAAAAACCTCAAAAACGGACATGTTCAGAGGATTTCCTCCGTATGTATACTCTGCTTTCGAAAGTATGCCTCATTCCGGAAGTGCTTCTTTCTGTTTCGTCCCAAACAGCAATGAAAGCAACAGATTTTCGATGGCTGTCAACCTCCTCGTTGATATTCCTAACAGCTCGACAGCCATCGGTGATGAAATCCGGGCCTCCTCCACGGAGCCTTCCAGCGGCGGTTGGGGCTGGGGGGAGGCGCATCCCAATGGAAGTAATTCGCGTCGGAGCGGCCAATGAAAATGAGATGGATCGAAAAGCTGACGTTTCCAATTATCATCCGAATGTCGGCGAGGGGGGCGGGGGTGGGGGGAGAAGGGTGTATTTTTCGCTCGCCGCAAGTGGAGCGGGGGACGTTTCCTCGCTCGCCGCGCCCAGACGAGGACGGGGCCCTAATGAATTGCACTGCTTGCCAGGCCGCTTTACGCCTCGCTGGCGCTCCCCCCCCCGCCGCTTCCTGTACTTCGGGACTCCGCCAGCCGTGCCCTCACACACCCGTGCCCTCCTCGCTCCTCTAAAATCCTCTCGTATCCGCACCATCCGGTATCCCTTACCTCCTTTCTCCCTTGTTATGAACTACTTCGGTCTCTCCCATCTTCCTGGTCCTCACCCAACCACCTAGATCTTTTCCGACCCTCTGCTATCATTAGAGACCGGATTTTTATGTAATTACATATTTTTTGTCTTTCTACTTACCGTTCTGAAAATTGTAATCTTGGCGAATCATAGCCCTCCTAACACAATATCGAATTTTTCCTTACATATTTTTACATATTTACTACTATATTACATATTTTACATATTTTGCCGTTTTCACTATATATTTTTTTATTTTATCAATTTTCTTCTATTTAATTCCATATTTTTTTATGAAAAGATTTTTTTTTAAATCAGCATTTTTCCTACATGATTGGGAAAACTAGGTGTCCAAAGCATTATTGGCACCGCGTTTTGTCATCATTAACCTTAATTTATGAGAAAACTTGCGATCATTGACGTGTAACACTTCGATAATGATGCTGCGGTGTATGTTTGCTGGTCGTAGATCTCGCCAGTTTGTGCGATGGCTTCTATTGCGAATAGTCTGCCTGCTAAACTACTGCCCTGGATTACAATAGATTAAGCTTTTACTACTGACGAGAAAATTGTATGATGTAAAGTAAACCGTTTTTATAAATTTTAATTCTTGCTATGAAAACGGTTTTTAATTAGAGAATTTTAATATTACATATTATATCCGATATTTATGTACATATTTTGACGTTTTATACTACATATTTTTCCGGTCTCTAGTTATCATCGTCGTCACTTCCCGATACTGCCTGACTCTCAACATCCTTGTCCCCCACAATCCTGGCTGTGTCATTGTCTATCCTTACACTTTGCTACGTACATGTTCTCTTCGTTTTTCCCCGAACTTCTCGTACCCTCGCCACCACCTCTAGTATTCACTTTCCTCTGCTTCCATATTCCCCCTCTCCATCGCCACCCCGTCGTCCCTCGACCTCCTTACACTTTGACACCATCCTGGCACCCTCGTATCCGCTCATCCAGTTCCCGTCTCCCTGTGTTACAGAATTCCCACGTGAATGCCCTTGTCTTGCTTTGTCCCCCTTCCGTGTTCACATCGTTCCTCCGCAGCCTTCTCGCACATTCTCCATCACCAAATGACACCCCGACCCTCCGCGTCCCCACTTCCCGCACTCCTTTTTTACTTCCAGCTTTACTCCTTCCTCTCTCTTCCGTCCAAGTACTTGACTCTCATCCACCCCTTCACCCGCTCACCCTCTCCTAGGCGCCCGGAGAATGTTCGCCATCACCCGGCGCCATGGGACAGGCATGGAAGGCGTGGAGGCAAAGTAAGGGTTTGATGAGGGAGTCTGAACAGAGGAAGATCATTCAAGTTATCAAGTATCGCCCAGTCCCGAGACCGTTGTGGAACTTTATGTAACCAAGAAGTTCATTCGCACAATAACCACTGTAATCAGTAAGGATACCTCCGATTAGCAGGTTCATGCCTTAGAATGAGAGAATTGGACAGTGCGTCTGTTTTCATTGTATTCGCCGGAGTCAAATGAATTTTAGATATTGTATCAACGTGAATATTGCATTGGAATAGAAATGTCCGTCACTACACCTAACCGTCTATGAAAAAAACAAAAACAACAACTATTGTTTCTTTTATTTTAAATTTTCTTTAGGTAATTATTATTTGTAATGAGATAAAAACTGTTGTTATAAGTCACCACTAATCCAGATTCTGAAAATTAGTTTAGATTTCAGGGTTAGCTAATCATCGTGTCGTCGGTAAAATTTAAGAATCTGTTACTTGCGCATGTTATATTCTAGAAAAATTGCTTACGTTTTAAAGGATCGTCGAAAACGAGGTGAAAAATGTACCATTTAAACAATTGTTAATGTACGTAACACCATTAATTAAACAGTAAAAAATCTTAGATAAACTAATATTTTCCCTAAGAAGAATAAAAATATTTACTAAAAGCGTGTTGATTTTGTAGTACAACTTCTTACTTTTCTGGAAATTGTCCAATATTCCTAGAATCGGTGGCGGTATTGCCGAAAGCACTAGGAGACAGAAACTTATTAATACACTTCTTTGTTTTGTTTCTCAATTATTTTGTTGTGATTTTCTTCAGAGGCCTTCTGAGTTAACCCTAAGCCTCCGTCTACCGGGTCTAGAATAATCGTTAGTCTACAGTACTTAGATTGCTCTTGCAGGACTTCACACTACGTTAGCAACCCCCTTTTTTGTAGTTTCACGTCCCATTTACTTGTCGTAATTTCGGCATCAAGGTTTTAATTTAAAACATTACTCCCATTTGCTGCTAAATTTCTTAGTCCACCCTCCAGCTTGAACCTAATTTGAGAGTCAAATAGAGTGTGTGTGTCTATAACCGGTTAAGGATAATAATGTGGAGGGCAGTGCGGAGGGGAACTGACACTAACGCGTGGACTTCGCTTCGATGAGAGCATCAATAGCGTTGCGAATGAAAGGAGGTCGCTGGGGTGGCGGCGGAGAGGGCGTGACGTGAGAGTCAGATACAAACGGCATATAAGGAGGGAGAGAAACGGTGCCGGGTGCAGAAGCAGGGTGAAGAATGGGAGCGAGAGATAGGGTGACGGCAGGGGCAATGCAAGAGACTTATAAAGGGGTTGGGTAGAAGAGAAGGTCGTGGGAGGGGAGACGGAGAGGGAACGAGAGGGGCAGGAGTAGCTGGAAACACGTTGGCTGTGAGACAAAGGTGGGCGTGGTGAGGGACAGGTGTGGCAAAGGAGATTTGGCGGATGTGAGCACAGCGGGTGAGAGGCGAGAGTGGTGCAAAGACCGTCTGTGAGTGAAGGCGCGAGAGCGGCGTTGAGAGCGGAGGTAAAAGAGTGCGAGGGTGGCGGCGGCCCGAGCGAAGCCGTGAGCGGAGGTGAGAGCAGAGGTGAGAGCTGGTACGACAGCGGGTACGAGAGTGGGAACGTGAGGGTACAAGAGTGGATACGAGAGCGGGCATAAGAGGGGTACAAGAAGGTATGAGATCGGGTACGTGAGTGGGTGTGCAAGTGGAGTCGAGAGCGGGTACGAGAGCGGAGGCGAGAGCGGATGCAAGAGCGGCGGCGAGAGCGGAGGCGAGAGCGGAGGCGAGAGCGGAGGCGAGAGCGAAGGCGAGAGCGGATGCGAGAGCGGATGCGAGAGCGGAGGCGAGAGCGGAGGCGAGAGCGGAGGCGAGAGCGAAGGCGAGAGCGGAGGCGAGAGCGGAGGCGAGAGCGGAGGCGAGAGCGGAGGCGAGAGCGGAGACGAGAGCGGAGGCGAGAGCGGAGGCGAGAGCGGAGGCGAGAGCGCCGGCAAAAATGGCACCAGAGAGAGCGAGGGCAGCTCCCTCTCATGGCGCGTTTTACAGTCGCTGCAATGAAAGCTCCCCGCTGAGCACCCGTGATGCTCCCTCGCCGCTTTCCCCACCGCGCGCCCTCACAAACTTCTCTTCGCTCGTTCCACGCCCCTTTTCCCACGGGGAGCCTCTCATTCTGCTGCCTGTTCCACACTCCAGACCAGTAGTCCCTCCCCGCAAGACTACGAGTAGAATCACCTCCATCTCGAACCGCTGCAGGCCTCCTTGTGCCCGCTACACATCCATTTTACGACTCTTAAACATTCTTAGCTTTCCTCCCTTTCATTCTTTGTTTTTCGTTTTCCCCTCTCCTCTACTTGCGTCCGCGGATTATTTTTTTCTTTATTTGCTCCTATTATCATCCTCCTTAATCTTTATCGGTTCTCTTTGCCTCCTACGTTTCGCTGTTTGCGTCAAACTCCCATCACTCCTTACGTCACTTATTTACACCTCATGTCTCCCAGCCACACTTCTCACTGCACACGTTTGTTTTTAACTTTTCTCACCTTCCCTCCTTATACATCATCACACTTCCTGCTTTTCTCCTCCTCACCCATGTCACCCTCATTTCAATTCTTTTTTCTGTCTTTCTATTGACCCATTCTCTCCGCGTAAGAACGCATCAACATTTTCCTCCGATCATATTACCCAATTCTTCACTGCAGCCTTCCCCTTGTTTCATTATCTTTATCAGCTCCCTCGCTGATTTAACCTCTCTCTCCTCTCCGCCACGACCATTGCGTCTCCCATCCAGCCTTCATCAAAGCTCTACTCACGCCGTCTCATCACACGTCGATCCGCGGCTGAGATTTGCACAAAGCCAACGATCACATTAACAAGCCCTCCCGGATTGGAAACATTAAAATACCCTTCGCAGTATAACCTTCTGAGCGGATTAAGCCCTACGCTTCTCGCCCCTGCACCCGCCGCCACTACCGCCGCCGCCGCCACTAACACCGCCGCCGCCGCCACCACCCACGCCACCACCCCCGCCACCACCCCCCGCCACCACCCCCGCTACCACCCCCGCTACCACCTCCGCCACCACCACCACGCCGCCGCCGACACCACCAACACCGCCGCCCCGCCACCGTCGCCGCCCCCGCCCCGCCGCCGCCACCACCGCCACCACCGCCGCCGCCGCCGCCGCCTCCGCTGCCGCCGCCGCCGCCTCCGCCACTAACACCGCCTCCGCCACCGCCGCCGCCCCCGCCACCGTCGGCCGCCGCCGCCGCCGCCGCCGCCGCCGCCGCCGCCGCCGCCGCCGCCGCCGCCACCACCACCATCACCACCACCCAGTTTAATTGCCACCCGCTTCGTTTCCAACGCCTCTCCCCTCCGATCACTGGCTTCAATTGCGGACGGCTGCTGGGAGCAGGTGGACACGCGTAACGTGATCACCACTAGAAATCAGTTTCTTCTTTTGTGGAGTTCTTCGTGTTCAGTTTTCAGATTTGTACGTAATTCAATATATTTATTTTTCTCTTCTTTTGTTTGGAAAGAGAAAACTAGTAAGCACTATATTCAACTTTGTGAATGATTTTGGCTTTCGTGTTCACACAGTAATCTTTTCCTCGATTTCTTCTGGGTTGTTTTTTTTTATTTGTACTAATTTACGGTATTTATTTTTCTTCTTGTTTAAAATTGCAAACTAATAAGCACTATGTATTGTATTGTTTGTATTGCATTTCCGTACTGTTTTTGGTAATGAATATGCAATGCTCATATTTAGGATAATAAAATGCATATTCTCAAATTTACAATCTACAATTTCACAGTGGTTTTCGCGATTTGAAAAAAAACTGAAGAGTGATGGCGGAATTCTGGCTTTAGCTTCGGATTCAGCACGCTGACATAGAGAATATGTGTCAAGTCTTGGGTCTGAAATTTGTTTTGTCTGCCTATGTTTTTGGTTCCGATTTCTGTTTTCTCGGTTCGTTCATTGGCCACTTTTCATTTTCATCTCTTTCATTAGCCACTAAAACGTTCGTTTATGAGGTGTAGATTGTATAAAAAACTTGAGAATACGTGTCTAATAAAATGTCCGAAAATATGAGTTAAAAGAAGTTATTGAAGACAGTAATATACGTAAATTATACATATTTATTATCGAGTATTTAATAAAAATGTATTATTCTACCTCTGATTGTAATCAATTAATGCGATTCAAATGAAAATATTTAATAATTGGGAAAATATCAGTTTTTTTACGTTAAAACTTACATTGCTTTTAGTTCGCCAAAAAATAGTTAAATAGATGACGAGAAATATGGACAAAATGGAAGCATTCAAGAAGAGCCTTTACGTACTTTAAGTACATCTATTTTTCAAAACCTCTTAAAGAAGTGTGTTACTGACAGTAAAGAAGTGGCCGAGACAATCTAATACAGACTTCTACGAACGTATTTCTGTTTTTTGGTAGCGTGTTTCGAAATATGAAGGCTGCTCTCAACCGCCAAGCGGGACGGACGTAACCTAGAGCCGAGTTGCTTGTGCAGTTAGCAGTGCTTGAATCAAAGTCTTATCAGCGCTTGTGCGATCGATAATTCTTCTGCATAGGCGTAGACCACGCTCGTTTTGACGCATTGCGGCAAAACTATAATACGAACAATTATATTATCAAGACAAGTGCACCGTCACATAGACAAATTCTTAAAGTGAGGTTATCTCCAGTTTCGTGACAATACAGAACTAAAAAGTAAGTAATAGAATAAACAATCCAACTAAACAAGACAGTGAAATATCTAAAATGTTATCAGAAGATGTCCCCCTAGGGGGACATATCAGCAGTTCCATAGAACTACTAAACAATGAAAGTACAAGTGACTCGTATGCAACACTTGCAAATTCGCAGTTCACACACGAAAAACCAAATGGTAGATATTCAGCAACAATACCAACATCTACTACATCAAAATCATATGCTACAAGAACATCTTCAAAAATTAGAACAACAAAACCAAATACTACAACAACAACTTCAACATTCTCTGTCCGGTGCAACAAACAACGAGGGGCAGCAGCAGAATATGTCCCACGAGCACCTGTGGAGCGTACACAAACGCCTGAATACCAACACCATGCAGAAGATACTTCAGGAAGAAACAGCAGTGAACAACAATCAACAAGTGCACATCAGCAGATAACAAAAAAAAGAGGATCCACAAAAGTAAGTGACTATAGTGACGCAAAGCGTAAAATGCTAAATAATAGTGCAACAAAAGACCTTACTCTAACAAATAAATACTCAATTTTAGAAACAATTGAAGAACCAAATGACAATGTAATTAATTTAGAACCACAAAATGAAAATGTAAAAATACCTCCCATATGCATTAGAAATGCAGGAAACATAACACTCCTAACAAAAGATCTCACACAATTAATAGGAAATGGATTCACACTTAAAACCACAGGAGATTCGGTAAAAATATTTCTAAAAAATGTAACTGAATACCGTACAGTTAGAAAATATTGTGATGAAAATAATGTGCCTTATTACACATACTGTATACAATCAGAAAAAAACTTATCAGTTGTAATAAAAAATGTACCCCTAATATTCACTGAGGAAGAGATTTTTAATGAATTAGAAAGCCTAAATTATCCAATAAAAAGGTAACTAGACTAACTAACAGAGAACAAATACCCTTTAAGGTAGTTGCATTAGAACTAGCAAATTCAATAGAAGGAAAAGAAATATTTAAACTAGATCAATTACTTCATTGTATTGTGAAAGTAGAATTAAGAAGAAAACCCCAAGGTCCACCCCAATGTAAAAAATTGTTTCATCATGGACACACAAAAATTATTGCACAATGGCCCCAAAGTGTGGATACTGCACACAAAACCACTGGACAAAAGACTGTGATCTATTATTATCAACAAACCCACCACCCCCAATCTGTACTCTATGTAAAGGAAATCATATGGCTACATCAGATCAATGCAAATACTTCCCAAAAAGAAAGAAAATGCAACAACAATCTCAACTCAATAACCAATATCAAACTCTACAATCTCAAAATATTTATGAAAATAAAACCAACTCACAAACATACCAACAACAAACACATATTAATCACAATCCATTACACACACCAATGACATTTAATAACAGGCAAAACTTACCCACACCCACATATGCTCAAACAGTGTCACAAAACAATATTCAATCAAACATAACACAAATATTGATGCAGATGTTACCAACAATAGTTAATCAAATAATAGCAACAATAATTCCTGAAATTCAAAGCATAGTGTCAAACCAATATCAAATATAATAAGAAATGGATAAGCAGCCCAACTTAAAATCTATAACACTTCTAAATTGGAATGCAAATGGATTATTAAATAAAAGAAACACACTTATTCACTTCCTAAAAAATCATTCAATAACAATTGCATGCATAACAGAAACACTTAGTACCAGGACAACATTTAAAATACCAGGATATAATTGCTACAGAGAAGACAGAATATGTCAACATGCAGCAGGAGGAGTAGCCATCATAATCAAAAAGAAACTGGACCAGTCATTAATTTCTATCCCAAAATTGAATGATCTTGAACTGATTGCAGTGAAAATAACGTTAGGAAATGAATATCTAAATATCATATCAGCATATAAACCACCTAAAAAAACAAATCAATATAAATGAATTAAAGCAAATATTACAAAGTTCAGAACCTACCATTTTAATGGGTGATTTAAATAGCAAACATATCAATTGGGGCTGCAAAGTGAACACACCAAATGGAAGAAAATTACTAAAAGCTTCAACAAATTTAAACTTCCAAATCATAGCACCAACAAATCCTACTCACTACCCGAAAAATCGTAACGCACAACCAGATATCTTAGACATTGCCATCATTAAAAACCTAACTCATACCCTCTATGCTCATTCTTTACCTGAATTAGACTCTGATCACTGTCCTGTAATACTCACTTCAGATATGTACTACATTAAAGCAGAATTGCCCCATAGTATAGATACAAAAAAACATAGATTCGATAAAATTCCAAACAAAGGTTGATAACGCCCTTCCCATAAACCGATTCATGAAAAACAAAGAAGAGATTGATTTTGCAGTAGATACCCCTCACTAAAATTATCCAAAAACGCCGCGAAAGAGGCAAATACTAATCCTAATCATAACCTAAATTAATGCAACAAACCATACCTGTTAACATCGAAAAATTAATTCAAAAGAAACACAGAATACGACGGCAATGCCAGCAATACAGAAGCCCAGATTTAAAGAAAGTGCTAAATAAACTAACATGCCAAGTAAAAACAGCACTAGATGAACACAGAATCCAACAATATAAAAATCACATTAAAAAAATAAACCCTAAAGACAACAACTTATGGCAGGTTACAAAACAAATATTGAAAGAACCAACTATTATACCTGAGTTAAAGAAATTAGATAAAAAAGCTACAACAACAAAAGAGAAGTGTGAAATATTAGCGGAACATTTTTCAAGAAACTTTTGCTCTAAATCCAACTTCAAATAATAACAACACAATCCAAATTATTAATAATGAAATAATAACAGTTCACATCCAGTAAAATATATATCACCAAATGAAACATACCAAACAATTAAACACCTGCCTAAGAAAAAATTCAGCTGGAATAGACCAAATTCCTACCATAATTTTACAAAAAACTAAATAAGAAAACTATAGGCTACTTAACTGCAATATTCAATTCAATGTTAAGAATAGGGTACTATCCCACAAAATGGAAACATTCTATAATAATTCCAATACCAAAACCTGGTAAAAACCCAGCATTTACAGAAAACTATAGACCCATAAGCCTAATCCCTATAATAGCTAAAGTAATGGAAAAATTAATACTTAACGACTTTCTGAAATACATAAATGAAATATCATACATACCACATTTCCAATTTGGATTTAAAGAAAAATACTCAACGACACACCAACTTTTAAGAATCACTGAACTAGTATACAAAAGTTTTGAAACAAAAAAAGCATTCTCTAGCAGTTGTCTTGGACGTAACTCAGCTTTCGACAGAGTTTGGCACGAGGGTTTGATATTTAAATTACAAGAATCAGGCCTACCCCATTACCTAGTTAAAATAATACAAAGCTTCTTAAAAGAAAGAGTTGTTTCTGTAAGAATAAATTCCACCTATTCTTTACAAAAAGAAATCACAGCAGGAGTACCACAAGGTAGCCCATTATCTGCAACCTTGTTCAACATATTCACAGCTGACTTCCCAACAACTCAAAACACCACAGTAGCATTATTTGCCGATGACAGTGCAATATTAACCTCCAACAAATGCCTGAATACTGCTATAGAAAATTTACAAGATGAATTAAACAAGGTAACACTATGGGCAGATAATGGAAAATAAAATTAAATACCAATAAATGTTTAGCAAAAATATTTACACTATGTCCAATAACCACGAAAACCCAAACCTCTAAAGCTATTTGATAAAACACTTGATTGGTTACCAAAAAACAAAGCGATAAAATATCTCGGTGTATTAATGGATACCAGACTAACATGGACTAATCATATAAATAACAAAATTATACAAGCAAACAGAAGACTACCATAAATTATATCCATTAATTAACAGAAAAAGCGCCCTCAAAACAGAATGTACATTAGTGCTTTAACAAAGCAATAGTTCTTCCCATTATAATGTATGCATGGCCGATATGGTACAACACTGCCGCAACTAATATAAAGAAAATACAAACCTTCCAAAACAAAATCCTTCGTATAGCTGTAAACGCCCCCTGGTTCATTAGAAACAGTCAATTACACTCAGAATAAAAACAGAAACTATCCACCAAAACAATGCTCAAACGTTCACATTCTTTTTTCACATATTTACATAATAATACCAGCAACTGACTATTATAACCTTGGTCAATCAGCAACAACTTCTCGAATCAAAAACAGATTCCCATATGACAAATATTTAATCCAATTTGCTGACCCCCCATAAATCTTTCAGAATTTGAACAATAATAAACAAACAAACAAAATCTGAAAAATAATAAACAATAATGAGGAACCTGTTGGGCTTCCCTTAATTCTACTTATTAAAGAAGAATGTATTATACGAATGTTATCCCTTGTTCCTTCGATGATTGAATTGTACTGTCTGTTGGTTATTTATTTTGTAAGTTTTGTGGTTTGAGTTGGTTTAAATGAAAACAATCCCTGTAAAGCAATTATGCTGGCCTGTGAAAAAAAAAATGAAGATCTGCTGCATTTTATGAAGAAAACGCGTAAAGATATTACAGCACAGCAGTAAAATTACAATGCCCATGTTATTCTTATTTCAGTGCCTTCATAATGATACATTTATAGTATATTTTGGTTGATTCAAAGTTTTGAAGACGTTTTCTGGTTCAAAAGAATAAAAGAAAGTAATACAATAGCATTAAAAAATGTATAGGTTTTACCTACACTTTATCGTAAATATAGTAACATACTTGCTACATTCACTGTGTTTCCGAATTCATTGATTGGCTGTCCGAAATAAACCTCATTTGTTCATAGACACGTCTCTAAAGGCTGTCTCTGAAGGGCGCGGTGGCGCCGGGCTGCGGCGTCCTGATGAACGCACTCCGCTGGGGCCGTTTAATTGGAAAGCGCCTCCGTCGTAGTTCGTTGCCCGCGCTCCCAGACGCCCAGCTGCAGAGGGACTGCAGAGGGGATGCGGACGTCTGCCCCTGGCCATCGGAATCACGCGCCAGAACACGACCTCCAATCACAAGACGCGTCGGAGGAATTCAGAAGCCATTTCGAGCGCGTGTATATTCTCTGGAGGAAGTGAATCGAGCTAAAGAAGCCACTTGCGACCATTCGTAAAATAGTTAATATTAACACAAGAACGATATATACATTGCAATTAATATTTCTTCTTTAAAGATAAAAGAAATATTTTTCGTAGTTAACGTGATTATTATTCACTAATACGTTAAAACATAAAGATGATAATCAAAGGTGCTGATACGCTTATCTTGGAAAATTTATTTCTTCGTAACCTCAGTTTCAAAACCTGTATTTTGCAGATCATTTATACGCCACAAAAGTGAGCTTTGGCTGCCTAGGCAATAATGAATTTTAGAGAACGATTACCATGGCAGCGTCAAACAAACAAGACAATGCACAAGTGACTGTTGACACATTGACAAATAATATTTATTATTTTTCGAATACAGAATGTTTTTAATTTAATTATTGTTAACATTTATATGAAAAACACAATTTGATATATTCTGAAGTATTATACGTGGAAACGTATAGCTTTACCTTATGAAAGTGTAATACTTTTTCATACAGGTATACCACGGTTACATGTTTCTCTCTTTTCCATTATAAAAAGCGTTCATACTCTCTTTCGCAAGAATCCTTGATATTTGAGGAAGGTAAACTCTCAGTAGCAGCTTCAGCTTCCTCAATTAAAATCTCTGGAATATTGCACTCCATACTTACGAAATAAATCGCCAAACCCAGACGCAAATTCTATACACTTTAATAATTGTGACAGTACTGACAACTTCAGAGGCGGTAATGTAAGAAAAGCATCAGTGTCTATACGACAAAACCGCTAGGTATAAATGAGATCTCTCTAAACATTCAAACCTAAAATTGGGAGTTGCGTATACGAAAAATAGTTATATGCACCTCGGCCAAAATTGAATGATTTTGGAGACGGTTAGTTTACCAACCTCATCCAAAGTCATTCATTTTTCGGCCTTGATACATAAATAAACTATAAACAATTCAGCCAATTCTATGACCTTTTAATGGAATAGTGAACTCTGATTTTAGAGCTGTGCTATATAAACTGTTCATCATGAATTCTGACGTACGTTTTTGATACTTAAATATTTTCTGAATGTGTTTAGACTCTCGTGAATGATGAATAAAATATGAGAATTTACTAGGTATACATTTCAATATAATGTTATCAAAGCCTTAGGCATTATTTTGTGAGAGAAAACAAATTTCTCTACAACTTTCCTTCATTTACATCGTGGCGTCAAGTAAAGACCATACGCAGTTGGACTTACGCCGTCCACAGTTCATTGTCCCGTGCTCGGAGCCTAATTGCTGCGCCGATCGTATGTTCTCCTTATCAGTCTTGTCATACTTCACGAGTCACTTTTGCGAGTAAAAGTGTTATTGGAAAGGCATTTCAGTGACCGTAAGCCACACTTTAAACTCCGAGCAGTACACTTCCATATCCTTCATCGCTGCAAAGAGTCCTCTCCGACAAGCAAGGCCAGCGGAAAATTCTGTCGGAACAATCACCGCGGTTGTGAATATGTTCTTTTTCGCCCACGAACGTGCTCAATTTTCTCCGTAATTATGTAAATCAGCACCGGCTTAAATAGCTCAGCGCCATCAACTGATGTCATTGCAGTGCCTATGATCCGGAGATCCCGGGGTTCGAGTCCCGACAAACAGCAGAATTTTCGACATTAGCAAGATACCTAGGTCGAATTCAGCCACAGTCTGGAACAGAAATCTATCGGCGGGCTGCTCTGATTGCTAGACTTTCGTGTTTCCGATCACACT
Organism: Acheta domesticus; assembly: GCA_031308135.1. Lineage (NCBI taxonomy): Eukaryota > Metazoa > Arthropoda > Insecta > Orthoptera > Gryllidae > Acheta > Acheta domesticus. The sequence goes on from JAHLJT010008756.1 coordinate 22,096,948, forward strand.
ATACTGATCGTGAAAAAGAAAATTAATGTTTATTGTAACAAAACAAAGATATATAATAAATTAGTTTACGTTTGCATTGTATACATTTTTAAAAATATTTAATACGCCTGTAACAAGTAATGTACTTCAGCTTCCGGGTCAATGACCTCCATCTCGATCAGGTTTTTGGCCAGTTTCCCTGATCCATTGAGCAAATGCTGAGATGGCCCCTTGTTTTGCTCCTGGACGTAAATGTAGCTTCACTGTGCGCACGTTTTGTTGAGCACTCCTTTTGCTTGTAGTTCATTTACAGTTGAAATTGGTTTTCTATAACTTGGAACAAACATTTTTCAATATTTTTATTTTTCTAAAATTATTTTCTAAATTCATTTTTTTCGTTGTTCTTTTTTTTTTCATTCTGGCGCTCAAGAAATGTGCGCAGATAAATCTCTTTCCCCACACGTCATATACAGTTTTTACTGTTTTTTGACAAATAAATAAATAAAAATAAACTAAACACAGGCAGCCGTGCCCTAACACGGACCACGCACAGGGCGCGATCTTTCTTTCCCTTTCTTTAACCTATCCTTACCCTTACATTCACACCCTTCCACTTATTTGCAATATACATGCCGAGAGACCAGTCGGGAGATTAGAGCTTGTCCCGGCAGGGACGGTGCCCGCTGATTTCTAACTCGGGAAAACCTCGCTAGCCAACATGTAGGAAGGTGCCGGATCTCAATACCAGAGAGGAAAGCTCAACGTTACCTCCGAGGAAAACACATGCACGTTTAGACTAATGGCTTATTTGTTGATCCACCCGGAATCATTAATCAATCAATCAAACCAATCGTAGAAAACCGTATTTATATTATGAAACTGAAACCCTACAGTTGTTGTAAAGTCAGCGTCCGCAATCTTCTCCGAATTGCAAGTCCTTGCCTTCCTCTGCCCTGCGCCGCGTGGCGAGGCCAAGATATGGTTGTGGCGCGTGGCGCGCCACAAGCGCAGCGCGGGGGCGTTGGGGGGCGGAGGTGGCGCGGGGGGCGGCGCGGGGCTGGCGCTTGATAGATGTCGCCGCCTCCTCCGCCGCGGCCGTTGGCTGCATGTGCCCGGGGGTACTGCGGTTGACGCACGGTGAAAACGTGGCCTCCCACACCTCTGCGACCATGCGCTGGCCCCTCGCCGTCTCACTTGCGAGCTTCGTTCTCCTACTCGTGCGCTTGGGATGGCCTGTGGCGTCGCGTCGGACGCTAGATGTTCTCCTACGCGCACCCGAGTGCAAATCTCGCTCGGGGCTTTGGGAACATGTGGCGATCAGAGCAGTTTCGCGGCTACTAATGTGTTTCCCCTTTTTCTTATTACATTATTAATACATTCTATTTCATATGATTTTATCAGAATTATCACTTTTGCATCAAACCGGCTGAAAAGGATTAGTGTAACAACTGGTGTGGCTGCGGCGCCTTGGTTCTAAGGTTCCAATATCGCTGGTGGCATATTTTAACCCTAGAATATGTGGCTAAGTTCAAATCAGCCGCTGCCTCGAGGAGGATTCTAACGGACGGCTGTTCTGATCGGGGGTTTTGCGTTGTTTCTCCGATTAATGCCAGGCGAATGCTGGAGCATTCTCCTAACGAACAGTCGCGGGTCACGTTATCTGCCCTTCTTCATCCTTGTCTTATTTTCTCCTCTTACATACACTTATTCTCACACTTATATGCAGTGCACTTCCACACGTGTCGGAAGACCTTTCTGAGCTGAGAGCTTATGATAAGGGGAGATTCCTAGAAGGAAAAAAAGGGAGTATAAAGTCACAACACTCACAGGACTAAGGACCAAAGTAGTTGATGCTCTTGGAAACATAAGAAATTGTCAATCACTCGTTCACTCGTTTTGCATCAATTTCATTCGCCGTTCTAGGATGCACTGGAGACAGAAGAATTAGATGACTCAAGATCGTTAATAAGACCTTACTCCGTGTCCACCTCCGACCCATTTCTTTTCCTAGATGGCCTCATTGCCATTTCCCCTTTCGTCGGATCTCCGACGGTCCACGAGTGTGAACGGCTGTAGCTTCCGGTGTCGGTTTCTCGCAGGGTGGCTGGTTGGTTTTGGCACGCGGAAACAGGAGAAGACGGGCGACTTGCGAGAAGTATTGACGAGACCTCCTCGAAGATGCGTCAGAAGAATTTTCGACACTAGCTTGTCAGCTAGGTCGAATTCAGTCGCTGTTTCGAGGAGAATTCTAACGGCCGGCTGCTCTGATCGATAATTTTCCGTAATTTCTCCGATCAACACCAGACGAATGCCGGAGCAGTACCCTAAGAAATGGGCCACGGACTAAGCGCGATCTTTCCTTCCTCTTCCTTGTCCTATCCTCACCTCTGACACTCACTCACACTAACATGCACTACATTACCACCCATTCCGGGTGACCAGTCAGAAGCTTACAGCTTGTCCCGGCTGGGGCGGTGCCCCGCTGGTAGGAGATACCTGGTTGAGGGGAAAACCCCGCTGGTCGGTGATAGGTCGGCACCGGATCTCGCCATTCAGTGGAGAAAAGATCACAGCCACCTCACGAAGGAAAAACATGCACTACACTTACGGGACTAATGACCTTTGTAGTTGACGCGCCCGGAATCAAGAATAATCAGTCAATCAACCAATCAATTCTCGAAGGTGATCTTGCGCAACGTAAATTTTGTGCTTCTGGTAAATACCAGGGCTGCTAAAGTGAACGTGCCCTCGCCCAGCACTCGTCTGGGAGCAGGATGGTGTGGCCCACTGCTTTTTCAGTAGTTCGAATGGTTGGAGACGGGGGCGTTCGGACGCGATCGGCTGTAGTCTAGTGAAAGACATGCGCTCAGTGATGAGGGCCACTGGACACACACTAACCAGGAATTCCCAAACTCTTTCTTTCGTCAACCCATTTTGAGAATTATTTGCTTCAACGACCACATTAAGTTTTCTCTATAGACCCAAAGAATATATAAAGAAATATTCTCCCTTAGACCCAAAGAATTTCATATGCATGCCTTTAAATGATTTCGTACACCAATTTTCTTGTAAATAACTCGATCTTCAATATCGAAAACGCTGCCGCTTTTGAGTAGCCAAGTTTCTAATCTTCACTGTAATGCAATGGATACAAATTGTTGAGTGTTTTAATGAAATGGCCATTACCGTTCTCCATAGCGCATTGCGTTCAGGTCCGGTAATCATAATAATCATACTAATCCTTCTGCTCGTTTCCCGACAGTCGACACATCGTCTTTTAGTTTGCAACTTGCCTCCTCGATTTTGTAGTGTTTTTCTCCCTTTATGAATAAAAAGTTTAAATATCACTTACTTAGTTTCTTCTTTTTGGAATCATTATTGCTTACATACAATATCTCTCATTTGGATCTGAAATACATAGGTTTCGTTCCATACATTCGTACATTGTCCTTTTGTTCTCTCAGTTTGCTGGAGAATGCCTGTTGAAATCTTCCACGTGATTGAACATTCTATTTTCAATCCTCTGAGAGTTCTCAGCTATTGGAATTGTTATCTTTTTTAGTAGTCACCAGTTTTCATGCTAAATCTGAAGTTACAAAAATATGTTGTACACATGAGCGAAGAATTAACTTGATGACATGGATGAGAAATAGTTTATTATTTATTAAACGATTATTAAAAATATTTATTCCATTTGCTTCAAATAATATGGAGAATTTTCCAGTTGAGTAGGTCGTATGTAGCTATGACAGTCCACAATTCATTATAATACATTTGAAGGAATTTAAATATTATTTCAAATTAAGAAACAAGACTGAAATTCTATGTCAATCAAAATGTAGTGATTACATTTGTTGCTGTTTTGCGGAGGTAATGACAACGAACGGCTCTTGCACTTGTACATAATTTTACATATCGGAATCGCGGCATCAGCATATCCTGATGAGGTCATAAACGTTTATAAACCGCTCAAGCAGACAGTTTTCAGAAACGTTTCCTAGAGTGGTAAAATAGTGACTATAGTGATCCTAAGTATTTTGTAATTGCTATGTATCTTTAGACACTGGCATGATGATATTTATACTGTACAGTAATCCTTCAACAACTGCGAATTTGCTATTAGCGAGTTCAGAACACTCGCGATTAGAGAAATGTCTTCGACATTCGCGAATGCATCTTTTGGTCTTTATACATTTTTGAAGCAAGCATATTTCATTTCCTTTATCAGTGCTATCTGGGAAACGAACTCGGCAGACACCGGAGCTCAAAGTATCACTTTCTCCAAAAATCAAAGTTGGTAAGTCCATTCACATTAATAGAATAACACACTTGTAAAATAATTCAATTTAGTTGTGTCAAATTGGAGGTAAAGGTTTGGCCACATGAACCGAAAAGTCATTCAGCATCTGTGCAACTCTCATTGTAATGACCTCACTGAAGAGGAACTTTGACAAATCATCAGCGAAGAAAACCTCCTCGAACCTAATGATGAAGCAACGGAAGCGAAACTGCGTCCTGGAGCAACTTCAATGTCAAAACCGTTAATGTCGTTTTAAAACGTCAACAAGCTCTGGTGGAAAGGGCTTTCGTATGAGATACGAAAGTAACTTCGAAATTTAAGAGAGAAATAAAAGCAGAAACTCTTCCATATTTAGATATTAGAACAATGAGGAGGGGGATGAAACCAAAAAATAACAAACCCTGTATCCAATCGCTTTCAACTTTGAAATAAGTTTCAAATATTTGTTTTATTTCTTCTCTTTGAAATGTTAATTGTGAATTCTGTTTGTAGTAGCACTTACTCAGTTCTAATTCAATCGTTTGTCAGATTTTTTTTCTTTCCTTTTTAACAGATTTTTGATATCCAGGAACCTAACCCACGTTTCTTCATTAAAAGATAGACTCAACATTCGCGAATTTGACATTCGCGATGCTTTATGAGAACGTAACTCTCGCTGTTGAGGGTTACTGTATTTGATGTTTCTATTTGTACCTGAAACAGTTTTTCACTGGAGTGTTTGAAGGGGCATTATTTGCACTCGTCGTTGACATTGCATTTCATACCAACTTTGAACAGAGTGCACAATGCATGCTGCGTTATTGCAATGTTTCTATTTTTGCATTACTGTGAAAATAGTATATATACCATTATTAGACATCACTCTATTCAAGAGCGATTCTTTCCGTTCAAAACGTTTAAATGAATATGCAAACAAAGCAGCTGATGAGGGAATGCTACGCGACGTTTGGTACTCGCTGTAGCTTCACCCTGAGCCGCAGAATCAGCAAATCGAGATACGCTGCTCTCCTATCACAATCCATGAAATAATTCGATCTCTGCAAAGGATGCTGATGAAATTTGATATCGTAAATGAGTAATGTAATTTTGGCATCCAATTTCCGATGCAGTTCATTTCGAAACAGTCAAATTGTCCCTTATTACGTATCCGTATATTAACGTAATGGAATTGTCTCGAAATGTACCCACCAATAATGTTTCATGCCTTTTACATTTTTATGACGCATTTTTTTGCGGAACGAAAACAAACGAAACAACGCCGCATGACTTCATTCACATTCGTAAATTAACTGAGTTGATGTAAAACACTCCGGGAAAACGGGTTTTATGTAAAAAGACCATCTCTGTGTCGTTATTTGCCCCGTTGGTTCGTTTGTGAATCGTCAGAAGCGGTCATTTTGCAGCTGTGTTGGGATCATGCCACTTGAGAGAAGTTTTCCTTTAAAGCTCATTGTATTGTTTTGCTACAATGAACTCCGATCTGAGAGATATTTTATTTCCGCCAGGCACAAAAATTCTAAGTTTGAGATAAGTAACATTTTGGCAAGTTCGCGCCCTCTTCTTTTCTACGATTGTGTACAAGTTAATATAAAGTCATCGTATTTCGTCTACTGCAAGACCCTGTGGTAGGTTTATCATCCACTGTTTTACGTATTTTAAATCATTCTCGGAGGTGGTATTATTAATCGTTTCAACATTTGCTTATATCCAATAGCACAATATTTTATTTTCATCTTATTTCTCCTTTAAAAGTTTTATTTAAATGTTTCAATATATTTTTTCGCGAAGTAGTTATACGGTCTACCACTCGTGTAAAGGATATTACATTTGATCATTTTTTAAAAATTTATTGCAGAGTGAATTGATTACGTAACGCTCAGCCATACGGCTTTTCAGTTGTTAGGAGCGAGCCTTATCAGACAAAAAGATGCAAAAGGGTTGGCTATGGCGACCTCCCTTTAAACATTAGATGAAGCAGTGCGAGCATGAAAGTCGGGATATACGTATTGTTGACTTTGATAAATTAATACTGAATGAACAGGCAGCAAATTCTTCAATACCTTTATCTTATTAATGTCCAACGTATTGCTTTTCATGAGAATACAACAACCTCATGCACAAACGGAAAATAGATCATTAGGTTCTTTCATCTTGGAAACCCACGATGGTGCAAAATCTTTGAATCTCGTTAACCACTTCACGTTTCCTCCGGAAAATGTTAAAGGCTCCTCCGTTTATAAGAAAGGAACAAATTCCAAGAGAATTATCAGTAGAGACCTTAAAATCATGGATCAATAATTTATCCATTAAAACTTTTTCTTCTCTCGTTTTGTGAATCTACTAGAATTTATTGTTTAGATCAAACTGTTCTTACCTATCTCCGAATAAAATCACGACATTTCAAAGAGTTATTTCGTCCTTCATAACTTAAAGTTTGAATTTCAGACACTTAATAAAAATCTTATTAAAATATAAAGTATCATAAGTTTCAAAATGTATTTTGTAATAGAGCACACATCTCGGAGTTACTTCAGGTTTGTTGTGTTTAGTAAGAGTTGTATTTCTTAAGTTGAGTATGAATGAGTATAACATTGTAAGTGTGTTTTATTAGGTCAAGTATAATTTTTTAAAGAGTTATTGTATTTTTTTGTCCAAAACCTTTTTTAAAGACAACGAAAGGAAGAGCAAGAGTAAATGATTTTTTATTTTTTTAAATTGGTGAAACATTCTCTCTTTCTTCTTTCGCGCGTATGGAAAACATAATACTTTGGACGATGCATTTCAAATCCGGTGTCGGAGGTGGATCATTAAGCCACTGTGGCGTATCCCAACAACCCAAGGGATCCACAGATGACGAGCTTTCGAACGCCAAGGAAACGGTCACTGGCATATTTAGTTCTTTCCTCTGCCGCCCCCTTCGTCACTAGTCGCGCGGACGCAATGGTCGAACCAATGTTTCGCGTGGGTTTAGCGGACTGTAAACACTGATAAGAGCAGAGCGGTTTTTCAAAACGACCAAATTTATCATGCGTGTGCTCGCGCACCCCTCTCCGGCTCGGGTGTCGGAACGCCCGTAAAAACGCAAATGTAGAAAGCGTCTGAATGATATTATTCTCGTGTATGAACAATCAGTAATTTGAAATACGTGAATTTTTTTAATTGAATACGTAAAATTACGAAAAATTGCAGTTTTAAAAAGACCTCTTTTATTGATAAGTTCACAGCATTTGAAGCAGTGTTTTCAAAATTTCTTCATCCATTTTATTTATCCAATTAATTTCGGGATGTACGTTCATTTTTTTCATACCCACGATAGAATTATCAACATTTATCGCTTCGTAGTTTAAATTCACAGCTTCATTACAGTTTCATCGAAGAAATGACCCACATTTTCTTACGAGGTTGACACAGTGAAATGGTACTTAGTGTAATGAAAATAAGCATTAATAAAGAGAAAAATAAGTCTACTGATATGTTGTAATGAATGAGAAACATTTTGACCGACGCTGACGAAGACCTATTGATGGTCATACATGTCAGTGATGATGAATAAATGACATGACATAACAAAAGATCTATTGACTATTATTTGTAAGTGATGACTAACAAATGGCATTACGATGGTAGGAAATGGTGTGGTGTTTACGGTGCTTCTCTCATCGAAATTCGATGAGATGGCATTACATAACAATTCGAAATTAGTGAATATTTAAAGAATGTATTATTCTAGAGACGTGAGAATTTGAGTTCTATTAAGGACAGAGCACTAGAAGAACAGATCGCCCATTGATATCATTAACAGTGTCGTTTCGAAACCGACGTACGACATTATTATATTTTACGTTTATTGGTTGTATTAATTCTCATTATAGATTGGAAGGAAAATATATCCCATTTAGACATTAATTATACGCAATTTCGCAGGAAGACCAAGATGAGATGTAGTGCTTCCGGTGTAATCACTCGCGCCTTAATCTTCGCCCTCTACTTCTCTGTCCTCGCTCTCTGCCTTTCGGCTTTCTAGAGCGCCTTGCCCCCCCGTCGCCGTCCCCCCGCGCTGGACGCACGATCGCCGAACAAGCGACAATCAGCGGCTACTTCCGGGCGTCCCGAGACGTGCCGAGCTGCCGGAAGTCGGACGCGTGCACGTGACGACCTCTTCCGTTTGCCTTCTGCGGCCTTGCGGTGGAACTCCGACTTCGAATGCGTTGCGTGGCTTTTCGAACTCAGGACCTCTGAGTCGGAGGAACTTGTTCTTGTTCTTAAACGCACTGTGGATACTCGTTCCCTCACTTATTGTGCATCCAAACAGTTGATTGCAATACGTGTCCTTATGGAGTATTGCCCTCTCTTTCTATCCAAACAAAATTTACATAATTCTCTCTTTCTACCGCAAGCTGTGTTGCCAATTCACAAGGCTGGGGGTTATTCTGCTCGTCCAACCTGTTTCACGCGCAAATATTTATTATATTTACTCAACTATAGTTTCAATTGTGTAGATCTTAGGCAACTGAGTTTTTACTACTTATTCACGAAACTCTTATAAATCAGATGGTTATTTTGTAATTGAGTTTGATGATTTAATTTCAAAGAAATAATTATAATAGTTGCCAAGTGTTTACATCCATATTTTGACGTTCTTTAATTTTCACCACTTGAGAAACTTTTTTTTATTGAAGAAAGGTACAAACATCCAGGGGGTGAAATGACTCGTTTATAGTCCCAGAACTCTTGACAGCTTGGTGACAAAATGCAAAGAATTGATACTTGATCTTCCTCGGAAATTATGGAATTAAAATTTGCATAAAGGAGATATGTCACATTTTATTAAGATGTTTTGTTACATGGCTGACATCTATTACATATGTAGCGGCTTTGGTGTAACTTAGCATATCGAGATGTTATGCCTCAGCTCGAAGCTTCACCGATTGATGCCGTGGATTTTTAAGGGCGAAAAACTCTTTGTTCGCTTTCCTTCGGAGGGGAAGAAAAACCGGCTGTCCCATGTTGTAGAGTTACTGCATGCAAAATATCCTCAAGGCTAAATGAAGCCTTTGAGATAAATTCAAACTGCCTGTTTCGTCACCCAATTAATACCTGCTTTCTCCGCTGGTTGGTAAAAGGAGCGTAGCGACATTTGCTTGGTCAGACGGAAGAGCAAGCCTCATTGAATGAGTCTCGCTATGTAAAATAAAGCATCATTCAATATAATTGTGTTATCTATATGACAAATTTACTTTTAAAAGGAGTGAGTTTAATATTTTTGGAATATTTTTTGCTTTACAATGTTGACAAGAAATTTTATTTCCACTTTTACCCAAATTCATTTTTATTACTTATTTCCCTTTACCAAATTATTATTGATTTAATTATTTAATGGAGAACGTACAACTAGTTCTTGACATTATTATTCTTTGGCAATTATAAAATGATTAAGGATGATGTAAATGATACGGGATGAATGGTGAATTTTCTTTGTCTTTTCAGAAACCACTTGCATAAAAAACTTGTATATGACATGCAACATGGTTCTTAAATACTGTAGGGGGTCTTATCTTATCTGTTTGAGGTCTAATATTTATAGAGGATATAACCAAAAACTTACTACTAAAAACTTACACTTGGGTTTACTTGGAAATTGTGTAATAATTCTTGACAAAATGGGTTCGTGGTTGTTATTCTTCGTCTTTTGCATTGCAATGGGAGTAAAAACGTCCAATAAATATGTTTAATGTGAGCTTTGAACACAATTAGTGATATGAATGGATGATCTTCCTGTGTCATGTCCGTACTGTTAATTTTACACTTCCACGTCTAGCAGAATACATTTTTGGAATATTAATTTATTTAGTATTTTATGATATTCACTTCTTTGATTGCCAGAGAGACTAAAATCTACTAAACAATGTTGGCATGATAACTTGAACTTCTTGAGTAAGGGTGAAAGCAACAGTTCTTTTGAATTGTGCTTTTCGAAATTTGAACTTACATAACTTAAATATTATTAGTGGATGTCTCCAAGAGATTTTGAGCGCTAAATAGCCAGTCGTTTGTGAACTGGAATTTTGTGTGTGTGAAAATGTATGAATCAGCTGATGGTGACGGAAAATTGCACATTTGTCATCTTGTTTTGGAATAGTTGATGAATACACTTGTGATCTTGATGTCGAAAGATTTTGTTTGGTTAATATCATGAACTGACCAAAAGACTAATCACACTACATTATTCGTTATTGGCTAATCTACGCTATAGGCTGAGGTAAGGCAGCTGTAGAGATTTTATTATTAGTAATTAAAACATTTCTTCTCTCGTTACCTCAGATTTTGAAAGAATTACTTCGTCATAAACGTAGAAGAGTGGATGTAACATGTAAGCAAGAACTGTGAAATTATTTCCTGATTATGAAATGATTAAATATGACTTAGATGATTATTTCATTCATGTGTCGAGATTTATCTTATCTTCCATGTCCCATTAGAAATATTCATGCCTAACACAGGTTAACACTTCAGCCACAGCAAAGCGCGTTTATCACCGGTAGTCTTCATTTCGAGGCTATAGATTCTGCCTTCTGTCTTTTTGCTCATAACTCCCCATTTCCCTTAAACGTTTTATGCAAATTCATAGAGAAAATTTGTCATTACGGAATATATTTTTCATTTTCTTTCCTTTTGTTTTAGTTCTCTTCGAAGAGATATACTGGACAGCATTTAACATCAGCATTTTGAAGAGGGTGAGTATTCATATATTTTAATAATTTTGGTTTCCAGTCATAATGTATTATTAATCGAACATAATTAATGTGTATGCGTCGAATTGTCATTCAAATGGTATCGAGTTCCAATTCAAATGACATCGATTTCTCATTCAAAAGCTCAAGCTGACGTTTATTGTTTTTATATAAAATGTTAAATGAAAAGCGAGAGTAATGGACAAATTGTAGTCTGGCGCATTAACGCGCCTGTTTATACAATAAAATTTAACGACTCTACAGTGAGCACCCTTTAATGTGTGAAGAGTGTTCGGACATTGTATTATTTTGTTTTATTTTGTAAAAAAATAATTGCTTGATACAAGAATATAATTTTACTTACGCTGCATGTTTTCGAAGCACGCATCTAACCTAATTGAACTGAAAAATGTCATTTAGTGAAATATTGCACATACAGGCGTAGAATTTCACTTCGGCAATCGTACAAGTTTTTGAGTTCAGTTATTAGGGAAACATTTTGTATTACCTTTTGTAAGGGGCAGATACTCGTTCTAATTACATTTTGAGGCTTAGGACAAAAGCTTTGTCAATTTCTTCCATTACTGTTCGAAATAATTTTCTTTCCCATTACTGAAAAAAGTCACTTCCCTTCTTGTACCTGATTCAACCGACCTGGTTATGCTTGTATCGCTCTCAGCATGTAAAGATCTTTAGCTTTTATAAAATTTCTGCTTTTTCCGCTTTTCTGTCACATCTTCATTTTTAAAATATCTAAAATTAAATGTTCTAAATATCTTGCTAAATTCGTGGTATTTGAAATAATTCGTTTATTATTATTATTATTATTATTATTATTATTATTATTACTCACCGGAAAAATAATAATAATAAACGAAACCTTCTCCTTAATAAACTAAACACATTTGAATTTTTATGTTACACTCATTACACAAGCTTGCAAATGTAAGGGTTAGAAAATACACGAAATGTATAATTTTTTGAGATGCTGATTTTATAACTGAGTACCTTTTTAGTTTTATCCCACCACATATAATTTTGTTTACAACGTACTGTTGAAAAAGCATTTGTGCATTAATGCAATGAATGAAGAATGCAATTATGCATTTGTATTACGTGTGGTGCTCATCACTTTGTCAAAGTCGGAATTTCTTTGTTCTTTAATGTTTTTTGTATTTTTCTAGAATTTATAAAAAGAAAGACTGCATAGTTACTCATATGCTCTATTAGTTACTTTTAATCTACAGTAAATAATTTTTCAAGCATGAATCTTATTTTTTAACAAAAATATGTCGTCGGAATAAAAAGTGTGGAGTTCACACTCAAATGATAGATCATGCATGCACCGCAGACATGGAATCCGAGAAGCGCTCTAAAAAGTAATTTATGGTACAAGTTAATATTGTATAAACATTCTGAAAATGTCCATCCATTATTTTTTCATTGTATTTTTAATACTATGATGGGGCATCAAAGAAATTCTAATTTTGCCAGAATGGCTTTTTGGTGTAAACATTTTGGCTCTTTCTAGAGTTAAACTTCTCATTATTTCACAACTATACTTTTCATGTATAAATTAGCATTATAGTCATGAGTGTCATGACCAGTTTCCACAAATGCATGTTGATAAATGTATTCTACTGAGAGGCTAGTTTTTTATTGATTTATGTTGGTTGAACATAGTTCAGTTTAAGTAGCAACTTTACACAAGTCTGAAAGCCTTACGTGCTAACTTATATATAAAACATACTTCTAACACTTAAATCTAACAAAAGGTTAAGGATGACCTATTGGAATTAGAACTTTATTCAAGTTCGAATTCGCAGGTTTTTAGGACTATATTGTAGGGATTTTTTCGATTCTGGTTTGGACTGGTCTGGTTTGGATTTTTTTAGGATTTTGTGCGAGTCTGTAGGTTGCAAGTGAAGGGATTTGGGGGTAAATAATGGTAAAAGTTAGTGGCTAGCCATGTGATGTGATGTTCCATGGGTTAATAGCAAGTAAAGAAACGTGGTTGGGCCATTGAGTTACTTCGAAAGTGCACGTGTCGGCTGAGGGTTCCGTGCCCTGCCCCTGCCGCGGGCCAAGGTCGCTACGAAGCTGCTGAGGGAGCGAAGGCTGTTATTTATTCTTCAGAGTAATTGCAGATAAATCCCAGACACTCGTTCTGTATCTTACCCTGGCGTCCCGTCATGCACCGTTGAGTGGGAGACAACCAATCTCTCGGTACAGTCCACCGCACACAAAGGTAGATCTGAAATAGGATTGTTATGCTAATTGTGTTAAAAATTCCTTGTTACTTCCATGTTTCTTTTTAGTATCTTTTTCTCCTTTTCTTATTTTTCTGTAGGTTTATAGATTTTAGTTTGCCAAATATTTTCTTATTTAATATTCATATTTTCTTCGAGCACTGAATTTTTTTCTTCTCAAATTATTTGTTATCTGTATTTTTTAAAATCACCTTCTTATTTGATAGTTCCCTATTTCAAATTTATTTTACATGACATCAATGTATATTGGATTTTATGTGTATTTTGTCACGTGGGTTGATAGGAAGAGGACTTTTTTTGCTCAAAATATCATTTGATTTTAGTGGAAATATGTTAGTAATGTGATGAAGATCAATGGTATCAGGGCACGATAAATGATATTATAATTGATAAAGGAAAATTCTAATAGGGCTAAAATGATACTTGTAATGTGAACATTACGTAAAATTTAAGAGTGATTGCGTTTTTCTACTTTAAATATAGTAGGTTTTTGCTTTCATTCTCAGTTATTCGTAGTATTTAGTTTCGTGCACCAATTGACTTCTGCATTTTGTACTCAAACGTCTTTAATGTACAATTCATATTAGCACATCAAATTTCAATTCTTGTTCAATTCATATTAACTAAACAAATCTTCATGCAAGTCCTGCTTCATTTGTATTTGAAAAAAACTGTTCAAAAGGTTCGATGCCTCCCACAAAGGAATTAAATGTATGTGATATTTTCTGGTTAGACGCACCAAATAAATATCATTGATTTTTACTGATTTTTTTTAAAAGGCAAATTCTTACGATTATTTAGATGATGTTATTCTCATAGATACATCTCAGGAGGTCACATTCTGGAGAAGTAAAAGTTGAATGTTCGCAACTGATTGCGCACATAAACATTAAAGTAATTGTAACCATATACTGATTGGGTATCATTTATCGTTGCAACACCACTAAAGAGTATTCTTTAATAAACTTCATATTTTTGTGCCTTCTGACTTCTTACTTCATTAATGTATTCTCTAAGTTTTTGTTTAACTTGATTGTCGACATTGTGGCTGCTGTAAAACCTTGTAAAAAGGTACGTTTTTAAACTTACAGTAACGAAACTTAGTTATAATATGAAAAGTTTACATTATGTTCTAATACGAAATTACATGTTGCGAAACCTCGAATCGGCTTAGGTGTCTCAGGGCATCAATTGATGGCAATGCAGTGCCTCTGACTAGGAGGTCCTGAGGTTCGAGTCCCGACGGTGGCGGGATTTTCGACACTAGCTGGATAGCTAGATCGAGTTCAGCCGCACTCTGGAGGAGAATACTAGCAGCCGCTGTTCTGATCGGTAGTTTTCCGTTGTTTCTCCGATCAACATCAGACAAATGCCGGAGCAGTACCCTAACAAACGGGCCATGGACCGCGCGCGATCATTGCTCCCTCTTTTTTGTTTTATCTTCACCCCTTATTTGCACACACACTTACAAGCACTACACTACCACACACTGGAGACCGGTCGGGAGCTTAGAGCTTGGCCCGACTGGGGCGGTGCGCCGCTGGTTGGAGATACCTGGTTAGAGAACCCCGCAAGCCGACAGGTAGGTCGGCCCCGGATCTCTCCATCAAGCGTGGAAAGATCACCCCTTGCTCCCGCGATAAAACATACACTAGACGTATGGGACTATCTTAGAAGTTGACGCACCCGTTCACTAATCAGTCTATCGAAATTTCGACAAAATTGCTTATTTTTTTTACATTCAACTTTCATTATCTGATACTTTCGTGTATTATCAATGGTCGTGAATTATTCTTTTGTTTCATCTTTTCTTCTTTCTCTTTGAACTTTTCCCCGCTTGTCAATCTCCACGTTGCTATTGAGTAACTCATAACTCCAGGCACTTTCACTCTTGTGGACTTCATGGATGAGGGATCTGCGAATTGCAAGACAAAGCCACAGAAAAAATGACAACGGACGGATATATCTGCCTATTCAATTGATGATATTTGATACAGATATATTAATTCGTTATGCGGGCTTCAATTTGTGCACAGAACGACAGTGTGCAACCTCCTACAACCAGTGTGCAACCTTCTACAACCACGACAAACAATGTGTACCTTCTCGACGTGTACATTTACTTCTTTTCTTATTAATTATATATATATATATATATAGTTAATAACTATTTACTTTTTAACTATAAACCAAATTTTTCAACCGTCTTCCTTCTGATGATTGAATGTCCAGTAGTCAAGTTTGGAGGAGAATTCTAGCGGCTGGAGGCTCTCATCGGTAATTTTCCGATTTCTGCGATCAATACCCGGCGAATGCAAGAACAGTACGTTAATAAAATGAACACGGACCGCGCGCGATCTTTCTTTCCTACCTCGCTGTACTTGCCCCCCTCCTCTCGCTGTACACACACACACACACACACACACACACTCACACACACACACACACTTACACGCACTACACTATCAGACACGTCAGAAGGCCAGTCATGATCTTTGAGCTTGTTCCGGCTGGGATGTTGCTTTAATGGGGGACGATATCTGGAGGGGGGAAACCGTAAACCTACGTTTAGATCTGCGTCTGATCTCACATTGAGCAGGGAAGCATCACAGGTACTTCCAGGTATAAAACATGCACTACACTTACGAGGCGAATGAACATAGTAGTTCACGCACCTGAAAACAAAATCATGTATTAACCAGTATATCTCTCCAGAACTGTCGCGTACGTCCTAGGATCATTTATTTACTTGTAATATTTTTACCTTATTAGAACAAACACTAAAAATAGATATAAAATAATAAAAAATATTTTAGGGTCTATTTGAATAAGTTCAGGAAACAATGACAATTAACCAAGACAATAGATGTTAATATAACCCTTAAAATATTCATTTATTTAAAATTTACAGATACAGCAGTGGCAACTTTATTACCGACCACTGTTGTGTATTTTGGAAAGAATAGTATGTCACCTTCTTTTTTGTGTCTATGTAAATCTTATTCTTTGGATGGAAAAGCACGTGTGCGCAATTGTGATCTCACGCGAGCGTCCGACTCGAGTGCGACGGCGGCGGGCTCGTCTCGAGGCGAAGCGGGCCGGCAGGTGGGCGTGGCGCGCTGGCCGGGCGGAGGCGGCGGCCGGGGCGGTAGTCGCTCGGGAGGAGACGCGGGGCCCCGCGGCCGCGTGCGGTACCGGATCGCGTCGGAGCCGCCCCCGCTGCCGCGCCGCTGCGCTCTAAACGTGGGTCGTGACCGCCGGGACAGGCCGCTGCCCCAGGCAGCTGGCTGAATTAACTACCTGTTGACACCTGCGAGGAGCCTGGATTTCTTCCGGGGGACAAGTACAGAGCGTTGGATCACATCGCGAGGCCCGACGGAGGTTGGTTCATGTCAGGTTGATTCAGCGGAGTATGACGGCAAATTTTCGATTCTAGATAGATAGCTAGGCCGAATTCAACCGCTAACTGGAGGAGAATTCTAGTTGTCAGTTGCTCTCAAAGCAGGTTTTCCGTGCTGTTTAACAATACCAGGCGAATGCCCCAGTCAGGTCCCCAACAAAAGGCCATGCAGGTCCCCAGGTCATGCAGGTCCCCAACAAAAGGCCCATGGACTATTCCATATTTCCTTCCTCATCGTTGTCTCTCCCCTTTGACTCACGTACATGTATACAAATGTCGGGAGGTTATTCGGGCGCTTAGGGTTTGTCACAACTGGGAGTAGATACCTGGAGAGGGATACCCTGCAAGCCTATTTGTAGGTCGGCGCCAAATCTCACAGCCCAATGAAAGGGAATCGCCACTTCCCTGGATATAACATTCACTACATTAACGAGAATAATGATCTAGCTGTAGACGCACTCGGAAACAAAATAATCAGCCGTATTATACTTCGACACTGTTTGAGGCCACGAGCCCTGTTCAGAAAAACGTTCGCGAATTAATTAAAAAGATTCATTTTATAAGACAGGGGGTGTAACAATGACCTAAGTCATCGGCCACTCTAAAAATTCGAACTATAGCGGGATTTATTGACTACCTGTTGACGTTTGTGAAGTGCGTGTGTTTCTTCTGGGAGAGAAGTAAAGTGCTCTGTTTCATGTAGCAAATTTTCTACATTATCCCTGCTTTAGTAGTGAATCCGTTCTCTCCTGTATTCGCATCTTGTAAGCAGGCCTATTGACAGAATACTGCTTTATCCGTCCTTACCTTATCCCAATTACCTTTTTCTCCTATTATACTGCCATCTCTTCTTTTAGGATCCTAAGGCAAATTTTTTGACATTTTCTACACATTGACATTGTTACAACCATGTCCATTTCCTTTGTTTAATCTGGATATCCAATGGCCTTTGTTCAACTTGAGGCCGTAGGTCTGTACTATGATATGTCGGAGATACCAATCTATTAGAATCAGCAAGGGCGTGTATTATATCGTTCTCGCATATTAACATGGCGCAGCGTTCTGATTGCAGTACTTTCAGCTCTCAAATAAAACTTATCCTACTTATTGAAAAATGTAGCTTGTTTTCTCAGGCCAGTATCTTATAAGATTCTGAAAATTTTGTTTTCAGAAAATATCCAGTTTCTACGCTTATTTTATGCTCTTTTATTCTGTATAGCTACTTACGAGAACCAACTTCAGGCAAAGAGAAAAATATCACATTTAACAGGTGAACATTTGTGAATCAAAAGAGAAAGTCTATTGTGAAAGTATTTCTTCATCCTAAGGGTTATTTTGATTCACCTTGTAGTATATGGCCACCTGGCATCATTCGGAATGTTTTATGGTCTCTGAGTGTGATGGAAACGTATATAAGCAGTTCTCTCTCCATTTTTCATCTCTAGACTACTTCAGAATTGTATAAGTGGTAACCAGTGATATTTACTGCATTGTAAGTCACTTTCTTGATGTATGATAACTGCTGGTTTTTGAGAGGTTAACAGCCATTTTGGATTGAAGTAGGTATTACCGGAAATTTGTGTCGATGTTTTCCAACACGCCTAAATTGTTAACCAAAAGAACATACATTTTCTTTCTTCAGATGGCAATTTCTCTGAAATTATGTTGCTTGAAAAACATTCAGCTTCTGTTATTTTCATTTCACATATAAGAAACAAATTTATTGAAATAAAACTCGTATAAGAGATAAAGTGACCGTAATTTTATAGAAACGCGTAGACATTAATCTGCTCCCAACCATTAAAATGAAAAAATATTTCGATATGGAAAAAAACAGTGTAATCAACAAAGAAACTGTTGAAACTACACTTCATCGATCTGAAAAACGCCAGAGAAGAAGGCAATGACCTTTTGGAAGAAACATATATCTCTCCCAATATACTTGTGTTTTCTTCATGGCAGGTTTTTATTCTTCGAGTGTTGCGAGTCACTTGTCAATCGTAATCCAGTCCATACGTTTGCAACTATACTTCGATTCTTTTAACGTGGCGTCTCAAGGTCACGTACGAAAAAGGGTGTGGGAAGGCAGACGCCAATAGAGAGCCGTAAAAGTGGGAACTGTAGTGACGTTGCAGTTCCCTTTTGGAATCTGCCTTCCCTCTCTCTTTTTTGTGCGTGACCTTGAGACGCCAATGTAAAAAATCAAAGTATATCTCACCGTGCTGAAACTTCTTTCGTATCCCCTTGTTCGCTGGAGAAGCGGGACGGAGCGGGTGCAGAAGAACGGGAAGAGGCAAAAGGCTGAAACACAAGATGGAGAAAGGGTGGGGGCCACAGCTAAGTGAGGAGGGGCGGGCCCGTGTATGGTGAGTCTGAGCGGAGTGAGGTGAAACGGGGCGAAGCGGGGTGAAAAGAGGCGAAGCAAGCTGGAGCGGAGACGAGCAGCAGCTGAGAAAACGAATCGCAGAACGCGAACGGAGGCGGAAATTGGAACGGGACGGAGCGGAGTCGAGCGTTGCAAGGAAGAGGGAATAGTGAAAAGCACGGAGGAACGAGGAAGATTAGAAGGTAAGAAAGCGAGGATGTTTGGTCGGAGCAGAGAGGGCAAGATGCAGAGGGCTGGAGTATGGGGGTTTTCGCGCGTGGCGGGGTTGAGAGGAGCGAAATAAAAAGAAGAAGTTGACTAGAGCGGGGAGGGACAGAAGACTCGAAAAGGTTAGGACGGAACGGGTCGGGACGTCATGGAGGACGGTAGAGTGGCAGGACATAGCGGAGGGAGTGAATTGGGAGAAGAATGTAAGGAGGGGAGAAAAG
The DNA here is from genome assembly GCA_031308135.1 of Acheta domesticus. Lineage (NCBI taxonomy): Eukaryota > Metazoa > Arthropoda > Insecta > Orthoptera > Gryllidae > Acheta > Acheta domesticus. The sequence goes on from JAHLJT010008756.1 coordinate 22,116,442, forward strand.
ATGGTGGCGGAACATGGGTTAGGAAAAAAAAAAGGGGCTGGTCGGCCCCTGCGCAGCGGGGCTGGGCGGAGAAGGCCACGGGCCACGCGACTAAAGGTTGTTCATGCGACCTTAACAAAAACAAGACAAATATGTTTATTTTATTTAACAACAAATCTACGATTGGCCCCTCCCAAAACGATCGGCTGGATCGGCCCCTGCGCAGCGGGGCTGGGCGGAGAAGGCCACGGGCCACGGGACTAAAGGTTGTTCATGCGACCTTAAATAACAAAAACAAAACAAATACGTTTTTTAGTATTTTTTAACAAACATCTACGATGGCCTCTCGCAAAACGATCGGCTGGATCGGACCCCTGCGGAGTCGGGGCGGGGCTGGGCGGAGAAGGCCACGGGGCTCGGCGCGCGGTGGCACGGTCCTCCTTTCATCTCCCGCGCGCGCCGCCGAGCGGGGGCCGGCAGACAGGCTAATTGGCGTCAACTCGTGCGGCGCGCGCCACAAAGGCCTTCTCGGCCGCCACGCCCTCCACTCCCTGCCGGTCGGCCGCGGCTATTCTAGACGGACTATCTCGCCACGCACGGAGCCCTCGCTGTATCGAATTTCCACCTCCTATCCCACGATCCGCCTCTATGCGCCGGCGAACGACCGCCAGAAAAACCTTTAGGCGGCCTCCCCTCGCCGC
>JAHLJT010008756.1:22117221-22147808 GCA_031308135.1 Acheta domesticus
GCGCCCTTCTACCCGCGCCTATCCTATCCACCCCGCGCCTTTCCCCCGCACCTTTCCATCCCTCGCCCTTCCACCCACGCCTTTCACCCCGTGCATTTCCACCCCGCGCCCTTCCATCAGCGCCTTTCATCTTTCACCCCGTGACTTTCCTTCCAGCCCCTTTCCAACCGTCGCCCTCCCAACCGCGCCTTTCCACCTCACGCTTGTCCACCCCGCGCCTTTCCACCCTGTGTCGCCCTACCCACAACGATCTCTGCAAGTATTACTGATTAGGTGTACGAGGACGCTATTCGAACGGTTGTCGACAAAACTGAAGACCGATCGACCAAAAATCTTTAATTCGTCGGAAATGCTTATATCTGATTTCCACATAAAAATGTATTTATGAGTGGTCACTACGCTGCGTATCCTGTGCACCTTTTCAAAGACTCCGTCACGTAAAGACAAGCAGCAGCTCTCCAGGTTCTCTATCTCACAATAATGTATAAATCGCCGGAAAACAAGAAGATTGAAGATTTATTGTCAAAAAAGCCTTTTTTCAGAAGAACGATTCTTGCTGAGTCTGCCTAATCGTTTATTTCGCAGCAAAAGGCAAGATGATTTACGCACTTGAACGATGAACTATTTTTTTTTATATTTTTCAAAGTAAAAATAAAACATTGTAAATAAAAATTGAATATTTTTTGCGCCACCTTTCTTATGTACATTGCTATTTTTGTATTGTACAGACGAAGGTATATGTTAAGAGTTACAGAATGTGGAGCGTTAGGTGCATGTTAAGAGTTAGCGAAAGAATATGTTTAACACACACCTTCGGGTGTAATCTTAAGTTTACCTTCCTACAGGAACTACTAGAATTTCCCCTTTCGTTTATTTTAATTATATAGGTGAGAATACGTCACAATACTGCACTTTATTACTGTCCGCACGTTGAAGATATAAAAGCACTTTGACGCAAATATACATTGACTGGATCCGGATGCGACTTGAGCTGTATCATCAACAAAAGGCAATATTTACGAAGGAATCCAAAGCGAACTGTCCATATTGTCTCACACTTCATTACTCTAAGATTATCATCAAACTCCAAAAATATGATCTCGAGCTTACCACTTCAATAAAATTGAATTTCTTGGCAACCCCTTTCAACAGGTCCCGTAGGGCGATTCATAGCAGAAAAGATTTAAAAAATCGAAAACATAATCTACGTTTACGAACAGTAAAAAGGATAAGTTCAGTTTTACTACGTAGATTGCACAGCACAAGTCACAATAAAAGAAAGTGCAGCTTTTCAGCATTTCCCCCAGTATTTTTGCATAAGAACAATCTTGCAAATTGTATAAAAACGAATTGAAACACTAGAAACTTTGAACCTTTAAATGGTAATTTGTTGTATCAGGAATTAAATGTGTAGTTTATTTTTCAAGATGTAAACGTAGTGTATTTGAGTAAAGAAAGAGAGACGTAAGTATGTGCATATCGTTTTAAGTTCATATTATAATTATGTCTACTTCAGTGGCGTGGACCTGCGCGGCGAACAGTGCAGGCCGGCAGCGCGATGACATGCACAGTTGCACCCACCGAAACGAAGAAGAAAAAAGTAGCTCATGGGCTTCCAAATGCCGTATAGTGGCTTTGAAGTCTATTACATCAAAACCCGTTTGATCTCACTACAAATATGTTAAATGCAGCCTAATAGTGAATAAAGAAATCAGATACAGCAGTGTGGTACAATTCTGGGTCGTTAATGTGATGGCGCACGGCGCAATTTTATCCGATTGCAGTGAGATAGCAAAATGGTGCTAAGCAATTTCTTAGCGATTTCAATCTTTAATACTATCGAAATTAAAATTATTTTGGATAGGAATTTACGGAGTTATAGCCATTTGAAAATGGCTAATTTCTATGGTTTAAACGTAGAATTGGCCATATTCGGGCTAATGTGGCACACTTTGATTCGGAAAGAAATTTTGATTATAAAATTATTGCGGGGTAAGGTGGGCACCACCTCAGTCAGAAATCCGTTGATAAAATATCATTAAATAATACTTATTCGTTATTTTCTAAAAGTAGTGAAAAAGTTCGAAAAATGGGGTGTTTATGCGGTTTGCGGCCCTTTAAAACGATTTTATTAGTGCCGATGTTGTTCTTACATCGAAAAATAACTTTTTTCACTAAGCCATTGACTTCGATTTCTTGGATATTAAATATATATATATATATATATATATATATATATATATATATATATATATATATATTACATAGAGAGACATACACATTTACAAAACGGTAATCACATGAAAACTGAGGCGATACAGAAATTCTGATATTAAATCTGGATTGCGAGGCAAATTATCTTCCACAAAAGTATGTTTTGCTTTTGTTAGAGAAAAAAGTTGTTGTATTTTGTAGACCAGTGTAATCTGAATACTAGAAATGTAACGCGGGTGGCAGAGGTCCAACAAATGGTATTTGAAATTATGTTGCGTTAATATTTCAAAAGCGACAGTAAACTAAGTCTAAACGTTTTTGATAGTAATAATTGACTACTGTGAAAGAGCGATCTTTTCCTTCCTAAAATGAGATAATGTGATAGATAAATGTTTTTTCCTACATACTAGAAAAAGAGTAGAACATTTTATATTGAAATTTGTAACCGACGAATTTTGGTAACGGATAATTTTTCAAAGCTTTCAGTTCTTCTTCGAATAAGATACATTAACATTTGATACAATGTGCCTAAGTGTTAAAGTATGTACTAATTTCGTTAAAAACATTTCTCTTATTTGCAAAATAAATGTGTTAAGAAGTTATAAACATTACTACTATTTCAATTATGAAATTAATTAAATTTTCTCATCCGTTTTTATTAACATTTAATAGTTCTCCATACACATTGCTCTTGCACAAGACGACTTGTCACTAATGAATATTTCTGTTGTACAGTATTGCATTTAATTACGTATCCTGTTCAAAGGAAAACATCTTTATTTCTTTAGAACACCACAAATATCTCGAAAACGCGACATTATAATAATATTTTACGCAATTCTTTCTTCTCAACGATGAAGCAATGTACCCCTTCCTCTCAGCATAATATTCCAAGAGCACCATATTTTCTTTCGCCGAGAAAAAAAGTACTTTTTGTATCATTTCACGATATAGGACTGTAAATGTGAATATTACGCAAATGATAACACACCCTACTTCGGTATACGTCAAATAACAAGGCGACATTTCTCTACCCCGTGAAAGAGCCCATCCACTCAAAAGAAGCGCTGGGATGCGAAGAAAGGAGATGGAATGGCTCCCGTGTGGTTCATCCCATTGACAGTTTCGTTGGATGACGCGAAGCGCAAATGGCGGTGAATGAGAAACATCCCTTCCTTATGAGACACATCTGTTGTAGGTACTTCCATGTCTCCAGCTTTCAAAAGACAACTTTCATCGATAGCACTATCTTAACAACTCCAAAGCCGATGAATAGTATAAAGCTAGTATATTTCTAGTTTATCAAGCTCATTTTGAGGTATTTTTCGATGCCTTAAATGGTCCAGACAAAATTGTCATCGCATATAATTTTGTTAAAGAAATAATAATCCCTGTGAAAAATTGAAGTTTAATTTTTGTTGGTTGCTTGGAAACTTATTTTAACAAATAAAATAATAAAACCTAAGTAATGAGGTGAGTTATTTAAAAAATAAGAGATTTTTTCATCACTAGCTATTGACTATAAATGTAATCGTTCGTGTGTATTCCAATGTTTAGACTCAGGTTTGGGGTTTTTGTTTGAAATTGTGAATATGGTTCAAGTTTATTGTCAAAGATGAGTAAATTTATAAAGATGAATACACTTATTAACAGCACTTCAAAAATAATATTGGTTCTTCCAGTCATTTCATTCTGTATCTGTCGAGAAAAAGTACCCCACTTCTATAAATTTCTCGTTTTGATTATTTCTTTCGTCTTTTAACACAATTTTCTTCGTATTAACCTCGATTTAAGTGATATTCAAATATATAACAATATTCATCTGTGCACATTTTCATTTCACTTTAACCGTTAATTCAGCACTGCAATTCTCCCGGGTACGCGTTACATACTAGGTCGTACTACTTATAAAATTTAATTGAGAATATTTGATGTGTTTGTCGTTGGACTTTCAGTACAATAGTATGTGAAAAACTCAATGTGAATCTCCCGTATTCAAGTAAATTAAAAAGAACAATTTTTTTTATTAAGTAGAACTAGAATATTTAAGTAGAACTACGATACTTATAAACTGAAATAAAAACATAATTTCTAAGATTTATAACGATAATATTATAATGGTGGAACGAATGTTTTTCTAACTTCTAACCCTCATTTCTTCAACTTACCTACGACTATTTTAGATGACCTACATGACAAATATATTGTCCTTTATTAACTGGAGAGTGGACAGCAAAATACTAAGGCGTGGTCTACTCAATTTCCATTTTCACAACTCGCATCTCCTCCTTCCCCGCCGCCATCGTCGCCCCCAAAACGGCTCTCATCCTGCAACGGCTCCACTACCACCGCCGCCCCCGCAGCATTCACTTCCGCCACCGCCGTCACCTCCCCCTCCCCCCCACCGTCCTCACCGCCGCGTCCCACCCGGCGCTCGCCGCCGCCGCCGCCGCCGCCGCCACCGCCGCCACCGCCGCCGCCGCCGCCGTCACCGCCGCCACCGCCGCCACCGCCGCCACCGCCGCCGCCGCCGCCGCCGCCGCCGCCGCCACCTCCACCTCCACCGCCGCCACCGCCGCCACCGCCGCCACCGCCGCCACCGCCGCCACCGCCGCCACCGCCGCCGCCACCGCCACCGCCGCCACCGCCGCCACCGCCACCACCACCGCCGCCGCCGCCGATGGCGACGTGAATCTTTGATAAGCTGCTCAATATCGCAGCGTCTCCCGGGCACTGTTGGCTCACAACTTGCGGCAACTCCGCCTATTATTGGAGGAGGGCTTCTATCGCCAACTTCACCCCTCGGCGCGCCCTCCCGCCGCCCGCGTCGCCGCCGCCGCCGCCGACACCCTCTTCATCCCCGCACGCATCAAATATTCACGTTTTTATTATATCTAACAATATGCGCAAACAGGCGCCGGAATTGGCTAACTACATCTTGTATGGGGGCGCACTCGATGACGCCACCCACTCGGGGCGCAACCTAAGCCAGAAGGCGGTGGCCTCCCCGCTCCCGTCGCTGCATCGACCCGTCGGGCACGGCGGCCGCATATGAACTTGTTTATGAAAGCTCGGCCGCTTTTCAAAAGAATCGCACTCTGAACCAGCGAGTCTCCGGGCGGCCTGGCCTCCCCCCGCCACTCGTTCTTCGGGACGACACGAAACTGCAATTTCTTCTTTATGTTGTACCTACTTTTTTAAGTTGCGAGTTGAGGGGAGACCGCGGGACGACATCGGAAGAAGAACGAGACGTATCTTCGAGTTACAACTTTGAGGGGGAGGAGGGACAAAAACTTTTTAATTTCGGCGTGTGCGCTTTCCATCACTTTTCCTTTCGCTGTAGACTCGCTCTCGCTCTCTCATTCCGCGTGTTCCTGTTCGTGCGAAATAATTTAAGATTCGCGGCGGCGAAAAGGGGGAGGGGAAATCTCAGAAAGGAGGTCAACTTTGCCTCATTAGCAAACCGACCCTTTGCAAGGCCCGCTTATCTCGTTTATACATCCTTCAGAATATTAATCCAAACGCATATTCTCGGAAACACGTTATGATGGAGTACGAAGCCAGGAAGAGGAGCAGTGATGAGAAACGGACGCGGGAACAAAGTAACATCGCCAGACTGGACATAACGGGCTGTTGGTATGCTTCATTGCTTGATGTTTCCGGGCACGCCATCTGCTACGGTCATTTGTCCCGTTAGTGTAGAGAATGACTTATCCACAGAGATGTCAGTATTCCTCCCCAATAAGGCAAGATGCGGTGCAGACCTACATTTCGGCTTGCGGAGGATTTTCTCCTACAGGTGTGGCACTTCCCCAGCCGCTACAAGCTTTAACCTTCAGACTGATCTCACGGTATGTCTTGCATTCTAGTGCGTATAAGAGAAAGTGTGTGTGCGAGGGGACAAGGAAAACTACCAAAATGATCGCGCACGGTCCGTGGTTAGTTTGTTCGGATTCCACTCCCGCATTTACCCGGTACTAATCTGACAAACGACGGAAATCTACCGATCAGAGAAGAGTTCGTAGGCTTCCGCGTCCGGAGTCATTGTATTCTTGGCTGTCCGGGATGAGCCGCGTCTGAGTCGATGGATGTGACGTTTCAGCCATCATGCTATACAGAATTGTTGTACCAAGTAGCCATAGTATCGTGTACAATGGGTAACCATAGTGTTGTTGATGTACGGAGACAAAGGGAATGCGATGACAGAAATGTATTCCAATGGATTACGAATAAATATGTTCTTTTAATGTGAATAAAGAATAATTATTTTATGATGGAGAACTAATATCGACGGGAGATAAACACATCAATATAAAAGATAAGTATATGATCTTTTAATAACATCAAGAATCTTCCTCCAAACAGCGGCTAAATTCGACAATCACTTTAGCTAGTGTTGTGTCTTGAACTGTAGCACGTCACGGTCAATGAAGCTGCCGAAGCTTGTCCGAGCTACTGTTGTAAAGCGCTTCTCGCGGCCCTGGGCCGGGTCACGTAGGCCACGCCGAGTCCGGCGCCGCACCCCGGTGACCCACCCCCTGCTACAAAGCACTCGGCGGGCCCAGCGGCGCCCACCGGAAGGGCGCTGACCCTTCGGCGCCTCGCGCGCCGTGGACAATGGCACGTAGCCACGCCGCAGCCGGGGACGCACCACCCGGTCGCGAAGCGGCCGGGCAGCCCTGCGTCGCTGGGTGCGCCGTATGACCCACCACGCCTTTCGGCCCGCCGCCCTCCACCCCCTTCCGATGGCCGGACGGGCAGCGTCGGAAGCGCATTGTGACGTGTCCTGACGCGCCCTGACATGCCACGACACGTGACCAGGCCCTCGGCCTTAAAAAGGCGAGCGCGGCGCTAGCAAGGGCAGAGTTCTCTTGGCCTTGTGCTGCGACGGGTCTCGTGGAAGTGTGGGTCGTCACTCTGGTGACCTGCGTCCTGACCTCGGCGGCGGCCTGCGAACTAAGTCCGGGGTCTCGTGGAGCGTGGGTCGTCCGTTTGAGGCTGACCCGCTTCCTGACCTGTGGGGACTACCGCCTGTCACCGGCTGTGAGTATGAATGTTATTGGCTGCACGGCTTGCAACGGCGATGGGCCTCGCACGTATTTAGTCATAATAAACTAGTTTTACCCTATATTAAAGGTCTTGTTCTTAAACCCGCAACTCCTTCCCTATGTCGCCGTCACGACATATTGGTGTCAGGTGTGGGGTAGTGGAACAATTCAGTAGCCGGAAGGAGTGCAGGGCGATAACTCGGTCTTCAAATCGAAGTACGGGTTTGAGCCCCAGCAGCGGGCGCGTTTAAGAACAGACCAAGGGTGGGAGTAAGTGTAAGTGTAGATGTTGAATTTGCGGGTGGTCATAAGCGTAGTGTTATTGTCGTCGCGCCCCCTCTCCTCCGTCATCACGAGGCCACGACAGCGGGATAATTTAAGTAGAATCTGCTGAAGATATTAAATTGCGTAAAGATAGAACAATTGGCGGGTACCGTCATGGCATCGTACGAGCACTCACTTCCCCTACGTTGGGAAGGTGGGGGTACTAATAATTTCATGGATTTCGCGGACTCTGTTTGTACCCTCGAGGGAGATAGAACCAACACGGGCACGGCCCAGGCTTCTAACCTTGCTACCCCCACCAGCTCGGCCCACGCTCACGCGCCGCCTCAAGTGTCGGGCAACCAAATTTTCATGATCCCTGCCTTCAGCGGAGAAGATGGCGCGAAGGTAGAGACATTCTTGGAGCACTTACGGATTGTAAGCCACTTCAGTGGTTGGAACGAGGTCCAGACACTAAGCGTAGGACGTTTGCGGCTCACCGGGCTCGCGGCGGAATTCGTGACTAACCATCCGCATGTAGTCGCCTCTTACGCTAACTTCGAGAAATATTTAAGGGACAGGTTCTCTCCCAAGTTCTCTCGGTCGGCACTCGAAAAGCTCTTTAACGACTGCACACAGAATCCTCTGGAGTCGGTTTCTGATTTTTCCGGTAGACTCCGGTCTATCGAACGCCAACTTAGAAACAGCTACAGCAACCCCGACTCCTCTCAGACAAAGACGATGTTTTCGGAAAGATTGCTTGCGCAATTCCTGGCTGGGCTTCGACAAGAAATTGGCAGATTCGTTGTAGTCCGAAATCCACGTACCATGCTAGAAGCCGAAGAATATGCTCGGCTGGAGGAAGCGGCATCCAAGAGTTACGCGACCGCGCCTCGATTCGTGAGCACATTGTGCCCTCATAGCCTCACCCCCGCAGCCGGAAATACTTCACAAGTTACTATTCCTTCAGTACCTACTTGCGGGTTCCCGAAATCACAATGGAATCCGCAATGGGACGTCAATGGGACAGCTCCCTCACATTGGGGCTGTCATAGCGAACCGGCTCCCAGCCAAGCACCAAACTCCGGTCCACCGTACTCAGCTTTCAGCATCCAGCGCCAGCATTCAGCACTGCCCGTGGCAAGCGCTATCGCGCCCCCGCGAGCGGTTCCATATACGCAGCGGCCGGCCGCGACCAGGGTATGTTATCAATGTGGCCACCCGGGGCATTTTGCCAGGAACTGCCGAGAAAAAACGCGTGGGTGCTATAACTGCGGAGAGACGGGCCACAGTATAAGGAATTGCTCTAGCGTGATCTGCGGCAAGTGTAGACAAAACGGACACCTTACTTTAGACTGCCCACAGAAGAGGAACGCTTCGAACGAGGGAAACGCGTAGGCCCCGACCGAGAGGTCGGGGACGAGATGATACTGGCTGTCACCCTGAGGATGGAATGACCGTCAGCGTCACTATCGGGAATTCTCCGTACCAATTTCTCGTAGACACAGGCGCGGCAGTGACCATTTGCCACAGCGACATCTTCCCCTCTCATTGTATTCCCCTGCGCAGCTACACCGCGACAATTAAAAGCGCCTCGGGTCATCCACTGAAAATACTCGGACAATGCGAGCTACCGCTAGTGATCGATCACGTGATATATCGACATGACACATTGGTAGTAGACCTAGGCAGCACCAAATACGCAGGCATCCTGGGGCTAGATTTTATGATGAAGTATGGGAGCTGCATTTCCTTGAATAATAAAACCATGACTGTACACGAAGGTCATGTGACTCGGCTCGCCCCTCGGAACCACTCCAGCATGGTCAGACCCCAGTCAGACATCGCCGGCTCTATAACGGAAGATAGAACCCTACGAAAAACGGAAAGGGGGTTGCAAGGACCTATAAGGAATAATACGTCTAGAGCAACCATGGCGGAGAATAGGAAGGAACCCCGGACACGGACCGAACGTGATCTCATTCCCTTCGAAGACATCCACAGCAATGAGAACGGAAAAGCATCAAGGGTAGGCATCAAGGATGAAACCGCAACAACACACCGGCTAGACCTTTTAGGCTCTCTGACTGAGTTTGAGAATCAGGATTTAGGAAGCGTCTTAGAGCAGGCTAGGCAGATGAAGGCGGGTGGGGCAGAGTGTGAACAGGGCGGTCCACCCGAAGGAGAGATCCACCTTCATCAGGCTAGCAGACCGGGTGAAGGCAAGACGACGGAGAGCGACGCGGAGCAGGCTAGGAAGATGAAGGCGGGTGGGGCAGAGTGTGAACAGGGCTGTCCACCCGAAGGAGAGATCCACCTTCATCAGGCTAGCAGAACGGGCGAAGGCAAGACGACGGAGAGCGACGCGGAGCAGGCTAGGAAGATGAAGGCGGGTGGGGCAGAGTGTGAACAGGGCTGTCCACCCGAAGGAGAGATCCACCTTCATCAGGCTAGCAGAACGGGCGAAGGCAAGACGACGGAGAGCGACGCGGAGCAGGCTAGGAAGATGAAGGCGGGTGGGGCAGAGTGTGAACAGGGCTGTCCACCCGAAGGAGAGATCCACCTTCATCAGGCTAGCAGAACGGGCGAAGGCAAGACGACGGAGAGCGACGCGGATCAGGCTAGGGAGATGAAGGCGAGTGGGGCAGAGTGTGAACAAGGCTGTCCACCCGAAGGAGAGATCCACCTTCATCAGGCGAGCAGAACGGGCGAAGGCAAGACGACGGAGAGCGACGCGGAGCAGGCTAGGGAGATGAAGGCGGGTGGGGCAGAGTGTGAAAAGGGTTGTCCTCCCGAAGGAGAGACCCATCTTCATCAGGCTAGCGGAACGGGCGAAAGCAAGATGACGGAGAGCGACGTGGAACAAGTTAGGAAGATTAAGGCGGACGGGTCAGAGTGTCAACAGGACAGTCCATCCGAAGAAGAAAGGATAGGAGTGGATCACCAGGCGCCATGCAACGAACCGTGGACCAGTAACGAAGACAGACGAGGTTCACACAGGATGGACATGAAAACTCCCCCAGTAATAAAGCAAAACTTGAGCTTTCCTCGGACGGTAACAATACCCCCGCGGTCCATTGTAATGACCAAGATGAATTCGACCCAACAGCAGGGTACAAACCTAGTTCTATACGGAGGGGGACAAGAGGTAGAATCCCTCCGCTGGTAGTGCGCGTCGACAAGGACGGCTGCGTGCCGATCCTGCTTTGCAACGAGAGTAACTCCGATAAAGTAATAAAACGAAGTAGTGAAATTTCCTGTGAACTACTGGAACCGGAAGTTAACTTAATAGATGAAGATGAAGTAGAACTATGGCCAGAACCACCGGCGTACGAACCATTGTTAGATCTTTTTGACTTCAGCGGGACACCAGAAGTCGCCAAAGACTTGTTAACTGGTCTAATAACCGAGTTTGCGGACATCTTCGTTCACGGGTCCCAAAAACTAGGTTGCACTTCATTGATAAAACATACGATTGATGTAGAAAACGCCAGGCCAATCAAGAAGGCTCCGTACCGCGTACCCCATGCCCAGCGGGAATTACTAGACAACACCATCAGAGACATGATGGAGCAAGGCATAATTAGACCCTCGACGAGCCCATGGTCTTCCCCGCTCATATTAGTCAAGAAGAAAACCATGGAAGGCGAACCACCCCAGTATAGACCTTGCATAGACTATAGAGGCCTGAATCTAGTCACCAAAAAGGAAGTGTTTCCTCTACCAAATATCGACGAAATCTTCGATCAATTAGGTGGCGCGCGTTTCTTCTCATCGCTCGACTTATGTCAAGGTTACTGGCAAGTCGAAATGGAGGAAGACAGCAAAGAGTTCACCGCATTCAGCACACCCTCGGGCCATTATGAGTGCAACAGAATGAGTTTCGGTCTAGCAAACGCGCCCTCACTTTTCATGAGACTCATGTCACAAGTTATGGATGGATTGGTCAATAAGGGATGTATCGTCTACATTGACGATATTCTACGCTACGACAACTCCATCTTCGAACACATTGAGGGCTTAAGAAAAATATTCAGTAGATTGAGAAGTGCAAACCTAAAGCTCAAGCCCAAGAAATGCAAGTTCTTTCAAGAACAGACCAAGTTCTTGGGCCATATTATCTCCAGCAAAGGTCTGGAGCCGGATGACGAAAAAATAGCGGCGGTAAGGAACTTCCCCTGTACCAACGAATGTAAAGGAGCTTCAATCCTTCCTCGGCCTCGTGGGCTACTACAGGAAGTTTATTAAACAGTTCGCCGAAACGGCCGTTCCCCTGACGGAGTTAACCAAGAAGAACATCGACTATAGTTGGGGTGAGAAGCAGCAACAAGCATTCGAGTCATTACGGGACAGTCTCACCCATTATCCCGTTTTACGATTTCCGGATTTTTATCGTCCATTCATTTTGACAACCGATGCATCCCCTCAGGCCGTCGGCGGGATCCTCGCCCAGGAATTCGAGGACGGAGAACATATGGTCGCGTGCGCGAGCAAGCAGCTACACAAAGAACAACGCTCGTACTCAGCAACCGAGCTCGAGTGCCTCGCGGTTGTCACTATGATAAGAAAATTCCGAGTATACCTCTTGGGACGTCACTTCACCTTGCATACGGATCACAAGCCGCTCCAGTGGCTTCTCACATTGTCGGAACCCAAACCGAGATTGGCGCGATGGATCATGGAGATCTCAGAATATTCCTATTCTATCCGCCACGTACCGGGCCAGTCTATATCCCATGCCGACGCACTGTCTCGAGTTACATCCACGGTATCCATGCTCGAACCAGAGACCGAATATGAGCCCACTTGGGACAAAAATAGAATAGCGGCTGAGCAACGAACCTGCAAAAGTCTCGAACCCTTCTTTAGGCTCGCCCGTCAGAATGATTCGGAATACTTCGTAGACAAGCAAGGCGTGCTATACAAGATCACGGCAAGACCGCCTGATGCGGAGTACGTCATATGTGCACCGATGTCCATGATAAACACATACTCCAACAGTGTCACGACAACCCCCTTGCAGGTCACCGTGGACTAGCAAAAACCTACGAAATAGTTAAAAGACAATTCTTCTGGTCGGGAATGTACCGTGACACGGAAGCGCACGTTAACGCCTGTCTCACTTGTAAGAAACAGAAGGCCGTGAAGGGGACTATTCCACTACAGCCTGTAACAGAAGCGACCTATCCCTTTGAGAAAATAGCCCTGGACATCGTCGGGCCCCTTAGGCAATCCCGCAGAGGCAACAAATACATCCTTACTTGCCAAGACTATTTACCAGGTACCCGGAGGCTATTGCCATTCCGGATCAATCCGCCGAGACGGTTGCCCGTGCCTTTGTGGAGCATATCGTCTGTAGACACGGTGTCCCTAAATTTCTTTTAACGGACAGGGGCGCCAACTTTACCTCCCGGTTAATGGAACAAGTATGCGAACTATTGAAAATTCGCACAATTTTTACCTCCCCGTACAACCCCTCGGCGAACGGGCGACTCGAGCGGGCCCACCAGTCCTTCGCATCCGTAATTTCGCATTACGTTGCGCAAGACCACACAGACTGGGACGACCACCTGAGTTTCGCTTTATTTGTGTACCGGAACTCGAAACACCGGGTAACCGGGTTTAGTCCAGCTTACCTCGTTCACGGGCGGGAACTCCAAATGCCTTGGGAGGGCATTCTCAGTCCCCAGCCTCCATCATACGCCGAAGAGCCTCCGTACCACTACGTTCTACAAAGGCGGCTCCAAATAGCCCTAGCCCAGGCTAACCAGTTCAATGCGGAGGTCAACGCCAAGGAACATCAACAGAAGAACAACGGCCGTACACTCCCTGGCATCACAGACGGTCAGCTGGTATTGTTGCGCAACCTCGCCCTTCTTCAAGGGCAGAGTAAAAAGCTGGCACCCAAATGGATAGGTCCCTATCGGGTGATAAGGGTACGGAGCCCAGTAACCTTTGATATCCAGCACCTTCACAACGGGCGCGTTATGACCGCCCACCATCGGAATCTCCTGCCGCTGCCGCCAGAATCCGACACGATGGGTCCAGTCACCATCCCCAGCCAGGGGGAATGCCATCCGGAAAGCAGCGCCCCAGACAGCCCGCTGCCACCAACCCAGCCAATACCAACCTCGCCACCATCCCCGCAACACGAGTCCACATTGCCCTCTCCACCTCTTCCAGCAACCCTCCCAGCACTGCCAGTGGAGCAGCCCCCGCACACCGCTGGGGGCTCAACCGCCACAAAACCAGCGAGACAAGGGTCCAGGGCGAGGACCATACAACCTGCGACCTCTCCCCGGCCGTAAGCTAACCTAAACTATGTTTTCTAGTTCACCATGGAGCGTCGCCTGATGGCCATCTTTGGTAGCCCGCTGCGGGACCTAGAAGACGCGGAGGACTCATGGCACCAGAGGCTCCAAGGGCGAGAGGAGATCGCGCCCTGTGCTCACTCCGACGGGGACTGGTCCTACGCCTCCGACGAGGACCACACGGAGGACATCATGGCGTGCCCACCGACGCCGGGGCGAGATATCCATCTCGCCAACCTGGGGATGACGGGAGCTTCCATCAACCCCATTGCGGGGCCCGGAGATCGCGTCCTGTGCCTACTCCGACGGGGACTGGTCCTACGCCTCCGACGAGGACCACACGGAGGACATCATGGCGTGCCCACCGACGCCGGGGCGAGATATCCATCTCGCCAACCTGGGGATGACGGAGCTTCCATCAACCCCATTGCGGGGCCCGGAGATCGCGTCCTGTGCCTACTCCGACGGGGACTGGTCCTACGCCTCCGACGAGGACCACACGGAGGACATCATGGCGCGCCCACCGACGCCGGGGCGAGATATCCATCTCGCCAACCTGGGGATGACGGAGCTTCCATCAACCCCATTGCGGGGCCCGGAGATCGCGCCCTGTGCCTACTCCGACGGGGACTGGTCCTACGCCTCCGACGAGGACCACACGGAGGATATTATGGCGTGCCCACCGACGCCGGGGCGAGATACCAATCTCGACAAGCTGGGGGTGACGGAGCTTCCATCAACCCCATTGCGAGGCCCTTCAGACAACGAGAGGGAGTGCCCACAGACACCAGGGCGAGAGACTCTCGTCAGCTGTCCGACCCGATCTCAACCCTGGTCGGCTATTCTCCAGTCGGCTCACACCTGGACCTGGGAAGACGAGGACCACTCACCGGAGCCTCCCTTCCACCTCTTCAGTCCCGGGGGACATGCCTCCGACACCGCTGGGCTACACGACGCCATGGTTGGCTCCGAGCGGCATCCGCGTGGGTACGAGGAGCTGCTCGGCAAGGACCCCAGGCGCCCACCAGCGCCAACACCTCGACGAGTGTGGGTGCTTCCCATGCCCGAATTTGGCATCCGACGACGCGGGAGAACCGGCAGAAAGCAGCATAACCGCCTTAGGCGTCACCGCAACCGCCTTCGAAAGCGCGCCGCTCTCCAGAGCCAAGCAGGTGTTGTGAAGTGCGACCCCACCACCCGCCCCTAAGTGACACTCAGTGAAGTGCAGTGCCTTGTGACAAACAAAAAAGAAGAAAAAAAAATCGTATAAACGTATATTTTTAACTTTTTCGTATAAAAACGTTGTACCTCACATCGACGTACGTATTATTCATATGTGTGTATTTGTGTCCTCATGTTCCTTTATTTTATGTAATGTATGTGCAAATTCTATGTAGTGTAATGTGCCGTAGCCCAATGGCCTAAGCAAGTGGGAGCCAGTATCCGTGTAAAAACACCCCCCCCCCCGAGGCTATCTTCGGGCGGGGTGATGTTGTAAAGCGCTTCTCGCGGCCCTGGGCCGGGTCACGTAGGCCACGCCGAGTCCGGCGCCGCACCCCGGTGACCCACCCCCTGCTACAAAGCACTCGGCGGGCCCAGCGGCGCCCACCGGAAGGGCGCTGACCCTTCGGCGCCTCGCGCGCCGTGGACAATGGCACGTAGCCACGCCGCAGCCGGGGACGCACCACCCGGTCGCGAAGCGGCCGGGCAGCCCTGCGTCGCTGGGTGCGCCGTATGACCCACCACGCCTTTCGGCCCGCCGCCCTCCACCCCCTTCCGATGGCCGGACGGGCAGCGTCGGAAGCGCATTGTGACGTGTCCTGACGCGCCCTGACATGCCACGACACGTGACCAGGCCCTCGGCCTTAAAAAGGCGAGCGCGGCGCTAGCAAGGGCAGAGTTCTCTTGGCCTTGTGCTGCGACGGGTCTCGTGGAAGTGTGGGTCGTCACTCTGGTGACCTGCGTCCTGACCTCGGCGGCGGCCTGCGAACTAAGTCCGGGGTCTCGTGGAGCGTGGGTCGTCCGTTTGAGGCTGACCCGCTTCCTGACCTGTGGGGACTACCGCCTGTCACCGGCTGTGAGTATGAATGTTATTGGCTGCACGGCTTGCAACGGCGATGGGCCTCGCACGTATTTAGTCATAATAAACTAGTTTTACCCTATATTAAAGGTCTTGTTCTTAAACCCGCAACTCCTTCCCTATGTCGCCGTCACGACACTACCTCAGCCGATCCGGGCCTAGCGGGCAGTTGGTGTGCCCGGGCCGCGGCGGAGGAGCGCTGGAAATTGATTCTGGCGGAACCGGAAGTTCCTCTATCGGGGATCGTACGCCGACGTTCTCGGCGCCGCGGCCCGCATTCGCCCCAAGGCGCACCGGCGCGGCGCGGCGCGGCGCGGCGATAACAGACGAAGGCCGCACGCGTGTATGTAAAAGCCGAACCTGGGATTGTTCGCATTAATTGCTGCCCTGTCGCATCTCCAAGTCTAATGAGATGAATAATAACGAGCGACGGTGGCGACGCCGCGCGGCTGTAGAAGGAATTGATTTTTGGCGCGCTAACGACCTCCGCCGCGTCGTTCGATTGCGATTTATTCTCGATAATAAATCAACTTGGAAACAAGTTTGCGGGGGAAACTGCGTAGTTGAGGCGGCCGGCCGCGGCCCGCGCTGCGGTCGCGTTCCCTATGAACTTCCTGCACTAAATTGCTTTCCAAATTGGAAGCCGCATTGGTTCTAGTCGAAAGAGCTAGCGAATGCCTTTCGCAAATTCGCTGTATGTGTTTGGTACGGAAACTCGATAAAATGCTTTGTGGGTGAGCGCTGCGAGTTGTGTTTCAAATGGATGTAATTGTGAAAATAGTGGGCGTGTGGAATGAGGGGAATGAGCGCGTAGTTTTGGATGCCTCTGGTTGCACCATGGGCGTGTTCCTCGTTTTGGATTTTGTGGTTTTGTATAATCCAGAAAGAATATGCGGCAGAAAACTCACGTTGTTGGCTTGTATTTGTTTTTCAGGAATCAAATCTGTCATTCGTGAAATCTGACTCCTTCCCCTTTGTAAATTGTGGTCAGGCATTTTAGATATGATTGTATTATGACAAAATCTAAGATTTTGTCTGCACCTACGATCTCACTTTTTGCACATCATTTCATTACAAAGACACGAATCATTTTTTTACGAATATTTTTTATTCTAGGAGCTCTGATGCAGAACTATGGCACTCATGATCCTCAACATTCAATGTCCTGGCAATGAATAAATCAGAAATATGGAACACGTTAAAAATAACTCATTAATATCCTAGTAACCTCTAAATAATAAAAATATTTATTATTTAAGGAAGCAAAGTTGGTTTACTGAACTGATCATTATCACATAATTCATCGACATTATATTACACTATAATACATAATTGTCAGTAATATTTTAATATGATCTTTATAGAATCTTAATAGATAAATACAGTTATGCAGATGTATACATTTTCAACTGTGTGTCAACTTTAAAGTATTACATTTCAAAATTATATTAATTGTTAATAATATTCTGTTGTAGATAAAAACTCTTTCAGTACATCATACGATTATTATAATTAAACGTTTATACATTTTCAACGTATTCATATAAACCCAAAATACATAATTTGGAAGCATCTTTCATTCAGTTGTTTGGTGGTAGAAGTAATGTTAATAGAAGTGGTATTGGAATTTTTAGTGATAATTTTGGTGAGAGGATTATAAATACTGGTAATGGTGAGAGTAGCAGTGATGCCAGCGATAACAGTATCGGTGTTGGGAATGAGAGTGACGGTAGTATTCGGGAGGAGAATTGGCGATGTGATGAACATGGGGTAGGCAGCGATCATTGTCGCTATCCTTTGTTGCTGCATAGAAACCGTTTCAGTTTCGATAGTAGTTTGGTATTAGAATTGCGGTATTGTATTGTTGATATTGTGTTGGTATATAGTTGGAAGTCCAGCAGATATCAATTTCAATAGCGTTAGCCGGTATCACCAGGGCAAGATATTGGTATAGTAGATACTACGTATGTCAATATGTGACTTAGTTGAAATAGATGATAACAGTGACGTTGAGGTTAACGGTGATGAATAGGGGCCGAATGTTTATGACGTTATATTTTTGTTTTTGTGTTATTTCTATGAAAAAATCGTAAATCCCAAATCGTAAATGAAAAAATATAAAAAATGTAATGTAAAAATTTTTTCCTTGAAAAAAATATATGTAAAATTGTACATAAAATCATGTAAGCATGGTTTTATGCACAATGACTAAAAGTATGCAATTTTAACTTGTCATATACAGTTTTTTTAAAATATTCAGCTTTTCCTTTGATCATTTTCTGTTTATTTTTTATATCATGATCATATTTGTTCAAGAATGTCGTATTTTTTATCATATTTTTATCTCTTTGATTTCATTTTTCGCATACTTGCTGGCAGTCGTCTCAAAGAGTTTTTTCATATCACCTGTTATCTAATTTCTTACAATTGTATATAATTATTGAATGTCTTTTCTATAAATATGTATGTATGTGAATTAGGACAGTACGCTATACAGGAGGAGAAAAAGAAAGCGTAGAAAGCACCAAATGCGAAGGAAGTGATAAGTAACTTTTGTCAGGTTTTGTGCCAAGGTCAACCGCTTCTATAAAATTTATTAAATAACTTTAACAAGTAGAATAATTGTCTTCACGAAGCGCCAAACGAGAAGTGATGAATTATGAATGTGCTAGAATTTAAAAGTATACTGTCAATGTAATGGTTATTTAAATAGCGAAAAGATTTTGAAGGTACCAAAATGCAACCGACCTTTTTTAAAGTCATATTTATAATCATATTTTCATATTTTTTAGGTCATAAATGCTCGCACGTTTCTAACATTTTTAGGTCATAAAGATCAAGGCCCTAGTGATGACGTTGGTGATGTTAGCAGTGACAGTGAGCTGAGGCTGGAACAACGGTTCTTACGACACAACATAGATATGAAGATGAAGGCAGCGATATTCACAGCCCCACTGAGTATGAGAAACGGCCGTCAATTCCGCCGACCTATTAACCGCGCGGCACCCGCATGAGTGAATATTTGTGTTCCCGACTACACCGCATCCCACCTCAGAGAAAAAGCATGGAATTTGCAAAAATCAACTCCCTTCTGAGACAGAGGTTACGGCTTCCTCTAGAGGTTGGTCTACTCGTCGGAGTTTTCTGAGATCGCGTCTTCGCAGATCCAGAAAAGCAAGCGAAAATGATACAAATCGAAAGGTATAGTTTCGGAACTGGTATTTTCAAAATGATGTGAATGTTCTTTGTAACTCTCCACAAACTCGCTTAACTAACGATGATATTACCGATGAAGATACCGAAAGAGTAAAAATATAATGAGTAGTATCGTAATGTAATGTAATATGTTATATCACTAATATAATGAGTAACTTCATGTGGAGCACACAGACTTCCAAATCAAAGGAGAGAGGCAATTGTATTCCTATTCCTATTCCAATAAATAAGGACCATCAAACTTCCAACCTATTGCTCTAACCTGCAAACTATGCAAGCTTTAAGAAAATATTATGTGCATTCGTCTAAGATGGATCATGGACACCAACGACCTCTTATCATCATAACTAGGGCCCGGATAATTATGTAATTACATATTTCCGTATGTTAACTCTATCAAGTCAAAACCACAATATATTTACGTTTCATGTCGATTAGGGCCTAAAACCGATGACTTTTTAGTACATATATTTACATATTTTACCCGAAAGTACATATATTTACATATTTTTCACAAAAGTACATATTTTTAAATATTTCTTAATATTTTCGTTTTTCTGCCCTTTTTGTATAATTCTTCATTTATCCTACATGTTTTTGATGAGGAATAACCAAGACAAACAATTAAGCATTGTCAAACAATTTTTCGGCAGCCTCCTCTCCAAATTGGCGCTATTGCAATGCATAAAAAAGGTGATATTGCAGCACGCAGAATCCTACAAAAGGGAAAGGTGTTGCACTACAAAGCTTCCAGTGTGTAGCTTTTAGCGCGAGTAAAGCAGAGAACAAAATACTACCCAGAAATAAATTTTGTGTATGAAAATGGTATGATAACTCGCGCCCACAACGTATTTTTCAGAGGTCTCTCTTGACCGTAATGCCCTTCGCCAAAAATTACACGCACCAACGCAGCTCAGAAAGCGCCATTGACAGTTTTCTTTCCCCGTTTGTTGCACTAGAGCCTAAACCCTTGTTTGTAAAGTATCTCTGTGAGGTGAAAATCTATAGTAAAATCATGATGTGGTACTACAGCACTTGGATCAGTAAAGGACAGAAAATAATTCACGGCGATTGGCTTAAACCTTGTGGTAACGCAGACTGGGAATTTGCCATAGGCAAAGTTTGGTTTATCTTTTTAGAGAAGTCAAGCAATAGCGTCTTGGGTAAGAACATTATTAAAGAAAGCTGAATTTGTGCTAAGAGTCAATTGATTAAATATCAACCAGCATTGTTTTTATTCCCTAATCCGTGAATAGCATTGATATGAACAGTAACATGTTGGGACAAAGTTTGAATATACACCAGTAAGTTCATGCGATGTGGAACACTTGGTCGGTACAAGGCCTTCGGACAGATAATAGGAAACATAGAGTATTTGAGTAAACTCCTCGTGTGCATGCTTGCGGATGAGCCGTTCCGCCTCTCACGGGTAGACTACTTCCCGTGCACTAGTGGAGACAAACGAGGTGTCATTCGACGCATCTCGGCGTCCTAATGGGGAACTGATAATTTTTTTCCAGAAATGGCAATAAAATCCTAAGAAATTTCCAAAAAAGTGTTTTTTTTCGTGTTTTGGCGCTGTGATCTTGGTAAGTATGCCGGGAATTAAATCAACGCCACCTAACTAGATGTAGGCGGTGTTGATTAAACTCCAGTACAATACCGACGAAGAGAAAGACAGAGAAACGAGGACAACGACGAAGAAGAAGACGACGAAGACGAAGAAAACGACGACGAAGAAGGAGACGACGTAGAAAATGGAGACGACGTAGACGGAGGAGACGACGAAGAAGAAGGAGGAGACGACGAAGAAGAAGGAGGAGACGACGACGAAAAAGGAGGGAGACGACGAAGAAGAAGGAGGAGACGACGAAGAAGAAGGAGGAGACGACGAAGAAGAAGGAGGAGACGACGACGAAAAAGGAGGAGACGACGACGAAAAAGGAGGAGACGACGACGAAAAATGAGGAGACGACGACGAAAAAAGGAGGAGACGACGACGAAAAATGAGGAGACGACGACGAAAAAGGAGGAGACGACGACGAAAAATGAAGAGAGGACGACGAAAAAGGAGGAGACGACGAAGAAAAAGGAGGAGATGACGACGAAAAAAGGAGGAGACGACGACGAAAAAGGAGGAGACGACGACGAAAAAGGAGGAGACGACGACGAAAAAGGAGGAGACGACGACGAAAAAGGAGGAGACGACGACGAAAAAGGAGGAGACGACGACGAAAAAGGAGGAGACGACGACGAAAAAGGAGGAGACGACGACGAAAAAGGAGGAGACGACGACGAAAAAGGAGGAGACGACGACGAAAAAGGAGGAGACGACGACGAAAAATGAGGAGACGACGACGAAAAAATGAGGGAGACGACGACGAAAAAGAAGGAGACGACGACGAAAAATGAAGAGAGGACGACGAAAAAGGAGGAGACGACGAAGAAAAAGGAGGAGATGACGACGAAAAAGGAGGAGACGACGACGAAAAAGGAGGAGACGACGACGAAAAAGGAGGAGACGACGACGAAAAAGGAGGAGACGACGACGAAAAAGGAGGAGACGACGACGAAAAAGGAGGAGACGACGACGAAAAAGGAGGAGACGACGACGAAAAAGGAGGAGACGACGACGAAAAAGGAGGAGACGACGACGAAAAAGGAGGAGACGACGACGAAAAAAGGAGGAGACGATGACGAAAAAGGAGGAGACGACGACGAAAAAGGAGGAGGAGGAGATGACGAAGAAGGAGGAGGAGACGACGAAGAAGAAGACGACAAAGAAGATGACGACAAAGAAGATGAAGACGAGGAAGACGAAAAAAAAAGACGAAGAAAAAAGAAAAAGTCACACAACCGAAAGTAATTTAAAGCGTCGGTGAAGTCACATTCAGCTATTTTCTAAGTACTTGAAACAAATATTTGTTTCTCATTTTGTACGGAGACCATTGTAAATAACAGAATTGTGAGTAGAATTATGTTTTAATTTTGTTCTTTACGAGTATATAAAGTCTACATATATCAACATTTAAGCAAAAGTATTTTATTAAAACGAAATTATATTCTTACTTACTTTTTAGTACATATTTCTTACTTTTTAAAACATATTTCTATACGTTTAAATACATATATATGTACATATTTTCCTAATTTTTAGTACATAATTATCCGGGCCCTAATCATAACAAAGTGTCTTCCGATAATTTCCTTCCACTAATGATTTATTTAATATTGATACGGAACTATATGTTGCATTAACTCTGCAATAACATGTTATTGCAGTGTCTTAAGATTTAGAAATGGTTAATTAAATGTTATTTAAAGAAAGACTTACTGAGATTCTTTCGTTGACTGAAAACAAAGGGAAATATTAACTTTTGTAATTAAGTTTCTATGACAGTCATCGAGCTCGAATTCAGTACAATCTCTCTGAACCAGTTGAAATGGTCAATGGTCTCCCACAAGAATCGGTCTTGAGATTGCTGCTCTTTCATATCTCAAATAATGAAATCGGTGGAATACCTGAAAATACAGTAACATTATTTCTCTTTGAGGACGATATTACTCTTTTGAACAGTGAGAAAAAACAAGATTCCTTGAACAACGTAATAATCTATACTAATTCCTCCACTGTTATTTTTTAATTCATTCCTTGTCATTCATTTACTCGATTCCTTGTTATACTTAAAAATTCATTTGCAACTTCTGCTACTCATCTATCAATATGTAATGTTTAAAAAATATATGAGAACAAAATTAACCAAGACGTTGTCCTAGTTTTCTTGTATATATTTATATTCATGTTATCAAATTTGCCTTTTTTTCAATTTTATGACTAAGAAAACCTACAAAAAATTAGATAATGAAATCTAATTTTTTTAATCGATATGCGTTGTTGGATATGTACTACAAGTTGAAACTGACTGCGTAAGCATACTAAGGAACCAAGAAAATTAATACAAACGAATGAATTAATTTATCGCTAAATATGTGCAGTAATATTGTATACACACAACATGTTGCACTGCTTCCTTGCAATATATTTTTTTCTAAATAACCCTCCATTAGGAAAAATTTTCAACATAAATTACCATATGCTAATGTGTTTGGCATAACATTAATACTTTAAATCGCATTAATTCCATATATTTGTTTCATAATATTGCATTTCATATTAATGAGAAAAGTTATAAATGATGTCAATAAATCACGCAAATTGTAATATTAGTTTTCAATTGCTTTTTTCTCTAAAATATCCAATTTATAAACCGAGGAACAATAAAAATATTATAATTAAGCGTTGTAAACTATCTACTGTCTTCAGGTATAATTGTTATCTTCTATAATTAATTTTATACAAAGAAGTAGTTAGAAAGCTGTGTAGATCGCAAACAAAACAGGGTAACTGATTAGTATACACTAAAGTTGTATGTATACTTGAAAAATGTGGATCGTAAGTTCCAATAATTTATTAACTTTAAATAGTTTCTTGGTACCACCTTCTAAATGTATTATAATACATTCACGCCCCTAGAATCACCCCAAACCCATTTTCTTGATTCGCTGCAGGATATTATAGCTTAATGCTCTTAAAAAAACTGCCTTGGGGTAGGAAGAACATAGAAATTAGGTAATGTTGGAATAATTAATTGTGCAGATGATTGTGCATTATTTAGCCATTCCCATTGCCACAAGGTTTATGATTTGCGGTTTAGACCTAAGTCACTAACAAGTGGCGACACCCTCGTTCATTACAATTAGATTCAATAGTATTCAAGTATTCAATAGTATTCAACAATAGTATTCCTTCCGGCAAGATTTCTTTCTTTTCCGCTGTCCACCTCATTTCTTGCGTCATAAGGTTTGTTCACCCTACAGGGATCTTTCTAACTACTTAGAAGGATTAGATGTCCCAGAGTATGACGTATGAGTATGTATCTACTTGGCAGTCCGGGAGACGTGGCGTCTCTTGCCCGGAAATCTACGCTTTCATTTGACGTTTCAATATGACTCGAGATAATGGATACGACACTTGAAGATAATGTGAAAGTAGAATAGGATTTATTATTCTTCTTTTGATATTCATACACACCTTTATACCACTGAAATATTACGATTGTGGAAAATAAAAACTGGATTTTGTAATTTCACCCTCTCAGCTAGAAATATGTTATCGACATTTAGCACTTGTACCAACAACTCTCACATCACCAACATTTGTATTGAAAGTCATTCAGTTGCATTAGTGAAAATATTTCTGTTTTTATGGTGCAAATCAATTTACATTTCTACGGTTATAAGTACGTTTAAGATACTTTAAAATAGGTTGTCGCTTGCATGTGGCAAACGGTCCACTTTGTGCTCCGGCCACAAATCTTAATACTCTGCAAGGGAGTGGCCTGTGTGGAAAATACACAGAACCCATGGATCCTGAATAATGAGCTTGTTATATTTTTATCTCGAAATGTGCTTGAAATTTCATTTCTTGCACAACCTTTCTTGATAAATTTCAGTAGTATTCTTGGAATGAAAAGATTTATTTTTGTGCAAACATAAAATAACCTAGGTTACTTCTCAAGAGAAATAAATGAAGTGAATATATACACCTTAGTAAATTATATTGTATGTTTTCTTTTATTTTTTCTGTCACTTTTAAAAAATAAGGTACCATGAAAATCCTACATTTGCAAAAGTATTTATCATACATAGAGAATAAAAAAACACAAATTAGTGACAAGCTCTTTCTAATCAATGAATGCTCACAAATAAATAGATACTATGAAAACATGAAACATTTTAGAGATGTCTCTATTGTAACGAAATAAGAAAAATATTCTCCTACGAATAAACACGAATAAGCATCAACAGGAAAAATCGGCCAAATATGCACGAACACATTAATCTACATTGCATCCAATTCAAACCAAATATCAAAAAAATTCCCTTAGCTACGAAGAGGAGAGAAATATGCAAAATCATAGAAATCCGCTCACTAACAAAGTTGTATTACGATTTGGGAAATATACACCCACACAAGAAGTCGTGGTGAACTTATTTTCTGTAACATACAAGAATAATAAAGGAACTACTTATATGTTTTGGGCAATATGTGATTTTGGACCTTTGTAGTGAACATGGTAATGAACATGTACTTTCGAAGGTTTTTCATTGCGAGATAGTGTAGTCAATTTTGATTCTTTGATCATCTCTGTGTTTTAAAGTTAGTGGCATTCATCGGGATATGTATAAATTAGAAATGCAAACAACATTCAGGGTGCAATGCAAAACCAGTCTGGTCTGGATGGTAATGTTCTAATCCTATTTCATTAGTTTGCATTTTAAGAATAAAAATGTTTTCAGTGAGAACATTCGTCAAAAATATGTGACTGCCTCCTGCAAAGTCCTCTGTTTCCGACGAAAACACTTTAATATTTATGATCAACAAAATTTTTTTATGTTAATTTCATAGTTCATCTAATTCTATTTCCGAGGGTGCCACACCTGGAGCAAAGTCTGTGCTGACAATCACATTTAAGTGGCTATAATCATCCGTTAGATGTAACACGCCAACAGGTGATCAATCTAAAGGCTATTTCGCTTTTCTTTGTGAGACAGAAAAGCAAGTCACGGAAGTTAGGAGAAGAAATGACTAGCGAAAAAAACGACATCCTCTTCCGTAGCAAACGTAGTCTTTCACACGCATTGCTTTTTTTTGCTCCAATTCACTTCACCCTCATTCTAATTTAAAAGTTCTTTCTTCCGACTTTATTCGCAACACAAACACTCCTTAAAAACGTTCCTTAATAGGTACATATAATCACCTGAACGTAAGCCAGAAGTAGTTCTAGCAAAACGAGCCCAGTGTCTTTATCAGCCGGCCGTTCGTTTCTCGCCTCACAAGCCTCGCCCTTGCCGTGCCGGCGCCTAGGGAAGGGGGGGGGGTCGCGGCGAGCGAGCGAAGGGACGTGGGTGGAGGCGGAGGCGCCGCTGTAAAGTGTTATGAAGGGCGTCAGGACGCTCGACCCTACGAAGGGCCCGAATAACCGCACAGTCGCCCGCAGGGCCCGGCCTCTCCGGCGGTCGCCCAGCTCTCGCGCCTTTCGTCCCCCCTCCTCGCCGACGCCCCTCGCCCCACCCCCCCGCCCCCGCCCCCCCCCCGCCCGACCCCGCCCCGACCCGCCCCACCCCCACCCCGCCCCGCCCCGGCCCCGCCCGACCCCCCGCCCCGACCCCGCCCCGACCCCGCCCCCGACCCCGCCCCGACCCTACCCCCCGCCATGCCCCCGCCCCTGCCCCGCCCCCCACCCCGCCCCCGCCCCGCCACGTTCTCCAACGCCGCCTCGCGTCATCCCCGCACTGGTCGATCCCCGCCTCCTTCCGTCCTAGCTCAGCCTCGACTTCTCCTCGTTCGCGCCTCGTCCTATCTCGTCACGTCTCACCCTTCTCGTCCCTCTCCGTGCTGACTGTCGCCCCGATTGTTCCCACCCGTTCCCGCCTCGTCTCCGCCTCGTCCCGACCACAACCCCGTCTTATTCTCGCCCTGTCCATACCTCCTCCTCACATCATTCCCGACTTGGCCCCATCTGTTTCCCCTGTCCCCATCACATCTCCGGCATATCTCATTCGTCCCTCTCCATTCCGACTCGTCATCCCATTGTCCCCGCCCCGTCCACGCCCCGTCCCCGCCCCGTCCACGCCCCGTCCCCGCCCCCGTCCACGCCCCGTCCCCACCCCGTCCCCCTCCCCGTCCCCGTCCCGTCCCCATCCCGCCCTGTCCCCGCCCTGCCCCTGCCTTATCCTCGCTCTGTCCCTATCTCGCCTCATATCTTCCCCGCCTCGTCCCCGCCCTGTCCCCAATTGATCCCCTCCTCGCCCCGGCCACGCCCTCACCTCTTCCTGCTTCGCCGCCTCCTCCATGCACCCGCTTGCCTTGTACACTCTCACGTCACGGCTTCGCACCATCCTGCTGCGCCCCCACGGACATCACTTGATCCCCAACCCCCCTCCCCTCATTCCTTTCCCGCTCCACCCCCCGCGTCTGTGGCGGCGGCAGCCGCTCGCCGCTGCCTTCGCGCCGTCCACGCCCGCCCCCGTCCCCCGCCCCCGCCGGCCACTTACCGCAGCCATTGTTTATGCATGAGGCGTCCGTGGCACCACCGGCGAGCCGCCCCCACCCCCTACGCCCACGCGCCCGCACAGTGGACCGAAAAGACATCAGAGCGTCAGGAGCACTTTCCTGGGATTTCACACACTACGATGACAAGGATTGGAAACAGATAAATCAAGCAGACAAAAAAATAGTACATTATGAAACGATGATGCAATGATGGGTATTAATACACGTGTGTGATATTACGATACGAGCCAGGAACGAGCGAGTACCATGAACTTCATACGAGTGTATTAATACCCATATTACATCGAGTTTAATACAGGTACTTTTTCTGCGACTTTTATAGTTAAATTTCTACATTGAAAAGTTTCGTGGCAGTTGATTCAGCCAAGGCCACCTAGCGGGACAGCTACCTATAATCTACCCTCGAATGCTGCCGCAGGTGGCATGTGGTTTCCTGTCCCACTTTGCGAGAAGTACTGCGCTATTTAAATAGGATCAAAGTGAAATTACGATCCGATTTATTTTAAATCATATTCCACAAAAAATACTAATAATAAATAAATAAAACTATTGAGCATAATATAATATTCAAATACAATTTTAATGTACACAATCGAACGAAACATTTGCTAAAACGATTTTCAATGATTAATTATCAATACTTGGTTTGTAATTGCTCTGTGATTGGTCAAGAATCTCTACCATGAATGAAAACTGTATCGAAATGACTATCATTATTCAACTGGTTGCAGCCGTCAAATGACAGCAATATACAAGGGGAGTAGAAAAAAGTAATAATAAAATGAACATGCCCATATCTCATCACTTTTCTGATTTCGTGTTTACATAAAATTTACTTTCATGGTGAGAAATGTTGAAACGTGTCGCCCAAGCAATATTTCCAAATATGAAGTACATTGAAAAGGATTTCGTATTTTTTTTGCAACGGAATATTTACCACATTCTGTAAATATGTTTTGAGTTTAATATTTTGCCGCACTGTCAATGTTAGCTTTGCAGGGAGCCCTAGTCCAGCGCGCTTACCGATAAGGGCACTGTCATTCATTTTAGCTCATAATTATACACGAAATTTCAGGAAGCAAATGGATTTTGCCATCGGTTACAGCACGTCTTGAGCACTGAATCTGCTTCGCTATTGAAGAGAATCCATAAGGCAAAGATTGATTGATTGCTGTTTGTGGTGTTGTCAACTGCTATGATCATCATCGTAGGAGTAATGCATGCTATATCCTGGGAGGTGTTTGTGTTCATTTTCCACTCGATGGTGAGATCTGGCGCCGACCTACACTCAATCTTAGCGAGAATTCTACCCAATGACATCTCTCACTCAGCAGAGCTCTCCCAACCGCGATAAGCTTAGGCTTACATTATAGTAGTGTGTGCATATAAGTGAATAAGGAGAGAGGATAGGATAAGGAGAAGAAAGAATTGCACGTGTTCCATGTCCCTTTTTTAGACTATTGCTCCGGTATTCGCTTGGTATTAGGAAAAACACGGAAACTATCGTTAAGTGCAGCAGCAGCCAGAATTCTCCTCCAGGCAACAACTGGCTTCGACCTAGCTGTGTAATTAGTATAGAAAACTTGCCACTGTCGGGACAGAAGCCTAGGACCTACCGATTAATGTCGCTGCAGTGCCAACGAACTGGCTCTGAGCTATCACAGCCCATACGACAGTAAGGGGGCACCATGGTAAATATAGAGAAAATTTACTGACGAGTCTTTTATGATCATGTACGAGTGTGCGGCAGTGAAAAATTACAAACCAGAAATGGAACTAAAGTAACCTGATCGCTTGTGTTTCTGAGAAAGGGAAGACAAACACTTTATTTTGGACAAGCATTGTGTCAATTCACTGAACCTAACCTATATCCAGTCACTTATGAAGATTGTTTCTTTGGGCAGGGAGTGTAAGATTAACAAAGTCAATTTGTGGAGTTGGAAAAAGCCTAGAGGCGGTGACACAACTAGCTCTTTCTACAGGCGGTCTTTTTGAAATAAAATTTAATAAGGATCAGGTGGCAGATGAATTTCTGAAAATTTTGTCAGAATTTTGAAAAAAATAAAATAAAAAAACCACAACACCGGAACGCAATATTCTTACTGCGCTATAAATGCTTCCTCAGTATCTGTAGTGAACATTTGACGAGGATGTGAAAGTTCAAATAAGACAACTCACACAATTGGACACTACATGACAATTGGAAGACGATTGTTTGGAAAGCTAAAGAAGGCTTTCAGCTTGTAAAAACAACAATCATGGAGCTATAGCAGACAAAAGAGAACACACATCCCAGGAAAATATTGAAAAATAACCTTCTAGAACAGTGTTGTCAAGGTCGATGCCACGAGCGGGAGTCCGTGGCACGAGTGGCACTACGAAATCGACCCTCCACGTACTTCATCACCCCGCCACCAGAGACAACGCCATCACTATTGTAAAACGGCGGGGTTACTACTAATAGTTTCCTTTCCCGACGCTAGTTGCGCAGAGAAGCTCGTGGCATGCTATGGTGCCACGAAGCGCGCACTGCCACTAATAGAAAACCTTGACACCACTGATCTAGATAAAGCCTTCTCTCATATTCTTATTGGACTGTGGAGTGGATATATTGCTTGCTACTGTAGACTTGTTTCTTTCCACGGTCATAAACATTTGAACCTATGTCTTTTAGTGACCGAAGAACTAGAAGGTATATTTTTCTTCTTAGATTGTCTTGATGTCGTTGAGTTTCTTCATCTTTTTCTCTCCCCAAGGAATATAATAGATTCCACTGAATAATTCCATTCATATTTCGCACAAGTTTGTCAGTATCTCTCCCTGTAGCTAAATTCCATTAAAAATGGTGAATGCCCGGTAATCCATATCTCTTAAAAGATACCATTTCCTCTCATCCTGTTTGTTTCTCCAGCAATGATTCGACGTTAAATTCTTTTCTTATGTCGTCGTTTTCTTCGCGTTTAGACCAGTATATCCTAGAACACTTTCACAAACATTTGGTTTCTCCTGTTTCGATCCTGAATTTGTGTATTTCCGGTTAAACTCCGACAGAAACTCAGATTAAAAATAGGAAAATATAATTGTGTTTCTTTCATTTTATTATTTATTTGGCTTAGAATTGTGCCATGTACTAGTGAAAAAATATTACTTTTTCCCTCAAAGCTACATCTTTCTCATATTTAATGTTATATTGAAATTACTTAAATGGCAAATTATGTCACACGTAGCATTTGTACATCCATTTGTACAGGTATAAAAATGTTTTTCTCAAAACAATTTTTCTCGTCGTTGTCTCGACAACTTGAATACTAAAGCGG
>JAHLJT010008756.1:22148808-22229627 GCA_031308135.1 Acheta domesticus
CTTCTCTGATCGGTAGATTTCCGTCGTTTGTCAGATTAGTACCGGGTAAATGCGGGAGTGGAATCCGAACAAACTAACCACGGACCGTGCGCGATCATTTTGGTAGTTTTCCTTGTCCCCTCGCACACACACTTTCTCTTATACGCACTAGAATGCAAGACATACCGTGAGATCAGTCTGAAGGTTAAAGCTTGTAGCGGCTGGGGAAGTGCCACACCTGTAGGAGAATATCCTCCGCAAGCCGAAATGTAGGTCTGCACCGGATCTTGCCTTATTCGGGAGGAATACTGACATCTCTGTGGATAAGTCATTCTCTACACTAACGGGACAAATGACCGTAGCAGATGGCGTGCCCGGAAACATCAAGCAACATGAAGCATACCAACTGCCCGTTATGTCCAGTCTGGCGATGTTACTTTGTTCCCGCGTCCGTTTCTCATCACTGCTCCTCTCCCTGGCCTCGTACGCCATCATAACGTGTTTCCGAGAATATGCGTTTGGATTAATATTCTGAAGGATGTATAAACGAGATAAGCGGGCCTTGCAAAGGGTCGGTTTGCTAATGAGGCAAAGCTGACCTCCTTTCTGAGATTTCCCCTCCCCCTTCTCGCCGCCGCGAATCTTAAATTATTTCGCACGAACAGGAAAACGCGGAATGAGAGAGCGAGAGCGAGTCTACAGCGAAAGGAAAAGTGATGGAAAGCGCACACGCCGAAATTAAAAAGTTTTTGTCCCTCCTCCCCCTCAAAGTTGTAACTCGAAGATACGTCTCGTTCTTCTTCCGATGTCGTCCCGCGGTCTCCCCTCAACTCGCAACTTTAAAAAAGTAGGTACAACATAAAGAAGAAATTGCAGTTTCGTGTCGTCCCGAAGAACGAGTGGCGGGGGGAGGCCAGGCCGCCTGGAGACTCGCTGGTTCAGAGTGCGATTCTTTTGAAAAGCGGCCGAGCTTTCATAAACAAGTTCATATGCGGCCGCCGTGCCCGACGGGTCGATGCAGCGACGGGAGCGGGGAGGCACCGCCTTCTGGCTTAGGTTGCGCCCCGAGTGGGTGGCGTCATCGAGTGCGCCCCCATACAAGATGTAGTTAGCCAATTCCGGCGCCTGTTTGCGCATATTGTTAGATATAATAAAACGTGAATATTTGATGCGTGCGGGGATGAAGAGGGTGTCGGCGGCGGCGGCGGCGACGCGGGCGGCGGGAGGGCGCGCCGAGGGGTGAAGTTGGCGATAGAAGCCCTCCTCCAATAATAGGCGGAGTTGCCGCAAGTTGTGAGCCAACAGTGCCCGGGAGACGCTGCGATATTGAGCAGCTTATCAAAGATTCACGTCGCCATCGGCGGCGGCGGCGGTGGTGGTGGCGGTGGCGGCGGGTGGCGGTGGCGGCGGTGGCGGTGGCGGCGGTGGCGGTGGCGGCGGTGGCGGCGGTGGCGGCGGTGGCGGCGGTGGCGGCGGTGGCGGCGGTGGCGGCGGTGGCGGCGTGGCGGCGGTGGCGGCGGCGGCGGCGAGCGCCGGGTGGGACGCGGCGGTGAGGGCGGTGGTGGGGGAGGGGGAGGCGACGGGGGTGGCGGAAGTGAATGCTGCGGGGGCGGCGGTGGTAGTGGAGCCGTTGCAGGATGAGAGCCGTTTTGGGGGTGACGATGGCGGCGGGGAAGGAGGAGATGCGAGTTGTGAAAATGGAAATTGAGTAGACCACGCCTTAGAAGCGGTGTGGCCTGCACTGGCCACTTGGGCCAGTATAGTCAGTACTGTGATGCTTCTGTCCGACGCAACGTGTAAAGTAACCGTAGAACACGATCATTCATCTGAGGGACTAAGGAAATTTGTATCTTGGAGGAACGTACTTATGAAAGATGACTGCAATGCTTAGTATATACACCTATGTGAATCACTACGCCTGAGGTGACAGACTATGCGGTGTATGGTTTTGCAATTGAACTATTCTCCTCATCATTTGCCGTGCATCTCAAAACAAATTTTTATTACCTGTCTTTCTCATGTCACATGTAATATAATTATGAAGGTATTTTCCAGTCCACTCTCCAGTTAATAAAGGACAATACATTTGTCATTTAGGTCAACTAAAATAGTGGTAGGTAAGTTGAAGAAATATTATCGTTATAAATCTTAGAAATTATGTTTTTATTACAGTTTATAAGTATTGTAGTTCTACTTAAATATTCCTTTGTTCTTTTTTTAATTTAACTGAATTCAGGAGATTCACATTGAGTTTTTCACATACTATTGTACTGAACGTCCAAGGTCAAACACATCAAATATTCTCAATTAAATTTTATAAGTAGTACGACCAGATATGTAACGCGTACCCGGGAGAATTGCAGTGCTGAATTAATGGTTAAATTGAATTTAAAATGTGCACAGATGAATATTGTTATATATTTGAATATCACTTAAAACGAGGTTAATACGAAAAAAATGTGTTAAAAGACAAAAGA
Source organism: Acheta domesticus (assembly GCA_031308135.1). NCBI lineage: Eukaryota > Metazoa > Arthropoda > Insecta > Orthoptera > Gryllidae > Acheta > Acheta domesticus. The sequence goes on from JAHLJT010008756.1 coordinate 22,151,265, forward strand.
AATAATCAAAACGAGAAATTTAAAGAAGTGGGGCACTTTTTCTCGACAGATACAGAATGAAATGACTGGAAGAACCAATATTATTTTTGAAGTGCTGTTAATAAGTGTATTCATCTTTATAAATTTACTCATCTTTGACAATAAACTTGAACCATATTCAAAATTTCAAACAAAAACCCAAACCTGAGTCTAAACATTGGAATACACACGAACGATGACATTTATAGTCAATAGCTAGTGATGAAAAAATCTCTTATTTTTTAAATAACTCACCTCATTACTTAGGTTTTATTATTTTATTTCTTAAAATAAGTTTCCAAGCAACCAACAAAAATTAAACTTCAACTTTTCACAGGGATTATTATTTCTTTAACAAAATTGTATGCGATGACAATTTTGTCTGGACCATTTAAGGCATCGAAAAATACCTCAAAATGAGCTTGATAAACTAGAAATAGGGTTCAGCTTTATACTATTCATCAGCTTTGGAGTTGTTAAGATAGTGATATCGATGGAAGTTGTCTTTTGAAAGCTGGAGACATGGAAGTACCTTCAACAGATGTGTCTCATAGGGAAGGGATGTTTCTCATTCACCGCCATTTGCGCTCGCGTCATCCACCGAAACTGTCAATGGGATGAACCACACGGGAGCCATTCCATCTCCTTTCTTCGCATCCCAGCGCTTCTTTTGAGTGGATGGGCTCTTTCACGGGGTAGAGAAATGTCGCCTTGTTATTTGACGTATACCGAAGTAGGGTGTGTTATCATTTGCGTAATATTCACATTTACAGTCCTATATCGTGAAATGATACAAAAAGTACTTTTTTCTCGGCGAAAGAAAATATGGTGCTCTTGGAATATTATGCTGAGAGGAAGGGGTACATTGCTTCATCGTTGAGAAGAAAGAATTGCGTAAAATATTATTATAAGGTCGCGTTTTCGAGATATTTGTGGTGTTCTAAAGAAATAAAGATGTTTTCCTTTGAACAGGATACGTAATTAAATGCAATACTCTACAAAAGAAATATTCATTAGGTGACAAGTCGTCTTGTGCAAGAGCAATGTGCATGGAGAATTATTAAATGTTAATAAAAACGGATGAAAAAAGTGAATTAATTTCATAATTGAAATAGTTGTTATATTTATAACTTCTTAACACATTTATTTTGCAAATAAGATAAAATGTTTTTAACGAAATTAGTACATACTTTAACACTGTTACATTGTATCAAATGTTAATGTATCTTATTCGAAGAAGAACTGAAAGCTTTGAAAAATTATCGGTTACGAAAATTCGTCGGTTACAAATTTCAATATAAGATGTTCTACTCTTTTTCTAGTATGTAGGAAAAAACATTTATCTCTCACATTATCTAATTTTAGGAAGGAAATGATCGCTCTTTCACAGTAGTCAATTATTACTATCAAAAACGTTTACACTTAGTTTACTGTCGCTTTTGAAATATTAAAGCAACATAATATCAAATACCATTTGTTGGACCTCTGCTAACCGCGTTACATTTGTAGTATTCAGATTGCACTGGTCTACGAAATACAACAACTTTTTTCTCTAACAAAAGCAAAACATACTTTTGTGGATGATAATTTGCGTCGCAATCCAGATTTAATTTCAGAATTTCTGTATCGGTCTCAGTTTTCATGTGATGACCGTTTTGTAAATGTGTATGTCTCTCTATGTAATAATATCCAAGAAATCAAAGTCAATGGCTTAGTGAAAAAAGTTATTTTTCGATGTAAGAACATTATCGGCACCGATAAATAGTTTTTTGTATACCATCATTATAAACGACCCATTTCGATACCCCAAATCGTACATAATCCAGTATATTATCGCACGCTACATGACGTCATCGCCATTATTAAACGCGACATGACGTCATGACGAACTTCTAGAAAGACATATCTGTAGAACCGGTTTCAGAAAGTAGACAAAATATATTACTCTACCTTCATTAAGAGATATTTCTCATCATCTGTTTCCACTAAAAATTTTCTCACATCATCTTTCGAAAATATCATAGATTTTTCAGCTTCATAGCCGACATTAGCTTGTTTCATATATAACTGAACTTTGTTATAAGCAGAGATGTCAATTCCATCTTAATTTTCAGCATAGTCTTCAATTTTGAATGACTGCACCACAAAGGTGATGCCTTACATACTGCAGACTTCAAAATAACATAAATTAGAAAATGAAAACTCGACACTAGGACACTATCATACACACACGACACTATCATAAAAAGTATGACAAACTTACCAACTCAGATGTATATGCCAGAACAACTGTCTCGCATATAATATTTACATTATTTGTTTCCATCCACTTCCTAAATTTTATATATTCCTTCTAGTACAATGCACTCGACTTTTTTAGGTATTAAACTTTCTTCTGCCATCGAGGCTTTTTCTAAAACTACCATTGGTAACGACGCCATCATTCATTCGAATGCGCGCGTGAATCGGCTCTCCGCTGTCACAGTTGTGACGTCATAATACCAACATCCATGTTGCCAACTATAAAACTTTACTTACACTTACTTCGTTTCATTTATAACTTTATAATGATGTTATACAAAAAAATAGCGTATGCAACTCGTTTATAATGTTCCTTTTTTGCACTCATAAGAAAATAGTCTATTACTAAACTCACTCCTTCGTCGTTCGTTTAGTAATAGACTATTTTCTTATTCGTGCAAAAAAGGTCAACATTATAAACTAATTGCATAAACTACTATTTAAGGCACCACAAACCGTATAAAAAACAATGGGTTTAGGGGCGCCACAAACCACATAAACACCCCATTTTTCGAACTTTTTCATTACTTTTAGAAAATAACGAATAAGTATTATTCATAATTTTTATCAACGGATTTTTGACTGAGGTGGTACCCACCTTCTCCGCAATAATTTTATAATAAAAAATTTCTTTCCGAATCAAAGTGTGCCACATTAGCCCGAATATGGCCAATTCTACGTTTAAACTATAGAAATCAACACTTTTCAAATTGCTGTAACTCCGTAAATTCCTATCCAAAATAATTTTAATTTCGATAGTATTAAAGCTTGAAATTGCTAAGAAATTTGCTTAGCACCATTTAGCTATCTCACTGCAATCGGATAAAATTGCGCCGTGCGCCATCACATTAACGACCCAGAATTGTACCACACTGCTGTATCTGATTTCTTTATTCACTATTAGGCTGCATTTAACATATTTGTAGAGAGATCAAACGGGTTTTGATGTTAATAGACTTCAAAACCACTATATGGCATTTGGAAGCCCATGAGCTACTTTTTTCTTCTTCGTTTCGGTGGGTGCAACTGTGCATGTCATCGCGCTGCCGGCCTGCACTGTTCGCCGCGCAGGTCCACGCCACTGAAGTAGACATAATCATAATATGAACATAAAACGATATGCACATACTTACGTCTCTCTTTCTTTACTCAAATACTCTACGTTTACATCTTGAAAATAAACTACACATTTAATTCCTGATACAACAAATTACCATTTAAAGGTTCAAAGTTTCTAGTGTTTCAATTCGTTTTATACAATTTGCAAGATTGTTCTTATGCAAGAATACAGGGGGAAATGCTGAAAAGCTGCACTTTCTTTTATTGTGACTTGTGCTGTGCAATCTACGTAGTAAAACTGAACTTATCCTTTTTACTGTTCGTAAACGTAGATTATGTTTACGATTATTTAAATCTTTTCTGCTATGAATCGCCCTACGGGACCTGTTGAAAGGGGTTGCCAAGAAATTCAATTTTTTTGAAGTGGTAAGCTCGAGATCATATTTTTGGAGTTTGATGATAATCTTAGAGTAATGAAGTGTGAGACAATATGACAGTTCGCTTTGGATTCCTTCGTAAATATTGCCTTTTGTTGATGATACAGCTCAAGTCGCATCCAGGATCCAGTCAATGTATATTTGCGTCAAAGTGCTTTATATCTTCAACGTGCGGACAGTAATAAAGTGCAGTATTGTGACGTATTCTCACCTATATAATTAAAATAAACGAAAGGGGAAATTCTAGTAGTTCCTGTAGGAAGGTAAACTTAAGATTATACCCGAAGGTGTGTGTTAAACATATTCTTTCGCTAACTCTTAACATGCACCTAACGCTCCACATTCTGTAACTCTTAACATATACCTTCGTCTGTACAATACAAAAATAGCAATTTACATAAGAAAGGTGGCGCAAAAAATATTCAATTTTTATTTACAATGTTTTATTTTTACTTTGAAAAATATAAAAAAAATAGTTCATCGTTCAAGTGCGTAAATCATCTTGCCTTTTGCTGCGAAATAAACGATTAGGCAGACTCAGCAAGAATCGTTCTTCTGAAAAAAGGCTTTTTTGACAATAAATCTTCAATCTTCTTGTTTTCCGGCGATTTATACATTATTGTGAGATAGAGAACCTGGAGAGCTGCTGCTGTCTTTACGTGACGGAGTCTTTGAAAAGGTGCACAGGATACGCAGCGTAGTGACCACTCATAAAATATATTTTTATGTGGAAATCAGATATAATCATTTCCGACGAATTAAAGACTTTTGGTCGATCGGTCTTCAGTTTTGTCGACAACCGTTCGAATAGCGTCCTCGTACACCTAATCAGTAATACTTGCAGAGATCGTTGTGGGTAGGGCGACACAGGGTGGAAAGGCGCGGGGTGGACAAGCGTGAGGTGGAAAGGCGCGGTTGGGAGGGCGACGGTTGGAAAGGGGCTGGAAGGAAAGTCACGGGGTGAAAGATGAAAGGCGCTGGTGGAAGGGCGCGGGGTGGAAATGCACGGGGTGAAAGGCGTGGGTGGAAGGACGAGGGATGGAAAGGTGCGGGGGGAAAGGCGCGGGGTGGATAGGATAGGCGCGGGTAGAAGGGCGCAAGGTGGAAAGGTGCGAGGTGGAAAGGCGCGGGGTGGATAGGCATGGGGTGGCAAGGCGCGGGATGGAAAAGGCACGAGTGGAAAGGCGAAAGGTGGAAGGGCGCGGGGTGGAAAGGCGCGGAGTGGAAAGGGCGCGGGGTGGATAGGTGCGGATGGAAAGGCGCAAGGTGGAAAGGTACGAGTGGAAGAACGCAAGGTGGAAAGGTGCGGGGTGGAAAGGCGTGGGTGGAGAGGCGCGGGATGGAAAGGCGCGGGGTGGATAGGTGCGGGTGGAAAAGCGCGAGGTAGGAAAGGCGCGGGGTGGATAGACATGGGGTGGCAAGGCGCGGGATGGAAAAGGCGCGAGTGGAAAGGCGCGGGTGGAAAGGAGCGGGGTGGGGCAGAGTGCGGGGCAACGCGACGCCTTGGGCGGAAAAAGCGTCGCGCTGCTCCTGACGCTAATCCATTACGCGTGACGTCGCCCGGCGTCTCCACTCCCCCCCTTCTCCCCCTCACTGCCCAGGGTGACGCGACGGCCACGCGCCGCGCGCCCGCCCGGTAATTCATTAGCGTCCGTCCCCTGCGGGCGGGCGTCGCGACGCACACGGCGCTGGAGACGGCGACGGCGACGGCGGCGGTAATGAGCTCCCCGGGACGCACGAGACGGCCCGAGGTGCAGAGGAGATGGACTGGGGGCTGCGAGGCGAGAGATGGACAGGAGGGTGGGGACCAGGGGGTCCGTAGGAGATCGGCAAATGGAATGGGCGGATGAAGAGGCCATTGCATGTGGTGATGGTAGTACGGGGAATGTAGTTCGCTGTGGTCTTTAGGTAAGGGTGCGTGGATAACGAAGAACGTGGAGGAGATAATGCAGTGGAACTAATGTTATGTTCGAAATGGACAAGGAGGAGGGGTGTTGGGAATGAAATTGTGTGGGTGAAGCAATCGTGAAGGGGGAGAAGAGGTATGGAGTACAATGTGCAGTGTCAGGTGTCGACAGACTCAACAGGAGGATTGGCAAGTGTCGGCTCTGCATCGGAGTTGGAATGGCGACTAAGATAGATGGGAAGGGCGCTGGGGAGAAGCACCATTTGAGGGTAACAGAGCGGGACTGTTAGAGGAAGTGGAGAGGGACACTGCTAGCAAGCGGGGGGAAGAAGAGATGGTTACGGAGGAGGGTGGTCCGCCTCCATCCTCCCCTCCACACACATCCACACATGTACACCTCCCACACACTCACATACATAGGAGCGCGCCCATCCGGCTGCCTACCATTCGTCCCGTTCGTCCGTCCACCTCATCCGCGCCGTCTGCCCGTCCGCCCCGTCCGCGTCCGTCCGCCCCGTCCGCCCCGTCCGCCCCGTCCGCCCCGTCCGCCCCGTCCGCCCCGTCCGCCCCGTCCGCCCCGTCCGCCCCGTCCACCCCGTCCGCCCCGTCCGCCCCGTCCGCCCCGTCCGCCCCGTCCGCCCCGTCCGCCCCGTCCGCCCCGTCCGCCCCGTCCGCCCCGTCCCGCCCCGTCCGCCCCGTCCGCCCCGTCCGCCCCGTCCGCCCCGTCCGCCCCGTCCGCCCCGTCCGCCCCGTCCGCCCCGTCCGCCCCGTCCGCCCCGTCCGCCCCGTCCGCCCCGTCCGCCCCGTCCGCCCCGTCCGCCCCGTCCGCCCCCGTCCGCCCCGTCAGCCCCGTCCGCCCCGTCCGCCCCGTCCGCCCCGTCCGCCCCGTCCGCCCCGTCCGCCCCGTCCGCCCCGTCCGCCCCGTCCGCCCCGTCCGCACCCACCAACTCTTTATCCACATTCTCACTCCATTCCCAGTCGCCCCCCCAAGAGTCAGCCTAGTAGATCTGACGGCCGCTAGTGAGGATGTGAAGGCGCCGGGCTCGGTGGTGAGTGTGGCACATGAAGGGGCTTCTGGGCCACGGCGACCTCAGGGTCACCCGGCTGTCTCTCCCTTTGACACACTGCCTCTGAGCCACTTGCGACGTCTCTGCCCCCCTCCTTTCCCCCCTCCTCTGCCCCTCCACTGACCCTCCCCTTTTCTTCCCCTGCCTCCACTCCTACCCATTTCTTGCCCCTTCCCCTTCCAACTTCTGAAATTGCTGCAACCAAATGTCTGAAAAAAAATAATTTTATTACATCAGAGCGAATATTTTGACGAACAACGGAAGAATAAGCAATCAAAGATTTTAAATCAACCTGACGCAAACATACCAATATATTACATATACATATTAAACATAACATATATAACATACATATTAAAAAACCACCCTACCAATCTAATCAAACTTCTTGCGAAAAACACTCAATTCTTTCTGTATTCAGAATTCAACATGGATATGACTCAGGATAGGGGTCCTAGAGTTGAGAAAACGGGCACTTCTCCTCGTAGCACGTCACACACAGTTTTTAAAACTTTTTGGACGTAAAATAAAAATACAAAAACAGGGAACAGACACGTGACGAGGATGTACGTTAAACATTCTCAATGAAGTAAGACCCAGTTTTATTTCTTAAATGTTCGTCACTCATTTGCATCTTAATTCGTGGAATTTTCTTGATTTCAATGTTTCTAAAGCCGTTGCAATGTAAATTGCATTAATTTTTAGAGAATCGAATAGACTGGAACTAATCATGGCTCGTTAAAGTAAATGAAAGCCGTGCGTTGTTTATAATATATGATTTTTTTTAAATTTCAAATTATGTTGTTTGCCAACGCCCACCCTTGGCATATTGGCCATTTTGTGACGCGCTGAGATGTGACCCACAATGGTCACGCGCGTAGATGGACGAATCACTGTTGCTCATTTAGCGTTACCCAGGGGAACACGTGTGGCAGACCACGGACGCGAGGAACTTTGTCCCCGCTGTGAATTATTATTATTATTATTATTATTATTATTATTATTATTATTATTATTATTAATGAATTAGGAGAGGATGGGATGATGATGGAAGGTGAAAGGTGATCGTGGAGTTTTTGAACCATCCTGGCATTCGCCTTGTGACCGAGGGAAACCACGAAAACCCCGGTCAGAATTGCCGGCCCAGGGATCAAACCCGGACCTCCCGAACGCGAAGTCAGCGCGCTACGGCACTGAGCCACTTCGCTCGGTTAATTTCAAATTATGACATGATGAGTAAAAGTAAAAAAAATTCCATTTTTGCAAAATTAGTATTTAAACCTAGTTTTCTGAAGATCCCACAAAGAGAGAAAAATCAGAAAACGTATTTGAAAATACGACGTTCGAAATACATTCGAAAGTAAAAATAATATTATAGAATTATTTTAGGGATTGTATATTTGATAAGTACAACTTTTATAATATTGTTGATGTAAAATTTAAAATATTTGACTTCTCATCACTAGCGTAAGAATTTAATTACTTCACACATGCCTCTCTCATTCAAAAATACTCATTGCACCGTGAGTTTTATAATACCATCACTAAATAAGATCATTATAAATAGCGTGGTAGGAAGCTTTGATAAATAGAAGGTAAAAGATCAATGAGATGATTGTATTGAATCTTTCACTATTCACTACACCAATATTTCAAAAAAATAATCTCATTCGACTTTCAAAGCGACTAGATCTCGTGCTGATTTTCAGCATTATTCAAGCTAAAGCCTCTACTGATGCTTAATGCGTTTCAGTAGGACGTGACGGTAAGTACGACTGTGAAAAACGGGATGGGCGGGGCGCAAATGTCCATCCCCACAACGTGATTCATATAGTGCGCCGTAGGAAATCATTGCAGCGCAGCGGTGCGGTGCTGATTATGAATAATGTGGACTTGGAATTGACCGGATTAACGAGAGCGAAACGCGTTCGTGATGGAAAACTTTCCTCCTCGCCCCTTTCCACTGCACTGCTCTCGACACCGGTTACAAACCTCCCCCGTCCTTACACACCTCACCTCATCCAGGAAACGTCTGTCCCCTCATGCCTTCCCCGTTCCACAAACCTACACCGTCCCCCAAAAAACTTCCGTCCCCAGCATACATCCCGTCGTCATCAAACTTCCCGTTCCCTCTGGCCTCCCCCGTCCCCACAAATCTCCTCCGTCCCCAATACACTTCTCTGTCCCCACAAACATCTCCTGTCCCCAGAAATCTCCTCCGTCCCCACAACACTCCTCCGTCCGGCAAAGATGTCCCGTCCCCACAAAACTCGCCCTTCGGGCCCTCCGCTCCCAACAGTGGCGGATCGTTCATTAAATTGTACAAACCTTTTAGTACGAATACACTTTAAACAGAAAATGTGCAACGTAAATCGATGGGGATCGAGTTAGGGAGTTATGCCAGTTTTTTGTGAAGGCGGAGTAATGTTTCGAGAGTTACACACGACAAAATCGTGTATGGTGAAAATGGTGAAAGGATGGTGATAAGTATATACATGACAAAAACTATTATATACATCACAAAGATACAATTAAAATACAGTGGATTTAATATTTTCGAAATATTCTCTGCTTTACTTTGATCATAAATGTATTTTCACTTTCCTTCAAACTATTTTTATGACAACTCTCCTTTTCCCGAACACCATACAATTACACCAGATTTATCTTACAAATGTGAGGGAAAAAACGAATGCTTTATGCCGTCCGGGCCGGGTTCAAGTAAACAAATCGTTCAAGTGAACAAAGTAGGGACAGACCTGCGGATGGACGAGCTTGTTGACACGCCCCTTTCCTCATAGTTTTGTGAAGTGCTCCGACTAATTTTTGTGAACCACCAACTTTTGAAGTCACCACATCTCTGCCAACCTGGACCATTCTTCTCTTTATCTTACGACACGTTGCCTATTCATCTCCTCTGCTGCATCTTCAACGTCCAAGTCCCTGTCGCTGTCCTCGACTCCATCGTTCCTCCCCCCGTTACCTTGGACACCCTCCTGTATTCTCATCATTCCGTCGCCTACATACCCTTCCTCATCTTCCTCCCGTCAGTGTATCTGCCTCCATCCATCCCTTCATTCACTCCCCGCTTCTAATGCGGCTACTTCCTGGACTTCTTCCTTACCCATCCCAACACATCGTCGACACCTACCCGACACGTCACCTTCACTCCCGTTTCCGTCCGTTCCCGTCTCATCCACAATCCATGTCCTCTCCCCAACGCCTGGTTACCCTCCAAACCCGTCACCACTTCCCACTTGTATGTCCCACATTCTCTTTCGCCCCAACCACAAGCGCTCATTTCCACCCTTTCGTATTCCAAATCTATAGTCTTTACTTCCACAGGTGTCCACTATCACCGCGGGTAAGCCTTCCACATTCTCTTTCGCTCCCAACCACAACTCTCATTTCCCACCCTTTCATATTCCATCTCCACGGTCTTCACACCCATTGGTCTCCACTCTCACCGCGGGTAAAGCACGCTCTCACAGCCGCCGACTTCCGCTCCCACCATGCCTACATGATAAATTTCCTCCCCATGGTTCCACCTGCCACTCTTCACCTCCCCTTCCCCTACCACTTCCCCGCCCCAACCCCACGCTCTCCCCCACCCCCCGCTCGGCGCGTCCGGGCTGTCGATCAACCCGCTCGGCCGTGGCAGCCCAAGGGGCCGCGAGGGGCGGTGGGCCGTGGTTGGGCGAGGGTCCCCGCGGGCGTGAGGAGCGGCGAGCGGGCCAGGGGGCGAGGGTGTCGCCAGGCAAGGGAACGGGGGCGGGCGGCAAGTGTTGCTCTGTCCAATTATGACGCTCGCCCGCCCGCAGGTGTGTCAGATAATTAGCGAATTAACGCAATTAACAAGGCCCCCGACGGGGGCGCGAGGCGGCGGGGGCGGCGCGGGCTGAGGGACCTTGAGGACGTGGTTCGCACGCAGAGGGGGCAAGGGCGCTGCAAGGGGGGAGTGCGCTCGTGTCCGCAGGGATGCACGTGACGAGGTGGCTTGGAGGAGGAGGAGTTGGGCGCAATGTGCGGCAGAGCCTCGTTGGAGGATGAAAGTGTGGAGGCTCGTAGGAGGATGATTGAAGTAAAGGCGTAGTTGAGAAGTTTGAAATACTCTATGTTGAATGAAAAATAGAGAAATTTCACCATATCTGCGGCACCATTAAAAACAGGCAGTGTTTGCAAAGACTGTCTATATTGAAATTGTACAAAGTAATGGAAGTGTCTTGTGCTGCGAATAAAAGTAAAAACATGATTCTGAATTAAAATTTACAATGAGATTTTGAGATCATCCTAATAGTAACAGGAAGACGTAGATTGAAAAAAACAGCCCATCCAGGATAACGTTGTAATTTACAATCCGAAAAGTATCAGAATATAGAAATAAATAAAAATACTATACAACAATATCGGAAAACAATAAGTAAAGTTGAAACAGCATCATTATATTTTGTGTCTCTTTAATTTGGCTGATGGGATAAGACGTCAGGAGATGATGAGAGTATAGGAAGGGTAGTCCCAGGAAGTCCCCGGCAACTACAGTAAACAGGCTGAGCGAGATATTCGTAAGAGTTGTCGGAACTCAAAATAAAAGTCACAAATTCCAGAACTAGTAGTCTTTAAAATCCACACTATAAAATATTTTCAAATATTATGCTGATAGTGATTATTACAATCGAAAATTAAATTATTATTTATTGAGAGCTTATCTTCTCTATTACAATTTTCTCAATTGCACGTATTCCGCTCGTAGAGTTGGAAGGCTAGAGGTACTGGCAGTGTCACATGAGTCACTGCGAGAAATATTCTTTGGACTACACGCACCGAGAGATTAGAAAATGGCAGAAAAAGTGGAGAAGAGTGAAGATGAACTAGAAAATCCAAACGATAGAGACCGTCCATACGTAGACTGTATTAGGATAAGCTACACGTCGCTCATTGAGTCGAAGAAGGGCGAGGAAGAGAAGAGAGAGGGAATAGGACGGGAAGGGACAGGAGCACAGAAGAGGAGCCGCGGCGTGACTCGAGGGCCGTCCTCCCGGGCCCGTCCGTCCGTCCTCTCCCTCCGTCCCCTCCCTGGGGCCGCCCGTCCCCTCCTCTGCGTCCGTGCTCGCGCCGAGCAATTGCCTCGTGACTTAATCAGCATTGGATGATCCGCAGCGGAGGACGTTCTCTGGCCGGGGCGGTGCCTAGGCGGACCTCGCACCTCCGCTTGGTAACTAACAACGAAGTACTTGTAACGCGAAGTACTGTTTGAAAATGTAATACTTCCGAGAGATCTTTGAGCCACACACAAATCTATTGGTCAGATTGCTTCGTATCAATTGTAGCACCCACTGAGTGGAAGTCTGTACACAGAAAACAAAGTACATAAGAAATTAATTTCTGAAATCCCATTTCTAAATTTGGTTAAAGGTTTCAACAAATCTCAAATGAAGCAATAAGAGACAAACTAGGTGTCGCCAGGAAGAATTCGAAAATGTGTCTTAGAATCTAATTTCGAATTTTTGTATCAAAGAAATTACGAGGAAGAGAAGATGAGATCGTACCTGGAAATTTAGGAGAAAAATGAAATTCAGTAGACATGTTTCAGATTTGAATGAGACATAATTTCATGAGACAATATAATAAGTAGTGCACCTTTTTCTGCTTCATTATCTTCCTTTAACTATATCTGATGCGACTTTATGAAAACATAAAGAGATTTTCAAATTCACTTCAAAATACAATCTCCGTGAAAGTTGAATAAACAGAATTGTCGCATAAATATGTATGTTGAAAAGTGACAGAAAGATGACTTTGTTTGTAAACAGTTGTTCTTGAAATCGATATCATACTTCCATTTAAACATAGTATTGTGAAAGTTAAGATAAATATAAATGTACAATTGAATTATTTCTATTTGCTCGCATTAAGGGAGATAAAAGTAGGATTTGAGGGGAGTTTGTGTTAGGTATTGTTAGGTGATTCAGTTAAGTGCGCCTTTTGTTTCCAATAATAATTTTACAATGAATTACATTTGTATTTATAGATTATTTGTTAGTGTAGATCTAGATTGTTCCAAGATTTTATATTACATGGTGTGTACATTTTAATATCTCATTCTTGCTTACCTTATACTATAACTTTTCAACTTCAAAATGAGACCAAACAATTTCAAATTGGGCACTAACACACTCAAAATTAGAATAAACACGAGCAGATTGGGATTAAACACAAGCAATTTGAAACATAAAAATTTCAAATTGAGAAAAAAAAGTCTTGCATCGGCAAGACTTTTATTTCTTGTTAACAAAACAAACCTTTATTTCTCCATGTAAGGGTAAGATAATTGAGTTATAATGATTTACATAACGAATAAGGGAGCTGAGAGGAACAAAGTACAAATTTGTGCAGTATATAATTATAATGCAGACTGAAGAGGGCTCGCTAATTCACTTGGAGTGAAGAGATCTACTGCATGTCGGTGGGTAAATAGTCAGACGAAATACCACGACAACGCGGTGGACGAAGAAGAGTGAACACAGGGATTTTAAGATTCAGTACATAGGGGAAAATCCCAGAATCATATTAAAAGAACTGAATCATAAATTTGAAGATCAGTGTCAAGTTATTGTTTCTACCAAATGTTTGCGTCAACATTCCGATGGCCTTGTGTTTACTATAAAAGACATTCGTAGAGAGCCCGAAAAAAAACAGCGATGTAAATAAAACAAAACGATGTGAAAATGTGCTACAGCTTTTAAATTATCGGGCAGATAATATCCCTAAATGGTTGTAACCTGATTTTTATGTACTTTCCTATTTCAATCTGTTAAGCCTCAATATGGAAGTGGTTGGTCTCGATTTGAATGTGTTTATCCCAATTTGAAATTGTTTCGTCCCAGCTTGATTTTGTTTGTTCCCAATCTGAAATTGTTTGGTCTCAATTTGAATTTGAAAAAGTATAGATAATGCACGCTACTCATCAAATTTTTGAGAAACAATTAAATTTTCCTTCCATGAAATATGTATTTGCCTATAATTATTGGTTTAGATCTGTACCTGGTGTTCTTTCTTCATGTCAACAGCCTGATCTATATTAATAAACTTCTATGAAACACTTTGAGAATACAAAAACTTCATAGCATTGTTGATTTACTTTTACGATCAAAGATAACGATATGTACCATCATAAATCATTTATACTCTTTAATTTAACAGCAGTCAATCTTGTTACTACGTTCGTAATGATTTTCTTCTTCTGAGAAATAAGCTTTTTTGTCTCTAAACTCTTTTTCTCAGAAAAATCAGTTATTTCGAATTGCTCACTTCAAATGTATAGCTAGAAGATAAGCCCCGGTCATAAAAAGCACATTTTAACTGAACTAAAAGGCTCGACGTTCTTTCGATAACGACGTCTCCCGTCAAATTATCTTAATGTATTTAATATAGTAAAGATATATTTTAATGAAGTAACTTATAATGAATGAATCCTTTGGCTTTAATTGATGATGGAGCGGATCCTATATTATAATTTTAACCGTCTGAATTTGGCTCAGAGCCAGCATTACTGCTGTGTGTGCAGCAACTGGTTCTAGGGTTCGATGCTGCACGGGGGCATATTTTCAACACTAGCTTGATAGCTACGTAAAACTTAACCGCTCTCTGGAAGAGAATTCTAGTAGTCGTCTGCTTTGATTGGTAGTTTTCCGCGGTTTCTCTGAATCAATACCAGACGAATGCCGGAGCAGTACCCTACCAAATAGGTCTCGAATCGTAAACAATGTTCCTTCCTCTTCATTGTCCTATCCCCTCCCCTTACACGCACACACTTGCGCGCACTCCCCTTGTCGGGAGACAAGTTGGCGGCTTAGAGCTCGTCGCGGATGGGCGACGCCCCGGGGAGACACCTGTGTGAGTGAATCACCAGCAAGCCGGACATTTGAGTCGACGCCGATGTCCCCATCTAGTTAGGAAGGAACGCAACCATCTCCTGGGATAAAAAATTTACTTCACTAACAGGAATAATGACCATAACAGTTAAGATAAGATAAATTTATTAAAACTGCAATTGGGAATAACCCGGTTGGAGCTAATTACAAAAACATAAAAATACACAGTCTCTCAGTAACATATAATACTTATACCAATAATAATAATAAGATAATATAACTAACAAATTATATAATTATTGTAGCCATAATAATAATAATAATAATAATGGTAAAATAATAAAATAATGGTAAAATTAATGATAATAATGTAAAAACTGACTTTCATTAAACATTAAATTACATTGTGAGAAAAAGAAACTTCTATAATCTAACCCCGCACTGAATGTTTATACAATTCGAATCACTCTGCGCTTCACTGCACTTCACTTCACTAAGACCTATAAAACATTTCCTTCTTTATTTGTCTGCTATACACTGCACGACACCTCACTTCACAATAGAACACTTATGCATCGCTATATAACCTACTATTCCCCCTCATTTACTTAATTTCTAAATTAATCCTAATTTAATTTCCTAAACTGTTGAACGCTTTGAGGAACAGTTGATGCGTCCAGAAATATCAATCGCATAATTAACGTTAGTTTTTAATTGGTTATTAACTTAGTTATTCACCTAATGAGACTGCCGCCCTTTCCGTCTCTTTGCCTTCCCTGGGCGCTTTTTCGAGCCGTGCGTCGTCTCCCTCGTGTGCGTGTCCCGCGGCGCCGCTTGCGCCATCCCGCGCACGCTGCCACCCTCGCAACGCACTCGCGCCGTCGCACCTTTGCCCCTTGTCCGCGGCGACAGCCCGCTCGCTCTCTGCGCCCGCCGCGCGGCTTTTTCGCAGGCGCTGCAGTTAATTACCCTGTCAGGAGACCGCGGCTTGCCTGCTCGCTGCGTCCCGGGCGCGACTGGGTCGTGACACTCCCGCGCCGACCTACTTCATTCACCTCAGCTCCGCTCTGCTCCGTTGGATCCCGCCCAGAACTACCCGTCCCCAGTACGCGCCACCACACCCCGACAGTTTCCAGCCACCCACATGGTCGTACAATCAGCCACCCAACCGGACAGCCACCCAGATATCCACTTGTCAGCCTGCCCACCCGGACACCTACCCCAGCATCCACCTGACCCCCCCGAGCACCCATCCGGGCACCCACCCGGGCTACCCACCCGGGCACCCATCCGGGACATCCACCAGGACTACCCACCCGGACACCCACCCGGACACCCACCCGGACACCCACCCGGACACCCACCCGGACACCCACCCGGACACCCACCCGGACACCCACCCGGACACCCACCCGGACACCCACCGGACACCCACCCGGACACCCACCCGGACACCCACCCGAACACCCACCCGGACACTAGTCCGGGCAGCCATTCGGACACTCGCCCGGACTCTCAGCCGGGCACCCACTTTCACACCCAACCTGATCATTACCCAGCCATCGATCCGGACACCCTCCTGAACATCCACCCTAGCATCCATTCGGCGATTACCCAGACATCCACCGTAACGTCCAACCAGGACATCCACCCACTCTAACAGTCCATCCCGGGACCCTCACACCCGTGCGGAGCCTCACTCGGGCACCTCCTCTGACACTCATCTGGCCACTTACTCGTAAACCTATGTAGCTGGCCACCCACGCGGTCTGCCACCCTGTCACTCATCCGGTCCTATCTATCCACTCTGAACTTTGGGGCTTCAATCTTTATCGCTCTATACACCAACATTCCTTTTCAGCCTTTCTCTAGCTTTCCGCTTCCCGCCAATCCGTTGCGTTTCACCTCACTCCGCCCTCTGCGCCACATTTTACTTGAAACGTTTTGTAGATACATAGAAACTTAAGTCAGTAATAATTCATCTTTTAACAATTTTTAGAGGATTAATTTTGACAAATTATTAATTTCCAAATCGCCCCTTGTTTGTACATCAATTACGTTTTATTCGATCTCTGTTCTCTCTCGTACGACGTAATAGAGAAAAACCTTTTATTTCTCATCATATCACAAATTTTATCTTTCCATACTCATGAACAATTGTACCAAGTCCATCCTGTCAACCTTCCTTCTTTTCTCATATCCAACTGTCCACATTTATTCTCTGACTGACACTTGTCTCTACCTGTCCTTTTCACCCTGTATCCACGTCCTGAAACGACTGACATCACACACTTTGCGGAAGAATTTACATTAATGTGCTTCCTTAATGTCACTCACCATGTTTTTTGTCTTGAATTCTGTGATGAACTGTGGACCACAAATAACATGAATGCTATTTATGAATAATAACTTAAAAATTGTTTATCATTATAGTGTTATCTTTTAAAATGAATCTACAGAAAGGAGTTGCCTTCAAATTGAAACGATTTTCTACAATTTTAGATAATTTATCAACTTAGTTTGGTTGACATTTTGTGTAAGGTGTCACGGTTCCTTTGGTTCCTTTTATGATTCATTATTTCTCGTGATTTTCAAGTTTATGCTGACATGGTTCCCTTGAATCACAGGTTCAGAGTTCGAGAATCATTTTGCTGGTATTCATTAATTTTCTAAGATAAAGCGTAGATATATATCGTATAATCAAAGTTTTGACAGGAAAAAAGCAGAGGCAAATAGGACAAATAACATCAGGTGAACGAGGAGAATTAGTTACGTTTTGTGGTATAGTGACTGCCACCGGCGCTGCTATTGCTCCTGTGTACGTAGTCCCACGCCGTCCTTTCAAAGAATATGTTTTAAATGGTACTCTGGAGAGAAGTTTTAAATTCCAAATTTTAAACAAACGTTACATATATTAGAATGTCACAGATTGTATGGCCAATAATGTAGTCACAATAAAAAGTTTCTTTTTCGTTAAATATTTGTAACTGATTACCCTTCTCAAAGTTTGTATTCTTCGTAAGTGCCCCATCTACTGTATCAAAGTGCCCCTTAGGTGGGGCAGAATGATACGAAACTCATTTTTTACTAAAAAGATATATTCTGATTATCTTCTAATTTTAATAATTCCTTTGGGTTGCTTTATAAATACTGATTAGTTATGCCATTAATACAACTAAAATTAATATTTAATTTATTTTTGATATGTATAATAAATGTTTAATTTCTCTGTATCCGTCTACCTCACTTCCCCCTATACGGAGTAATATACGTAGTATAGGGAAAGTCATGTAATACAGGGAGCAAAAACGGCGGATTTTCGGCAGAAAAAACTCATTGCCGGGCACTGATAACAAAAAAGTGAATAAATTCAGTTGTTAAATTAAGAAACAAATCCCCTAACACGTGTTGTAGCCAGAATCCCTCTTTTGTGGGTCCTTGATACCGAAAAACCAATTGAAAGCAAAACGTCCGCATGTCTGTCCGTCCGCCCGTCCGTCCGCCCGTCCGTCTGGCCGTCCGTCTGGCCGTCCGTCTGGCCGTCCGTCTGGCCGTCCGTCTGGCCGTCCCGTCTGGCCGTCCGTCTGGCCGTCCGTCTGGCCGTCCGTCTGGCCGTCCGTCTGGCCGTCTGTCAGTCTGTCAGTCCGGCTGTCCGGCTGTCCGTCTGTCTGTCCGGCTGTCCGTCTGTCCGTCCGGCTTGTCCGTCGGCTGTCCGTCCATCCGTCCGTCCGTCTGTGAATGCTGCTAGCGCCTAAACCATACGCAGGATTTTTTTTCAAATCGAAGAAACATCTGTTGATCTGGCTCTAGTAGAAGCTTTGGGATTTTGAAAAGATCTATAAAATTTTGGAGTACTTTACATGAACCTCTCGGATATTTTCAACACTTTCCTCAAAAAAAGGGCTCTAATATTTACTTTCCGTATACATACGTATATACGGAGTAATGTACGTAGTATAGTGAAAGTTATGTAATGCTGCGCGAAAAAATGGTGAATTTTCGGCGGAAAAAATTCATTGTCGAGCGCTGATAAAGAAAAAAGTGGATAAAACCAATTGCTAAATTAAGAAAAAAATGCCACAAGACGTGGTGTAGCCAGAATCCCTCTTTGTGGGTCCTTGATACCGAAAAACCAATTGAAAAGAAAACGTCCGTCGGTCCGAACGCTACTGTGAACACTACTACTGTGAACACACGATCGATTTGGTTTGATTCAAAGCTTTGAGATTTTGAAGATGATTTCTCAAAATTTGGGGGTACTTTACGTGAAGCTCCCCGGACATTATCAAAATTTTCTCAAAAACGGCTCCAAATTTTTTCTTTAAATTTCTTGTTAGAATAGAGTTAAATACACTTATGAAGTTGGCATAGGTCCGATTTTCACGGACAACTATGAATTTTTCGAATATTGTGAAAGTTTGAATTTTTTCGGCGTCTTCCTACAAGTACAAAATTGAAGAAGAGATTTTTCCTTCAAATGAAATTTGTTCTCCGAACTTAGTTCTTTCTTTAAGGTCATGTGCATTGTTTTGAAAATTTTAGTAGTTTTCGCGCAATATTGCGTGCAATATGTACAATTTGAAAAAATTACAGAAACTAGATTTTCTAAAAAACGACTCCAATTTCTTCTTTAAATTTTTTTGGTAAGAACTGGTGCAAAATGTACTCTATGAGATGACATAAACGCAATACTTGCTCTAATTTTGTTTTTTCAAAAATTACAAAAATGTAATATTTTTGACATGTTTCTCACGTTGTTAATGTTTACATTAGTGGCGATATGTTCACATTATTATATTTATGAGTACATGCGCTTTAAATAATGTCAAATAAAGTTTCTCAAGAAATTCCGCATTTTCCGGAAACGCTCAAACGCCATTTTCTCGAAAATGGCTTTACATTTTTTCTTCGAACATTTCGAACTGATAGCGCAAATTGCACTCTTGCGTATGACACGAAGTTCATTTTGAGATATTTTTTGGTTTTTTTAAAATTACATAAATGTAATTGTTTTGAAAGATCTCTCACATTGTTAATATGCACATTTCCAATAAATTGTAAACACTATTGTATCTGTTAGTTAAAGTGCTTTAAAATTATTTTAAAGGAAGCTTTTTGAAAACAAAAAATTTCTGTGAAAACGAGCTTTGAATTTCGAATTTATAATATCTCTTAAACGCCATTTTCTTAAAAACTGCTCCAAGTTTATCAACAGAAATTGCCAATTAGATCGAGATTTTACTGTTCTTTAATATTCTTAAAATAATATTTCCGTTTTCCTATTAAGAAACGGAAAAATTATGAAAATTTTAAAAAAAATTTAGTTTAGGCGGCGATAGATGGTAGCATGGCAAGAGTATGTGGCAAGTCCGAATAGCTAGCTGAGTCCAAAGGAAATAGAAAACTAATACGGTAAATTCTGTGACATTCTGTAACACCATTAGTTTCTATAAAAATACTGCTATCTGTAACATATTGAGTAGTATTTGTTTAAAAAATTGACAAGTTGTTTTTTAGTATTAAAATGGGTTTGAGGAGTGATAGCCCACCCCAGTAATAAATGTTCAAGTAGCATGGGTTTATGAAATAGTTATTTTAAATATTTATATTTATGGGGTTAAAATTATGAACTTTACTATCTCAACTGGTTTTTCAGTGTTAAAATGGGGAGGGGGCTAAGTGTTCAATAATAAACGTGTAAATAGCTTATACTTATGAAATAGAGTTTTGTAAAAAGTATATTTATTGCGTTAACATTATGAATTTTACTAGAGACGACTAGTACGTAGAAAGATTCAGTTTATGGAGTCGATTTCTCTCTAATCAACTGAATCAGTCATTCAAAGGAACCGTGCGACCCTAAACTGAGGATTTACTCTTAATTTTTTCGATTATTTACGTTTACTTTAACTGTTTCTCTTAAGAATTATATTAATATTACACATTCTTAATTTTTAAAAATGCAATTTTCACTTAACATTTTAATGAAAAAGTCGTATTTTACGCACCAAAGATGTTTCTCCAACGTACTTGACTCGTTTCTCTTTAAAGGGAGATAGTCGTTACAAATCAATGTCTTTAATGCTAAAACCAATATTCTAAAGCTATGCGAAGTCAGTGATTAAAAGCAGAGGTGAGATACACAGAAATTCGCAGTGTGTTATCATCATAATGAGAAATCGCTTTGTTGGGCATTCCGAGAACTAATCAGCTACGATGTTTATACGTTTCGATTGCTACTTTACGTAAAGGAAATCAAATACCCTTTGAGTGGAACTCTCACGCTTGGGTGGCGAACGAGATACTATTAGGCTACACAATGTTTTCATTTTTATGTTAGTTTGCTAAAATAGTCACGATTTGCAGTGTACCTATCAGTAATGGATGTTAGATTAACGAGGTTTGAGTATTGTCAACCATTTCATTTTTAGATTAGTTACACTTTTTCGAAATCCATCTGGAAAATATACGAACTTTCATTGCTAGTTCTCTGGGTGCGTGTTGGAGGGGCTATAAAAGTCTAGTGAAGTGCACTAAATGTCCATAACGAAATCACAGCAGACGAGGATTTCCATGCTTGTCCATAGCCGATACATGTTCGATGTTATAAAACGCGTGCATTTGCTCACTTGTCGGTCGCTGCTTTTCAGTGATGCTTCATCCCACAGAGTTGAATATGCAACGTCGGAGAAAGAAGAAGCCAAAGGGAGAAAATTCAAAGGATAATTGCCAAGCCACTAAAACAAGCTATCGTCCGATCGATGCCTAGTGATTAAAAATGCACTCTGACACAGCTTTGTGCGCGTGTCTTTGAAGTACCCCGCTCGATGTGCATTGGACCGGGTGATGACAAGGAATAAGTAAGTAGTGGTGAATAACTTAGCGGCTATTTACCGATACCAGAGAGCAAACGATATTTCTGTTTAGTGGTAAATTTAAACCAGCAAGCTATTATAGCGAGAGCACGGCAGACGGATCACGGACCGCAACTTCCTAGAGTGCTGCTAGCTTACAAAGGTGCGTTTTAAGAGCTCAATTATTAACGCTGGATGTGAATGGTGACATTTCGAAGCTAAAACATACTAATACTCTTAAGTTGCTGTTATATGCTATAATAGCAGTAAAGACGGTTTAGTACCAAGAAACGATCCAAAATCCCGTAAATGTTCTACTGCTCAATAGAAAATTACCCCAGTCCTGCCTCATGGTTTGCGACTAAAAATAGAATGGCAACGCAGGACAAACGATACAGTGATTTGAATGATCATTCATTAACATGATCTTTCCAATGGAGAACTATTGTATTCAACTTATGAAGTTACCCAAACATCACGAGGAGTGATATTATTAACGACTATGAAATTAGTGGAAGTGCAAAGCCATGAAACTACCAATGTAGTTGATATCACTGATATTTTTGCTTTACAAAAATATTTTTGTTCTACAAGTTTCTCAATTCGACAACCACGAATCTAGATTCCAGTAATTTTATAACTTGCGTTCGGTCTTCTTTCGTGGCGACCCAGCGAACTCCCGCGAGGACGGTTCTCGGCGGCGAGAACGATCTCGGAAATTACGAGAACTTCTAAAGAAAATATCTGTGCTCGATGGACTCCCAAGTCCGCAGTGTATGAACCACCGACTGCGCCACCTCTGCGCCCGATAACCAGCGAACGAATCCCGGGGAAAAGAAGCGGACTCGACGGAAAGAAACACGGCGCATTGGAGATTCTGGCGAGATTTCAGTAAAACTCGCCTGGACGCTGAAGGTGGCGGGGGTGGAGCGGGAGCGCGGGCTGTGCGAGGGGGCCTATCTCTGTATTGGAAGTTCCGAGCGGGTTCGGGGAAACGTTAATTAACTTATCCGACGCGAGTCGAACCTCCAAACTTATCTTCTCCGACCGCCATCATTCTTCGGGGAGGGCGGAGCGGGGGCGGCGAGGGCAGAGACTGTGGCGGGGGCGCGCGCGGAGCCGTGGGGTAGTGTGGGTGTAGACGAGGATGGGAGCAGTGGATGAAGTGATGGGGAGTTGCGGGAAGGAAATAGTGTGGGTGTAGATGGTAGAGATGAGGATGGGAGCAGTGGATGAGGTGATGGGGAGTTGCGGGAAGGAAAGTGTAAGGATTTTCAGGTTGTGGAATAACAGACAGTCGCATGGTATGAGGATGTGGATGTGACCGAGGGCTAGATCTACGTTTTTTTAAGAACGTGAGTTCAAGGTTTGTGAGTGGTCGTGGAATGGCCTGGACCCTGTGAGTATGGCAAAGAGTGGGGGTGTGATGCACAAGTATGTTGGGAGTTGGGAAGCGATGTTGCATCACAGGCCTCGTGACGTGAAAGTAGGGGCATTGACGTTTAGACGATAACGTTTAAGAGTGAGAGTCTTAGGATGAAAGTTGCAGCGTGGGTATACTGGCATGGATTTAGTTGTAAATGTGGGAAGCATGGGCCGTGGTGTAATGTGGCCGTCCTGACGTGGGTGTTGTAGCGTGGATTTAGGATGAGGGTGTGAATTAGGTGTCAGGGGGATGTAGAATATATGTGGTGGGTAGGATGTGGGCGTTGAGTGTGAATCAAGGTGTTGGGTGTATGTGTGACTATGGTGTGGGGCTGTGTGTAGGTGTGGGGTTTGGGCATGGGGTCTGAGAGTATGGCATAAGTTGGATGCGGGATCTGACAAAGTGGGAGGGATCTGACAAAAAAACTGTGAATGTAAGGTGGGTTGGGTATAAGGGCTGTGTGGTGATGAGAGCAATGTGGGAGTGGGGTATGCGCGTGAGTGCACGGGTTTGGGTACGGACAGCAGAATGACGAGCTCCTCTTGCTGGCTGTGCGCTGCGGATTCGTTCCAATTTATACGAGTCGCTTTTGCGGCGAACTTCCTTTTTCTCCTCTCGCTCGGATCCAAAGGGCTGTTTCGGTGCCTCGGATTGTTTTCGAGTCCTCCCAAAACAGAAACAACTCGCAGCAGATGGCGTAAAAGCATCCAATGCGAAAGTTAGTCTTGAGAAGAAACTGCCGGGCAAAATAATAGAGACGAGAAATTCGGGGTGACATCCTTCTTAGAAAGTGTGCGAGAAAACCGATGCAAAGTCGCATCTGTTTTTCTGTAGTTTGTTGCAAATGCCGGAGAATAATAATCACAGATATGAGATCGCTTCTTGTAGAAGAAACTACATATGTATGTCGAGACTATGGACACGTTTTGCGATGCTAATGTCCCAGTAGATACCGTAGCAAAACATTTCCTTCGTATTGAGGTTAAAAAGTTCTGCATTATAGAAAGAAACTAAAATTTTTGTTAGCACATTGTTGGTAAAACAGGAACGTAATTTCATGATTTTATAAAATGGAACTAATAGTACGTTGGGATATGTTTCCTCAATATATTGATTGCGATGTTAAAGAAGAAGAAGAAATATTCCAAAATACTCAGTTATGTAAAGTTGAACCAAGTGAAATTTACAATGTTAACCAAGTTCCCCAATTCGTCAATTTTAGTTCTAAATAAACTGTTTCTTCCCCGCCTGGTCGTTAAGGCTGAAGGGTTGTAGCTGCCTCAGTTTCCTCAAGGGTCGGGGATTCGAATCTCGTCTCGAGATTGGATGTTTGTTGTTGTTTTTTTGTGTTGTCCTTACGTCTTATCCCTATAGTTCCTCCTACACTATAAAAATCACAGTTGTCGCTCTATGACCAAAATGGAAATCGACCTAAAATATCCTGTTTCTATCTGTGGATCATAATTACATATGTTGTTTCTCTCAGTTAACACATTACCACAATATTACCTAGAGTTTCATTTAACAACACCTTAAAGTAAGTTTTTTAGTGTTGCACTAATTACGATGCTTGGAAAGGATCCGTAAAAAGTATATCCGGATCCAGGAATATTGTTGTAAAAGGATCCGTATCCAGGAATATCAGAAATTATTTGAACAATAACTTTAAAATATTTACATATGATAAATTATTGATGTATAGTAACATTAAACTAACATCCTCTGTAAGTTTGTCAGGAATTGTAACAAAGGTGGAGAGTTGAAGTCTCATGCTAGAATCTATATATATATATATATATATATATTTCGAAACTAAATTACAAATTTCAATACCAATTTAAACACGTGTAAACTTCCAACATGTTTTGAAACAACAAACATTGGAAAGTAACATTTCGCTGACCATATTAACTAATTATTCCTAGCATTTCGCCGCAGAAACACGTCAGGACTCATAAATCAATTCAACTCAACAAACTAGAGAACTTATAGACGCAGAGCGCAGTGTATTTAGCTACAAGACCTGCGCAGAACTGTGACGAGATGCTACAATCGCAGCGATGGTGAGTATGCCAGAAGGTCATGAACAGCACAGACTGTAAAATGATTAAACACGTGCAACACACATCAAGGTGAGAGAAGGTAGTGTAATTGAAGACTGGCGTTTGATTCGACGAAATTATATCGACGGAATTATAGATGAGTGTGATAGAGTAAAGCAGGTACGTCAAACCGCGCCCGCACGAGCTATTTGCCCGCCTGGGGAGCAGGACGCACCCACTGGCAGGGGCGTTTTCTCCTGACGCCGCACTCATTTCCCCTTAAAATCCAGAAAGGGAGACAATGTGCACAAGCTGGGGCAGCGCGAGTCCATGAATAATGGCTTCATACGAAAATATGTTTGCTAGATCTTTTCTATCAACCGAGAATTCTCTTATATTTAGTCTTCACTACTTATTGCTCTCCAATGTTTATTTTCTTACTAAATTCTCCCTTGTATAAACATCTTTGCTAAGTGAGTGGAGTATGTTTGAATGGCGAATTCTTTCCTGTTTTTGTTTTGCGTTGTGATATTAAGTCATTCAGTTATTTGTTTCATTTAGTGACAATGTTAAATAAATTAGCAAGTTTCTATAAGGTAACAATGGTCGCTTACGGACGGACAGCGCTTTTAACAGACAAGAATATTTGTCCGTTAAACCTTCTTACCTGAACGTTGAAAGTTCACGCTTTTATATCATTCTTAAGAAAACAGGATTACAAGATCAAAATACTTTTAATTCCATTTTCTCTTTCTTGTATACATACGTATATACAGAGTAATATACGTAGTATAGGGAAAGTTATTTAATGTTGCGCGAAAAACGGCAAATTTTTGGCAGGAAAACTTCATTGCCGGGCCCTGAAAACGAAAACGTGCATAAAACCAATTGCTAAATTCGGGAAAAAAATCCCCTAAAACGTGGTGTAGCCAGAATCCCAGTTTTGTAGGTCCTTGATACCGAAAAACCAATTGAAAGGACTTCGTAAGTCTGTTTGCCCGTCTGTAAACACCACTAGCGCCTAAACATCTTGTAGATTTTTTCCAAATTGAATAAAGCCCCGTCCATCTGGCTCTAGTCGAAGCTTTGAGATTTTGAAAAACTTTCTTCAGAATTTGGAGGTACTTTACATGAATCCCCCTGGACATTTTCAAAATTTTCTCAAAAAGGCTCCATTTTTGTTCTTTAAATTTCTTGTAAGAATAGATTAAAATACACTAAGGTGGCATAGGTCCGATTTTCACGATTAACTCTAAATTTTCGAAAATTGCAATAGTTTTGATTTTTTTCAGCATCTTCCTCCAACTACAAAATTGAAGACAATGATTCTTCCTTAAAATAAAATTTGTTCTATGAAGTAAGTTCTTTCATTAAGGTCATGTACATTTTTTTGAAAATTTTAGTAGTTTTCGCGCAATATTGCGTGCAACATGAGCAATTGTAAACTAGTGGTGCTACAGAATGGCACGGACTTCCCCGCAATTGCTTTTTATTTCCTTGGGTCTCGGCCACCTATTCATACTTGCCACATACTCTTGCCAGCTGCCATCTATCGCCGCTCACACTACTTTTTTTGACATTTTCTTAATTTTTTGCTTTCCTAGTGGTAGAACGAAATATTAATTTTAGAATATTAAACAACACTAAAACCTCGACCAAAATGTCAATTTTCTTCGACAAATTTGGAGCCGTGTTTAAGAAAATGGCGTTTAAATGCGACTAAAAATGCCAAATTTGAAGCTCTTTTTCACAGAAAATGTGTGAGTTTTCGAAAAAACGACGAGGACGTGTAAAAGACTATAGAGAAGGAGAACTGGAAACGTAAAATTCAGATGACCGAAGTGATAGTCCAGCGTTTGTGGAAGAAGGAGTAAACCTAGTTTAGCTAACACCGACACAGAATGCGGCTGTGTGCGGCAGCAGTAAGATTGACTCCGAGGAAGCCGCCGAGACCTGCGAAGCCGTTCCCCGCTCTGAACGCCATTCGCCATTCGCGCGGCAGAGAAATGAACGCGTAAAACTCGGGGCCCGAGCTAAATAATATAATATAGTTTAGCCAGTTTAATATAGTGCGGTTGCGGTGCTGGCTTATGGGGACTGGGTAGTGCGGCGGAAAGCGGGGGAGGGGGCGCTGGGGTACCGAGGAACAGGAGGGCGGTAGGAATGTTTGGGGGTACGGTGGGCACCGCGGCTTCGACAGCGGCGGGAGATGGCGGATGTGGTGGCGGGCAGCGGGGCGCGGCGGGGCGCAGATTTACATTAATTACAAGATAAAATAATATTAAACGTATTAACTCAATTTGGAGATCAGATTTAACAGATTTAACTCAATTAAGTGACGCAATTTAAAATATATTTAAATGCTTAAATAATATTAAGCGCAATTATACTTTTCATGATTCTAATCAGCAACGATTGTGAATAGAGCCCCGAGCTTAAGATTGTGTCAGTATAATTTATAAGTACATTTTGTAAGTGCAAACACATTTTATTTCATTTACAACTTTCTTCATATAATCCAAATTTTCTGAAAAATAAATATCAGCAAACCGTTCTTTATGACTGAGTTTGCAATCTTACCTCTTTCAACTATGAAAAATATGACATTCTGAACTTCATTAGTAGTTTTCTCCTTTTCTTTTAATCTTAATTTATTTTTCTCTCCATTAATTTGTGATAACTATTTCTTCATGGCTTTTGTAATTTTTCTCTCTTAATTTAATTTTGTTTTGTTCGCAATATGCTCTCGATTTTGTTGCATATTATAGAGCATATTTGAAGCATGTAGAATAAATATATCTGTATTGAATTTTTTTTATTTGCAAATTTCTTGTAAGTTATTATTTAACACAAACAACTTTGATTTACTATTGTGATAATTAATTTTTTAAATAATTGAATTTCTTACTAGTCACATGGAATTCATACATAGATACATACATATATTTGTGCCTTTTCTACCTTTGTGTTTAGTATCTTTGTACTTTCTCTACCATTCCAACATTATTTCGCTCTTATTCGTAAACCTTTTTTCCATCTACATTCATTGGATCTCATCAATCACCCTCACATCCATCTTTCATCTAATGCCTTCTCCAAATCGTGTTCGCGGTGATTTTTTTACATGCATGTGACGAGGGCAACCGGGTATATCGACCCGCACACAGATGCGTTCTCGATATATTCTCGATATCTTGTTACAGTCCGTTAGCCCAGTCGCTCGGATCCTCACTTTGCTCCCGTCTAATCCGATGGTGCGATTTGCTTAAAGGCAAAATCGGAGGTGGGGGAGTGGTGAGTTGACGTCACGAGAATTTTTCAACGGATCGTATGAGGGTGAAAATTCCTTCTTGAACTTTAGTTCTCATCACTTAATCGTAATTCTTATAAATGTGCATTTCTTCTTGTTGAATTGGAAACTTACGAACGTTAATAAATTGAGAACCCAGTGACGATTAAGAAGAAGCACGTTACTACCAAAAGATATTGACGAGAAGTAAGAATAATCATTCATAAGAATGATAATTTATATGTTAATAAAATCGTTTCTGTTTCGTTGTTTTTGCCATTATCTCGTAAATCTCTAAGATTTGAGAAGGATAAATCTGAAAAATAATTCACGAAAAATGCGTGATCTTTCTGTGGAATGTTTAGTATGTTACAAACACTTCAACTTATTTACAACCTGATTTGTGAAGTGCAAATACATTAAAAATAGTAAAGAAAAAGGGAATTAACACACACGCAGGGGTTCAAAACTCATATGCCCCCCCAACAGTGACTGCCATTGAGCTAGCTTTCGATGCAGTGACCCCGGGTTCCATTTCCAGGTGGGAGCAAAATATGTGTGTGTGTGTGTGTGTGTGTGTGTATGTGTATGTGTGTGAGTGAGTGTGAGTGTGGGATGTGGGGTGTACATAGGTATATGCATGTGTGTACGTATAATGTATTTATTATGTATAATGTATTTATTATGTATAATGTATTTATTATGTATAATGTATTTATTATGCTTATTGTATTACTTCTTAATGGTAAAAGTCTATCAACAGGTTTTAAACTGGAATCAAAAATACCATCGTATCTAACCTATCTAGAAGAAAATTTAGACCTCACTGTGCCTAATTAAATTATTTTAGTTTGTCTAGTAGGAAGCATATTTGGGTATGAACTATTTTGTTCTAGTACATGCGAATACCAACCGGGAAAATGTTAGAAGGGAATTGTCAACGTATTATGTAAATACACATTAAATATTCGATTTATTCTGTGAATATTGAAACATTAACAATTTACTAAGTGGGTTTTTCGTAAATATTGTATAATACATGATTGTTAGTGGAAATACTGATATTTAAGTGTACCTTGCGTTACATATTGTCACAATTGATTGGTAGATAGTTCGTACTACATAGATACTTTGGTAGATACTACATAAGTTCAGTAAACGCTAAAATTCTGTCTAAAATTATATTATTGAAGGAAAGGATCACTAGGGAAGACAAAATGATTATATTGTATTGTACAGTACCTACAATGTCTGCTAACGTACAGTTGAGAAAAAAATATTTCGTTAATTTGAGAATGCCAAGGCAAATTATTCGTACTTAAAAAGTGCGTGCGTTTACTCCTTGTTGCATTGAGAATTTACGAAAATGTTAAAGAATTGAATACAAAAATGTAATTTTCATTATTCTCAAATACACAAGGCACTCATTGAAACCTATGTAAAATGTTGAACTACATCCAATCGCACAGCCCTTGGGATAAAATTTCATTAGCACCCCCCCCCTCAGCCATTCGACAGGTAATTTTCATCAGGTCGTGAAGATACGGGTTCGTTGTTGAAAGCAGAATATCTGAAGATACGGAAAACTCTACCTTGTACAGTTTAGTAAAACCATGAGAAGATGAAAATTTCTCCATCAAGCGCGAGACGTCAGACACACAGACGGGTATCTGTCCATCTGCTGGCGCCTTCGGGATTCGGTTCAACTCGCGACGCACGGACCTGACGGCATGACTCATGACACCAACCGACACCATCCTAGACCAAATCCTCTCCCTTTCCCCCATATGTTTTTTGAAAACATTGAAAAGAAATTAATTAAAAAATATATGTATATAAAAAAACTATTATATTTTTCCCTTATCCCCTCCAACCCCTCCCTTCCCATCCTTTTTCCAACCTCTCTTTCCACCGTCCAAAACACCTTAAACAAAATAATTCATCCTACCTATAACTAATGCACCTATATATTTCACACTAGCTCCTCAATCTTCGCCCTTGTGTGAGGGAGTGAGGGCTAATACCTGCAGCAAGAAGACCCAGAATACCAGCTCAGGCTGAAGAGCCCCTTCGGGGGCAGGCAGCTTCACGAATCATCCCGGAAGCTGACAACCGATGCCGCTTCGATGCTTCTGACCGGGAGGTACAAAGGTTCGACCACCGCCGATGACGAATTTTCGACATTTGCTGAGCTAGGTCGTATTCAGCCTCTGTCCAGAGAAAAAATGTTGGGGCTGCCTGCGCTGATCGGCAGTTTTTCCGTGGTTTCTCCGAAAAGAAACAGACGAACGGCTAAAGCAGTTTCACGGACTGCGGATAGGCCATAGTCCGCATGCCATCTTTCCTTCCTCATTCTTGTCCCCTCTTCTCCCCTTACACACACACACACACATACACACCTGCTTTCACTACAAACCGCACATGTCAGGAATCAGGTTGGGATTTCTGTTAAAGCTTATCCTGAGAGGGGGCGACTGTCACGTAGGTGAGCGCAAGGTCTCGCCTTCCAGTAGGAGAGAACACCATCACACCACCACGGCTCCTCCTCAGTTATTCCATTTTCTACACTTACGGGACTAATGGTCTAAAGTATTTGACCGTGCCCGGAAACACAAACTACACAATTCACCCACCCACTGGATGCCGGGTGAGCGCACACGCGGGCGTGCGAAACTGTCACGTACTCCGCGCACGTGTGTGTTTGGGCCGCAGGACAACGTCGGAGGCGGCTGTTCGCCCGTGCCAGGGACCCCGGATCGATTCCCGGCGCAGATTAGAGCGCGCTGCGCGGCGGCGGAGGTGATGGTGGCGGCTGCTCACCCTTTCGGAAAATGAGCGTCATTCGCCCACTTGCGCGCTGTCCGTCGCGTCCGTCACCTCACCTCATCTCGCGCCGCAAAAGCACGCCCGCCCGCCCGCCCGCCCGCCCGCCCGCCCGCCCGCCCGGCCGACGGCCCGCCCGCCCGGCCGACGGCCCGCCCGCCCGGCCGACGGCCCGCCCACCCGGCCGACGGCCCGCCCACCCGTTCGCCCTCGCCCTCGCCCTCGCCCTCGCCCTCGCCCCCGCCCTCGCCCTCGCCCCCACCCTCGCCCTCGCCCTCGCCCTCGCCGTCGCCCTCGCCGTCGCCCTCACCCTCGCCCTCGCCTTAGCCCTCGCCTTCGCTCTCGCTCTCGCCCTCGCCCTTGCCTTCGTCATCGCCCCCGCCCCTCGCCCCCGCCCTAGCCCTCGCCGTCGCCGTCGCCCTCGCCCTCGCCGTCGCCCTCGCCGTCGCCCTCGCCCTCGCCTTAGCCCTCGCCTTCGCTCTCGCCCTCGCCCTTGCCTTCGTCATCGCCCCCGCCCTCGCCCCCGCCCTAGCCCTCCCTCGCCGCCGCCGTCGCCCTCGCCCTCGCCTTCGTCATCGCCCCCGCCCTCGCCGTCGCCTGCGCCCTCGCCCTTTCCTTCGTCATCGCCCCCGCCCTCGCCCCCGCCCTCGCCCCCACCCCTCGTCCTCGCCCTCGCCCTCGCCCTCGCCCTCGCCGTCGCCGTCACCGTCGCCGTCGCGGTCGCCCTCGCCCTCGCCCTCGCCCTCGCCCTCGCCGTCGCCCTCGCCCTCGCCCCCACCCTCGCCGTCGCCCTCGCCCTCGCCCCCAACATCGCCCTCGCCCTCGCCCTCGCCCTCGCCCTCGCCCTCGCCCTCGCCCTCGCCCTCGCCCTCGCCCTCGCCCCTCGCCCTCGCCCTCGCCCTCGCCCTCGCTCTCGCTCTCGCCCCGCCTTACCCACGCCCTCGACTAGCTGTTCACCCCGGCAGTACCAAAGCCCCGGTCCCCGCCCACGAGTCCGTCCTCGCCCGAGGAGCGCCCGCGCTCCCTCCCTCGTCCTCGCCATAGACTTTAGTCACGCATTGACATCTACATGCCACCCACACACCTCTCCTTTCCCCCTTTTTTTCTCATTTGAACTGACCGCGACCTCTTACTCCCAACCCAACCTAACGACTGCAGCCTCCTACGCAACTTGGACCTCGCCTCTGTAATGAAATGGCTATTGGCGCAGAAGATGCGATCGCTCTGCGGCGACTAGTTAGCGTGCTATCGCCCCGCTGATGGGCCGAACGTATCCTGAGGCTGTCGTTCGCAACTTGGGTGCAGTTTGCATATTACGAATGGGAGTTGCCAGTACGTGATGCCTGAGACTTGTTTGAATCAAAGTGCATTGCGAACAATTTAAGGTGTCGTCATTTTATGAGAGGTATTAATTGATGAAAATAACAAAAGTAGTGGGAATGCCCAGCATTCTGGGACATTATTCCTCTTAATGTTACTATGTAACTATTCATGTTTTGTAAAGGTGCATAACATTATTTAAATATATACAATTGATGAATAAATTACAATAAGAAAGATTCCTGCGGCCATAGTACGGTAGGATTATGTCATACATTTAGAAAAATATTAAACATATTTTTCAATATTCATAATTTCAGTTGCCTTCGGCCTCAAAAGTTTAGTTGTTTTTTTATATCCACTAACCCTTCGTTTAGGAGTTATTCAACGTTATAAATTCAACAAAAAGAAAAAGAAGCCTGATGTGCGTTGCGGGTTGCATTTACGTGAATATTTATACGAGTTTTTTTAAACAAATCCTTCATATTTTTAAAAAGTCAAAGTGCAATTCATCACATCTCCTGCAAATTCTCTTTCTTTGGAGACTTCATTTATAAAGACTGCGAGAGGAAGCCGCAAAGGGAAGTATACTATTGAAATAATATAGGAGACGATTATTGATTGTGTGCAAGTTATTTCTAGTTCGATAAACATTCGATCGCTTTATGTAACTGATGTACTTGGGAGTCTTTGCATCTTAAGTTTCCACTCGGCGGCTCTACTTTCGGGTTCCCACGCCCATGTATTATCAACGTACTCGAACAAACACCACTCCTTTTTTGGGACTCTAGGGCGACTGCCTGATCGATGGTTTCAATTGTTTCTTATGATCAATTCACGGCGGATAGCAACTCAATTAATACCATTAATATCAGAAGGTGACGGACCATGAGAGGTCATTGCCTTGCCATTCTGACTCCTTTTCGAAAAAGAGAAGAAAGAATCGTGAAGATTAATTTGTTATAGTGTGTAATTGGCTAAGTCATTGGAAGAAAATATTTAAAACTTTTTCTCAAAAAACGAATCATTATTTTCTTTGACTATTTTGTATAAATGGTGCTAAATGTATTGAATAATATGCCTTCAATACTATTTCGATGTATTCTTTTGATGTTTGCAAAATTATACACTAAAAATTATTTCTCACGTCGTTAATATTTACGGACATTTTTTGCAATTCTGAATAGATGTGCTTCATATGATTTCCAGTGAAAATTCTCGAATACTCAAAATTTACCTGCGAAATTAAACTGCATTATACACTTTTTTGTACACATGCTTCAAATGTTGTCTTAAAAAGTTTTTAGAAAACTCAAAAATTTTCTGTGAAAACGCGCTTAAAATTTTGTTTTCTAAACGCTTGAAATATATTTTTACTAAAAACGGCTCAAAGTGTTTCCTTGGAAGGTTTTGTACGCGTAGTGCTAAATTCATTTAATAACTTGCCGTTAATACCATTTTGATTTTTTCAAAATTACGCAACTGTATTTTTAATTATATCGCATGTCAATGTTTACGGATGGGAAGACACGCAGACCGAGAGCTGGAGGCGGACGAACAGGCAGACAGATAGACCGAAGAGCAGGTGGACAGCCATAGAGAGACATACCATCAATCGATTTTTCGGAATCAAGGTCACAGAATACATGGATTTTGACTTCACATCGTCACGTATTACACGAAGTAATTTACTGTATATTAGAACATGATTCATCCACTTTTCTTTCTTTAGCGGGATTTAGCAATAAGAGTTTTTCTGTCGAGACAATGCAGATTTCTGCCGCACGATTACAATGCTATATTTTTCTACATAGTAAGGCAAGAAAGTAAAGATAACTGGAATCTCTTATAAAACTTTATAAAATTTTAACATTTGTTTTGGTCAATCACGTAAATAAATGGGCAGTATTGAAGTCGACTGACATCTGGCCGTGTACAAAGTGATGTTTTCTCTTTTGCGTTTATTGAAGTATCAGAAAGAATATAAAAATTCATATTCATTATCTTAAGTTAGTTGTACAGGCATTGACGAAATGAGGCTTTCTTATTTCCCTAATTACAAGTTCATTATTTGTAATTGTGTTCCCAATTACATAGAAGCTATTCTAATTTCAGGTCAAATTAAAAATGTATAAAAATGTTGTTCACAATTTGCAATAAAGATATTTTTGTCGAACACGGAAAATTGTCTTTGTTAGATGTCTATATTCAAATTGTATCATTCCTGTTTCATTTCATCAATGTTTATGACTATGTCACATAGGTATTAAAACTCACGCTTTCTACGATCGATTGCACTGTTGAAAAGCCGATTGTCCGGACTAAATAATGATGATTCATGCACGTTAACGATACAGATGCGCAGATGTAACAGTTATTCCAGTACACCTCTAATTACTCATCTCGTTTGATTCGTTTCTCCAAATCTCTAGAGAGGGTGCTCGCTATGTCATGTGTATCTCACATTAGCTAATCATCTCTCTTCATTCGTGCAGTTGCGCGTTGACTAATTTGTGTATTAAGGGATAATAGGAGAGTAATAACATGAAGGCTCATTTACATCTCATGAGAGACCGGAAGGTTAGAATGTTACGAAATGGTACATTACGAACGACCGTGACCAATGAAACAAGTTACGGTATTCTGCGTACATCCTTATTTACTAACCTTATTAATCGTTGTATGATCATTACTAATCATTACACGACCATTTTGTGAAGGTATATGACAAACATTAAGTAGTTTTTGGGGGTGATCTAATCTCCAACTCTAATTGGACTATCCTCCAAGACACTATATAGAAAAATATGGCAGTGGTGTACCACAAGTACCTACGCTGGTCTCAGGTAAAAATTCAGAGAGGATTTGCTGTAGCACACAAAAATAAAATATAAATAGATTATTACAAAGTGAAGATTTTGTGATTATTTTTAATGATCGTGATTCATAACACATGTTTCACTTATTTCGTTCTGAGATAATTTAAATCTTTGTAAGGTGACATCCGACTAGACAAAGCTTCATTTTATCCATAAACGTGAGTCGTATCTATTACATTTCGTTTCACATTACCCTTTATACAAAAAATCGCTATCCTTCGCATTTCCACTTTTTATTATCTTCTGTTATTTTCCTTCTTTACTTCCTCTGTAACTCTAACTTTCTCCCTACTTCGCTCTGGAATCCATTTATTTGTGTTCTCATATAGTTGCCTAGATATTCTAGTCTGGAGACCATTCTGTCGTTCCTGATCGGGAGACCATTCTGGAGAGCATGTGCCGGCACGGGCAGCGACCCTTTGGGAGAGATATGTCGAGGTTGAATTACTGCAAGAATACTCGTAGAGGAAGGAAAGATCGCACACGGTCCTTGGCTCGTTTGTTAGGGTACTGCTCCGGCATTCGCCTAGTGTTGATCGGAGATACCACGATCAACCGGCCGAGCAGAGCAGCTGGCCTTTAGAATTCTTCTCCAGGCAGCGGCTGATGTCGACTTGGCTATTTAGCTAGTGTCACCATTGGGACTCGAATCATTGGACCTACTGGTCAAAGTCGCTGCAGAGACTGCAGGAATTCTGGCTCTGAGCTAAACAAAGTCATACCATTCTGAAATCTCTGTTTTTGAATTATTGCCCTGTCATCATCTTCCACTTTGCAAACAGCTTCGTCTTAACGTACTCGGCTACTTTCTCTCCAACATTTGTGATTTATAGCCTATAAAGCAATGTTGTCACGGCCTCAGAATAACACCATGACATCACCATGAAGTTGTCACTTGGCCCAAAGTTATCTACAATGGCCTTTCCTTATCATTATGCCGACACCTAATCTTTCTATGCATGTCACTGTATCATCAGATATCAACCACTGTATCAATCATTTCATCATTCTGACCCCCCTCCTTAAGACTACACTTTCCATGCATGCTCCGTCTTCAACTGTCATTCTCACTCCCTCCAATGCTTATTTTGTGACCCGCGTCGTTACCCTTTATGCTCAATAGACCGTAAGTGTCGTGCATGTTATATATCATCAGCTGATGATGTTCCTTCCCCTTAGACGTTAGATTCGGCTAACTCATGTCAGCATGCGAGATTTCCTCTCTATGTTTCTTTTCTCCGCCGAGGCAACGCGACCACTTACAGACCGAGAAAAATATGTAGTATAAAACGGCAAAATATGTACATAAATATGTAATAAAAATAGTAAGAATATGTAATAAATATGTAAAAAAATATCATATGTGATATTAAAATTCTCTAATTAAAAACTATTTCCATAGTGAGAAATTACATTTAGAAAAACTGCTCAATTTACATCGTGCAACTTTCTCGTCAGTAGTAAAAGCTTAATCTTATTGTAATCCAGGACTTTAGTTTAGCAGTCAGACTAATCGCAATAGAAGCCATCGCACAAACTGGCGAGATCTACGACCAGCAAACATACACTGTAGCATCTTCATCCAAGTGTTACACGTCAGTGATAGCAAATTTTTCTCAGAAATTAAGGTTACGGGTAACAAAACGCGGTGTCAGTGATGGTTTGGACATCTGGATTTCCCCGAATAATGTAAGGAAAAATGCTGATTTTGTAAAAGATACATCTTTTTATAAAAAAAATATGGAATTAAATAGAAGAAAGTTGATAAAATAAGAAAATATAATTGTGAAAACAGCAAAATATGTAAATAGTATAGTACTAAATATGTAAAAATATGTAACGAAAAAATTTCGAATATTCGCCAAGATTACAATTTTGAGGAACGGTAGGTACAAAGACAAAAAACTATGTCATTACATAAAATCCGGTCTCTACCGATCACTAGCCGGGACGAGCCGTAATCTCTCGTCAAGGCTTCCTTCGTACGATGTAGTGTGGTGCATGTAAGTGTGTGTAAGTGCATGTGAGGAGTGATAAGAGAAGTAGGAAAAGGAAGGGGATATATCTCCTGCGGTCCGTGGCCCTTTTTTAGGGTACATGCCCCAGCATTCGCCTGGCATTGATCGGAAAAAAATCACGTAAAACTCCCGGTCAGATTCCGCTAGGATTCTCCTAGGGATTCCCCGCCTCTCCGAGAGTCCGGCGCAGGCAGTAATGAGTGGAGGCCGAGGAGCGGAAGGGAGGGCCCAGCGGCTTCACAGTCCTCGACGTCCGCGCCCTCTCTTAATCCCTCCGCCACCGCGCCGCGTCGCCCGCCCTGCGCCATTCGAACGGCTACCCCTCGGGCATTCGCGTCACGCCGCACGCCGGTAATACGCAGATAAATAAGCGTCAAAAATAAATCGCGGGATCAGAGCGTTTGCGAGCCGGGATTACGGCGGTCGGCCTCGCTCCCCCCCCCCCCCAGCCGGCGCGGCCCGGGTCTTAACACGCGTACCTGCCGCTGGCCCCCCCGCCCCCGCCCCGCCCCCCGCGCCTAGCGACGCCGCTCGCCCTTCATTGAGATGAATGTTGATGGACGGTAATTGCCGATTCGAATGCCGGTGCGCGATGGACGACCCTCCCCGCCCTCCCCTCCCCTCACCCCCCCCCCCCCCCGCGCTTCGTCGCCTTCTCGGGCTGGGTCAGTTCAGCCTACCTCCGCCCCCTGCCGTGCGCCGCCCGTTCAATCGTGATCGCCCTTTCCCGCCTATTCCGCGAGCGTCATCCCGCCCTCGTAGGCACTTATCAGAGGGGACAATGGGGGCCATTGCCCCAAAAGACCTTAGGTTTTTTTTACCTTCTGTTATTTGGCAAAATTGATTTAAATATTTACGTTCGAATTATGTAATTATTCAAACAATAATATTGTATAGTATCGTATCTACCATACATAAATGATAGACAATATAACTAAAATGTTTACTTAACAAGAATCTACAATGCCCCCTCCCCCAAATTGTTCGCTGGATCCGCCCCTGCAGGCGGTGTTCGTTTATCTTACCGACGAGACTGCTTCTCCCTTGGTCGTCCCCTGCAATGTTTTATATGCTACTTCGGACAGAACCCGTCCAACCTTCCCCTCCCCATGTCTCCCGCTAAATCCTACCCGTCCTTTATCGTCCACAACGCCCCACCCTTTCTCGCCTTACCAAGCGGTGTTCCTTTAGCTTGGCGCCCTCCGATTCCCAGTGAATCCTCCCGACCCTTTTTCTCGTTCTTTACCACATTCCATCCTCTCAGTGTCCGAAAAGCCCATGGCCTCAGCTTCTCGCTGCACTCTCTTTTCCCATCCACCCCGCCCCATCCCAGCGCCATTGATAACAATATAAAACACCCTTGTCGATATAAACTATTCTTATTTAACATTATTATCGAGCAAAGTGGAACACCCGCACCCTCCTAGGCGTCGTTGTTTTACCTTTTCTCCTCCCTGCCTTTTCGCCTCGTGCCTTCCCACACATCAATCACCGATCTCTCGGGCAGTGTTGCTTCAGCCTACCCCGCACCGCGCTTCCCCCTTGATCCTACCCCCACCCCGTGCACGCCTTTCGCCCTCGCGAGCGGTGTCTGTCCTACCACAGTTTTTTTCGATCGGCAATTCCACATTTTTTTCTATCTCTAATTCGCACCGTCCTTTGTCGGCATGCCAATAATAGGCAATGCAGCTGGTTATCTGAATACTGTCATTCTGCTCTACGTCGTATTTGCCGGTACGATTTTCTCATTAAATTGCTTTGTCGAATGATTGAAGCACATCCTACCATAACGT
The DNA here is from genome assembly GCA_031308135.1 of Acheta domesticus. NCBI lineage: Eukaryota > Metazoa > Arthropoda > Insecta > Orthoptera > Gryllidae > Acheta > Acheta domesticus. The sequence continues at coordinate 22,190,368 of JAHLJT010008756.1, forward strand.
TCTTTCTCACTCACACACAACTCGATAATCTACTTTGCCAAAATATTTCTTACCAGTTCTGTAAAGTTGTTACTTCCCGCAAATGCGATTTTCTATTTTTAACTGATGTCATAAATCTCTTTAATTATTTACATTGCTATTTACATATTTTATATACCATAAGTGGTCATTGCATTTTTTGTCTGCCACAGATTATGCTCTACGCTGCATGTTTCCACTCCTCTCGTTTGCAATGACGATGAAGGACCTCCTCATCTTTTTCAAGTATCTTTTACTATAATTTTACGAGCCCTCTGCATCTGTGTGAATAAAGGAAACCGACGGGCCAAAAATTCATATTTTAGAGAAAAATCAATGATCTGACGAATTCCATTGCATGACAGATTCATCTAGTTTGTAACGTCTGACGTTCGTGTTTGCCGTGAGGACTAAGGAATGCACGAAGCTTTGATATCCTCTAACAGCTATTGATTCCTATCCCGAAACACGTTTTTCTACCAGTGGTTTCCCGCCATCCTTCCTCATTTTCTCTATTCCTAAAACATCTAAATATTTCATATCATTGCGGAGGGAAAGATCTCATAGTATGACAATGTGTCTGTGAGATGTATTATGAAGATCATGTTTTCGAAACTTAAAATTTGTGTGTATTTTTTATGTATAAACATTTCTTATAAAAGTTTATTGTTTTCCCAAAGACAGACAAACTGCTTCCGAAAGGTGAAAACTCAACAATGTGTCTTATTCAAACAGGTACTTGGAGAGAGATCATGATCCTCGTTCTCCTTCCAGAGCTTGGACCTGCTCTTCCCAATCCATTTCTCGCTCGCAACCCGCTAACGTCCCACGCTCAACGTCCTGGTCCCTGCGTCTCACTTTCTGGCCCCACTCATCTGGACGTCCCGATCACCACTCCCGCGCTCCTCCCCCGGCCCCCGAGTCTCAGGACACATGTCCCATAGTTGTAGTCCCCACCCCACTACAATCTAGACTCTCCTCGCTCCACTGTTCATTCTACTTACTCCTTGCTAAATGCTCTGCATGACCTGTTTCCTATTACGAATGCCCCACATCCAGCTTCTCACTACCATTTATTCAGGACCCAAGCTTTCGTACACATCTCTCGCACTTCCTATTATGTCCACCACCATCTTTCCACCTACACATTTTCATCATGCCCCTCCCACTTTGCAACTCCCACCATGCCCCCCACCATGACCATGTCCCTCCTAATACGATCCCACACTATGCCACCCCCACCATGGTCCGCTCATCATGTAGCTCCCACCACGCCCCTCTCCAATGCTCTTCGCACTGCAACTCGCTCCTGTTTACGATTGGCAAGCGGAAAACGGTCTCGGCTTGCGAACATGGGATTAAAGTATGATTTATCAGGGCGGCATTTCACTGCGCGCTCGCACCGCACCACGGCCGTCCTCTCAGTCCTCAACTCGTCTTGCCCCTCTCTGCTCCGCCGCCCCCGCTCCGCCGCCCCCGCTCCGCCACCCCCGCTCCGCCACCCCCGCTCCCCCGCCCCCGCTCCGCCGCCCCCGCTCCGCCGCCCCCCGCTCCGCCGCGCCCGCTCCGGCCGCCCCCGCTCCGCCCGCCCCCGCTCCGCCGCCCCCGCTCCGCCACCCCCCGCTCCGCCACCCCCGCTCCGCCGCCCCCGCTCCGCCACCCCCGCTCCGCCGCCCCCGCTCCGCCGCCCCCGCTCCGCCGCCCCCGCTCCGCCGCTCCCGCTCCGCCGCCCCCGCTCCGCCGCCCCCGCTCCGCCGCCCCCGCTCCGCCGCCCCCGCTCCGCCGCCCCCGCTCCGCCGCCCCCGCTCCGCCGCCCCCGCTCCGCCGCCCCCGCTCCGCCGCCCCCGCTCCGCCGCCCCCGCTCCGCCGCCCCCGCTCCGCCGCCCCCGCTCCGCCGCCCCCGCTCCGCCGCCCCCGCTCCGCCGCCCCCGCTCCGCCGCCCCCGCTCCGCCACCCCCGCTCCGCCGCCCCCGCTCCGCCGCCCCCGCTCCGCCGCCCCCGCTCCGCCGCCCCGCTCCGCCGCCCCCGCTCCGCAGCCCCCCGCTCCGCCGCCCCCGCTCCGCCGCCCCCGCTCCGCCGCCCCCGCTCCGCCGCCCCCGCTCCGCCGCCCCCGCTCCGCCGCCCCCGCTCCGCCGCCCCCGCTCCGCCGCCCCCGCTCCGCCGCCCCCGCTCCGCCGCCCCCGCTCCGCCGCCCCCGCTCCGCCGCCCCCGCTCCGCCGCCCCCGCTCCGCCGCCCCCGCTCCGCCGCCCCCGCTCCGCCGCCCCCGCTCCCGCCGCCCCCGCTCCGCCGCCCCCGCTCCGCCGCCCCCGCTCCGCCGCCCCCGCTCCGCCGCCCCCGCTCCGCCGCCCCCGCTCCGCCGCCCCCGCTCCGCCGCCCCCGCTCCGCCGCCCCCGCTCCGCCGCCCCCGCTCCGCCGCCCCCGCTCCGCCGCCCCCGCTCCGCCGCCCCCGCTCCGCCGCCCCCGCTCCGCCGCCCCCGCTCCGCCGCCCTCGCTCCGCCGCCCCCTCTCTGCCTTGTGCCTCTCGTGAACTCGTTCACGCCCCGTCTGAGATTCGTTTCACGTTCTGATTAGAACGTTAGACACGTCAGGTGGATATTAACCGGAATCAGACGCCCGGATTCGAGTGGCAAGTGGAGCTGAAGGTTGTGTGCTGCTCCGAAAGATCGGGCGCAATGAGAGCATGAAACTACTTGTGTGTACTGCAGCTATATGAGTAATATGGATGAAAAATAAACATGATTTATTAACTGACAGCTTAGCATAGAAATAAATTTTCATTCAATGTATTTCCTTTATTTTCCAGTTATTTTCTTTTTTCTTTTTTGTAGTTTCTACAAAATTCCTATTTGATATTTGAATAAACCTTTTGTGTTTGGAATTATACTGGCTCTATTCAGGAAGCGTGATTGTCAGAACAATGTAAATATTTGTGATATTTGCCCGGGCTGTTTTATTCATGTTGTTGCAGACAAAATAATTTTAAAATAGTGCGAACAATATGTGTTTTAGGATACTATTTATGTTACTTGTAAATGGTCTTCCATTCGGAATGAATTCATGAAAGGAATTTCTTTCAAATTCACGACGCTGACAACTTCAAAGTATAAAATTTGTACGTTGCATAAAAAGAGTTATTGGTAAAGTGATATCTAATCATCATTACATCACATCATTCACATGAAACCCGTCGTCCTATGTAACATAGAGTCAATAAATAGTAGTATGAAAAAAAAGTTATTAAACATGTTCTAGTGAATAGCAAATCTCTATCATATACTATAGAACACACGCGTTCAAGACTATATGCAGCATTTCTGCATTCAGAACTATGCAAGACCTTCCTCCATACACATTTCTCTCTCTCTCTCTCACTTTCTCTCTTTCTCTCTCTCCTTCTCTCTTTCTATCTCTCTTTCTCTCTCTTTCTTTCTCTCTGTCCCTCTCCTCTATCTCTCCAGAAATTTCAAAATAAATGTTAATAAATGTCTCACTCATGTCGAGGGGTGGAAAATGATCGCTTTTTGCGTTTAAGCGTGTGGGGGAAACAACGAAGGGACACAGTGACATTTGCCTCTGATTTTAAACAAATTTCAATGCACTAGTGTTCTTTAGATCATGTTCTGATGCTATGAAGAAGATTTTGTTTAGCTGTTGGACACCGTCGAGGCATTTTGGCGTCCCAACAAAAACTTGAAGACAGTGGGATTAGAAAAAATGGGACCACTCCTTATTTTAATGGGCCCATCCTTATTTATTCATAACCTAATGTAAACCTTTTTTCACCCATTCGATCATCATATTTAAGTGATTGTTTTTCCTATCTTTACAATAAGAAATGTCTTTTCAGTGCGCACCCTCACTTCCTGACTTTCTTTGTTAATGTGCACAAAAATGGAGTGCATTATAAGAGTAGAATTTTAAACAGTCAAGTGATGAGGATGTAGATGTTGAAATAATCGACTGAATATCTAACTGTGTTCCCCTGAAGAACACACAGTAAAATGATAAAACGTACATATGTAAACTATACGTTTTCCGTCTCTCTCCGCGTCATACAAGGAAAAATGAAAATTCGTGAGCGTTCTTTATTTTCATTTGAATCTTCCAATATTCATTTATTAAAAATACTAATCTTTACCAAAAACACCCACTTTCTGCGCGCGCGCGTGTGTGTGTGTGTGTGTGTGTGTGTGTGTGTGTGTGTGTCGGTGTGGGTGTGGGTGAGTGGGTGGGTGGGTGGGTATGTGTGTGTATGTGTGCTTTCCTAGGAATTGAGAGTACGAGAAGTCTGTCGAGTCAACAAACGCGTTATTGCCTCACAGCACACGAACGCAATATCGTAGGCGCTTTTCACAACCCGCGGACAGGATGCGGGTGATCGACTCTGCGTTAGTCTTTTCGGGGCAAGTTCAGAACAATTTTCCAATTTTACGGTGGGTAGTGCTTTCGAGTAGCCTTCTATTCAAATAAAATGATTCATATGTGTTGAAATATTGTATATGGCGTGTTCGGTTACAGTGTTCAGGTTACAGGTTTTAGTATGCACAATACGTGCCAATAAAAATGAAACTACGTGTAAATAACTGATCATGGATTGGAGTGTTTGTGAAAATTCTTTTGGTTAAAAATTAAACTTCGTTTCGTTCGTTAGTTACAAAAGTGCGGAAGAAAATAGTTAAATATGAACTTTTGGTTTAAAGCGTCAGTTTATAGGATTAATAGAAATCGTGTAAACGATAAAGAACTCCAATAATTTCGAGACAACTATGTAAACATTAGTGTAGAACACTCGACATTTTCTCAGATCAGGGCAAACCAGTTATTTGTACTATTATATGATTATACAACAAGTTGCAATGATTTCAAGTCGTTGACAAACGACGATTTTATTCACTACATAATCTGATTTTGTTATCGAATGTTTCTTCGAAATTGTTTTATGTTTGCATATAAATAACATTATAAAATTATAATCTATATTACCTCAGTTCATTCACTTTACCCAACAACTTTTAAATCAACTACCATATTAACGTTTAATTTGAATGTCGTTAATTGCTGGAGACATGACTCACTATTCGGTGAATTTTCATATTTTCACACTCTTTCGAACTACATCTCCATCAAATATAGGCGAAGCGAAGATATTTTACGAAAAAAATGACAACGATTTGACATATCTGTTATACCTACATCTTTTTCCAAATTGGAGAATACGGGATGCTTATCACACTCTTGGAGCGTACGTTGTTACTTTATTAACATCTCCTGTTTCGAATATTTCTTATTAAAGTAAAAATCCCCATCACGATTTTATGTCAAAGACACTAAGGCACCGAAAATCAGAATATGTAAAATGTAACATCAAACACCACGATCGCCTCGTTTTCGTGATTTCATAGAAACCTCATATTAGGATTTATTTACCAACATCTATAACGCCCACCCAGCGCCTTGGCTACACCCACCTGAGCTCGACGACACATCTGTCGTCATCTCTCCTTGTGCACGCTACCTCTCGGAGGCCCGCGATCCGATATCATTTCGACGAGCGCATTCAAAGACTGGCGAGAATATTGCGTCCGCTGCGATTTGGAGCGGCTCTCCCGTTGCGTCCGCCAGCACGCGAGGGCGGGCGCACGGGACACTCGCAATAATCCCGCAGGCGGCGTGCCGGGGTCGTGTTACGCGCTCGCGAACCGCCCCGCCCCCGACGCCGCGAGGAGACAGCGGCAATCCGATTAATATTATTGCCCTCGGTCGCAACGGAAAAAAAAACAGACGGCGGCGCCGAGGCGGCGACGCTTTCTGCGCGGTTGGCAGGCCTCTGAAGGTTAATCAGGACGAGGGAGGCAGAGGCAGGGATGGGGTGGGAGGTGAGGAGGGAGCTAGGAAGAGAGAGCGAGAGAAGTGAGGGAGAAAAGTGAAGGGAGAGAGGGAGAGAAGTGAAGGGAGAGAGGGAGAGAAGTGAAGGGAGAGAGGGTGAGAAGGGAGGGCAGAGAGAGAGACGGACCTGGGGGAGAGTTAGGGAGAGACATAGGGAGAGATACGGAGAAATGTGGGGTACGGGTAGAGAGAGAGAGAGGTAGGAAGACAGGTGGGAAGAGAGTTAGGTAGAAAAGTGGAGGAGAGATAGGGAGAGACGAGAGAAGTAGGAGAAATTTAGGGAGAGAAGGGGGAGAAGAAACGAGAGAGGGAGAAAGGGTGGGGAATGGGTGAACAGAGATAAGGAAAGGTAGAGGTGGGGAGAGCTGAAGAGAGAGGTAGGGAGAGATGTGAGGGAGATGTAGGGAAAGAATTATGGAGTGAGGTGGGGGAGAGGTGGGGAGAGAGGTAGGTAAGTGACTCTTAGGTGAGGACACTGAGAGGTCCTCAGCTTGAGGAAGAGAGAGGTCCAAGTGAGTTGCACACGGAAATGTAGGGTGAGATGCACTATCTTAAATTCAAAAGTGTAGACAATGGTCAGTTTCATTTTACAGAGAAAGACTAACTGTTCTTCACAGCAAAATTTTCTTTGCTGAAATTCTGTCAAGATTTGTTTCTATCTTTGAGGAAAGATGTGAGGAAATCATGAAGAATCTAATGACCTTTGCCTCTTGCCTTTCTCAGGAGAAGACAGTTGTAACAATAAATCCGTAATTACAACGGGTGCTGATGCGAGCGTCTGAATTCTTACATTTCCCCTGTATTAGTCGAATTTGGTACGCAGGTGTTCATGTCCGTGGATTTTCCTAGTAGCACTGGAAACATAACCTTTTTAACAGCCACAGTAATGAGCCGCAGGTAGAGAAGTAAGCAGCACTCCACACTGTATCTTTTTGGCAAAACTTCCTAGAAATTCCATAATCAGCAAAGCAAAAGCCTAAGCATGGAAGTGTTCGGAACAGATGTTTTTGGAACAACGATGTTTTCGGCTTCGATGTTTTTATATTTTCAATGTTTTGTTCGTGGGTAAAAGATGCCCAGGAACACAATTTTGTAAAAGTTAAAATAAGAAACAATAACTGATGGTACCAATATCTGTTTGTTTCGATCGAAACGAACGCGGTTTGTTCCATCTTCATCGAGCAGACTCCCACCGTTGCTAGAGATTATCCTAATGGCCTGGTATTACCCACTACAACAACACTAGGTCGAATTCAGTCGCTGTGTGGAGGAGAATTCTAACGGCCGGCTGATCTTATCGGTAGTTTACCGTGGTTTCTCCGCCAAACGCCAGTCTAATGCCGGAACTGTACCCTAACGGGCCACGAACCGCACGCGATTTTTCCTTCCCCTTCCTTGTCCTATTCTCACCCCTGACTTACACACACTTCCATGCTTTGTAGTACCACACATGTCCGGAGCCTAGAGCTTGTTCCGACTGCGGCGGTGCCACGCTGGTGGGAGATACCTGATAGGGGAAACCTTTATCAAGCTGATAGGTAGGTTTTCCCCCCAGCCGATCTTACCCCCAGCTGGGAAAGATCACCACCAATACCCGCGATAAAAACTGTACTACACTTACGGATCCAATGACTTTAGCAGCTTCTGACGCGCCCGGAATCATTAGTCAATCAACCCATGCATTCACTTTATTAGCAAGGTGTGCTTTTGTCGGACGACCCGGCGTTGGGAGCGACACGGGGAAAGCATGGGTGGACGCGACAGAAGTAGAAGCGTCACACTAGAGGACGTGAGAAAACTTGAGCGACGCAATCACACTCGCCGCCGCCACCGCTGCTGCTAATGTCCCTCCGAGAATCCAGCGGCTCGGATTTCCGCCTTTGTGGAGCACCAGTAGCTTGTCTTTTCAAAGCTGAAGGACGCTGTGAACGATGTCGAGCCCTCAGATACTTTGTTACGTGATAGTTTCATTCCTTGACCCTCTCCTTGGGCGCTTCATCTCGCCGCGCATACACACATGATACATCTTTATTTTGATATTCGCTTGGATTGGTACCATTGGTTCGGACGCCAGTGTTCGATGGAACTTGATATTAAAGTGGCTTAACAAGAACCAGTCTTCCATTCTCAATCGCCGACTGAATTTGAAGGAAAGTTGATAAATTTACAACTTCAAATTAGTTTAGGAAACCATTTTAAGTGGACTTATTTTGAACATCCCAACTTTTGAAACTACTTGAAATCTTAAATGAAATCTTTCAAAATATAAAAGAGATCGTTTAAGTCATTGAATATTTCTCTAATATTTTTAAGGGGAAAATTGATAACTTAATTAAGCTACAAGCCTCTCCCCGAACGAGAATGGGGTGGTATTGGGGTGCTATGGAGCGTGCCATCAGGACTCCATCCCTACCCACCAATCTGGAAGAACTACACGCTCAGGTGTAATCTGCAAGGGATGTACAAGCAGAAGACTCCATTCGAGACCTATTCAACTCCATGCCGCGATATCTGGACGCGTGTGTTCGCCAACATGCCGACCCTACGCCGTACCAGCATTTACCGTCTGTGGCCGTGTAGCGCAATAAATGTTGACCCTACGAATGTGAAATTGTAATCATTTCACAGGCGTAGTTCCCTCTACCTGTCTCCCAACAATGATCGCAATCCGCCTCGTCCTTCTGGGTGGAGCTTCTTTTTATGACGATGTATGATACGAGTATAATACATATAATAACTCAAATATAATAAAATTTTAATGCTTTCAAAATACGACTGGCTTCTATTTACAGCATATTATTTTAGTAAAGAGAATTACATTATAATTTTTGTTAATTTTTAGATCCACAAAACATTACATGATTTGTAATACGAAGTATTAATATCCGTATTATTAATGAAAATGAAATTTGAAGTCAGTTACCCGTGAATACAAAAATAATAGTTTATCTACATTTGATTAATAAAATAAACGACTCACTTTGTGAGAAATAATAAAGCTGATTTCGATTTATGAAATAATGCACTTATTGATTAATGAACCAATCAAACAAATGTCCGATTCAGCACTGACGTAAATATAGAATATTCAATTATGAATTGATAATACTGTTTCTGTTTTAACAACTGGGTTCATTTAAGCGTAGGTTGTTACTCCCCTAATAATGCTCCCGTGTACACAAATGTATCGCTTAATTTTGTTAGCGGTCATTGATAATAGATTATAAAATTATGCACTATAGATAGCATTATAAGCTAGTAAATATAAAAATTATCGCTCCCGTTCGTGGATTTCTAAATAGCACACATTCTGTAATTCAGAATGCATAACCTTAATACCAAACTCGAAAATTTATAGTGCAGCATGTGCAAAAGTTTACGCCTCATATTCAGCACCATTTGCACATTATTTGCACACATGATAATGCCTTACTTATTTCTAAGTCAACTGTCCACGCAAATCAAATTGTGTCAATTTCTCGAATTTGTATTAGTTCTTTGAAGATGTCTAATTTATTTAAGGAATTAATAAAGGAATGTAAGAAGAAGAAAAAATTAAAAAATACAGTATATGTGAAAGTTGGGTTTTAATACACTCGATTCACTGAGTTTTGTCATCGTTAATGCAAATTACTGCAACTATCATTCTAAAGACGAGATCTTCGGCAACAAAATAAAATGTCATATCTCACTAAAACACGAGAACTTCATCAGGATTAATACACAAGTTTTTTCATTGGATGAAAAAATAAGGCCTCGAATTACATCCGTTTGTTCTATTTACATATCTGCATATCGCAGCAGACTGGTTAATCATGTCTAAAACGAGTCTTACGGTTGCCGAAGTTGTAGTACTTGATTGAGAAATATGCGTTTTGAAATGGTGAATTTGTCTTTTTGGCCGAAATATTCCCAGCTCTTGTTAACTGCGTTGTTAATATGAGAAATGGGAGTTCTTCTTTACATAGTGTAATTTCATAAGTTCAAAGACGCAACGTGACAAATACATAATTTCAGTTCATTATTTCACCATGATATCATTTTTCTCGCAGAAAAAGTCATAATGTAAAGAAGTGTCATTTTATAAACTGTTTGTTGCATCGAAAAAGCTTTTTTGTAATGAAAAAAGTTCAATGTGTATACTTTACAATGCAAACAAGCATTTTTGTTTAAAAACCATTATTGACGTTTATTAGCAAATCTGATCATACTCTGGATAAATAAATAAATACTGTTTATTGTGGCCAGGTCAGGTTATCGAGGCTGTTCTTCGGGCTGACCACTTTCAAAAATGTATTACATAATAAATAGGAAATCGAACAAGAAAAGACCTACACAAATCGGGAGAAGAGATTCACACAAGATATAAAAGAATATGAGTATCCCCCGTATAATCACGGAAAGTAACAGGAACAGCTCACGGTTTGGGCTGAAGTGGACCGCAAGGGTCAATGACCGCCCCAAGCTCTCCGCCAATCCTCCGCAGGGCAGCACGGCGCCGAGAATAGAGTAGGTGGCGCTGCAGATATGCAAATGCGCGGACGGGCAAATGGATTTCGTTCCGCGCCGGGCAAATGAAGGGCATGCACGCGAGGGCGTGGGCGGCAGCCTCGCCCCCGACGCCCCGCCCTCCGCCTGCCAGCCCGCGGCCGTAACATCTACTGCATCGCACTGGCAATTAGCTGCACATTGTAGTTGTGTGGTCTCGCATAAGAGTCCTGGCGTTGAATTGGAATCTCCCGCCTGGCTGCCCAGATTATCGGTTGAGATTAAGTCGTGAGAAGTCGGGTTAGGAGCTCCATGCGCATCGGGGTCCCCGGCAGTGTTGTGGTTCTTCATTAAAGTGCCCGGCAGGGACGCCCAGAGGAAACCAGGGGACTCGGGCAGTTGATCAACGGAGACGCCCTCTTTTCAAACAAAAAATTACCTCCTCCCCCTATTTATAAACATTTTATTGCTTCATGCATTATAATTAACAGTATTAAATTTGGATTGGAGATGAATACATTATATATTTCTTTTGAATGAACACATTTGCGAGCCCCCAGTTATGCCAGAACCTGCGAAAAGTTGTAGAAGCTGCCCCCTTCTGGTCGCCCCGAGTGCCCAATTCTCATGAGTATTGAAGAGGGTCGACTCTGTGTGTAAGCATTAAAAAACTCTGGTATCAACCAGAAAGCTGGTAAGCCGTGAGCTGGCGAGACGGACCCATCCAGGTTATGGGGAGATGTTTTCACCGCGAACCGGCGTATCCGGATACCTGCCCATCCATGTACTTTTCTCTCTCTTACTGTGGGTGGTGATGATTAGAGCTCCTCAGGAGCCTATCACGGGGGCATGAAAAGACCCTGATAAAGCCCAAGATTTGAGGCACATTGCACCTCCCGAGGTTTATACTGTACATTGTAGTAACTTATGAAGTCTCAAGAGTTGAGGAAGTGGCCTTTGATAGCACACGTATTACCTGGTAGGAAGTCTCTGTAGGAGGTGTGGATTCAGAAATTTTCTGAGACAAGGTGGTGAAAATATCCATATTAATACCGGTTATTATTTTCTTCCGTTTTATACAAATATATAAAATAGTACTATATAATAAGCTAATTGAAATAATCCGACGTTGTCCGAATATGTATTATCTCAAACATCGATTAGTCATGGTAATGAATGAACTATATTTATTATGGCAACTGATAATAATTTTTCAGTCAATCTACCTACATCACCCGACCCACTTTCCCCGCCTCATCAATTCATCCTTTCCTGTTCCTCCCTCTCCGTCCACACTCCGCTCTGCCCCTCCCCCGCCCCGCTTCTCACCGAGCCTCCCCGAACAATACCCTACAATATTGAATTTAATAAAATGAACTCGCACGAACATAAAGCTTACCAGCAGTTGAATTCAACATGCGACAAGATTGTCCAAGACTCAAGCAAAATAAACGTAAACAAATAAATAGTTAACACATAACGAACAAAATTCACCCGCAACGCCCGGGCGCTCCACAACAGTCAGGCGATGTACAAGTCTCTCTCGCCCGGGAGTTCCTCAGTAACCCGTCGACCTGCAGTCTAGAAAGCAAGTTCCTTTAATTTCTCTATGCTCATCCCGTCGAAGCCCATATTCCCTCTCTTTAACTTTTAATTGTGGGCTCCGATTGCCTCGAGTTTTCTACGCCTTAAAAATTTCTCCGCCAATCACACTTCGCTTCTTGAAGGTTCTAGAAGTGGAAGTTTCCATCATACTCTGTCTTATAGTATTTACGCAAACTGAGAAGTGCAGGTGCGAGGACGTGCAAGTTTGAACTGTTTTTATTTAATAATTTTATTTAATTATTTATTTATAATTTTTATTTAATGTTTGCAAAAGAGGATTCCTATGCAACCACTCTATTTGTTTAAAAGTTGCACCCTGCTAGGAGTGGGGTGAGCCGGTCCTAGGAAGATGCGACAGGCTGTTGTATACACTAAGATTTGTTCACCTTCGCCACGTCGCCGGGGTGGGGTGGGCCCTAGCGTCAATTTATGACCTGGGAGTCTGGGGAAGGGTGTGGGAGCTGGGACAAGGCACGTTTGAACACGCACCATGGCATAAGGAAGTCTACTTCGTCTGTGAAGCTGACGAAATCTTATAATAATTACATTTAATCTTCTTTAAAATTACCGATCTAGGTTATCAGGATCTCTGTACCGGCGAAGGAGTATATTTTTAGCGATTGATCGTACTTAAGTACATTAATAGTATTGAACCATTTCATAGTCTAAACAGGGGCATGTGTTTCTCAGAGCCTTTCTTTTGGTTTGCACTCATCTTTACCAATGTTTTTCGTTAGATTATCAGCTTTTTAAGATTTGGCTTTCATTATTAGAATTCTCCACAAAAGTAAAGTTTCGATTGAGAATTGGAATTTTCGTGGAAATTCTGATAATGGATAAACCATTAGAAATTACTAATCTAATCTATGTTTGTACAAGTTAACTGAAATTGGATGTCTTTATTTTGGTGCAATTTAAAGACACAATACAATTATTGCTTAAATCAAGTTTGTAAGTGTTGGGTGCAATGTTAACTTTTCATCTTGAAGAAATATTTGTATCTTTGTGACTTATTGAAAGTGCATGTTAACGCTGTATGAATCCCTGCAAGTCACCTCGTTTTCTTTTGAGGTGATACTTCATGGTGTAAACAATGGTTTACTGTTACAAAATTAAATGTTGGAATTTCATGTCTTTCGTTATTTATCTATCTTTGATAACGTGAAATAAAGCCTCTAATTTTTGCTTACTGAATTGTTTTGGTCTCAGGTGCGAGATATGTGTAATATTGTATGTAAGTATTGATGAGAAGGTGAGAAGCGTTCTTTGCTTACTTTCTTTATTCTATTCATTTTTCGAATTTACTTTCTTTACTCATTTCATTTACGTTATTAAATATTGTTTATGATATCCAATGTGTTATTTTCTCATATTCACAATAGATATTTTCCAAGAACTCATGCTCCTGTTGCATGCATTGTTCATTTCATCTTGCTGCATGACTTCCTGTATCTCACAGCAGACAGGTAGATGTCTAAGTTATCGAAGAAATGTGAATGATGAAGCAATATTTAGATGTCCACTGCTCGTGGTCGCACAGGTGATCATTCAAATGTATTGTAATATGAGCCTGTAATCGCAATTTCATTTTATTTTTGAAATTTAATGTGATTGAAGAATATATAATTAAGTTGGAAATATAAACACATTAAACATATTCGGGGAAAGTGCGCGGAGCTAGTTCATCGGCGTGTGGTTCGAAAGGTAAAACTGTCTTCTTCCGAGTCGCCATCCCCGCGTTTGAGATCCAAGCCACGGCCCTGAGTTACGATACTGCAAGGACACCTGCAGGCGGCTAAATGGCACCCGTCGACGCAACCCGCCAGCCACCCATCACCCGGCACTGCGATCCTCAGCCATTGCTCACCGCATCGCTGCAACACCCAAAAGCCCTGTAGGCCTACTGCCCCGCCCCCGGCCCCGCCCCCGGCCCGCGGGCCTCCAAATATTTATGCCTTATTGCGCGGTGGGCGGCATAATCAACAATTTACTAAATCTGCATGATGGCGCGAGTTAAACGCGCCAACTGCGCAATCTAAACAAACACCAAGCTGCCTCACCCTTCCCGCTCGCGCCGGGCTACCGAGCGGGCTCCGAACCGGTTACGTGATTGGTCGGGCTCGCGACGAGGTGGCGAAATGTTTGGTTCATTGGTTGGCGAGAGTAGTTTGTTAATTTACTGTTGATTGGTCTATTAATCTGCTAATTCGAACCGCCGCACAATGAAGCAGATAGATGCGGTCGGCGTGAAAATGGTGGTTCTGCGGTAACAAGGCAGTCGGCCTTGTTTTCGATGTTATTGCCGTCGATGTTCTGGTGGTGAACGTGATGTTACAATGACCGGCTGCTGTGCTTGTCCCGAGCCTTTCGTTTCTGGTTTTTGTTTATTCCATTGCCAAAGTTCTCGGAGAATGCCCAATGGTCGACATACGGGAACCTCAATCCTCGCTGAGGCTGTCGTCAGGTCCCCCTGCTACACTGACATTGAAATACAATAATGATGATGGTGGTGTTGTTACTGATGATGTAAGATTTGCGGTTAGTAATCTAAGTCAAGATGGAGTACGCTAGGTGTCCGGAAATAATAAAACTCCGAGATCAACTTACGTGAACCCATTTTGTTACCGCAATACCACTTGGGCCCACAGAACACGGATGTTAACTCTAGGTGAACCCAGGGTGCAAAGCTAGATCACTTTAATACGGAGAGCTCAGCACTCGTGGAGTTCGTAATACATGATGGTTCTAAGGTTTGTGAGAAATTGTTAGAAGGTGTTAGAAACCTAATCGCTTCTATTTCTCTTTGGTACAGATATGATTTGTGATACTTAAACCCAACGAATCTTGATATGTGAGCATTGCCAAAGAAAGACAGCGTTACGGAGAGTTGAGAATTGCCCTTTAACTTCTAAGTTCAAAGTTCACGTATGTTCAAATTAGTTCGTTTTAGAGAAATGCATCTAAATTAGGTAATGTCTTTTGATTTAGCATTCTACGCCATCCACGTGTACAAAATGGGTTGTTTTTACTTTCCCGTATACGTACGTATACACGGAGTGATATACGTAGTATAGGGAAAGTTATGTAATGCTGCGCGAAAAAATGGCCAATTTTCGGCGGAAAAAAATTAATTGCCGGGCCGTGAAAACGAATAAGTGGATAAAACCAGTTTGTAAATTAAGAAAAAAAATCCCCTAACACGTGGTGTGGTCAAAATCCATGATTTGTTGCTTCTTTATACTTAAAAATCGATTGACGGCATTCCGTCCGTCTGTGGTCAACGCTAGCGCCTAAACCGTTCCGTCGATTTTCTTCAAAATTGATATTCCCCAGTCGATCTGATTCTAGTCGAAGCTTTGTGATTTTGAAAAAGATTCTTTAAAATTTGGGGGTACTTTATATGAAGCCCCCGGGGATTTTCAACATTTTCTCAAAAACGGCTCCAAATTTTTTCTTTAAATTTCTTGTATGAATAGAGGAAAATACACTTTTTAACATGGCATAGGTCCGATTTTCACGTACAGCTCTGAATTTTCGAAAATTGTGAAAGTTTGAATTTTGTTCGGCGTCTTTCTCCAACTACAAAATTGAAGATAGAGATTTTTTCTTCAAATAAAATTTGTTCTGCATATTGAGTTCTTTAATAAAGGTCATGTAAATGTTTTTCACAATTTTGGTAGTTTTCGTGCAATATTGCGTGCAATATGTGCAATTTTAAAAAATTACAAAAACAAACTTTTCTCAAAAACGGCTCCAAATGTTTTCTTTAAACTTTTGGTAGGGATAGTGGTAAATGTACTCTATCAATGACATAAAAGCCATTTTGGTCTATCGGTTGGTTTTTTCAAAAATTACAAAATGTAATTTTTTTACTTGTCTCTCACGTCGTTAATATTTACATTATCGGCGATTTTTTTACATTATTATATTTACGAGTATATATGCTTTAAATAATGTCAAGTAAAGTTTCTCGAAAACACTACCGTTTTCTGTGAAAAGTAGCTCAAATTTCGGCATTTTCAGAAATGCTCAAACGTCATTTTCTCGTATATGGCTGCAATTTTTTTCTTGAAACTTTTGTAACGGATAGTGCTAATTACACTCATTAGTATATCGTGAATGTTTATTTTGAGTTTTCTTTTGTTTTTTTTCAAAAATTATATAAATGTAAATTTTTGAAAGATCTCTCACATCTTTAATATGCACATTATCCGCAATTTGTAAAGATAATTATATTTGTGAGTGTAAGTGCTTCAAATAACTTCAAATAAAGTATTTTGAAAACTCAAAAATTTTCTGTGAAAATGAGCTTCAAATTTCGCATTTTTAGTAGTGCTAAAACGCCATTTTCTCTTAAACGGACACATCACTTTTAAAAGAAAATTGCCATTTACGGCTAGGTCTTTTGTGTTCTTTAATATTCTAAAATTAATGTTTCTGTTCTACCAATAGGAAACCGAAAAATTAAGAAAATGACAAAAAATGTACTTTTGGCGATGATAGATGGTAGCTGGCAAGAAAGAGTATGTGACAATTCCGAATAGCTAGCGAAGACCCAGAAAATAGAAAACTAATACGGAAAAGTCTGTGCCATTCTGTTTCTGTTTTTTGACAAATAAATAAATAAAATAAATACGGTCATGCTTAATTTTTTCAAAATACGAGTAGTTTTTCTTTAATTTTGTGACAAACGTAATAGGCCGCTGTAAATTTACTGCGCTTCGGACAGCTGGATGCGTCGTAAATTAGAATGTGCAATTTTGTATATTATTTCTTTCTTCGTTTCTTACATTCGAACTTTGTTATAGACTTACACATTAATATTTTAGAAATTGTTTATTTTGAAATATTTAAATAAGTAAAAAGAATTAATAGCTCTCAGAATAGCGACAATGCAGGGTCTGCAACAATGGAATTCACTTTGGTTCGCGAATATCTGTGAATTAGTGTCATTGTTGTGACCTAAAATGGAGCTGTATGAAAAGGAGTTATAATTGTCTAATTTATGTTGATATTTGCAGGCAAATATTTAGTTTTGCACCAAATGCTGTACCATTTGTAGTGAGTAGAGAATTTGTTGCATGGTTTTAAAATACTCTTCCCTAATCATGGCCCAATGGAAGGCATTTCTATATTTCCAGGGTATCAGGCTTCTTTTTCCAATACAGGGTTACAAAACTTTTGCATTCTATTTTTGTGAAGTTGTAGAATTCACATAGTTCTGACAACACTGCAATGGAAATAGTGAGTTCAAGCGAAGATGTTAGTAGCGCATAATGTGCAATATTACAGTACTACTTAGCTGTTTCCTCTAATACGGGAAAGTAAGTGCTGTTGTAGCACCACTAGTTGTAATCTTTTAATACATCTTGGTGATTCTGGAGTCATCAACTGCTATAGTTGTTAGTCCCGTTAGTGTAGTGAATGTTTTATGGCTGGATGCTGTCGGTGTTCATCTCCGCTGAATGGTGAGATCCGGGGCCGATCTACACGTGGGCATACTGAGACAATGCTCCCTCCAAACATCTATTCAAGCGGAGCAACGCTCAGTCGGAACCAGCTTCTAAGCTGCCGACTGATCTCCCAAAGTTTGGTAGTGTAGTGCATGTAAGTGTAACCGAAGGAAATCCTAAAAACAGAAGGCTATATAGTCTGTGTTAGGGGTCGTCCGTAAATTACGTAACGCTAAAGAGGGGAGAGGGAGGTTTGAGGCAGCGTTACGCGTGCGTTACATAGGGGCAGGGGCATTCGATTTGTGTTACGTAACATTGATATTTTTTTCATTTTTTAACATTTGTTGAAATAATTTCTTATTGTCTTCTATTAAAACATTAAAATATTCTCTAACTTATTTTAAAACAAATAATTTAAAGTAATTAGAGGTTGTTTCAATAAATGGAAATATTAATTTTTGCTACAATTTTGTATTCAAAACTGATCTGTAGTATTTTGTAGAATTCAGTTAAATTGGCGCAGTAGATTCTCGCCCATACGCCATCCAAAACGGCGGCGTGTGAACGGCTTTTGATCAGACATTTTCTTGCGTTCCTTCACTCAAAATTTGCTCGCAATCTTATTGTGAGCTTCAGTCAGCATTGACAATTAATTCCGACTTAAATTATCATAACTTTTAAAATACAACCAAAAAAATTAATACAATTTTTTGTCTGAGCTGTAGTTTATTTTTCACTTCTTGCATTTCCAAGAGGGAGGTGTTGTCGCAAGCGTTACGTAATTATTTAGGGGGAGTTCAATCGCGCGTTACGGGTGCGTTACAGGGGGAGAGGGAGAATTCCAAATTCTCCAAATTTGCGTTACTGCAAGTTTATGGATGGCCTGTAATTATTGAAATAATGTATGTTGGACATTCGACCAAGACAGTAATAGTATTATTTTAGACCAAGACAGTAATTAATTTTTAACAGTAATTTATTATTATAGACCAAGACAGTAATTAATTATAGTTATATCCCTCACGTGCACTTGATGCTTCTGGTTCTATCTATGTAGTTACTAATTTAATTATACAGAATTTCAATTTTGTTCTGAAACGGCGCTTCTTTATCACTATTCTTCGTCATTAAATTGTTTCAGCTACCAAAATGTTTTACACCATACCTTTTATGTTCGTTTCTACCAGCAATTTTCGTAATGTAAATGATCCATTTGGACTTCCACAGAGCTGGTGGAAATTCGCTTCCTATATAAGAATACCCCTCTAGTCTTCATATCACGAATGTGCCTGATAAAATGAGAAAGAACAAAATCCGTGGGTAAAACTCTCCATTTCTGGGCATAAGATGAGTGATATTTTAGCGTTACCTTCCTCGGTATGTGCAGAATGTGGAGGCGAGAAATGAAGGATAATTGTTGATTAAGGATAGAATAATGGTTCAGATACAATACGTGACGAAATGGAAAGCCAACCTACCCTCTGAGAGAATCACTTGTTTGGATTCAAAAGATTGCAGTACGCTGCACATTGACAGTTAATGATAAACGGCCCAAACAGAAATCCACTTTGGTGTAGCAACGCACACTTCGATTCTCTTAATCAGGCATGATGTTCAATCTAGTAGTATCCTTTCTCATCAAAATTATTCATCCCAACTTCGGGAATGTCGTCAGTTTTAGATTCCTTTCTCAAGGTGCATAATGAGGGTACCCAAGCCTTCCGTGGGTACTCGAACGCGCAGTATTCGCTTCCACGTCCTTAGCCTGTTCCGAAGCCCTGCGTGATCGAACCAGGTCACGTGTTTTTCCACTACGACGGAGGCAGTTCCTAGCCCCGCCCGCGGAACTGCCACAAAACGGCTCGTGGCGTGTACTCCATCTTTTTCCGTCCTCGAATTCTAGTTCTCGCGGCTAACACGACTTTGCAGCCATCTGTTGGCCCACGATTTGCATAATCGCGTATGTTGATGCAAGTACTGCTGCCATCGCCTGCCAAGCGCCGCCTGCGCCGCCCGCGCCGCCACGGCCGCCTGATACGGAACAGAACAGAACAAAAAATGGAAAACAACGGAGGAGCGACGAGCAAAAAGTCTTGTGGAGGCGGCGGCGGCGGCGGCTGTGAACAGAGGAAGAGCGCCGCGCGTATTTTGGAAGCTGTCCGCTACAGACCGGCGGACGGAGATGGTGGCGGAGGCAGGAGAAGATATGGAGGTGGAAGCGAAGGAGGAAGAGGGCAAAGAGGTGGAGACGAAGGAGAAGACGGAAAAAAAGGGTGAAATGATGGTGAAGGTGGAAGCGAAGTAGAAAGCGGAGCCGAAGGAGAAGGCAGACACGCAGGTAGAGGAGGTAAAGGAGAAAGCAGAGGTGCGAGAAAGCAGAGGCGAACGAGAAAGCAGAGGCGAACGAGAAAGCAGAGGCGAACGAGAAAGCAGAGGCGAACGAGAAAGCAGAGGCGAACGAGGAAAGCAGAGGCGATGGAGGAGGAGACGAAGGAGATGGCGGAGATGGACAAATCGGAGGCGACGAAGGTTGAGGCGACGGTGAAGGACGAGGCGAAGAAGGCGGAGGTGGGGGACACGGCCGTGAAGAAGGTGGGTGAAATAAGAGGATGCTGAGGGCGGCAGCGGAAAGACGCGAAAAGGGGACTGGAGGTAGAAGTGGAAACGAAGAGACCAGTGGCGTTGTGCAGCGAGCGAGTGACAATACATAAGGGCTGTCGGCTTGGCCTGGAGGGTTGTTCGTAAGCGGATATGGTCTAAACTGAATCTCAAGACTGAAATTATTGATCTTCATTTCACTAGATCTGAAAAAGAACAATACTTATTCCATTTGAGTTAATTTTGAATACAAAATGGTCGAGTTGCAAATTTGTCGTAAAAGTGAGTTATTAACACACAAAAGTTTTATAATATATATTAAGGTAACCGCGTCATTACAGGTAATATAGTTATACTACGTAAACAAGTTGAAAAACTGTGACTCGGTACGATGGAAGTTCGGAATCTTACAACGTCCTTAGGAATCAAATAATTGTTAATATCATTCTTTTCAATGCGCATACACACACACACACACACACACACACACACACACACACACACACACACACACACACACACACTATATATATATATATATATATATATATATATATATATATTTCTCAAGTAAGCATTTCATTTAAATAAAAATGTAAAAAAGCCTGCGTGTTTATATACAGTTTTTCAAAAAACGTTGAAATATGAATCTAAATGAAAGTGTTTTCCTTGTTTTTATTTGGTTTCATCTTCAGAGAAATTTCATTTTTCTATTTCACTTGTCAAAAAAATTGGTTTGCAGAAAACCTACAGATTAATTCCAACATTTCGGCTTCTCGAGTTTCTAGAGAGTTCAGTAACCCCCCGCATATCATACTGTAGCAGTCACATCAAAGCTACATTCAGCTTTACAAGAACGCACTGAAGAGCTTTTTAATTTACGTCTGCGTGGTGCTGCGTGACCAACGAAGATTTGACCAAATTCGTCACAACAAGCCACCCGCGGGTTTTGATTCGTGAAACTTTAATTTTGCGGGAACGTTCTTTCCGGAGAGAGACCACGCGTTCTAGGCGGCATGGATCCACTCTGTGTTCCATTGCGTCGCGATGTGTTTTTTTTTTTCTCGAAAAAAATATAACGATCCTCAATCACGATGTGTTAGTCGTGCGCGCGCTCCGGCGAACAAAAACGTTGCCCAAATTGGCCCTCATAAGGGAGACACACGGCTTTAATGGCATAATTTGCAAGGAAATAATCAAATGTTTCACGGTCTATTTTACTTTGTTTCCAAAAACAATTGTCTGTTTATAGCTTTCCGCACTCTATCTGCAAACATTTCAGAAAAAGCTATACATCCTGGTAACGAGAAATTAAATACACATTGTGGTTTCGAAATTCAGAATCAGCCGGGACATTTGTGCGGTAATGAAATTACCGGCCTCCGAGTAGAGCAGCGCCTCACTACCTCGCCATTGTGCTTCCCTTTCCTCATCCCTCTTCCCCGCCCCACTCGCTCCCCTCGCTCCGCAGCCGCCTCCTTTTTACGGACGCCCAACTATTACATCGCACACTTTCTTTCTCTTTCCGTCCTCTCTGTTCTCTCTCTTTCATATTTCTCTCACATCTCTGTACTTTCTCTCTCCTCTTTCTCACCATTTAATTCCCCTCCCTTACCTCCTCCACCATTTCCTCTCTCTCATTCTCTGTCTCTCTCATTCTCTCTCACTCTCTCTGTCTCTCACTATTTCTCTCTCTCACTCACTCTCTCTGTTCCTCTCTCACTCTCTCTCTGTGTCTCTTCGACTTACACCACCTTCCTGTCTTTCTATCCCTGACACTCACTATTTCCGTCTTTCTATGCATTTATTTTCTTTCTCCCAACAGTGTAATGCCCTGCGAGGGAACTTCTAAACGTCGCATATGGTTGGCTGGTTGTTTCACGTTCTTATTTTTGTTTCTTTTGTCATTCCCTTTCCTAGATTTCTAACTTATTTTATTTCCATATCCACCTTATGCTACTCACTGTTACTAAATTTCTAATGTTTGAGATTTATTTGGCTTTTTTTCTCTTATCAGCTTGCAACGCACTTTCATACACTTACTTATCCCCATTTTCAATCTCTATCTACTTCTCCATTCTCTTGATTTTTCACCCTTTTGCAAGATTTTGTATTTATTGAACATAAAAGAGCTCATTTTTTCCTAAAATATATTCCTTTATTTTGAGACCTACACGAGTGGTGGTAGAGAACGAAAAGGGGACGCAGAGGGAGAAAGTTAATGAAGAAATTCAGTAGAAAGAATTGAGAGGAAGCATGAAACAAAAAGAAGTATTATCAGATATAAATGATGTCAAAAATATGGTTGGAATAGTAGAAGGGAAGGAAGTAGTTGAAAGATCAATAGTAAAGAGAATTTGCTAGAAAAGAGTGAGGAAATGAAATAAATGAAAAAAGGAGAGAAACAGAAGAGGAATATAAGAAAGAAAAGAATTTGACGATGGGGTTGGCGAGAAGCAGCGGGAAGAACCAACCCATTCCGGAAGAGAGGTGGGTTTGACGCTTAGGGGACCAGTCGCATCGCATCGCATCGCATTTCATTACGGCCATAATCGCCGCCCCCGGCGCGCGCACGGTTTGTTACCAGCCGAGGGATCGATTCCAGCGCGCCCATTCCGCCCCATCCCACCGCCGCCTTTTTTTCAGTTTTGATCATCGGAGTGTCAAAACGGATCCTTTCGCTTCCGCTGGCCCCAAAGCGGCGTGCGCGCGCGCGCGCGCGCGGCCACCGCTTATCGCGCGCGCGCGAGGCCTAATTACCGACGAAAACGCGTCGGAAGCGTTATGAATTGAAAGTGATGTTTCGCGCACGACCCGAACGCGGTGGAATGAAAAAAACACCCGGGTAAAAGATTGATGAATCCGCAGCTGTTTTCCTGCAGCGGGAGGAGGTATCAAAGCGACGACGGGGATGCATGCAAACCGACCGGGAGAATGTTCGCTGATTCTTGATACAGCAGGCTCTTCTTTTTTTTTTTCGAGCCCCCAGGCGCGCGTTGAGAAGGCCGTGGCGGAGCGCGAGCGGAGCGGAGAAAAATGGCACGTTAACAGCGGCCGCTCACGATATGAAAATGACGCGGGATGGGGGAAGAGGGGGGAATATCTATAATTCATCATCGCGACGATCATCACACGACGCGCGCGCCACTCCATTACGCTTATCGCGCGCGTCATCGCCCGTCCCTCATTTCGCTACCTGCGTAATCTTCGTTTGTGATCTGCCGATCGCGCTGCGGCATCGCCGCCGGGCGTGCGGGGAACCCCCGGGCCCGCCATCATTCATTCCCCGGCGCGCCGCTAGGGGGACGCGCCGCGCCGTCACGCGTAAACCGTCGGAACGGTTTGGGAGGGGGAGTGTGGGCGGGGAGGGAGTTTTCGCCGCCGCAAACAGCGCTCGTGGAGGGGGTGGGGGAGGGGAGGCGCGAAAGCCTGACTTACGCGGCGCGTGTGGGGTGCGAGAGGGGCGTGCGTAATCCGCGCCGCAACATGCGCCAGCGACACCGCCGCCGCAGCGACACTCCGTCCGCCAACTAGCTGCGCGTCCCGTGCCCGCTACATGGCTGCACTCTCGCTGGGCACCGCTTGCGGCCGTCCTGCTCTACGCCGACTTCCTATCGCTGTGCCTTCACCCTTTGCTTCTCGTCTTCGTGGTTTCTGTTCCTCTCTTGCGCCTTCGCTGTATTAAAGCCCAGGAATTTTGACGCGGAGTAGTTGTAACTTTTGCTTTGCGCTCAGTACACGCTACAGTAATTTCCTCCAGCCCTCCCCTTCCACTTTTTCTTCATTTCTTATCGCGCTCTCGTTCCACTTGCTGAATTCACAGACGAACACCCTACACCCTATAATGCACTGCACTCCTGCATTGAGGAAAAGAAGCCCTGGATTCCAACAAGGTTCGAATAGCTAGACTATATCTTGATGCGTCGAACTCAAATAATATCATGGTCCAGTAGTAAGCGAGACATTTCCCTTGTTCTTGCCTGATGATGGGGGTACATGTGCCCTCGAAACGTCGTGAGTTTGCAAACGTAATAAAAGATTTTTAACTGTCATATATGCAATATCTTATTCCTTAATCTGTTCGTCGGAAAATGACCAAGTTTTATATTAATTGAGAGTGACGGACAATAAAGTTTAATAAATAGTTGGTAGTTTTTCTTCTAAAGTAGAACTAGGGCGAAAAAGTAACGTTAGAAGTACACTAGAA
Organism: Acheta domesticus; assembly: GCA_031308135.1. Taxonomy (NCBI): domain Eukaryota; kingdom Metazoa; phylum Arthropoda; class Insecta; order Orthoptera; family Gryllidae; genus Acheta; species Acheta domesticus. The sequence continues at coordinate 22,214,624 of JAHLJT010008756.1, forward strand.
CAAAATATAGGGACGTGTCTGGGCATTCGTTACGATTCATAGTGACACGAGACGTGAAGGGAGGAAACTCTATTGAGGCGAGACATTTCTTGGATATTATGAAGGAGGTTTAGAGGTTGATGCTTAGGATACAGTTCCAGGCAGTGGAGTTACTTCGAGTTTATTTATTAAGTATTTTCTTGGACTGTTGGCATCTTGAGATTTCATTGTAATGCATCATTTGATATGAAATTTGTATATTGAATATCTGAGCACTTTTCATACAACTATATTTGTTGATAAAGTAATGTCAGATACATTTGTCGTTTCGTAAACCCACTGTTCCCTTTCTCATTTTCTCTTCATTCTTCACTTACATGGACGAATCGTTTAAGATCGTCTTGCATTGTCCACTTAGACAATTTCATTGTTTCATTACTACTTTCCATTCCCTCGTAGAATTAATCGCTCCCGAAAGTAAAGTGTTGATTCACATCAGAACCATAGTTCATCATCCCAGATATTTCCTGTCTTCTCCGAACACAAGTTTCCTTAGTCACTATTTTGTATCTTCTATTACTCTTTCTATCATCCACGTGGAAAAATCCCCGCAAAACCCTTCGTCCATTGCACCTCCTTGCTGTCTCCGTGCTCTTGTGCGGCCCCTATCGCCCATTCGCCCCCTCCGCGCGCCCCGAGCTTCGCTGCGCCGCTGGCGCGTAATCCGACGGGAGGCGCTTTGTCCCTGCGCCGTGGACCGACGCCCGGCGCCGCCCACGCCCAGCTCTTCCCCTCGCCCACACCCACGCTCCGCTCTGCTCTACTCCGCCCCGTCCCGCCCACGCCCGGCTCTTCTCCTCGCCCACACCCACACCCACACCCACGGTCCGCTCTGCTCTACTCTGCCACGCCCACGCCCAGCTCTTCCCCTCGCCCACACCACGCTCCGTTCTTCTCTATTCCGCCCCGCCTCGCCCACGCCCAGCTCTTCCCCTCGCCCACACTCACACCCACGCTCCGCTCTGCTCTACTCCGCCCCGCCCACGCCTGGCTCTTCCCCTCGCCCACACTCACACCCACGCTCCGCTCTGCTCTACTCCGCCCCGCCCCGCCCACGCCCGGCTCTTCCCCTCGCCCACACTCACACCCACGCTCCGCTCTGCTCTACTCCGCCCCGCCCCGCCCACGCCGGCTCTTCCCCTCGCCCACACTCACACCCACGCTCCGCTCTGCTCTACTCCTCCCCGCCCACGCCTGGCTCTTCCCCTCGCCCACACCCACGCTCCGCTCTGCTCTATTCAGCCCCGCCCCGCCCCGCCCACGCCCAGCTCTTCCCCTCGCCCACACCCACGCTCCGCTCTTCTCTATTCCGCCCCGCCCACGCCCGGCTCTTTTCCTCGCCCACATCCACACCCACACCCACGCGCCGCTCTGCTGTATCCGCCCCGTTCCTACCCATCCATTCGCTCCCAACCCCTCCCGCTCTTCACACTGTGCCTCGCCCTCCACCTTCTCGCTACGACCTATCCAGTCCCGCACCGCCTCGCTCGCTTCGGTCTTTCCGGTCCTCTCCTGGCCCCTCCCTGCCTTGAACAGCCTGCTTCTTCCTCGCCTCGCCCTCCCTGTCTCGCCCCGGTCCGCAAGTCACTCGCTCCATCCCACTGCATTCATCCCCCCCCGCTTCCACCCTTCTCGCTACGGCCTGTCCAGTCCCGCTTCGTCCTCCTTCCCTTCCCCTCTCCGATTCTCCCGAATCACCCCGTTCCGTCCCACCCCGTCCTACCCTGCTTCGCAGCGCTAAGTCACTCACAAAATAAGAGGTGGCTTCTAGGGAAATTGCAAAATGTCATTGTACACTTTTACTTTTCAGTACTGGAAAGCGTACGTAACTATGTTTTATATCTTACATTCAAAGTTTGCTTACCCTGGATGTTACATAAAATTCATGAAGTAGCCTTGCATGAAAAGCTTTAAATTTCCTAAGTAGACAATACCGAAATTGAATGTATCAACCTACAATAAAACTTTCAAATTAAAAAAGTTAATACTGTAATCCCTTGTAAAAGTAATATTGTGAGTCCCTTTGATGCTGGAAAACTCGTACATCTCTTTTCTTCGTTTCGACGGCAGGGACGTAACCATAACGGGAAGCACGAAATCACCACGTGCAAAACGAGAGCTCTCCATTTTCTTCCATCTTGACGGCTTCGGAAGTTTCTCAGAAGAGACGTGTACGCTCGTTGGCGATTTCCCGGTCGCGGTGTCCAGTTCAGAGCTTCCGCCGTAAGACCTGGGGTTTCCCGAGATTTCCCGCGGATTAACCGCCCTCCGATTCCGCCGGAGCTGACAGCTACCCGCGCCGTCCCCGCCGCCCGCACCGCAATCCCCTTACCGTCCATGACGTCTCCCCCTGCGACGTAGCCAAGTCTCGTGTCACGCCGGGAACATAAGGGATGACGCCACTGTGCTGTACGCTCCTGGGAGATGGAATCAAATTCAAAAGAATTATAATATTTTACCTATATTCAAAATTTGCGAATATTATTCAGATAATTTAAATAATAAAATTCAAGGTCTAAATATTGGGTACTGCAAATTAATGTTGTTACCTGCTATTGTGTTAAAGTAAAAGCAATACTGTTACTGTATTTACTGTTATTTTACGTTGATCGGACAGGTCAATTATAAACACAAAATTACATTATTATAAATGAGCTACGATTATGACTATTATTAGTATTTATATTATTATTATTATTATCCTATTTTTCTCACCCAAGGTACAAGGTTTGAAGGAACTTTAGTCACATCACATTTCTGGTTTGGTGTATTTAGAACAGTACGATCAATCTAACAGGTTTTCAAGAATGATTTACCGTTGTGCTTTGAAATAATTTCGTAAGGAGAAAGACCTTTTATGTATTATATTATATTGTATTATTAATAGTAAATTGCAGGAAATGTTTCCTTTTTTTAATACATTCCTTTCTTAGCGAATAGTCTTGAAATCCACATCTGTTGAACACTTTACCATCTACAAATTTTCTGCATATCGAGTACATTTCAATATCTGATGAATAGTTTACAACATTTTCTTGATTTGTTCACCTTGGAGTAATAAGATTCGAGTCCGGACTGTGTCGAACAGAGCAGTAGCTAAATCTACCTGGATGAGAATTCCCTCTCTAAACGTACAACAGCAGGGGGCCATGTTTTTGACTGACCGAGTGTGGGATACTGGTCTGGAGCTGAGAGCGTCGTGCGATGTTGAGGTTGGAGATTGGATTTGCGAAGAACAGACGTAGAATAATTCAAAATCACGAAAGTGAAAAGGTGACAAGATGCCGCCCCGGATGATATGGGACCGCCCCAGATGGAACAAACTTAATTCTCCCGGCGGGTTTGGAGGGCACGATGAGGGGGCAATGATAAGTACATATTACGCGTGGTCCGTGGCCCCTTTGTTAGAGTGCAGTTTCAGCATTCACTTGATATCAGTGGCGGAACCAGGGGTGGGGCACGGGGGCCATGGCCCCCAAAAAGCCCTATAGTTTTTGTTTGTTACCTTCCTTTACTTGGCAAAATTGATTTAAGTAATTATTTATAACAGAATTATGTAATTATTTAAACAATAATATTGTGTAGTACGTATACGCTACAAAAACAATATACAATATAATAGCAAATGTGTTTATTATCTACAAAAATCTCTGATGCGTCCCCCCCCCCAAATGTTCGTCTGGATCCGCCCCTGCTTGGCATTGATCGCAGAAACTACGGAAACTACCGATCAGAACAACCGCCCGCTACAATTCTCCTACAGACTGTTGTTAAATTCTACCCAGCTAGGAAGCTAGTGTCGAAAAGCCGTCACAATCGGGACTCGAACTACAGACTTTGCACTCCAAGGGAGGAGGCGGAGACTTCAAGAAGGGAGTCGAATTTCGAGGAGTCTCGCAACTACGAAGCTTGCCTCAACTCGAATGAGACACGCGACGAGCTCAGCTGCCGGTTCTCTTTAGTTTTTAATTCTGTTATCTCTCCAAGTTTTGTTTTTCTTCTCTGGCTAAGTGAATGAACTTTACCCTCACAGAAGTACCTTTGCGAATCTACACCATGAGGTACCTTCAAGTTAGTTTGATAGAGAAACATGTCGAGAACGTGTATTCCTAATTACGTAGTGCTGCACAAAGCGTTTTGCAGATCGCCTTTAATACTCTAAAAATACTAATCGATGCAGATAGGAAAATTCTTCGGCTATCTCAAGAATTGTATGTATTCTTGTGTTTTATTTTAAAGAGATGAATTCATTGTGTACTTATCCTAACAAGAATTTAAATGTTTCCTTTCTTCTTTTCTAGTTTCTTTGTCTCTTCGAGACACACAATTAGGCATGGCCTGTGTCCCGTCGCTCCAACTAAGGTAAACAATTATACGAAGAAAAGGAATAATTATGTGAAGAGCATTTCTAAAAGCAAAATTATATTTTTTTTTTCCTTTCGCGACTTCCAAGCAAACTCAATTTAATTCACAAAGGGGGCATTTATATAACCTAAATGCAAGAGATCTTTATTATTTTCTACAGGAATATCTAGAATATTTTTTTCAAATTTGCCTTTTCATATTTAACATAATTATTATCCTTAGAAACGAAATGAAGGAAATAAAATTACTAGACGAAATTATTCTCGTTATCTTCTTTTTGTTACTACATTTCCGTCGCTAAATTGCGAATCTCACAAGATAAATCTCAATAATTTCTAAGAAGAGAATAACTAATAAGAAAATACATTGTTATGAAGTTTCAACTGCGTACAGTCTAATATTAAATAAAACAAGAAGGAACAAAATAAACGATTAGGAATAACGTTGATAGAGAGATACAAAAATACTGAAATTTCAGAACAACCTACAAAAAAGGGTTTGTCTTCAAGTTATATCTTTGCAACTGGAGGTAACAATACGTAGCTGTAGCTACAGCTAATAAAATGTATGATTAAAAGGTAAAAATTAAAAAGATAATCGTTGTTTACTACTCACGAAGTGGCTCATACGGGTATATAACATTCACTCATACGTCAAAATAACATTAAGAAATAATTTGTTTTTATAACTAAATAGCCTCAAGTTGACAATCAAGAGAATAAAATGGTTGCAGGTCGGAAATGACGCGTGCCAAATAAACAGACGTCCATTGTTGTTCTCGAAATAAGAAATCGTTGAAATATTCCGTCATAAAATGCATCGCTTGACAGTTATAAAGTTAAAACATATTTTCATTTTAATTATCCTGACTTATCTTGTTTACTTACCTAGCCACCTCCAATTCGTGACACATATTTCACTCTCGGACTCCATATTTTCTTTCACTATTCTTTTGCACGTTTCCAGCGTTTTTAAGTCACTTCCTCCCCGGCCGGAAGCGCTAAGCACGCACCGGAAGCTGCCCCACTGCTCTTATCGCCTCCGCCCTGAGAGACGTCACCGAATCGATGGAGTATTCGACAACGGCATTGAATATCGGTGCTCAGTGTTTGGAGAGCAAGTGGCAGTTGCTCTTGCAGTGAGTGGAGAGTGTGAGCTTGTACTCGATTCGAGGACCCTTGAGGTTCGCTCGACATTCGATTACTGTGGGTGATTGGTTGTTGTGTGACTACTAGAGTGATGACGTTGCGAACTCTAAAGATGCTATTGCCAAGCCTATATTTGAATCCGAAGTAGAACTTGACCACAGATAACACTTTTGTAGTTAATGAGCAAATTAATTTGCAATATTCTTTACAACTTTCTTGAATATCCTTAATGAATGACTAATGGTTCATTTTTGCAGTAATTATTTAAGTAGTAGTTAAAATTAATTATATCTCAATTTTGTATTAACCCTTTTCTCTTTCTCTGTATTTCCCTCTCTTTGTATCTCACTTTTTCTTTCTCTTTCTTTATATTCCTCTCTCTCTTTCTCTCTCTCTCTCAAAAATTAATAAACCTACAAAAGGTCGAACTCCAATAAGTTCATCTAAAAGAATTTCTAATAAAAGTTCAATTAATTTTTTCTTCATGCTTTCCATAAAAAGACAGAAGGTCAACCACTCCAGTTGTAGACCTACTCGTTCTTGACCTGTAAGCCTCTAAAAAAGACCAGTAGTAGTAATTCAGACAAAAACACAATATTGTTAACAGTGAACATGAAATCGATCGTCTATCTTTTTAACTCGTATTAAGTCATTAACAAATAATATTTGAGATTAAAGCTGCATATTGAAAAACTGAACGGATTATTCTGGTGAATTTAAAAAAAAGCCTATCAAATCATTAATCTTGTAGCATTAGCAAATTATATTTACAAAATATTCAGAATTGAAACAAATTACATCATATTCAGTATGATAGTTTCATCATTGTGACAATCTAAGATTTCTAGTTAGATATCACAACACAATATTGTTCTGTAATACCCTACAATGGTTTTGCGAGACATTTTGTATTAGAATGGGACTTTCATCATTGATTTAGGTGCATGCATAAAAAATCAACACGGTCACGTTTGTTTCTTCAGACTTAGTGAATCATTTGTCTACCCGATTTCACACTGAGTTGTTTTGAACAGTACATAAAACAAGTTAATTGTGCAAAGTAGTGCATACTTTCTAAGTTTCCTTTGATACGCATGCACAACGCTGGCAGTCACGCACGCATGTACTATTATCCCGCATTATTACTCATATAGTATTGATGACAGGTGAAGAGTTAGAAAATGTAATTTTCCAGAAATCGGCGTTCCGTCGACACGAAAAACAAAACCAGTCGAGGCAAGTAATAAACAAAACACATCCTCCATGATAATAACAGATAAAATCTTTGCAGTACAAGAATGAACGATCTAGCGTTCCGCTGCCTACTAGATTTATTCGTTCAAACGATGCAACTCAATGCGTGTCTCATAACAAATTTGACATTCGCGAAAGAAGCAACCCTAGAACAATAAACACGGAAAATGAGTGTATTTAGTTACGTGTACACCGTTTGGTTGCAAAACTGTAGATAATACGAAAAATGTTAAAATAAAAAAAAAACTTTAAAAAATTCAGATGTTTTGCCTTATGGAGTACTCTGAAGTACTCTCTCCAAGGCACTCCATTGTCCCCTGAAACTGATACGAGGAAACCGCGTAAACAACCCACCAGAGCAACCGATTCCATCCGGCAGTGAAGGCTTCGACTCAGCTACGAAACTTCGCATCTATTCTGCGATTTTTCCATAGCTGCCACTCAAGGCCCGTCTTCACGATGGAATGTCTCAAGCATTTCGCGACTTTCTCGGTCATGCCTCTACATAACGCATAATCGCGACCCTGTCAAGCACCGCTTGACCATGCGACATGATATATATTTCATCGTGAAGACGAGCTTTGAGAGGTAGCTATGAAAAATCGCAGTGTAGACACGATCGAACCACCTCCGTTTAGAAACCTTCGGTTATGGAGTCGCCAGTGCGGTCGGTCGTAATGTCCTCGGTTCCATCAGCACGTGTTAATACCGCCAAGTGGTGCGGCTCCCCTGAAGCCAGAGGCCAGCAGCGCCCCGAGGTGAAAGTCCCGTGTTTCCATGCGGAGACATTTAATTGTTCCCCTCGCGCCCCGCCCCAGTCCTTAACGATAGTCGTGGGTATCGATTTAGCATACACAGCCGCTCGACTTGCCGCACGCAGTCCCACAGTGTGTTCCACAACAAGTACGGCATTTCTACTACATCACTGAGAACAGTTAGTTTCTAAAAGAGTATTTTCTCTTTCTGACAATTAACAATCCTAATTTAATTCGGTGTATGTATTGATGTAAATATAATTTCCCTCCTCAGTCTTATAAAGTCGTTCTATTTAAATTAATGTTTCTTTCGTAATATGAAGTATGTCAAAGGTTTTCAGGTTTATCGCTGGGGCATTTACGCTTAATTGCAATCAATTACTTTAAGTATCGTAAACGCGGGCTTCTTTGGCCCACTTTTACAATATTACACAATCACCGTTGGAAAAATTTCCATTAGCATGGGTAATTTTAAATTTTTTAACACATTTTAACCTACAATCGGATTATATCTATAGCCTATTCTGCGCGTGTAAGAAATAGAACTTTTTTGAGTCGAAAGTTTGAAGTTAATTTACAACACACAATTATTGTAAGCTAATGTACCCTGGTATGGGTTACTTTGGCCCACTTTTGTTTTTATACCTGTGTAAGCTTTTAAATTTTAACTTGGATCAAAGAAACACATGCGTTCATGAAGAAGATTCAAGTTGGAAACCGAAATTGGTATTTGAAACTATCTTGACATATTTTAAAAGAAGGATATTTTTTTAGATATTATGTAAAATCATACATTATTTATATTGTTGGCAACTAAGAGAAGACCTCTTTTACCAGCTTTGAGAGCTCAATTATTTTCTTGATATTGGCCCATTTATATATCAGGATATAGTTTATTTTAGCCACTTTTAAAACTTTTTGCTACGTTGAGTACAGTAGCTCATCCTCCCTTTACAGTAATTAATAACCCTAGAAACTCTTGACTATTCCAATAACGCACCAATTTCAGTTCCAATTTCTAAATTTTGTTTTCGCGATTTCTTAGGCCTACGTGCTTGTTGTGCTGTTTAACTCAGTGTATTATTTTCCTCAATGAGGTGCTGTAGTCTTCATCCTCATTTGAAAATATCAATTACTCTGGCCAGATGGAATAAGGCTATAGTTATAACAGTGTTCATCTTTTTATGAGTAGTCCACGTTTTGAACCTTCTTCTTCTTCTTCTTCATAGCGTAAAATTCTTGCGCCAAAGTAGGTGATATTTGGGGTTCATGAACACTCAAGAATTATTATATATTGCATAAGAACCAAGCCATTGACAGAATCCTCATTACATTACAGTTAAAAGCAAGAAAAGGTTTACTAATTGTGTACTTACCGAACTTCAGTATGTCGGATTACTACACTCACAATTGATATTTCAGAGACAGAAAACAGGTATTACCACAGACTTAACTTAAGCCTCTGCTGTTCCCTAACCGGGAATTTTGTTCACCGATAATACATCATTATTCTATGCTTGATACTGCTGTGTAGCAGGAATGACTGATAATTAGTAAAAAAATTGTTTAGTGAAACGGGAGCACATTTTCGTTGCTTTTTTTTATTTTGAACCAAAGAAGAATTCCACACTAAGAAATTCGCGCTTAATGCTTACATGCAAACATTATTATTTGTAGAGACGGATTTTTATGAAATTACATATTTTTTGTCTTTCTACTTACAGTTCTCAAAATTGTTATCTTCATGAATCATAGCCCTCCTAACACAATATCGAATTTTTTCGTTACATATTTTTTCATATTTAGCACTGTATTACATATTTTACATATTTTGCCGTTTTCATATATTCAATATATTTTCTTATTTTATCATTTCTTCCATTTAATTCCATTTTTTTTTAAATCAGCATTTTTCCTACATTATTGGGGAAATCTAGGCGTCCAAAATATCATTGACACCGCGTTTTGTGATCTGTAACCTTAATTTCCGAGATAAGTTTGCGACAGCCGACGTGTAACACTTCGATGGAGATGCTACAGTGTATGTTTGCTGGTCATAGATCTCACCAGTTTGTGCGATGACGTCTATTGCGATTAGTCGAGCTGCTAAACTACGGTCCTGAGTACAATAGATTAATTTTTTACTACTGACGAGAAAGTTGTATGATGTAAAGTGAGCAATTTTTCTAAATGTAATTACTTGCTATGTAATGGTTTTTAATTAAGAATTTTAATATTACATATTATATCGGATTTTACATATTTATTACATATTCTTACTGTTTCCATTACATTTTTATGTACATATTTTGACGTTTATTACTACATATTTTTCCGGTCTCTAATTATTAGTTGTTATCAGTTCTTTATAAAGAATGCTTCCACTTTGTGAGTGGCACAAATAGAATGCGACTCTCCTTTTGCTAAATGCAGTAGTTAAATGTATTTTCTATGATGATTATTGTCACATTTTTTTTTTTAAGAAGCAATAAATGATAAACTCAGAATATTTTTCGACCACAATCACACATAATAATGAAATAAAAAGCTTTCTCGTAAAGCAGCAGACTACCGAATTATTATCTTGAAAACCAGTGGGGAAAAATATTTGACACACGCACACACTGATCTCTGCGAATCACGCCGAAAGATCTATCCAACCTAGATGGGAACAAGGGAAATTTTATTATTTGAAAAATTAAAAGAAAAGGAAAGAGAATCAGTGTCGTTTTCCCAAGATTTTGTTGGTGAGGAGATGTTTGTGAATGGTTTGCGGAAAATAGAATGTGGTTTTCGTTACTGCGAGATTCAAATTTTTGCTTTTAAGAGAGTAAAGAGCGTACAATTCGATTCATTAAAAGAACCTAGCTTCTCTGTGTCGCAAAATTAATATATCGAAATACGATGGTCATAGGAATTTATCTTGTCCGGTTAGACATAAATATTCACTTGCACAAAAGTGCGTATGGTAACAATTTTTTATATAGAAGGAAGATTAAATGAAGAACCGAAGAAGACATTGTTTTCTCCAGATCTTTATCTCCAGTCTTTACCTCTTTGCTTAAGAAGGCACAGTTCATATTTTATTTTCAATAAATAAGTGTAAACTGTTTTTGTTATTAACACGTACATTACCTAAAGTTTCTGGTCCTCAAAAATTAATAATCTCGACATTCGATTGGCCCAAAAATTTAACGCCTCCCTGGGTGATTTCCACGTCTGCCTAGTAGTTACCCATGGCGTGTTAATCGCCTCCCAGCCACTTAGCGGTAAGGCTGTTGGAGGCGCGTTTTCGCCATGCGTCGGTATCCCGCGTGACGCCACCGCCACCGGCGCCGCTGCGACTTCCACGCCGGTGAGACGCGTAATAACTACGACCCGCAGGCCGCTAATTGGTTGCGGCGCCCGGCGCCGGTAATTCAGTAATTATTGTTATTACCGAGGGCGCGGCCGCCGTCGCCCCGGCCCCTCCAACGTCCAGTGGCCGAAAATCGAACGCGCGGTGCTCATCGTCCGAAATCGAACAGTAGGGTGAAGGGATGATGTAATGCCCTTGCGAGATTCGAATCTCCCAGAAAATCGGTTGAGCTAAGACTGATAGGTGTGTAGTTGCGAGGTCGCAACTGAAGCTTTGGGAAGTGAGAGGTCGTAGGTTCGAGTCCTGACTGTAATTCATTTTCGACACCAGCGTAGTTGTAAGATCGGAAGAGACTGTCAAGAGGCCCCTGGGGTACTCCGCACTTTCTTAGCACATCATCCGGCATGGGTTGCATTTTGCGTTCGCGATTGTTGATCTAAATAAAAGCGGCGGTCTAGTGTTTGATTTACTGACTGCGACTAAGTCCCAGTCTACAACTGAAGATTCGTTAGAACTACGTCCGAGTCTTGACGGATTTTAACACGAGGTATGTAACTGGGACGAACACTATGGTTGACAATTTTAGAGAAGCCGCCTGCTCTTATCAGTTATTTCCATGAGATACTCTTATTATTATTCTAAACGAATGTCGAAACAATTCCTCATAGAAATGGTCCCTTCTTATTCCATCACGTCTCCGTTTTCGTCACGATGATTCCATCTTTTATGATATGGCCTATTTCCCCTGTTTTTGTAGGAATCCAAGAGTCCTTCACAGATATCAGGCCAAGGGACGAATCAGGCTACTACACCATAGAGTGAAGGGAGCCCTATATATTGTTTATGACTTCCGAGAGTAGGTGTTTATTTCTTGTGACAAAATACTAATTAGTATTACATTATTACAAAATGAAACTGTTTCTCGAAGCGCCAAGTGCGACTATAGCAAATTCGATTGAATTTTGGTACTTTACACAGAATTTAAGATTTATTTTGCAATGTTATTAGTATATGTTTACCGATGATTATTGCTAGAACATCAGATTCATTAGGTATTTGGTTTAGAAATTAGTCAAATAATGTAAATACATTATTACATTATTGCATTATAATACATTATTACATTATAATACATTATAATAACAATAATAATATGATTATTGTTATTATTGTTGTTATTATAATAATTATTATTGTAATAATTATTATTGCTATTATTATTTATCGCTTCGAAAAGGAGATTGATAGTTTATTCCTAGCATGAAGATGTCGATCAGGTAACTAAAAAATTCCTTTTCGAAATAAAAATTAAAAATGAAATAGTACATATTAAAATGTTTTACATCCAAAGTGAGAAACGTTACTTATAACAGTTTTTCAAAAAAAATATGGAGAAGTATCCTAGCATGTCGGAAATTGTAAATTCTTAATTGTAAACATTTTTTGTTCATTTCGGTGTGTGAGATTAACAATATCCAATAACGTTCCACTATAATTTGGTCTTAATATATGAAAACAGTTATACGTTGTTTGAGATACAACGAATGTGTGCATATTACTAATTTCGGAAATACGCATAAATTTATTCGAAAATTGTGCATCCTTTGGCCATGTGTGAGGTGTCTGTGGTTTTGTTCAACAGCAAGGAAGGGGGGAAATCCTAAAACAATGGAACAGGGGCGAGTGTGACTGAAGAAATGCAAATGCTTAATTCTGTTATTTCGCCTATTTTCATGCGACGCGTGCTGACTGAATTCTCATACTCGGTGCGCCGCTGGTTACGACACAGCTGAAGTCATGCGACAGCAAGGCTTCCAGAAAGAGGCAGCCAGCCATTATGTATATGCTATTCACGTGTTGCGGTACGGAGCAACAACTACCTTTATATTGTTGGTATGTAATGATTTGTGCCGGGTACCCCTGTATTGTATGTTATACTGTTCAACTATTTGAGGACGACTTTGGTAAAATATTCAATTTGTTACAGTGTTGTATGAGAGTATTGTATTTGTTGATTTTGAGCGGTGTGCGTGCTTCTTTTTAGATGACCATCTGCGTGGATTTGCCTAATAGCATTTCGCACGTGTGCAGGCCACTAGCGCAAAACTTTACTTCGGCTTTTATAACGTGGCGCATCTGGGTGTGTCTTCACGATGGAATATCTCGCGGCATTTCGCGTCCTTCTCGGTCGTGCCGCTAGATGCCGCTAGTGACATCGCACCGCTTGATACGGTCGCGATCGTGCGACCTCTAGCGGCACGACCGCGAAAGATCCTTAAATGCCACGAGATATTCCATTGTGAAGACAGGCCCTGACGCGCCAAGTTATAAAAATCGAAGTATAACGGTGAACGATCCACAGAGTGTACGTCCGACCGAAGCCCGAGCCCGGCCACTGTGTGCGCTTCCTATTGGCTCTACGGTCGGCGTCGGGCCCACCGCCGCAGGGCAGGTTGCGTCGCCGTCGACCACCCAGGTAGCACCCTCCCCCACCCCCTTCCCACTCCCCCCCCGCCACCCTTCATCTCCCCCGGTTATAAATCGGAAGGTGGCCCCCGCGCCCTCTCCACTAATTGTTCTCGTATATCAATAGCGCGCGCCATTAGTAGGAATTACCTAACTTTCACGATCCGTAATTTAACAGTCGTCGTTACGCTTTTGTTTTAAATGTTGTTATTTCGGCGAGTTTCTGTTTTTTTGTTGCATTTTTTTTCGTTCGCTTCGACGGCGAGACGGAGTCATGTGGGACAAGCGTCAACATTTGTTTTCAATACACAGCAGTACACAGCCTTGTAATCCCGTTGTCACTGAACAATAAATCTGGGTTTAAAGGCTTATGATGAAATCTCGTTCACGACAGCATTAACAACAAACAATATTAATAATAACAGTAAACCCGATAGAAAATGTTAATTCGTATTGCCAGCGAAGGACATGATTCCTACACAGTGAATATAAAATACCATTAAATGTCCAGTCTCCGCTAAATGGGACGTTTAGAGGGATTTTCGCCTGGCGTACAGCTGGAATATCGATGCTTCGCTGTCTGTGATCCGCGGACGATTTTTAACGCTTCGTTTGATATAAAATTATTTCATTGTTAATATTTGACGCGAGGTAGAGACTAAAGCTGTGTTACTCGTTAGCCAATGGCTCTCTAACTTTCGGGTTTTCCGTTAATTTCTCTATTGCTGCTGCAATTTCTAATATTGATAGCGTCTTGATTTTCGACATGAACAACCAGCATTCATCTTTCATTTTTGATTACTGATTTTCACGATCACTAATCTTGTTAATTAACGTGATTTACTAATCAGACATCGCATTTACGTCATATTCCGTCGTACCATGGTATCAATGAATAGCATGCAATGATTTTTATCAATAGTACTTTCCAAACATACACTTCTTCAGTCCTATTTACAAAAATAGGTTTTATATTTATCTCTACCATGACAGTACATGCAGTTTTTTCCAATATCAACTTATATCCTATTACATTGTCATTTCTACAACCATGCTCACAATTGTCAATATCGCCGTCACCATGAACATCAGCATTCCCATCGCTATCAATACTAAAGTCACCGTTACCATCAACACCACTCAACCGCATCTTTACTGCTATTGATCGTTGCCACCGTTGACTTCCATCTCGGGTTATTTCAATTCTTTATTATCCACCCAGCATTCTCATGTGAAGGTGCACATATTTGGTCAATTCAAATTTTTTTTCACTAATTTGCGGATTTTTCATACCCACGATGATCATCACCATTACCATCACCATCAATATCACCAGCACTATCAATAACACGGGCAGCATCACCGTCAACACCACTTCACCGCACTAATTGTTGCCGCTATTAGCTCTATTGGCGTGCAGCTCTTCTATTACCAATATACATGTCATTATTTCGGTGTTCAATTAATCGGGCTGTCATCACATTAGTTGCAACACAGGTGGCCTGCGTTGGCCCGTGAGTGGTGACATTCGACCGGCCTTCTCCATTACAACGACTGAACGATTGAGCGACGAGGTCAGGGCGGGCACGTATTATTTCCTAATTCGGCGCTCAAAAAAT
>JAHLJT010008756.1:22230627-22277607 GCA_031308135.1 Acheta domesticus
TGAGGAATATAAGAAATAAAAGAATTTGACGATGGGGTTTGCGAAGAAGCAGCGGAAGAACCAACCCATTCAGGAAGAGAGGTGGGTGTGACGCTCAGGGGACCAGTCGCATCGCATCGCATCGCATCGCATTTCATTACGGCCATAATCGCCGCCCCCGGCGCGCGCACTGTTTGTTACCGCCGAGGGATCGATTCCGCCGCGCCCATTCCGCCCCATCCCACCGCCGCCTTTTTTTCAGTTTTGATCATCGGAGTGTCAAACGGATCCTTTCGCTTCGCTGGCCCAAAGCGGCGTGCGCCGCGCGCGCGCGCGCGCGGCCACCGCTTATCGCGTGCGCGCGAAGGCCTAATTACCGACGAAAACGCGTCGGAAGCGTTTATGAATTGAAAGTGATGTTTCGCGCACGACCCGAACGCGGTGGAATGAAAAAAACACCCGGGCTAAAAGATTGATGAATCCGGCAGCTGTTTTCCTGCAGCGGGAGGAGGTATCAAAGCGACGCGGGGATGCATGCAAACCGACCGGGAGAATGTTCGCTGATTCTTGATACAGCAGGCTCTTCTTTTTTTTTTTTTTCGAGCCCCCAGGCGCGCGTTCAGAAGGCCGTGGCGGAGCGCGATCGGAGCGGAGAAAAATGGCACGTTAACAGCGGCCGCTCACGATATGAAAAGACGCGGGATGGGGGGAGAGGGGGAATATCTATACTTCATCATCGCGACGATCATCACACGACGCGCGCGCCACTCCATTACGCTTATCGCGCGCGTCATCGCCCGTCCCTCATTTCGCTACCTGCGTAATCCTTCGTTTGTGACTTGCCGATCGCGCTGCGGCATCGCCGCCGGGCGTGCGGGGAACCCCCGGGCCCGCCATCATTTCATTCCCCGGCGCGCCGCTAGGGGGACGCGCCGCGCCGCGCCGCGCAGCGCCGCGCCGTCACGCGTAAACCGTCGGAACGGTTTGGGAGGGGGAAGTGTGGGCGGGGAGGAGTTTTCGCCGCCGCAAACAGCGCTCGTGGCGGGGGGTTGGGCGTTGTATTGGGGAACGCGAGGGAGGGGAGGCGCGAAAGCCTGACTTACGCGGCGCGTGTTGGGTTCGAGATGGGCGTGCGTAATCCGCGCCGCAACATGCCGCGGACACCGCCGCCGCAGCGACACTCCGTTCCGCCAACTAGCTGCGCGTCCCGTGCCCGCTACATGGCTGCACTCTCGCTGGGCACCGCTTGCGGCCCTTCCTGCTGCTCTACGCCGACTTCCTATCGCTGTGCCTTCACCCTTTGCTTCTCGTCTTCGTGGTTTCTGTTCCTACTCTTGCGCCTTCGCTGTATTAAAGCCCAGGAATTTTGACGCGGAGTAGTTGTAACTTTTGCTTTGCGCTCAGTACACGCTAAGTAATTTCCTCCTGCCCTCCCCTTCCACTTTTTCTTCATTTCTTATCGCGCTCTCGTTCCACTTGCTGAATTCACAGACGAACACTCTACACCCCAATAAATGCACTGACTCCTGCATTGAGGAAAAAGAAGCCCTGATTCCAACAAGTTCGAATAGCTAGACTATATCTTGAGGCGTCGAACTCAAATATATCAATGTCCAGTAGTAAGCGACAACATTTCTCTTGTTCTTTTGCCTGATGATGGGGGTACATGTGCCCTCGAACGTCGTGAGGTTGCAACGTAATAAAGATTTTTACTGTCATATATGCAATATCTTTTCCTTAATCCGTTCGTCGAAAATGACCAAGTTTTATATTAATTGAGAGTGACGGACAATAAGTTTAATAAATAGTTTGGTATTTTTTCTTCTAAAGTAGAACTAGGGCAAAAAAAGTAACGTTAGAAGTACACTAGAACAAAATATAGGGACTGTCTGGGCATACGTTACGATTCAATAGTGACACGAGACGTGAAGAGAGGAAACTCTATTGAGGCGAGACATTTCTTGATATTATCAAGGAGGTTTAGAGGTTGAATGTTTAGGATACAGTTCCAGGCAGTGGAGTTACTTCGAGTTTATTATTTAAGTATTTTCTTGGACGTTGGCATCTTGAGGTTTCATTGTAATGCATCATTTGATATGAAATTTGTATATTGAATATCTGAGCTCTTTTTCATACAACTATATTTGTTGATAAAGTAATATCAGATACATTTGTCGTTTCATAAACCCACTGTTCCTTTCTCAAGTTCTCTTCATTCTCACTTATATACACGAATCGTCGAAAGATCATCTTCCATTGTCCTCTTAGACATTTCATTTTTCATTACCACTTTCCATTCCCTCGTAGAATTAATCGCTTCGAAAGTAACTGTTTGATTCACATCTTCGTCCATTGCACCTCCTTGCTGTCTCCGTGCTCTTGTGCGGCCCCTATCGCCCATTCGCCCCCTCCGCGCGCCCCGAGCTTCGCTGCGCCGCTGCGCGTAATCCGACGGAGGGCGCTTGGTCCCTGCGCCGTGGACCGACGCCCGGCGCCGCCCACGCCCAGCTCTTCCCCTCCCCACACCCACGCTCCGCTCTGCTCTACTCCGCCCCGTCCCGCCCACGCCCGGCTCTTCCCCTCGCCCACACCCACACCCACGTCCGCTCTGCTCTACTCCGCCCCGCCACGCCCACGCCCGGCTCTTCTCCTCGCGCCACCCCCACGCTCCGCTCTTCTCTATTCCGCCCCGCCCACGCCCGCTCTTTTCCTCGCCACATCCACACCCACACCCACACCCACGCGCCCCGCCCCTTCCTACCCTCATTCGCTCCCAACCCCTCCCGCCTCCTCACGACTGTGTCTCGCCCTCCACCTTCTTCGCTGCGACCTCTCCATTCCCGCACCGCCTCGCTCGCTTCGGCCTTTCCGGTCCTCTCCTGGCCCTCCCTGCCTTGAACAGCCCAATTGCTTCCTCGCCTCGCCCTCCTGCCTCGCTCCGGTCCGCAAGTCACTCGCTCCATCCCACTGCATTCATCCCCCCCCGCTCCCACCCTTCTTGCCTGTCCAGTCCCGCTCCGTCCTCCTTCCCTTCCCCTCTCCGATCCTCCCGAATCACCCCGTTCCGTCCCACCCCGTCCCTACCCTGCTTCGCAGCGCTAAGTCACTCACAAAATAACAGGTGGCTTCTAGGAAATTGTAAAATGTCATGTACAATTTTACTTTTTCAGTACTGGAAAGCGTACGTAGCTATGTTTTATAATCTTACTTCAAAGTTTGCTTAACTGGATGTTACATAAAATTCATGAAGTAGCCTTGCATGAAAAGCTTTTAAATTTCCTAAGTAGACAATACCGAAATTGAATGTATCAACCTACAATAAAACTTTCAAATTAAAAAAGTTAATACTGTAATCCCTTGTAAAGATAATATTGTGAGTTCCTTTGATTTGAAAACTCGTACATCTCTTTTCTCCGTTTCGACGGCAGGGACGTAACCATAACGGGAAGCACGACATCAACACGTGCAAAACGAGAGCTCTCCATTTTCTTCCATCTGACGGCTTCGGAAGTTTCTCAGAGAGACGTGTACGCTCGCTGGCGATTTCCCGGTCGCGGTGTCCAGTTCAGAGCTTCCGCCGTAAGACCTGGGGTTTCCCGAGATTTCCCGCGGATTAACCGCCCTCCGATTCCGCCGGAGCTGACAGCTACCCGCGCCGTCCCCGCCGCCCCACCGCAATCCCCTTACCGTCCTGACGTCTCCCCCTGCGACGTAGCCAAGTCTCGTGTCACGCCGGGAACATAAGGGATGACGCCACTGTGCTGTACGCTCCTGGGAGATGGAATCAATTCAAAAGAATTATAATATTTTACCTATATTCAAAATTTGCGAATATTATTCAGATAATTTAAATAATAAAATTCAAGGTCTAAATATTGGGTACTGCAAATTAATGTGTTACCTGCTATTGTGTTAAAGTAAAGCAATACTGGTTTACTGTATTTACTGTTATTTTACGTTGATCGGACAGGTCAATTATAAACAAAATTACATTATTATAAATGAGCTACGATTATGACTATTATTAGTATTTATTATTATTATTTATTATCCTATTTTTCTCACCCAAGGTACAAGGTTTGAAGGAACTTAGTCCACATCACATTTCTGGTTTGGTGTATTTAGAACAGTACGATCAATCTAACAGGTTTTCAAGAATGATTTACCGTTGTGCTTTGAAATAATTTCGTAAGGAGAAAGACCTTTTATGTATTTATATTATATGTATTATTAATAGTAAATTTGCAGGAAATGTTTCCTTTTTTTAATACATTCCTTTCTTAGCGAATAGTCTTGAAATCCACATCTGTTGAACACTTTTACCATCTACAAATTTTCTGCATATCGAGTACATTTCAATATCTGATGAATAGTTTACAACATTTTCTTGATTTGTTCACCTTGGAGTAATAAGATTCGAGTCGGACTGTGTCGAACAGAGCAGTAGCTAAATCTACCTGGATGAGAATTCCCGCTCTCTAAACGTACAACGCAGGGGGCCATGTTTTTGACTGACCGAGTGTGGGATACTGGTCTGGAGCTGAGAGCGTCGTGCGATGTTGAGGTTGGAGATTGGATTTGCGAAGAACAGACGTAGAATAATTCAAATCACGAAAGTGAAAAGGTGACAAGATGCCGGCCCCGGATGATATGGGACCGCCCCAGATGAACAAACTTAATTCTCCCGGCGGGTTTGGAGGGCACGATGAGGGGGCAATGATAAGTACATATTTACGCGTGGTCCGTGGCCCCTTTGTTAGAGTGCAGTTTCAGCATCACTTGATATCAGTGGCGGAACCAGGGGTGGGGCACGGGGGCCATGGCCCCCAAAAAGCCCTATAGTTTTTGTTTGTTACTTCCTTTACTTGGCAAAAATTGATTTAAGTAATTATTTATAACAGAATTATGTAATTATTTAACAATAATATTGTGTAGTACGTATACGCTACAAAAACAATATACAATATAATAGCAATGTGTTTATTATCTACAAAAATCTCTGATGCTTCCCCCCCCCCAAATGTTCGTCTGGATCGCCCTGCTTGGCATTGATCGCAGAAACTACGGAAACTACCGATCAGAACAACCGCCCGCTACAATTCTCCTACAGACTGTTGTTAAATTCTACCAGCTAGGAAGCTAGTGTCGAAAAGCCGTCACAATCGGGACTCGAACTACAGACTTTGCACTCCAAGGGAGGAGGCGGAGACTTCAAGAGGGAGTCGAAATTTCGAGGAGTCTCGCAACTACGAAGCTTGCCTCAACTCGAATGAGACACGCGACGAGCTCAGCTGCCGGTTCTCTTTAGTTTTTAATTCTGTTATCTCTCCAAGTTTTGTTTTTCTTCTCTGGCTAAGTGATGAACTTTACCTCACAGAAGTACCTTTGCGAATCTACACCATGAGGTACCTTTCAAGTTAGTTTGATAGAGAAACATGTCGAGAACGTGTATTCCTAATTACGTAGTGCTGCACAAAGCGTTTTGCAGATCGCCTTTAATACTCTAAAAATACTAATCGATGCAGATAGGAAAATTCTTCGGCTATCTCAAGAATTATGTATTCTTGTGTTTTATTTTAAAGAGATGAATTCATTGTGTACTTATCCTAACAAGAATTTAAATGTTTCCTTTCTTCTTTTCTAGTTTCTTTGTCTCTTCGAGACACACAATTAGGCATGGCCTGTTCCCGTCGCTCCAACTAAGGTAAACAATTATACGAAGAAAAGGAATAATTATGTGAAGAGCATTTCTAAAAGCAAAATATATTTTTTTTTCCTTTTCGCGACTTCCAGCAAACTCAATTTAATTCACAAAGGGGGCATTTATATAACCTAAATGCAAGAGATCTTTATTATTTTCTACAGGATATCTAGAATATTTTTTCAAATTTGCCTTTTCATATTTAACATAATTATTATCCTTAGAAACGAAATGAAGGAAATAAAATTACTAGACGAAATTATTCTCGTTATCTTCTTTTTGTTACTACATTTCCGTCGCTAAATTGCGAATCTCACAAATAAATCTCAATAATTTCTAAGAAGAGAATAACTAATAAGAAAATACATTGTTATGAAGTTTCAACTGCGTACAGTCTAATATTAAATAAAACAGAAGGAACAAAATAAACGATTAGGAATAACGTTGATAGAGAGATACAAAAATACTGAAATTTCAGAACACCTACAAAAAAGGGTTTGTCTTCAAGTTATATCTTTGCAACTGGAGGTAACAATACGTAGCTGTAGCTACAGCTAATAAAATGTATGATTAAAAAGGTAAAAATTAAAAAGATAATCGTTGTTTACTACTCACGAAGTGGCTCATACGGGTATATAACATTCACTCATACGTCAAATAACATTAAGAAATATTTGTTTTTATAACTAAATAGCCTCAAGTTTACAATCAAGAGAATAAAATGTTTGCAGGGTCGGAAATGACGCGTGCCAATAAACAGACGTCTTGTTGTTCTCGAAATAAGAATCGTTGAAATATTCCGTCATAAAATGCATCGCTTGACAGTTATAAAGTTAAAAACATATTTTCATTTTAATTATCCTGACTTATCTTGTTTACTTACTAGCCACCTCCAATTCGTGACACATATTTCACTCTCGGACTCCATATTTTTCTTTCACTATTCTTTTGCACGTTTCCAGCGTTTTTAAGTCACTTCCTCCCCGGCCGGAAGCGCTAAGCACGCACCGGAAGCTGCCCCACTGCTCTTATCGCCTCCGCCCTGAGAGACGTCACCGAATCGATGGAGTATTCGACAACGGCATTGAATATCGGTGCTCAGTGTTTGGAGAGCAAGTGGCAGTTGCTCTTGCAGTGAGTGGAGAGTGTGAGCTTGTACTCGATTCGAGGACCCTTGAGGTTCGCTCGACATTCGATTACTGTGGGTGATTGGTTGTTGTGTGACTACTAGAGTGATGACGTTGCGAACTCTAAAGATGCTATTGCCAAGCCTATATTTGAATCCGAAGTAGAACTTGACCACAGATAACACTTTTGTAGTTAATGAGCAAATTAATTTGCAATATTCTTTACAACTTTCTGAATATCCTTAATGAATGACTAATGGTTCATTTTTGCAGTAATTATTTAAGTAGTAGTTAAATTAATTATATCTCAATTTTGTATTAACCCTTTTCTCTTTCTCTGTATTTCCCTCTCTTTGTATCTCACTTTTTCTTTCTCTTTCTTTATATTCCTCTCTCTCTTTCTCTCTCTCTCTCAAAAATTAATAAACCTACAAAAGGTCGAACTCCAATAAGTTCATCTAAAAGAATTTCTAATAAAAGTTCAATTAATTTTTCTTCATGCTTTCCATAAAAAGACAGAAGGTCAACCACTCCAGTTGTAGACCTACTCGTTCTTGACCTGTAAGCCTCTAAAAAAGACCAGTAGTAGTAATTCAGACAAAACACAATATTGTTAACAGTGAACATGAAATCGATCGTCTATCTTTTTAAACTCGTATTAAGTCATTAACAAATAATATTTTGAGATTAAAGCTGCATATTGAAAAACTGAACGGATTATTCTGGTGAATTTAAAAAAAGCCTATCAAATCATTAATCTTGTAGCATTAGCAAATTATATTTACAAAATATTCAGAATTGAAAACAAATTACATCATATTCAGTATGATAGTTTCATCATTGTGACAATCTAAGATTTCTAGTTAGATATCACAACACAATATTGTTCTGTAATACCCTACAATGGTTTTGCGAGACATTTTGTATTAGAATGGGACTTTCATCATTGATTTAGGTGCATGCATAAAAATCAACACGGTCACGTTTGTTTCTTCAGACTTAGTGAATCATTTGTCTACCCGATTTCACACTGAGTTGTTTTGAACAGTACATAAAACAAGTTAATTGTGCAAAGTAGTGCATACTTTTCTAAGTTTCCTTTGATACGCATGCACAACGCTGGCAGTCACGCACGCATGTACTATTATCCCGCATTATTACTCATATAGTATTGATGACAGGTGAAGAGTTAGAAAATGTAATTTCCAGAAATCGGCGTTCCGTCGACACGAAAAACAAAACCAGTCGAGGCAAGTAATAAACAAAACACATCCTCCATGATAATAAACAGATAAAATCTTTGCAGTACAAGAATGAACGATCTAGCGTTCCGCTGCCTACTAGATTTATTCGTTCAAACGATGCAACTTCAATGCGTGTCTCATAAACAAAATTTGACATTCGCGAAAGAAGCAACCCTAGAACAATAAACACGGAAAATGAGTGTATTTAGTTACGTGTACACCGTTTGGTTGCAAAACTGTAGATAATACGAAAAATGTTAAAATAAAAAAAAAACTTTAAAAATTCAGATGTTTTGCCTTATGGAGTACTCTGAAGTACTCTCTCCAAGGCACTCCATGTCCCCTGAAACTGATACGAGGAAACCGCGTAAACAACCCACCAGAGCAACCGATTCCATCCCGGCAGTGGAAGGCTTCGACTCAGCTACGAAACTTCGCATCTATTCTGCGATTTTTCCATAGCTGCCACTCAAGGCCCGTCTTCACGATGGAATGTATCAAGCATTTCGCGACTTTCTCGGTCATGCCTCTACATAACGCATAATCGCGACCCTGTCAAGCACCGCTTGACCATGCGACATGATATATATTTCATCGTGAAGACGAGCTTTGAGAGGTAGCTATGGAAAAATCGCAGTGTAGACACGATCGAACCACCTCCCGGTTTTAGAAACCTTCGGTTATGGAGTCGCCAGTGCGGTCGGTCGGTAATGTCCTCGTGTTCATCAGCACGTGTTAATACCGCCAAGTGGTGCGGCTCCCCTGAAGCCAGAGGCCAGCAGCGCCCCGAGGTGAAAGTCCCGTGTTTCCATGCGGAGACATTTAATTGTTCCCCTCGCGCCCCGCCCCCAGTCCTTAACGATAGTCGTGGGTATCGATTTAGCATACACAGCCGCTCGACTTGCCGCACGCAGTCCCACAGTGTGTTCCAACAACAAGTACGGCATTTCTACTACATCACTGAGAACAGTTAGTTTCTAAAAGAGTATTTTCTCTTTTCTGACAATTAACAATCCTAATTTTAATTCGGTGTATGTATTGATGTAAATATAATTTCCCTCCTCAGTCTTATAAAAGTTCGTTCTATTTAAATTAATGTTTCTTTCGTAATATGAAGTATGTCAAAGGTTTTTCAGGTTTATCGCTGGGGCATTTACGCTTAATTGCAATCAATTACTTTAAGTATCGTAAACGCGGGCTTCTTTGGCCCACTTTTACAATATTACACAATCACCGTTGGAAAAATTTCCATTAGCATGGGTAATTTTAAATTTTTTAACACATTTTAACCTACAATCGGATTATATCTATAGCCTATTCTGCGCGTGTAAGAAATAGAACTTTTTGAGTCGAAAGTTGAAGTTAATTTACAACACACAATTATTGTAAGCTAATGTACCCTGGTATGGGTTACTTTGGCCCACTTTTGTTTTTATACCTGTGTAAGCTTTTAAATTTTAACTTGGATCAAAGAAACACATGCGTTCATGAAGAAGATTCAAGTTGGAAACCGAAATTGGTATTTGAAACTATCTTGACATATTTTAAAAGAAGGATATTTTTTTAGATATTATGTAAAATCATACATTATGTTATATTGTTGGCAACTAAGAGAAGACCTCTTTACCAGCTTTGAGAGCTCAATTATTTTCTTGATATTGGCCCATTTATATATCAGGATATAGTTTTATTTAGCCACTTTTAAAACTTTTTGCTACGTTGAGTACAGTAGCTCATCCTCCCTTTACAGTAATTAATAACCCTAGAAACTCTTGACTATTCCAATAACGCACCAATTTCAGTTTCCAATTTCTAAATTTTGTTTTCGCGATTTCTTAGGCCTACGTGCTTGTTGTGCTGTTTAACTCAGTGTATTATTTTCCTCAATGAGTGTGCTGTAGTCTTCATCCTCATTTGAAAATATCAAATTACTCTGGCCAGATGGAATAAGGCTATAGTTATAACAGTGTTCATCTTTTATGAGTAGTCCACGTTTTGAACCTTCTTCTTCTTCTTCTTCATAGCGTAAAATTCTTGCGCCAAAGTAGGTGATATTTGGGGTTCATGAACACCTCAAGAATTATTATATATTGCATAAGAACCAAGCCATTGACAGAATCCTCATTACATTACAGTTAAAAGCAAGAAAAGGTTTACTAATTGTGTACTTACCGAACTTCAGTATGTCGGATTACTACACTCACAATTGATATTTCAGAGACAGAAAAACAGGTATTACCACAGACTTAACTTAAGCCTCTGCTGTTCCCTAACCGGGAATTTGTTCACCGATAATACATCATTATTCTATGCTTGATACTGCTGTGTAGCAGGAATGACTGATAATTAGTAAAAAAAATTGTTTAGTGAAACGGGAGCACATTTCGTTGCTTTTTTTTTATTTGAACCAAAGAAGAATTCCACACTAAGAAATTCGCGCTTAATGCTTACATGCAAACATTATTATTTGTAGAGACCGGATTTTTATGAAATTACATATTTTTTGTCTTTCTACTTACAGTTCTCAAAATTGTTATCTTCATGAATCATAGCCCTCCTAACACAATATCGAATTTTTTCGTTACATATTTTTTCATATTTAGCACTGTATTACATATTTTACATATTTTGCCGTTTTCATATATTCAATATATTTTCTTATTTTATCATTTTCTTCCATTTAATTCCATTTTTTTTTAAATCAGCATTTTTCCTACATTATTGGGGAAATCTAGGCGTCCAAAATATCATTGACACCGCGTTTTGTGATCTGTAACCTTAATTTCCGAGATAAGTTTGCGACAGCCGACGTGTAACACTTCGATGGAGATGCTACAGTGTATGTTTGCTGGTCATAGATCTCACCAGTTTGTGCGATGACGTCTATTGCGATTAGTCGAGCTGCTAAACTACGGTCCTGAGTACAATAGATTAATTTTTTACTACTGACGAGAAAGTTGTATGATGTAAAGTGAGCAATTTTTCTAAATGTAATTACTTGCTATGTAATGGTTTTTAATTAAGAATTTTAATATTACATATTATATCGGATTTTACATATTTATTACATATTCTTACTGTTTCCATTACATTTTTATGTACATATTTTGACGTTTATTACTACATATTTTTCCGGTCTCTAATTATTAGTTGTTATCAGTTCTTTATAAAGAATGCTTCCACTTTGTGAGTGGCACAAATAGAATGCGACTCTCCTTTTGCTAAATGCAGTAGTTAAATGTATTTTCTATGATGATTATTGTCACATTTTTTTTTTTAAGAAGCAATAAATGATAAACTCAGAATATTTTTCGACCACAATCACACATAATAATGAAATAAAAAGCTTTCTCGTAAAGCAGCAGACTACCGAATTATTATCTTGAAAACCATGGGGAAAAATATTTGACACACGCACACACTGATCTCTGCGAATCACGCCGAAAGATCTATCCAACCTAGATGGGAACAAGGGAAATTTTATTATTTGAAAAATTAAAAGAAAAGGAAAGAGAATCAGTGTCGTTTTCCCAAGATTTTGTTGGTGAGGAGATGTTTGTGAATGGTTTGCGGAAAATAGAATGTGGTTTTCGTTACTGCGAGATTCAAATTTTTGCTTTTAAGAGAGTAAAGAGCGTACAATTCGATTCATTAAAAGAACCTAGCTTCTCTGTGTCGCAAAATTAATATATCGAAATACGATGGTCATAGGAATTTATCTTGTCCGGTTAGACATAAATATTCACTTGCACAAAAGTGCGTATGGTAACAATTTTTTATATAGAAGGAAGATTAAATGAAGAACCGAAGAAGACATTGTTTTCTCCAGATCTTTATCTCCAGTCTTTACCTCTTTGCTTAAGAAGGCACAGTTCATATTTTATTTTCAATAAATAAGTGTAAACTGTTTTTGTTATTAACACGTACATTACCTAAAGTTTCTGGTCCTCAAAAATTAATAATCTCGACATTCGATTGGCCCAAAAATTTAACGCCTCCCTGGGTGATTTCCACGTCTGCCTAGTAGTTAACCCATGGCGTGTTAATCGCCTCCCAGCCACTTAGCGGTAAGGCTGTTGGAGGCGCGTTTTCGCCATGCGTCGGTATCCCGCGTGACGCCACCGCCACCGGCGCCGCTGCGACTTCCACGCCGGTGAGACGCGTAATAACTACGACCCGCAGGCCGCTAATTGGTTGCGGCGCCCGGCGCCGGTAATTCAGTAATTATTGTTATTACCGAGGGCGCGGCCGCCGTCGCCCCGGCCCCTCCAACGTCCAGTGGCCGAAAAATCGAACGCGCGGTGCTCATCGTCCGAAATCGAACAGTACGGGTGAAGGGATGATGTAATGCCCTTGCGAGATTCGAATCTCCCAGAAAATCGGTTGAGCTAAGACTGATAGGTGTGTAGTTGCGAGGTCGCAACTGAAGCTTTGGGAAGTGAGAGGTCGTAGGTTCGAGTCCTGACTGTAATTCATTTTCGACACCAGCGTAGTTGTAAGATCGGAAGAGACTGTCAAGAGGCCCCTGGGGTACTCCGCACTTTCTTAGCACATCATCCGGCATGGGTTGCATTTTTGCGTTCGCGATTGTTGATCTAAATAAAAGCGGCGGTCTAGTGTTTGATTTACTGACTGCGACTAAGTCCCAGTCTACAACTGAAGATTCGTTAGAACTACGTCCGAGTCTTGACGGATTTTAACACGAGGTATGTAACTGGGACGAACACTATGGTTGACAATTTTAGAGAAGCCGCCTGCTCTTATCAGTTATTTCCATGAGATACTCTTATTATTATTCTAAACGAATGTCGAAACAATTCCTCATAGAAATGGTCCCTTCTTATTCCATCACGTCTCCGTTTTCGTCACGATGATTCCATCTTTTATGATATGGCCTATTTCCCCTGTTTTTGTAGGAATCCAAGAGTCCTTCACAGATATCAGGCCAAGGGACGAATCAGGCTACTACACCATAGAGTGAAGGGAGCCCTATATATTGTTTATGACTTCCGAGAGTAGGTGTTTATTTCTTGTGACAAAATACTAATTAGTATTACATTATTACAAAATGAAACTGTTTCTCGAAGCGCCAAGTGCGACTATAGCAAATTCGATTGAATTTTGGTACTTTACACAGAATTTAAGATTTATTTTGCAATGTTATTAGTATATGTTTACCGATGATTATTGCTAGAACATCAGATTCATTAGGTATTTGGTTTAGAAATTAGTCAAATAATGTAATACATTATTACATTATTGCATTATAATACATTATTACATTATAATACATTATAATAACAATAATAATATGATTATTGTTATTATTGTTGTTATTATAATAATTATTATTGTAATAATTATTATTGCTATTATTATTTATCGCTTCGAAAAGGAGATTGATAGTTTATTCCTAGCATGAAGATGTCGATCAGGTAACTAAAAAATTCCTTTTCGAAATAAAAATTAAAAATGAAATAGTACATATTAAAATGTTTTACATCCAAAGTGAGAAACGTTACTTATAACAGTTTTTCAAAAAAAATATGGAGAAGTATCCTAGCATGTCGGAAATTGTAAATTCTTAATTGTAAACATTTTTTGTTCATTTCGGTGTGTGAGATTAACAATATCCAATAACGTTCCACTATAATTTGGTCTTAATATATGAAAACAGTTATACGTTGTTTGAGATACAACGAATGTGTGCATATTACTAATTTCGGAAATACGCATAAATTTATTCGAAAATTGTGCATCCTTTGGCCATGTGTGAGGTGTCTGTGGTTTTTGTTCAACAGCAAGGAAGGGGGGGAAATCCTAAAACAATGGAACAGGGGCGAGTGTGACTGAAGAAATGCAAATGCTTAATTCTGTTATTTCGCCTATTTTCATGCGACGCGTGCTGACTGAATTCTCATACTCGGTGCGCCGCTGGTTACGACACAGCTGAAGTCATGCGACAGCAAGGCTTCCAGAAAGAGGCAGCCAGCCATTATGTATATGCTATTCACGTGTTGCGGTACGGAGCAACAACTACCTTTATATTGTTGGTATGTAATGATTTGTGCCGGGTACCCCTGTATTGTATGTTATACTGTTCAACTATTTGAGGACGACTTTTGGTAAAATATTCAATTTGTTTACAGTGTTGTATGAGAGTATTGTATTTGTTGATTTTGAGCGGTGTGCGTGCTTCTTTTTAGATGACCATCTGCGTGGATTTGCCTAATAGCATTTCGCACGTGTGCAGGCCACTAGCGCAAAACTTTACTTCGGCTTTTATAACGTGGCGCATCTGGGTGTGTCTTCACGATGGAATATCTCGCGGCATTTCGCGTCCTTCTCGGTCGTGCCGCTAGATGCCGCTAGTGACATCGCACCGCTTGATACGGTCGCGATCGTGCGACCTCTAGCGGCACGACCGCGAAAGATCCTTAAATGCCACGAGATATTCCATTGTGAAGACAGGCCCTGACGCGCCAAGTTATAAAAATCGAAGTATAACGGTGAACGATCCACAGAGTGTACGTCCGACCGAAGCCCGAGCCCGGCCACTGTGTGCGCTTCCTATTGCTCTACGGTCGGCGTCGGGCCCACCGCCGCAGGGCAGGTTGCGTCGCCGTCGACCACCCAGGTAGCACCCTCCCCCACCCCCCTTCCCACTCCCCCCCCGCCACCCTTCATCTCCCCCGGTTATAAATCGGAAGGTGGCCCCCGCGCCCTCTCCACTAATTGTTCTCGTATATCAATAGCGCGCGCCATTAGTAGGAATTACCTAACTTTCACGATCCGTAATTTAACAGTCGTCGTTACGCTTTTGTTTTAAATGTTGTTATTTCGGCGAGTTTCTGTTTTTTTGTTGCATTTTTTTTTTCGTTCGCTTCGACGGCGAGACGGAGTCATGTGGGACAAGCGTCAACATTTGTTTTCAATACACAGCAGTACACAGCCTTGTAATCCCGTTGTCACTGAACAATAAATCTGGGTTTAAAGGCTTATGATGAAATCTCGTTCACGACAGCATTAACAACAAACAATATTAATAATAACAGTAAACCCGATAGAAAATGTTAATTCGTATTGCCAGCGAAGGACATGATTCCTACACAGTGAATATAAAATACCATTAAATGTCCAGTCTCCGCTAAATGGGACGTTTAGAGGGATTTTCGCCTGGCGTACAGCTGGAATATCGATGCTTCGCTGTCTGTGATCCGCGGACGATTTTTTAACGCTTCGTTTGATATAAAATTATTTCATTGTTAATATTTGACGCGAGGTAGAGACTAAAGCTGTGTTACTCGTTAGCCAATGGCTCTCTAACTTTCGGGTTTTCCGTTAATTTCTCTATTGCTGCTGCAATTTCTAATATTGATAGCGTCTTGATTTTCGACATGAACAACCAGCATTCATCTTTTCATTTTTGATTACTGATTTTCACGATCACTAATCTTGTTAATTAACGTGATTTACTAATCAGACATCGCATTTACGTCATATTCCGTCGTACCATGGTATCAATGAATAGCATGCAATGATTTTTATCAATAGTACTTTTGTAACGTAGTAGTTATGATGGTTGCAAGGTTTATGATGTTCTGCCTAGCAACAGGAGTTGTTGCTAAAAAAAAAAATAAATGCTCAGAAGGCTTTGAGAGGTCGAAGTGAAATGACCTGAAAATATTCTCGTGTCCACAAGGAAGTTCTTGAAATATTTCTATCAGTGCAAATGGTGTTAGAAGTTTGCAGATTTTGATAATAATAAATCAAATTGTTGTTTTTGATAAAAAGCAATTATTCCATAAGAGTCGGCTGGTGCACGACTAACTTGACGTCGCTGACGATTGCGACGGAGCTCATCTAACTTGGCGTCGTTGACGATTGCGACGCTACAGTCAGGTGGTAAAATTGGTGGCAGCGGCGGAACGTGCCTAGTATAACGGCATATGAGATGAACTTGACTTTTATTTGAAGAAGAAATTTGTGATACGAATCCAGAACATTTTATCGGTGTGCTGTGTGGTGTCGTGCGGCAAACAGAAACAGAGACTTAAAAGACTTGTTATTGAAGACCTTTGTGCGGCAAACAGAAACAGAGACTTAAAAGACTTGTTATTGAAGACCTAATTGCAAGATTTATAAAATTGTGAAAATTGTCAGGAAGTTTGAAGCTTAAAAAAAAGGTAAGTCAGCAGATTTCAAAATTTTAATCTGGCAAGGGTAAAGTTTTTAAATATATTCAAAGAAAGATTATTATCTTATTAAATAAACCAAAGATGTCGAAGGAAATTTTAATGAAAGCGGCTATTGCTTTGGGCATTGAAAATTTTGAAAGTCTCACTATGCGTAGGCTAGAATTGGCAATAAAAAGCCATGAAGATTATGAAGAGGAATGGTATAATAATTTTATATTTGCTGAAAAAGAGGAAATGTTAAGAATAGCAGCAAAAGAAAAAGAGGAAATGTTAAGAATAGCAGCAAAAGAAAAAGAGGTAGAATTGGCTAAAATTAATGCAAATAAAGAAGTAGAATTAGCTAAGATACAAGCTAAAGCATCCAATGGACGAATTCAAAATGAGGTGTTTCTAGAATCTGAAACAGAGGCATGTTAAGAATATTAAACTTAATTTAATGCGAAATTTAAAAGCTTTTGAACCAGAAAGTCACAATATTGAATTGTATATAAAAAATTTTGAAATATTTTGCAAAGGCAGAAAATTTAGATCGTAAACATTGGGGACGATATTTAATGTCTCTATTGCCATTAGCAGAAGCAGAATATTTAATTCGTGAGCAGAAAGATGATATAAATTACGATCAGGTAGTTCAGTTGTTGAAAGAGAAATTCAAATCAACACCTGAAAAACTAAGACAACAATTTTATTCAGTACGTAAAACTCCGGATAAATCATGGGCAGATTTAGCGTATATTTTAAAAGTTAATTTAGATGGTTGGACTGAGGGATTAGGGATAAATTCTTTAGATAACTTAAAAGATCTACTAGTCACGGAACAAATCAAGAGGTGTGTTCCTATTATTGTCAAAGAACAAATGCTTGAGAAATGGGTTACATTTAAAGAAGCTAAGATATAGTGAAGGCTTTGGAAAACTTTGACCAAGTTAGAAATAATTTTAAGTTAAAAACTTGCGATGTATATTTGAAAGAACAGTTTAATAGGCGTAGTAATAGAGAGAAAGACAGTAAAAAAATTGTAGACAGTCCAGATAAAAAGGTTTACGTGCACAAAGAAGGTAAAGTTAAAACTGAAGATTTCGAAAAGCTAAAAGACATCCAATGCTATTATTGTAAAGGTTTTGGACATATTAAGCCTCACTGCCCAGAATTAAATAATGTTAAACCAAAACAATTAGCATGCATAGAATCATCACAAAATGATCAGGGAATTAGTGAAATAAATCCTTATTTATTTAAAGGAAAAGCCAATGATTACGATATTAATATATTAAGAGACACAGGATCAGACATTGACTTAGTTCCTAGGAAGTACGTCTCTCAAGAATGTTATACTGGCGAAAACATATGGGTACAAACACCGATAATGGAACATTTAGTTTGTCTTCCGATTGCGGAAATCAACTGGAAGGACCTTTTGGAGTTTTATTTACTAAAGCGGCTGGTAGTATCAAATAATTTTGACTCCAATAAATATTTATTAGGTAATCAAACTGCCAAATTAGTTAATATGAAATTTGATACTTATATACTAAGAGAAGTACAAACTAGAAACATGACCAAACAGGAAATGTTACTAAAGACAATTTAGATGAAAGTGAAGGTGAATTAGCGGAAGAATATGTTTTACAAAATGCGGTAATTGATGACAATACGATGATCAGTTTATATCAGATTCTGAAATGCAGAAAATAGAAAGTTTGCTTGAAGTAGATCATAAATCTATGATAGAAGAACAGGAGAAAGATTTAGATTTACGTGAAATAAAAGTTAATTTGAATCAATCGAAACATAAATTCTTTAAAATGAAACAAGATTTATTAGTATTTGAAAATCCTAATATGGGAAAACAGGTTAGATCATTAATTGTAATACCTAAATCCATGAGAGAAAATTTAATGAAACTAGCTCATGAAATTTTAGGAGCTCATGTAGGTGTGACCAAAACTAAACGCAATTTAAATCAATATTTTTTTTGGCCGGGATGCTACAAAGACATAGAAAATTATGTCAAAACATGCGATACATGTCAAAGAATAGGCTACGGAGGAGACAAAAGACGGAGTAAGCTCCATCTTGTTCCGACTATTGGTGAAGTTTTTTAAACGCATTTGTATTGATACTTGCGGGCCCTATAATATTACTACGACTGGAAATAAGTATATTCTGACATCAGTATGTGTTGCAACGAAATTTCCTGAGGCTATACCAGTTCCTGACATAAAATCCAAAACAATTGTACATACTTTATTGGATTTATTCAGTAGGATAGGATTTCCTGAAGAAATTCAAAGCGATTTGGGTACATCATTCGTAAGCGAATTGACGGTACAATTTTTAGAGGATTTAGGAATTAAAATAATTCATAGTTCACCATATCATCCTCAGAGCAATAGTGTAGAAAGATGGCACAGAACCATGAAAAGATTATTAAATGGAATGTGTCTAGAGCAGAAAGGTGATTGGGACAAATATATCCCTAGTGTGTTATTTGCGTTAAGAACAACAGTTCATGAAACAACCGGTTTTACCCCTGCCGAATTAGTTTATGGGAAAAATTTGAGAACCCCATTGACAATATTGAAGGATAGGTGGGAAGGTACAGAAAAGAAAATGAAGAAACAGTGATAGGGTACGTATTTAAAATTATTAACACACTTAGAAAGTATCAGGAAATTGCTAAACAAAATGAAGAACAAAAGAAAATAAAAAATAAAACATATTATGACAGAAAAAGTAAAGAAAGAAAGTATGAGGTTGGGGATAGAGTGTTAATAATGAATCCTAGTGAAGGGAAGTTCTCCATAAAATGGAAAGGTCCAGGGGAAGTAATAAAACAGATATCAGACACTAATTATTTGGTTAGATGTTTCAAAACAATAACTTTGAAGATAAAGTTTATCATCACAATATGATAAAACCATATTTTCAGAGGGAGAAGACAGTAAATGAAATTTTAGTAGTACAAAATGTGATAAACGAAACTAAGCCAATTGAGACTGTGGATGAAATTCTTAAGGCTAGTCAACTTGACAGTATTTTATCACAATCACAGATCAAAGAAATACAAGCAGTGGTTCTTCAATTTAGGGAAATATTTAATAAAAAACCTGGGAAAACGAATTTAGTGTTACATGATATAGAACTGACTAAAGAAGAACCTATTTTCTGCAAACCATATAGATTTTCCCCACGTCAAAAAGAATTTTAAGAAAAGAGATTAATCAGATGCTTGAAGATCATATTATAGAGGAAGGAACTTCAGATTATTTATCACCCATGATACTTGTAGAGGTGGAGGGGAAAGATCCTCGTCCATGTGTAGACTATCGTAAATTAAATAATATTACTAAACAAAATTTTATCCCATTCCTAATATTGAGGAAAGGATAGAGAGGGTAGCTCAAGCAAAATATATTACAATTTTAGATTTAGCAAAAGGTTATTGGCAGATCGAAATGACTCCAAGGGCAAGTAGATATGCTACCTTTGTGACACCATTTGGAATTTATAGACCTCTACGTATGGCTTTTGGGTTGAGAAATGCCCCAATTGATTTCTGTTCTTTAATGGCAAAGATATTTAAAGACATTCCTTTTGCTTGTCACTATTTGGACGATATTGCTGTTATTTCTAATACTTGGGAAGAACATGTCAATCAAATCACAATGGTTTTACAAATAATTAAAGATACAGGACTTACGGTAAAACCGAGTAAGTGCAAATTTGCTCAAGAAAAGGTACAATATCTTGGACACATGGTAGGACAAGGGGAATTGTCACCATTAGAGGCAAAGATAAAGGCGATATTAGATTTTCCACAACCTCAGTCAAAAACTGAAATAAGACGGTTAATAGGAATGATATCGTATTATCGGAAGTATCTGCCTAATATTTCAGAAACGTTAATG
Organism: Acheta domesticus; assembly: GCA_031308135.1. NCBI lineage: Eukaryota > Metazoa > Arthropoda > Insecta > Orthoptera > Gryllidae > Acheta > Acheta domesticus. The sequence goes on from JAHLJT010008756.1 coordinate 22,250,788, forward strand.
CCTTTAACATCTTTGACAAAAGGAAAAGAAAGGAAAGGAAAAATAATTTGGAATGAAAATTGCGAAAATGCTTTCAATGAAATTAAGAAAATGTTAACAACTAAACCAGTTCTAAAAGCACCAAATTTTGACAAACCATTTATCCTTTTGACAGACGCTTCTAACTATGGTATAGGAGTAATTCTTTGTCAAGAAGACGAAAAAGGAGAAGAGCATCCCATTGTATATCTTAGCAGACAATTAAATAAATCTGAGCAAAATTTTGCTGTTATTGAACGGGAGTGTTTTAGCAATTTATTGGGGAATATCTAAATTAAAATATTATTTAGACGGGATGATTCCCTTCAAAATTGTTACGGATCATAATCCTTTGGTTTATTTAAGAAATAAAATGTGTATTAATTCCAGAATAACCAGATGGATTCTTAGTATCCAAAGTTATGACTTTGAAGTAATACATAGGAAGGGTAAGAAACATACAAATGTCGATTTCTTAAGCAGAGCTTTGCCAGAGTAGAATTTTACTATTCTTGAAAAGCACAGAAATCTGGTGACTATATAAATCGAAATTTATTGTAAATAATGTAAATAATTTTGTGCAATCTTTTGTGATAACTACGAACTCTTACTATGTTAACTCATAGTTTTGTTGAATCAATATCTCTCCAACAAAACTCTTGAAAGGTTGGGGGAGTCTGTAACGTAGTAGTTATGATGGTTGCAAGGTTTATGATGTTCTGCCTAGCAACAGGAGTTGTTGCTAAAAAAAAAAATAAATGCTCAGAAGGCTTTGAGAGGTCGAAGTGAAATGACCTGAAAATATTCTCGTGTCCACAAGGAAGTTCTTGAAATATTTCTATCAGTGCAAATGGTGTTAGAAGTTTGCAGATTTTGATAATAATAAATCAAATTGTTGTTTTTGATAAAAGCAATTATTCCATAAGAGTCGGCTGGTGCACGACTAACTTGACGTCGCTGACGATTGCGACGGAGCTCATCTAACTTGGCGTCGTTGACGATTGCGACGCTACATTTCCAAACATACACTTCTTCAGTCCTATTTACAAAAATAGGTTTTATATTTATCTCTACCATGACAGTACATGCAGTTTTTTCCAATATCAACTTATATCCTATTACATTGTCATTTCTACAACCATGCTCACAATTGTCAATATCGCCGTCACCATGAACATCAGCATTCCCATCGCTATCAATACTAAAGTCACCGTTACCATCAACACCACTCAACCGCATCTTTACTGCTATTGATCGTTGCCACCGTTGACTTCCATCTCGGGTTATTTCAATTCTTTATTATCCACCCAGCATTCTCATGTGAAGGTGCACATATTTGGTCAATTCAAATTTTTTTTCACTAATTTGCGGATTTTTCATACCCACGATGATCATCACCATTACCATCACCATCAATATCACCAGCACTATCAATAACACGGGCAGCATCACCGTCAACACCACTTCACCGCACTAATTGTTGCCGCTATTAGCTCTATTGGCGTGCAGCTCTTCTATTACCAATATACATGTCATTATTTCGGTGTTCAATTAATCGGGCTGTCATCACATTAGTTGCAACACAGGTGGCCTGCGTTGGCCCGTGAGTGGTGACATTCGACCGGCCTTCTCCATTACAACGACTGAACGATTGAGCGACGAGGTCAGGGCGGGCAGCGTATTATTTCCTAATTCGGCAGCTCAAAAAAATATACAGCGGAGATAGAACCGTGGAATTAATTTGCGGCAGCTTTCATGGAGACGGGTCGAAGAATTATTCAGACGGTAATTGGCGGCGATTAGTGAGTAACGAGGCCTGCAGAGTGTTAATTGTACCTGGATGGAGGAAAGACCGGCAGAAGGAGCCCGCGGGCCGTGGGGGAGCGTGACTTTTAGCGGCCTAATAGCAGCCTTCGATTATCGCCTTGCGACACGACGCGGCCGGCGGCGGGCCGCCTCGCCGACTCGTCCCAATACTCGCCCGCCCAGCGGCCGGCTCGGCACGCGAAATTCACAACTCCACCATGTGAATAGCGCTTGATACTGAGTCACACCCAAGTATCTCAAGGGAAATATTGAGTAAAATATTATGAAATAATAGCTAATGAGAATGATGGAATCGGAGTAGTATGTTACATTTACAAATAGGACATTGTGTAGCCATGATGGATATTGCAGTATTAGATGCAAATATTGTGATGAAAATACTAGGAGTTAAAAATGTTCGAGGTCGGAATAAGCAGTAAATATGGAATATTGAAAATTCCTCGGACAAAATATAGTTGTGATTTGGGACGTGGGATAGATAACTGTCGGGAAACGATTTACCGCAAATAGTTTCAAATCCGTTTATACAAAGTTGGGCATACTAAAAATAAATAAGCACTTGTATGTTCAGAATTGGAAACACATTTCAGATTGGTTTGCGCAATGTCGGGCAATCGGTAAAGTTAAATATCGCGATTTTAATATCGTTTCGATATGTCGAGCGTTGTCCACATGATGGTGGTGGCATGGTGTTGGCACCTTGTATTTACGTGGCGTTGTCAGCCATTTTAGGTGTATGGTATGTCTGGATTGACGAATGAGAAGGAAGTGTTGGGACTATTGAGAATGCCGGCAGTTTCAGAAGAACCGAGAGGGGGAAGGGGGAATGTGCTTGGGGTACATGTGATCAGTCTCAAAGACCCTTCGTCAGTGGTAAGTTATTAACAAAAAAATTTATTATTTTTACATTTCTGCTGCTAAATTTGATACATAAGTAAAAGTATTGAATTCACTTCAAAATTCGAGTGAGAAATTTTGGTATTAAAATTTCTGCTGGAAACGAAAAATGATTTTACTTTCTCACATGCTACTTACGTACTATAGAGAATCCTCATATTTTCTCAACTCATATGTATGATGTATTATTTGTATTTATTCTCGAAATATTATTTGATTTTTAATGCTCTTAAACCCCAATGAATTCGTGAGAAAATTCTGAAGATGGGTGGACTTTAATTACTATTGTAGGCTCTCAGACGAATTGTCTACCTACACATATGCTCAATAGAACATAGACGAGAATTTGATACTGCGTAACACTTGAGAACTACTGACAGACCAAAGAGACTGCGTCGACGCTCAATATCGTTTCGCCTATGAGGCCTGTGTGCGTTTCCAACTATGCGTTGGCGAGTGGCGAGCGTCTATTGGCTAGAGTCTATTGGCGAGTGTCTATTGGCGAGTGTCTATTGGCGAGTGTCTATTGGCGAGTGTCTATTGGCGAGTGTTTTTTGACCAGCGTTTTTTGACCAGTGTCTATCGACCAGTGTCCTATTGACCAGTGTCTATTGGCCAGTGTCTATTGTGGCAATTGGCGACAGGCGAATGGCGAGTGTCTAGTGGCAATTGGCGAGAGGCGAGTGTCTATTGGCGAGTAGCGCCTCCAGCGGACGCCGCTAATGGAGATTCGTGTCGCCGGCGCCAGCGCCGTGGAGCAGGCGGGCGCTCGCTCGCGTGATTATCATAATCGTGATTAGCGACGGCGGCGACCGGCTTCGCTAATGGGAGAAACGACGGGGAGGGACAGGAATGGCAGGGGCGCAGAGGAGGGGAGAGGAACGGGGGTTAAACTGACGGAGGGAGGGGACAGAGGAGTGAGAGAGGTGGCAGGGCGGGCAAAACATAACGTTACAAACATTTTTATGTATGACATTAATGTAAATATGAATAAGTTGTTTTAAATAAAGTAGAAGTAAAATGATTTGCACATTTATATGAGTAATTCTGTAACTTCAGAGAGGTGTTGTATGCCCCATAGTAATAAGTTGACATAAGGCAAGAAGGCATTGGAGAATAACGTATTGATTAACATGGCAACCGACTTTGTTAAATCCATGCTATGAGTTCCCTTTCTTTAGTTTGTTAAAAACTGCGCAAAACTAACGAAATTAAATAGAATTCGTGTCGGAATTGTTTTAAAATGGGAAGTATTTTGAGATCAGACACTGAAACGTAACAAATAACAAAATTAATAGATACTTTTCATTAATGAATTTAGTAACACTAATTGAAGAGAGGTTCAACAATTGACCATTTCATTGAAACAAAATGTAAAACATAACATTGAAATAAAATGTATTTACATAATTGAAGGGAAGAAACAGATGAACTGTTTAGAGAGTGTTGTAAGCTTTGTAATCTGGAATAGCGGCCACAAATCGTTACAGCGAGTAGCCTGGCAGGGAAGAGCGAGGAACAGACTGGGGGATGCGTAAGGGACTTGCGGGCATCCGAGGCGGAATGAGAAGGATGGAACGAGGTGCAGCAAGGCGAAGGAAGGCTGGTGGAGGGAGGAAAGACGGGAATGATTGATTGATTGATTGATTTATGTTTCCGGCCACCGCAGCTGCTGTGGTCATTAATCCCGTAGTGTAGTGAATGTATTATCCCTGGAAGTTACGGTGTTCCTTCATCACTGGATGGTAAGATACGGCACCGAACTACACGCTGGTTTGCGGGGTATTCCACCTCCAGATATCTCCTCCAGCGGGGCACCGCTCTAGTTAGCACAAATTCTAAAATCCAGATTGGCCTCCCGATATGTGGTGTGGTAGTGTATTACATTTAAATGTAAATATGTGTAAGGGGAAGAGGATGGGTGAAAGAAGAGAAAATGAAAATAGCACTTACTCCGTGGTGGGTATCTCCGGCATTCCCCGACTATTCATTAAAAAAATAAATATAACAATTAAAAACTACCGATCTCAGCTGCTGGCTGCTAGGATTCTCCTCCAGCGTGGAGGTGAAGCGACGGGACGAAACCGAGGCGATGCGAAGAAACGCGAATCGAGGCGGCTAAAAGCGGGACGTAACGAGGCGGAGGGCAACCAAAGGATCATGTTGCGTCAGGGAACAGTGTGAAGCAGACGCTCTTAGCTTAGACCTACGTGAACGTCGTCTTTCGTGGATGTACAAGTAACTGTATATCCACTTACATTCCACTCTAGTACATGTACAACTTTTCAAGTACTTATATGTGAGTATTGTGTCGAGTTCCAAAAAGTGCTTTTGGCATTGGGCGCTAACTGTTCTGGAAGTGACAATCAACAATTCTGAATTCCAGTAGCACGTTTAGTAAGTACTGTAGACCGTAGTACGGTTGATGTGAATCCCTCGTAGATTATTTGTGTTAGTCGTCGAAACGAATCGGTATCGATGATAGAACTTCCAGATCAATATTCTGATGTGTGATATGTGATTTTTTGGCGCGAAAATCGTCAGTGAATTGAGAATTCATAATGTTAAGATTTCAACATTTTAGTAAAAATACTGAATAGAGATATTTTCATTCCTTTCTCTCCTCGTATGAATTGATATAACAATGAATATCATTAATTCTCAAATTTGACTGGTAATGCAAGTAAATTTAGTGTGTTTGTAAATATTAAAGAAAGTTATCTGTATGTAGACAACTTTGGCATTTTCTAAATTCTATGTAAAATGTTTATTGATATAATGATTGAAATACATACATACATATATATATATATATTGTGATAAAATAATGAATGATGTATTTAATCTAATTTACTTTGCTAGCTCAGTTCTTTGGTTCTCATGCTCTCTATACAGAGAAGCCTGGAAGTCTGAAATTGTTTATATTCCGAAGGAATTACATACAACGTGGCACAACAATAATTTTGTTTATTAAAAATTGAATTTGGGATTAACAATATAAATTCTCTTGATTGATTGCATGCATTAGGTTCACGGTACTGAATTGTCTGGCGTTGTGAAACGATGGCCCCGCAGTTCGTAGCCCCTTGACTTCTGCGCCGAAAATCCGTCTTCGCGCCGGTCGTCGCCGAAGTCGTCTGCTTCTTTCTTGCTGACTCACTTCTTGCACTATCGTTCCACAATCTATCCTCCCTATTCACGTCGAAGTCCTACTTAAATAATACAGATTACATTCGCGCAGCTACCACCACGATGCCAGTCAACCACCAACTCTCTAGTCCAGCGCCCCTTTCTGCCCGTCAACAACCTTCGTTACCTAGTACCCGCGACCGTCCAGATTATAGCGCGGCGTTTGTTTTGTAATATTTTGTATATTACAATATATATATATATATATATATATATATATATATATATATATACGAATATAACTATCTCTTTTGTAAAGACTGTTAGTATAGTAGCAAATAATGATAATTGAAATAGTTAAGACATTACAAGCTAGTTAAATGAAAAATTGAAAATAGTGCATTGTGAAATTATAATACCGTGTTTTTTGCAGGAGGAGGGATAAATAAAACAACTTGAAAAGTTTAAAATTGTATTTCATGATTTTCTGCATGAAAAAACCTATCATTGATGTTCTTTTATTTCCTTCTATGTTATTACCAAATTGGTACATTGATCAAAAGATAATACATTCACTTTATCATCTCCTTACATTTTGTCCATTCCGACACATCGAAATTAATTTGAAAATTAGATACATCTCTCTTTTAGAAAGAAAGGAAGAAAAGGAGAGTTAATGTGGGACAAGCGGTATCCTCAGGATAATTAAAGGCAATCAAATATTATTTCTTTACAACAGAAAATATTTATTCTTCAACAAATAGAACAAAAATACAATGGTTGGCTATCTGATTCTGAGGTCGACCTACAGACAAGGTTCGTACTATGGTGTATGCTTTTTTTATTACAAGACATATTTTAGTTCATACTTAGGAGTTAAAATGAATGTTTTTATGTATGTATTTTTGGCTTTTTGTCAAAGACTGCCAAGTAATGCGTCCATATTGAGTTGCGAAACGTTCATTTAGTCCAATCTGACGAGGAATAAAAATCCTTTATTATAAAGAAAGAGCAGTTTTTAAATATCCTGAGGATAACAGTGTCATACATCAGTTTCACAAAGACAATCATTCATTCCTTTTATAAACTAGTGGTGGTACAACATCACGTACTTTCTCGCATGTATTTTTACGCTAAATTACGCAAAAATTACTCAAATTTTCGAAAAATTGTACTTATTTCAAAATATATCTTTAAGCAACATATTTAAGTAAAGAAAATAAACCTCTGTCTTTAATGTTTTAGTTGTTAATGTTTGAACTATTGTTATTTTCGAAAAATGTGAATTTTGAACGGAAATGAGATCTTACCATTCTCTTAATCGTCCTTTTCAACAAACAATTTAATAAAAAACGATGTAGCCAGTTTTTTGAAAATATTTAAAATGTCCCAGGGGCTTCATGTAAAGTACCCCTCAAATGAAATTTCGATTTCAAATTCAAGAGACCGCAACATCAGCCAGATCGATTGCGTAACCGTGTTTCGCCGTTTTTCTCGCGCTGCATTACATAACTTTCTCTCTATTTTGTAGCGAGAAAGTGAAAAGGACGAGTTACTTTATTATCTCAACTATTTGTTTGTATGATTGAAGTAGAATGTTTGCAGATTACAATAAAAAATATATGAGTCTTTGGGGTCGAAGTTGAAGAATATATGAGTATAAGGTTCGAAGTTGAAGAAATGACTACTAAAAGGGCAGAAACGGAAGTGTAGAATAATACTACTACTTTTCGTATAAATATACTTTTGCGCAGAAATTTTTATGAATTACTGACTGCAAAAAAAGTGCACAGGTGTTAAAATGTTCATGAAAATATTTGTATAAATCAACTAAAAGTGTATGGAAATTACTCTCTTTGACAAGTCCTCTATGCGTAGTTTCATTTGAATTTTTCTATTCTATGTGCAGATTTTTATACACAAATTCTAAATTATTAACAAATTCTATTCTATTCTATGTGCAGAATTTTATTCACAAATTCTAAATTATTAACAAATTCTATTCTATTCTATGTGCAGAATTTTTATTCACAAATTCTAAATTATTAACAAATTCTATTCTATTCTATGTGCAGAATTTTTATTCACAAATTCTAAATTAAAAATATATTTATTGTTATAATGTCCAACTCGTCCTGAAAACAAACGAACGCTCTGGAATTTCTTGTGCATCCATTACCAAGGGCCGCAATGAGAATTGTGGACTCTCTCCGAATCGCGTTTTTCATTTCCCGTTAAGTGTCTCATCCATCGCGAGCGAATCATCGCCTTCAATAAATTTTGCTTTAGTGACAATGGCAACGCGCAAAGCGACAGCCACAGCACGCGACCCCTCGTCGCGCCAGGGCGGTGGGACGAGGGATGCGACACTGATGGCGATGTTTCCAATCATAGATTTTTTTTGTAGAAACATCGACTTGTTAACGCCGATGTTTTCTAACATCAATGGTTTTTTATCTATGTTTTTCCTTTTTCTATGTTTTGTTTCTGAGTGAAAAATTTCTATGATTACAATACTAAAAGTTAAAATATGAAATAATAACTGATGGTTCATATGTTGGAAACCAAAGGAACGCTGTTTGTACTACCTTTATCGACCAAACTCTCTCTCCCAAGGTGATCTCTATTCCTTGTATTTCCTTTCTTCGTATTCATTTCGCGAGGCGGGACTCGAACCCGCGACCCTTCGAGCCGAGGTAGATACGGCCATTCAGCCTTAGCGACCTCGGCTATTCAGGACGCCTGTTTCCGTGGTTTCTCCGAACAATACCAGGCGAATGACGGAGCATTACTCTAACAAAACGGGCCACGGACTGCATGCGATATTTCCTTCCTCTTCCTGGTCTTATTCTGAAACCCCTCTCACTTACACTTACATGCACTACATTGCCACAATGGTGGGGGGCAAGTCGGGAGCTTAGAGCTTGTTCCGAATGGGGCGTTGCCGCGCTGGTGGGAGATACCCTGTTGGGGAAAATTCCGCATGCTCACGGGTAGGTTGGCGCTGAACCTCGCTATCCAGCGGGGGAAGATTCCCACAAATCCTGCGTCAAAACATGCACTTGCGGGACTAATGACTTAGCAGTTGACGCGCTCCGGAATCGTTAATCAATCAATCAATTATTAAACCCTCCTCCCTCATCTCATCGGTCTACGTCTCCTTTGATCCATTCGTGTGAACATCCGTCTCATAGCCCTCTCTCTCTCAACCTGTTCCTATTCACTTTTATTTATTTATCTACCTCCGTTCCACCTTCACTGCCACCTCCATCTCTGTCTTCGCTTTCCTTTCCTCTCCTCCTCCTCCTATCCCCCCTCCTTACTCACCACACCTGTTTTCAACTCCGATGACTTCAATTTCGTCTCAACATCCATTTCTATCTTCTCATTTCCTTTCCCCCTCCTGTTCGTGTTCACTTTTATTTTTTATGTATTATTTACCATATGCACGTCCATCGTTACTTCTTCTTTCACATTTCAAATACAGAAATACGTTAGAAGAGTTTAGAGGAGTGTTTTCATGAGCCTATATCATTTAACCTACGTAACCGGTATGACCTCTCTTTTTTCTTGTCCTTGAGACTTACCGTTCATATTTTCACGATGTTCTACTCTCACCCTTTCTATTTTGATCGACTTTTCATCACCTATCCGACTCTACCTATTCTCTCCACCGTTTTCCCCTTTATCGTTATGTTCTGCCCATTTCGGCAACCCCTAGTCTTCTTCCCCCTTATTACCCTTACCTTGTTCTCTATCTTGCTTATTTCTCTGTATATTCATGTCCACCCAAAGTGCTACTTCAGCTCTGACATCTTTTTGTTTTTGTTGTTCATCACACCATCATCGTTCGCATACCTGTCGGAACGCATTACGTCACTTCTGTTTCCATTATTTCGCCTCCACACCTTCCCTCTCATTTTCTCTTCCCATTTCCAACCGACTCCATCCCTTTCTTCGTCACCGTCACCAACGCCTCGCCCGGCTGAAATGCACCCGAGAAACAGGCAGCAGAAAATTGAATCAGCTTGCGAACACTGACATACGCCTGCATTTATACGAAAGTGTCTCGCCGGAAACAAGATAAATTCGCTCTGGTTTTGTATCGCCATCTCTGGGCGCTTCATCTCTGTCTTCGCTCTTTTCCTCAGCCCGCCTCCGCCTTCGCCGCCGCCATCCTCGCTCTTCTTTATCCTCGCAAGCGTGAAGCGACCCTCGCCGAGACAGAAATCTCACTGCTGCAGTGGCATCGTCCGAAGGTTTTGAAACGCTTATCGTGAAACCTCTTGCCTTTATCTAATTAAAGGATAATAATCATTCTCTGATTCCCATGGTGAAAGTACTAAAAAGAACGAACTCTTCTCCCAAAATCACAAATTACAGATTTCTGAGATATTGTTGACTTGTATGAAATGTAGGACCGTCGAACACTTTAGCAAATAGTGTATTGTTGCAAGTAATTTGATAGAAAGAACTGAAAAGAAACGCGTTCTTAATTTAGTCTAATGTCAGACTAATTTGAAACGAATGTATTGTAGAAATTTTACTCACATATTTGACGATCAATCACGAAAATGTGAGGATGAATGATAAGTGCATAATGATACATAAAATTGTTATTAGGAATATCAAGAAACGTTCGACTCATATAAAAGTGGATTTTAAATTATTATGAACTATTATTTCGTTATTGTGACGCCACATCAAAGAGGAGTAACTGAGTTTAATTTCCGTTAAAAAGGCCTAGCTAGGGTCTAAGGCCGGTCATATTTGTATTCGCCGTAAATAAGCGTTTACTTTAAAACGGTGAATTTAATAAAACCAGATCAGCAATTATGCTAATTAGGACCACGAATCACTGCCTAACGTGATGCAATCAGTTTGATACTGTAATGTACGGTAATTATGGCAGTTTAACAAAATAAGCTCATTTGCATTCATTAAAATGAACGCGTTTTACCACAATTATTAAAAATTCACCTGGGACTCCCACTCTTTGGTTCCATGTTCGCTTGTCAATTTTCACCCTTTTATCGAGATCATTTGCTTAAAATTTGTAAGCATTTATTGTTCTGGTTTTAGCTAATCTCTTCAAGGGAATACGTATTCCTGTCAATTCAGGTAGAAAACGCGAAAGTCTGGCAGTATATGTCAGTTGATTCCCTTAGTGTTTTATGATAAAATGTATGATAAACCATTTTATGATAAACACTAAATGAATTCATAGTACAGCGAAACATAGTTGTTTAATAAAAACTGTTGCTTTACAAAATAACATTTTAATGAATTAAATGATCTCCAGAGACCATTGTGGTTATGAAGGGAGAAATGTAGTAAAATTACAGTGTTAATATCGTGATTATGCAAGTGGTAGTGTAAATGTCAGTGAACAAAAACATTAACAGTTTTCCGTAATTTCTTTTTGGTCAAGGATGATGGCGTAAATATGCTGGCGATTTATTTATTAAGAATGTCACGAAACATGTGGCTGTAGATTACTAGTATTTTGATTAGTTTTAGAAAGAAAATAGGACACGCATTGCAAGGTATTGAGAAATCTTGCGTATGAATATAGAAATTAAGTGTCATTATTAAAATGAAAATGAAACATCTTGACTGAAAGCACTTAATCAGGACGTGAGAAGAAAATTATTTGATAATCAAGTTTCATGTTTTCTTAGTTTAATCAAGTATTACAGTTAGTTCAACTAAAAAAATCACGATCGTAAGTAGATGAAAAGTCCACCTTTTGTAAACGATTGTTTTACAACGCGAAACATTTTCCTTTTAATTTCAATTTTCTGCCTCTTTGCTTCTGATACGTTTTATACAGAACAGCGAATAATCTGAATTCTAGAAAATAGTAATTGCGTTTCTAAAGCAGGTTCGGTTTGCGTTAGACAGTCGATAAAAAACGGCTTGTTTAATGGTGCGTTACCGTGCCACCTCCATCGTCTGCTCGTGGAATTTATTGCCGCAGTTCCTCGCTCGTTCGCAAAGTACACTGCGGTGGCGCAGTTGACATCGCCAGCGGCGGCGGAGACAGGAGGATGGGACGCGGTGGAAACGGCAGTGGAGACAGGAGGATGGGACGCGGTGGGGACGGCGGCAGAGACAGGAGGATGGGAAGCAGTGGAAACGGCGGCGGCGGTGGGGTGGAGTTGGGGAGGCAGCGAACGAGTGGTAGCGATGCAGTGGAACGGTGCGTCTCGACAGCGAGTGGCGTTGATGGCGCAGCAAGTGGAGACGGTGGCGTGAGTGTGTGGGAGGGGAGGTGCAGGAATGAAGGGAGAAGCAAAGTTGGAGGCAAATGTGGCGAAGCAGAGGTGGGCGTAGGGGCGAAAATGGAGTGGAGAAAGGCGGAGGTGGTGGAAGAGGGATGGGGGAATGAGAGGTGGAGGTGAAGGCTGTGTGGACCTCGAATGTGGAAGCGGGTGGGGTTGTCGAGTGGGATGAGGAGGAAGAGATGGATGTGGAAACGAACGTGGAGGCGTTTATCAAGACGAATGAACGGGAAGATGGATGTAAAGATGCGTTGAAGTGGAGGGGGAGACCAAGGGAAATGAAAGTGGGGATGGAGGAGTTAGTGGTGAATGAGAAGGGTGGGGAAGTGCGGTGAGGTGAAGCGGTGCTAGAGAAGGAAGTGGCGGGGAAGGACAGAGAGGGGACGGGAGAGCCGAAATGGACGCGACGGTAGGAACAGAGGATGAGGTACAGTCGGAGGTGGAAGCAACGATTGCGGCGTAGCGGCACCCCAAGCGACTGCAACGTTCGACCCGGGAGGCTGGACGAGCGGGCGAGGTGGCAGGACGTCAGGCTGGGGACAGGGCACGGCGCGGGGGGACAGGTGCGACGGAGGCGGTAAATCGACATCCAGCGCGAGAGGCCGCGTCACGGAAAAGACGCAGGGGCTGCCGGCGCGAGAGCGGCGGAGTGGGGAGGGGGGCGAAGTTGGTGAACGCGAGGAAACGGTGGCACTTCGCAAGCGACACAGACGTAACCCCCCTTCCGCGAACACGTGATTTATTTACATGTACTTAGCGCATTAGCGCACCAACCGCGAAACCGCGCTGCGCCCTCGCGCGCTCGCTCTGTGGCGCGGAGCAGGCAGGCGCTCGCTGCCATCGCGTCCAGCGCCCGCACGTTCCCTGCGCGCCGACTCGCCGCTCGCTTCGTCGTTTCACCGGCGCTTTGTCTACAGTCGATTCTCTGAATTTTTCTCTGCGTTGTTACTGCAATTTATGGAATCCTGTTGCAATATGTTTGTACTTGCCTTTGAAATGAGAACAAAATATACATATTATAAGCGTGATGAAATTTCATTATTCTTAGAAACTGTTATTAAAAGGAATGATCATAACTGTTATTTTTTCCATGAGATTGTTTCGTGTGGTAAAATAAATGTGAAATATCTTATTTTTCGCGACCGACACTAATTTACGGACAACTTGCCATCATCCAAATTGAATTACGATTGAGCATCACCAAATGTTTATTTGATTGCCTGCTGAAAGAAATTTTGAGGTTTGCCTGGGAGCGTATGAGTACCTTCCCACCATCATAACTTTCGAACTAATCAACGGATTTTTTATAATCGAATACAAATAAAATCTAATCGTAATACAAATAAGCTATCAAAGTTTCCTGAGAACGAGTCTACTGGACATTGGGTCAGGAAGTGGTGTGGGGTTTCTGATATCAATAAAAATATAAAACTTAGTCTCGTCATTGAAAATCGATCATTACGGAGAGCTTCATTGATCGCATTACGGCTACCTTCAGTCCAAGTCATAGCGTCAGGAAGAATCATCACCAGCCGCAATACTTACACCTAAGATAATCACAATGCAATCAAAGAAGCATTACGTAATACATGACTATAATGGAACGGCGTCTTAAATTTCTCTGGCGAAGATTACAAAAATAAAGAACCGCACGAGTGCGTTCGTCACAAATGGCCCACACTATCGCGTCTTAAATAAAGGTCTTTGATAACAATTTGATCAGTTTTATGCGTAAACTATAATCTTGTGGATAAAACGAAAGCGGTATTTCCTAACATTCAATGTAACTGCCCATGGCACATACATTCTTATGGTCTGTTGCAGAGCGATTCGCATCGAGAATTGAGGCCGAGAACCGCCGCGCGGTCTCGGCGGAGAGCGCAACTAGGCAATAAGTAAAAAATTGGTAATTAGGGGGGCGGGGCCGTGGACGCTTGTGATGAATGGTCCCCGGCGCGCGGCGGCGGCGCTGATGATAAAGGATGGGCCGCGCGGCGCCCAGACGCCGCTCGCGGGCCCCACGCGGCCGCGCGCGCCTCCGCGCTCTGCCCTCCGCCCGCGCCAGATGGAAGGGATGAACGGAAGGAAGAAGGGAAAGAAGGAGAGAAGGAAAAGAGAGGGAGAAGGGGGACATTTTAAGAGAGCGGTAAAGAGGAAGCTGGACGTGAGAGGGAGGTAACTGAAGAAGAGAGAGAGATGATATAAGAGAGAGAAAGGAAGAGAAGGGAGGAAGGAAGGGAGAGAGGCAAGAGGGAAAAAGAGACAAGTCCGGAAGAAAGATAAGAAAGCTCGGTGAGGAGGGAAGAAGGGAGAGAAAAGATAAGGAGAATAATAAAGAGAGAAGAAAAGGAGAGTTATGAAGAGAGAAGAGAAGGGTAATTGTAAAGAGAGAAAAGAATGAGGAGTGTAAAGAGAGAAGAGAGGGAGAGAGAGAGAGAGGAAAGAGGCCACAGTGAAGAGAGGAGGAGTTTGATGAGTTGGAAAATGTATGCTGGTGTAACGCACCATCCCTTACAGCAAAACCTAACTCTTACTAATTTCGCCAGGGAAACAGGCTAATTCTTGATAAAATTTGTTCGCTCGTCATTACGAAGCACTTTACATACGCTGATGGCGTTGCTGGCTCCTCTCGGCCATCGCGCATTCCTTACGACGAGTGCAATATTGACATTTAAAGTGGGCTGCGGTCTGCGCGTCCGCGTCGCGCGTGCCAAGTGACGTGATGGGCAGCGGCGGCGGAGGAAAGCGGTCGGAGGGGAGGGCGTTGTCCGAAACCACGAGGCGCGCTCGCCGTGATGCAGCGAGATTCAATTATTTCGCGTGTCGCATGCGAAAGAGAGCGCCACTCCCGATCTTTACAGTGTTTTGCCTTCGCGAGGAAATGCGAGGGTGACATCACACGTCACGAGGATTTTTAGGCGACTGCGCGAAAGAAGTTTTATGTCTTTCATAGTGGTTTCTCCTCGTCAATCCCGATTTGCAAGACTTCAGTAATACTGCCAGAGGATGGGTATCTTGCCAATTCCGCATTGCCTTGAATATGCTGAGTGGGAGAGAGTTGGGGAGGGAGAGAAGAAAAAGAGGGAGAGAAGTCACATGGAGGGACAAATGAGAGAAGTGCGATAAAAGGGGGAGAGCGAGAGAAGAGAGAAGGAAAGTGATAAAAAAGGAGAGAGTAGGAAGAGACTGAGAGCGAGAGAATGGAGTGAGAGAAGAGTGAACGAAATGAGAATGAGAGAAGTGAGAGTAGGAGGGAGCAAAGGAAGAGAGAGAGAATAAAAGAAG
Organism: Acheta domesticus; assembly: GCA_031308135.1. NCBI lineage: Eukaryota > Metazoa > Arthropoda > Insecta > Orthoptera > Gryllidae > Acheta > Acheta domesticus. Next base: position 22,266,228 of record JAHLJT010008756.1, read on the forward strand.
GAGCGGGAGAGAGAGAAGAGAGCGGAAGAGTGAAAGAAGAGAGCGGAAGAGTGAAAGAAGAGAGCGGAAGAGTGAGAGAAGAGAGCGGAGAGTGAGAGAAGACAGTGGGAGAGATAGGAGGAGGAGAGGAGAGAGAGGAGAGGGACAGAGAGAGAAGAGAGAGGGAGAGAATAGAGAGCGAGGTGGAGATAAGGGAGAGAGACGAGAAGAGAGCGAGGGAAGAGAGGTAAAAGCTTGAGATAACAAAGGGAGAGAGCGATGAGAGGCAAAGAGAGGAAGCGAAGGAAGAGAAGAGTTGGAGAGAGAAGAGGGGAGAAAGACATCATACGGGACAGACAGAGATGGATGAAAAAAGGGAGAAAATAGTAAAAAGGTAAGAAAGTGAGAGTGAGGAGAGACGGACCTTATAGAAAACTTGTGATGAACGTTGAATAAACATCCTACAATTTCTCTCCATGTAAACTGCGGGGAGGCAATAGGCTCCTCAGAACGAGGCCTTGCGAGGGAGGGAGAGAGACGAGGAGGAGGAGAGGACTCAGTGCGAGGGAGAGAGGACGAGGCGAGGGCGTGATCCGGGGATCGCAGCCAGCTGGCATCAGTCCCCGCCGGCGCGGTTGGGGCTGGCTGTGGGGGGTGGGAGACACGCGTACTCGGAGGTGAAAGGGCGCGCGACTGCTCTCCTCGCCAGAGGTCGTCCTTCAATCTCCGGGTACGGCACCAGCCGCTGATCCGGCTGCTCTCCTCTACGCCTCCGTCGGCCGCGCTGTATCATTACCTCGACAGTGATGCGAATCTGGATTAAAATAGGAAGTCGGAGTAGCATCCTTTCCAACTCCTTACAAACTCCTGATGTAATTTACGCCTTTTTAGTCCCTGTGAAATATTTAGGAATATTGTATATAAGGAATACGACCATTCGTGTCATCTTCAGTCGAAATAGGCAGAATGGCGAATTGAGACCCGAGAAATGAACAACTCGTTGACCTAATTTGTTCCGTTTTGAACCGATATACACTTAGAAACAACGAAACTTACCGAGTCGTAAAAAGTGAGAAATATTTAGGTTTGAAGGATGTTGAAGTGGTTTGTATACACAAGAAGAGCTGATGAAAATCTATTGATTTTAATATACTTAAATAACTAAGACAATATTTCCAAAGTGTAAACTAATAAGTGCAATTAATAAACTATTATTTCTAGATACTAATGCTGTATTTTGACGTGTAGATGTGATGATTAAGTGTTTTTGAAATATGCATCGCGACCGTTGGTGCTCATTTTGATCAATAAAGGGCTAGACTGAGCAAATCCAGTTCCATAGCGCTGATTGGAAGTGTGGGACGTTTCTCTAATTTTATTTGCATCTACAAGAGGGATATAGTATGATGATATCAAACAACTTTCATAGATACTTCATAGAACAGTTGTGGTGTTGATATTGTCATTGTTACTTTGAAAATTAGTACCATGCGAAAATTAAAAAAGAAACTCCAGATACCCTTGCAATACAGCAAGATCGATTTGTTATATTGTAGTTTTATCGCTTGAATGAAGTCTTCATAGAATTTGCTACGTTTCCAACATGATGGCTGATTTTAGTTGGCACAAAACCTGCAACTCAATTGATTTTTGTTTCAAATAACCTATCTCGTGTAAGGAAAATCCTCGGGAATAATAATAATAATAATAATAACAATAATAATAATGACTTTATTTCTGGCAAGACAAAGGCCATAAGGCCTGCTCTTCCGCCTAACCACTTAAATATGTACATTTACATAATTACAATTGGGACTAATCAGTGTGATCTAGCTTTTACTTTATCTCGCAGTAATTACGGTGAAGATTCTGATACCGTCTGTGTATATTTCTTTGTAATTTCGAGCGTAATAATCTTATTAATTACTAACACTTTCATTCAGAATTTTTTGGAGTACTTGAGGACAAATATTTATATATTCGTATTTTATAGTACGGACGATTCAATTTTGTAGTGCTTCCTCTCTCCTAATTCTTTCTATTGAAATGTTATAAATGAAGCTCGCAATAGTTAAATATGTTTGTACGGTAAATATGTTTGTGTCAATCTTTAAGAATCATAAAATGAAATCCGAAGGTATGTATTTTTATTTAATTTTCATATATTTTCATTGGTATCCGATCTTCCTAAAAAAATAATCATTGCTATACCGTGTTTATATTACTGCGAATAATGCAATATCATTAAAGCCTCTGATACTGTTATTTACAACGTTTGCTTCCTGTCATTTTTCAACAGAATTCTATCAGGCAGAAGTGTCGTTAATCATTTATCGCACGTTAGAATACTCTTTTTTCCCTTTTCCTAGAGGATTTGCTTACTATCTCTTGTTTTTATATCATTTTTGGACGATTTTCCTTTCTTTACCTGCTTAACAGAACATCCGACGAGTGTCACAACTGAAATGAAACTGCACTACATACGGGCAGTAGCAAACGGAAACAGTTGCCATTCCCTCGTTTGAAGTCGAACAACCGACCATCCTCGCCTCGCCGAACGGGGCGCCACCTCTGCCCGCCGCTGGCGCTCTCTGTATTTTCGAGATAAACCGCTCTCCGCCTCCGAGCTAAACAAGGAGTAATTCAATTTTTGGCCGGTGGCGGCGGAGGCGAGCGGGGCCGCGGCCGGGGAAAGGGAGCAGGCACGGACGGGGCGTAACGGCCGACGTGCCCTCGCCCTGGCGGCACGCAACGGCAACGGACGGGCGATGCTGTCTTGTTTTGCATCGTGAGTTCCGCCAGGCGAGGCCGGGAGCACGGACAGACAGACGACGCAGGCAGCGGCGGACATTCATTTGATTTAGCGACGGACGCGCTGCGTGACGGCGGGGGCGCGGGGGGGGGGGGCGGGGCGGGGTGGGGGCGGGGCACGGGCGGGGGCGCGGGCGAGGGCGGAGAACGGGTCGCGGGCGGGCGCGGGCGGGGCGCGGGGCGGGGCGCGGGCGGGGCGCGGGCGGGGCGCGGGCGGGGCGCGGGCGGGGCGCGGGCGGGGCGCGGGCGGGGCGCGGGCGGGGCTCGGGCGGGGCGCGGGCGGGGCGCGGGCGGGGCGCGGGCGGGGGCGCGGGCGGGGCGCGGGCGGGGCGCGGGCGGGGGCGCGGGCGAGGGCGGAGAACGGGTCGCGGGCGGGGCGGGGGCGGAGCGCGGGCGGGGCGCGGGCGGGGCGCGGGCGGGGCGCGGGCGGGGCGCGGGCGGGGGCGCGGGCGAGGGCGGAGAACGGGTCGCGGGCGGGGCGGGGGCGGAGCGCGGGCGGGGCGCGGGCGGGGCGCGGGCGGGGCGCGGGCGGGGCGCGGGCGGGGCGCGGGCGGGGCGCGGGCGGGGCGCGGGCGGGGCGCGGGCGGGGCGCGGGCGGGGCGCGGGCGGGGCGCGGGCGGGGCGCGGGCGGGGCGCGGGCGGGGGCGCGGGCGGGGCGCGGGCGGGGCGCGGGCGGGGCGCGGGCGGGGCGCGGGCGGGGGCGCGGGAGAGGCGTGGGTGGGGTGGGGCGGGGCGTAGGCAGGAGCGGAAACCCCGTGACCCAGTGTCCCTGTGAGCTTCCTTTAGGTTGTTGGGAGCTTCCGGCCTGGCTCTGCGAAGAGCCACGGGGCTGCTTGAGAAGGGAATTCGATTTGCCTGAGTTCAGAACACAGAGTAATCGCGGGAGGCGATCAGATGAAATCGAAATGACTATTCGTCGTGGATCTTCTGTCCGTAGTGCCCTTGCTTTTGACAGCAATTGTTTTTCTCTCGAGGAAATCGAGTTCCATCATCTCAGAGAGTTAATTACAATTTCATATCCCTTTAGGAGACGGAAATATTTTCTCTTCGCCAATACCACTCCGAGTTGCGTAATGAGAATTGGAAACTCCCTATGATGAGAGGGCTAAACGATATATGAGAAAATCATTCGCACTTATAAGCTGTTTTGGCGCACTGTTTATTTTTTGATAACTTTTGATTCATTTTAGTGGGTTTACAATGTTGTGAATGTTTGGTTTGAGTGTGGGGAAAGAGTTGTTCGCAGCCAACCAGGGGCGGATCAAGATGATCATTGGGGAGGGGGGGAGGGCTCCCATTGTAGATTTTGGTTAAATAATAAACATTTTTGTTATTATATTGTGTAATATTATGTACTATAGATATGATACTATAAAATATCATTGTTTAAATAATTACATAATTCGAATATAAATAACTATTTAAATTAATTATGCCAAATAATGGAAGGTAAGCAAAAACTCTCGGCCTTTTGGGGGGGACTATGTCCCCCCTGGATCCGTCTGTGCAGCCAACAGATTCCTCTGTACTGCTCTCTCTGTACAGGCAGTTTGCGTTCCTCTGTATTCTCCCATTGTATTCCTCTGTACAGGCAGTTTGTGAAAATTGCTATTGTTTTGTCAATTCTAGTAATTAACTTCAGTAGATATGATTTTAAATCCTTACTAGTTGTCAGTTATGACCATATTCCTTAGTGAACTTTATAAAAAGACAGGTACTATTTCATTCAAATGGCTTTTTAAATACTTCCCGTCCGAAATATGTCCATTGAACCTCAGCAATTGATAAAACAAATTACAGACAGCCACATAATAACAATAATTGTATTTGCTGAAAAAATGCAGATGTCATTTTTGCTTAGTATGGCAATACATTTTCGAAATAAGCTACACGTACAAAGGTCTCCTCAGCAGCAGATCGTAAAATAACCTCCGCTGGAGCCACTATTCATCGACGGCTGAACCCCTCGCAAGAGCTTTTTCATTACGTCTTTGCCGCGGCGTAATTGGTGTATTTAGCTCTCGTAACGCGAGCGATACTATCGCACCAGGCGTTTTGCGGGACCGGCGGCGGCAGAGAAGAAGGAGGCTACGCGAAGTTGCAAATTAGCAGGATATTGCGATATTTGTAGGCTGCCGTAGAAGGCTGACACTGGTTCGGTCGAGGCTGTTCCGTGGATTTGGTCTGTATAAGGCCGGCTGGACAAGGCCGACCCGAGAAATACGAGCTGAGCGCTGCCACCTGCTACACTACCGCTCCGCGCGGAGCTTTGAAAAGCGCAGCAGCAGGGCGAAATTCAGTTTTTCAAAGCAATACGATTTGTATGATTTTTACCACTAATAAAATAATAATTTCCAGTGCGTAATGTTCAATGTCTTCTTCAGAAGGTACACAAACAGGGGCATTTTTTAAAGGTAGATGATGAAAATTTCATTCAATTCGGTGTCGATGTTCTATCTGTTAATGTTCGAATTGTTCCAATTCTAGTTGTGGATGCTATACAACTGCATTTTCTTTCTTTAATACTTATTGCTTCTAACTTCATTTCTTACAGAAATGTTTATTTCTTTCTTGTTTTTAAGTGAATACAGCTATGAGCATCCTTACACCTGCCTTTGCTAGTAAAACCAGGTGCTGCTCTTATCATGAAATTTGTTTCACACAAACTATCACCGGATACATTTATCAATGGAACAGATCATAATAGGAGGGGCATAAATTCACTAAACACTTACTCGGCGAAATTAAAACCAAATTTCAATACAATAGAAATAAACTAACACGATAAAAGTTAAATAAAATACAACAGACTATCAATTTCGCAGACAGATTATCGCCTTAGAGTTGAACATCTATAAATAAGTCTACAGTTTTTCACTTATTCATTTCATAAATGTTCAGTGTAAATACTTAAATTACAAATAATATACAAAGTCACCTATTATGTTTCATTCAAGTAATTTGAATTACCTCAAGGCATTTCATTCATGTGATTTGAAGAGACTTTCATTATTTTCCATTGAATTTCATGAGGAATATTGGTTTCATTTACAATAATCTCGCCAACTACGGTACGCAACTTCAAATTGACTTTTAATATAGAGTTTCAGATTGAAGTAATGGGAAAGGAAAGAGCGTTCAGTCCGTGCCCTGCTCCAACATCCGCCTGCAAATTATCAGATAGAACTACAGAGAGATATCAAATCAGACACTCATATTCTCATCTGTAAATCGGTATCTAGCGAGACGTCTAGCAGGTGTCGTCATTCGAAGCTAGGATCTCCCGGTTTATGAAACTGCAATTGCGAATTTTATTTTATTGAGTTTATTTTGTTTCAATTTATTCAACGTAGGAAAAACCTAAAACGAACCTAAACCGAAGAATAAAATCTAGATTCCCCAAAGATTAATTTATACCCCTCTAAAGAAAAACGCATGATTTCCCAAAATTTCTTTTTGTAACTTTTTCTTCCCGTAATTGTAACTTATTCCCCTATTTTCCAATTTTCATCGCATACAATAATTATTGTTTGTTGAGGTTTTCTATTTCGTTTTTTTAAATTCTGTGATTCAAGAAAATGTGCGCAGGTAAATCTCTTTCCCCACACGTCATATACAGTTTTTCCTGTTTTTTTGAAAAATAAATAAATAAATAAACAAATAAATAAATAGATAGGTCTCCAACCTCGCACTACTGTTGTAAATCGTAGTACTACGCGTGCTACGTTGGAGTTCAATTCACTCTTATAAAGTGCTTGCCTCGCTGCGTGAGAAAATGTAAAAATAAAAATTTATTGAAGGCAATGATTTTTGGCGAGAGCACAGGAATTGATTGTCGAGGAGAAGATTGAGGAAAAGGTCTTACGCAGAAAAAAAGACTTCATTTATTGTCATTGTTAACTGCCTTTTGTATTATGCTCGTAGTGAGTATTGTTTCCTGCGCGACAACTACTTAGTTCATTACTTCCATTAGTGTTATACCCCGGGAGGTGGCGGCATTCTTCCACCCTGTAACGTGAGATCCGGCGCAGGTGTACACGTTGGCTTGCGTGGTTTTTACCTCGAGATATCTCCCCCTACCGAATCATCGTCTCAACCGAGACAAGCTCTAATCTCCACACTGGTCTCCACGACATGTGTGGTAGTGTAGTGCACATAGGCCAGTGTATGTGCGTCTGTATGTGTGTGTGTGTGTGTGTGTGTGTGTGTGTGTGTGTGTAAGGATAGAGGAGTCAAATACGAATAAGGAAAGATCGCGAGCGGTCCTTGATGGGTTTGTTACAACACTAATCCGACATTTTCCTGGTATTAAGTGAAGCAACAAGACAAAACTACAAATCAGAGCATTCATCCCCTAAAATTCTCCTCCAGGCAGTGATCGAATTCCACCCAGTAATGTAGTTAGCGTCGAAAATGCGCCGCTCTCGTTTCTTTAACCCAAGACCTCCCGATTAATGTTGCTGCTAATGTAACGATGTCACAGAGCCGACGGATCCGATTGTGTATTATTTAATTAACAAAATTATATAATCAAATTATTTTATTACATGACATGATATTATTTATTTGTGAAATAAGAGAATGAAAGAGAGGAATATGCTTGCGTATTGAAACATTTCTAAACCGGCGGGGTGACCCCGCCGTATTGGACACACCTCTAACACTTTCGTCCGCTTTGAAAGAAATCGGACCATTGGACGACGAAACAATCGTTGCGATGCTGGAGTGTTTTATGTGCTGGCAGATGCCCAATGCAAACGCGAATCTGTTGTTGATTGTTTCGTAATTGATTCCGCTATTGGCACAAGGCACGGGTTCTGCTAGCTCCTGTGTTGCGCATTTCCAACTTTATGAATGTGTTTTCCCAGTGTTAGTAATACGCTTGCAATGTATCCTTTGCTTCTAAGAAAGGCAGTCTGCCCGTTTTAATGTAATGATATTGCCCGTGATGAATAGGTTTTCTGTTTTGTTTCTTTCATAGAAGTGTTTTATTTGCATTGCTACCAGATATTTTACCAATGAAAGTCTTACTACATATGTATCGGTGCACATTTACATGAAAGTATAGTTGTGAATGATTGAGAGTTTAAAAATCAAGATTGAGGTCTTGATTTTGGTTTTCTTTAAATCTGACCCGACCCATAATTATATATACGTTATACTATGTATTTTTGACAGTTAGCAAGAAGCGAAGTGCATTTGTACTTTTTATAGATAGATATTATATCAGATATTTTATGGTTGTTGATTTTAACAGTTGTATATATTTTCGATGTTAACACTAACGGAACAACTCCCAACTATACGCTACACCCATTATGAAAGACCAGCTGTCAAATTTAATATTTTAGAAACACTAGTAAATATTGGTGCCCAGAAAACTACATGGGTATTATAGAATAAGAATGTGCTTTGGTATCTAGATAAAGAACCTATAGAGCCATCGCCTAACGAAAACCAACATCTAATTAATGCGCAATGCAAACTTACGATGTGAAATTTTCTCCATCTTCAGCTCACCTGTATAGCTGCTGGCTTCATTGCTGTATTCTTGCTATAGTTTGCTGGTGTCAAAGCTTCAGCTCACCTGTATATCTGGCTAATGCATTGTCTTTGCAGGTCGCCCCATGAATTACTAGCTGCCGCCACCAGCGCCGCCACCGTCGCCGCCTTCGCATCCTTCGTCACCGGTGAGTGGCCCTCAATTGATTGCTCTTGCTCGCGCGCGATGCTATTGAAGACATGATTTACTGCAACCGGCCCAACGCTTGCTGCCCGCCGCCCGCGAAATAAATAGTCTCACGATGTTTTTAAACGGAATTTAATATTAGTTCAAGTGTGTTTACAAATGTTTAGTATGGAATTTCTGTACAACAAAAGTCGTAGTAACATAGAATGTTTTCAGTTTCATTTTAATTTATGCTTTCACTATTTCAAGATTATTAGGGGCCCCTTACAGGGGTATTTTAGAGCTATTACTCAGTGGTGTAGCGTGACTCGCGCGTTTGGAGATCATGATTCTTAATGATCTCTAGAATCTATGTTAGTGAAACAAATCTTACACTACTTCAACAGATTTATGTCAGAAGACTTCTTGAAAGCAAATTATGAAATAGCTCAGCTTTAGTTTTCATGCGCGATTGACAAAGAGAATACTTGTGAATTGGTATATTTCGAACCTAATAAAATTTAATATCTTTAAGTAACAATTCAACTTCTTAGATATTAATTGAGAATTAATAGGCAAGCACTGTATCTACTGTTTGTGACCATGACCAAGAACAGAATCACGACTGAGAAAGAAAAATATTTCTTTGACAACTTCAGTGTGCTGCGCTCTCGCGCACAAACGAGCAACTTGCTCATAAGCCTTTTCTCAGCCGCATGCTGGTCGTATACTAGCTTTTCGGGACTCGAGAATCCACGGACAGGGTGAAGAGGGGAGGGGAGAACCTCGCCGTCTGCGCATGCGTCATTGCTCGTCTCAATCTCGCGGCAGACGCTAGAAGCATTTTAGCGTTCAAGCAATCGGAGGTCAGCTTGTATAAACGCGCGGAATTCAATCATAGGAAATCACTTCAAAATTAATACAAAACGTGTTTTCCTCAATGTGTTTCACTCACTTGGAAGATTATCAATACAATATTTAGGCTTCTCTAATTAATATAAGATGTTCAACATCTTAGCGTCCCCTGGTGCTACGCCACTGCTATTATTAGGGGACACAGCACTTCTTCAGGTGTTAATTTGGTATATCCACGCGCCAGCCGCGGACCCTTGCCTGAATCCCTCTGTCCATCGCCTACCTTCCATCATTGACGGCGGTAGTGTCACCGAGTGATTGCAAAAGCATTTGTCAATTTCGATTGATTGATTGATTCGTGTTTCCGGGCGCGTCAACTACTTTGGTCATTAGTCCCGTAAGTGTAGTGCGTGTTTTTTCTCGGGAGGTGGCGATGATCTTTTCTCCACTGGATGGCGAGATCTGGCGCCGACCTACTGTCGACTAGCGGGGTTTTCCCTCGACCAGGTATCTCCCATCAGCGGGGCACCGCCCCAGCGGGGACAAGTTGTAAGCTCCCGACCGGTCTCCCGACATGTGTGGTAGTGTAGTGCATGTTAGTGTATGTGCATGTGTAAGAGGAGAGGATAGGACAAGGAAGAGGAAGGAAAGATCGCGCGCCGTCCGTGGCCCGTTTGTTAGGGTACTGCTCCGGCATTCGCCTGGTGTTGATCGGAGAAACCGCGGGAAACTACCAATCAGAGCAGCCGGCCGCTAGAATTCTCCTCCAGACAGCGACTGAATTCGACCTAGTTGTCAATTTCGAGGCATTTAACTATCAACACAATATGTGAAGTGTGTAGTATTTACTAAGGATAAAAGGACACCGTTATAGAACCACACCACATAACAGGACACAGGACACTGAATAATTTTCATTCACTTTCAAGCGTTTCTATTTATTTAATTTTTAATGAAAGGTCTTGTCCGAAAGTCAATTGCGTTGCCATTCACACTTGAGCTTCGCACAAAGGTCCAATCCTTTACGCTTATTTGTATGTCGTGGTTCCACGGATCGATCACACCTCTACATTTATATGTGCGAAATTTGGCTAATTGCAAGCCGCTGTGTATTGTCCGAAAGCGGGGTTGCCACTTCGACTACACTTATTCATTTCCCGGTAGCCCTCAATATTTTCTGGCATAGAACATTCAGACTGTGAAACGGAACATAATATATACAAAACTGTTTTGTTGTCCTTTTTTAACCACAAAGTAAAAGAATCGTGGAAAATATTATAATCAAGATCCTATTAAGACTGCTCCCGCAAGCGTGAAAATTCATTTCTAACCAAGAGGACCGATATTCACCTTGCTTCCCACCACAATTGCTATTGCTAAGTATTATGCCGCGTCTCTAAGAGCTCGCAGCCGCCACCATCGTCTCTGTGACTGACGTCACTTTTCAAGTTTACCCGGGTATAATATTAAATTCAGAACAGGTGCGATACAACTTGATCTTCTTTTAATCTTCCGCCCGCAACATTGTTAATTTCAATAAATAAAAAGAAATGTCGTTTAAACTAAAATTCCGTAGGGAAACTAGCATTGAAATCACTTTCGTTGATGCCCCCACCCAAATTTTCCGCCCCTGAGACGCCCGTGCGTCCAACACTCGTACCATCTGCTCTCGTCACTCACGGACGCCGCTCTGCATCGCTGGCAGAGACCCTTCAACCGGCGACACTTTGAACGCCCTGAACATACGATACATCGCAAGGAGAATTATAATGATTGATTGTGATTCGTCAACAACTGAGGTCATTAGTCCTATAAGTGTAGTGCATGTTTTTTCATCGGGAGGTGGCAGTTATCTTCTCCTGCTGGATGGCGAGATCAGGCGCCAACGTACCCTCGACTGGAGGGGTTTTCCTCAACCAAGTATCTCCCACCAGCGGGTCACCGCCCCAGCCGGGACAAGCTCTAAGCCCCCAACCGGGCTCCCGGCATGTGTGGTAGTGTAGTGCTTGTTAGTATAAGTAGCGGTCCGTAGCCTGTTCGTTAGGATACTGCTCCTACATTCGCCTA
>JAHLJT010008756.1:22278607-22300674 GCA_031308135.1 Acheta domesticus
GATTCAAATTTTTGCTTTTAAGAGAGTAAAGAGCGTACAATTCGATTCATTAAAAGAACCTAGCTTCTCTGTGTCGCAAAATTAATATATCGAAATACGATGGTCATAGGAATTTATCTTGTCCGGTTAGACATAAATATTCACTTGCACAAAAGTGCGTATGGTAACAATTTTTTATATAGAAGGAAGATTAAATGAAGAACCGAAGAAGACATTGTTTTCTCCAGATCTTTATCTCCAGTCTTTACCTCTTTGCTTAAGAAGGCACAGTTCATATTTTATTTTCAATAAATAAGTGTAAACTGTTTTTGTTATTAACACGTACATTACCTAAAGTTTCTGGTCCTCAAAAATTAATAATCTCGACATTCGATTGGCCCAAAAATTTAACGCCTCCCTGGGTGATTTCCACGTCTGCCTAGTAGTTACCCATGGCGTGTTAATCGCCTCCCAGCCACTTAGCGGTAAGGCTGTTGGAGGCGCGTTTTCGCCATGCGTCGGTATCCCGCGTGACGCCACCGCCACCGGCGCCGCTGCGACTTCCACGCCGGTGAGACGCGTAATAACTACGACCCGCAGGCCGCTAATTGGTTGCGGCGCCCGGCGCCGGTAATTCAGTAATTATTGTTATACCGAGGGCGCGGCCGCCGTCGCCCCGGCCCCTCCAACGTCCAGTGGCCGAAAATCGAACGCGCGGTGCTCATCGTCCGAAATCGAACAGTAGGGTGAAGGGATGATGTAATGCCCTTGCGAGATTCGAATCTCCCAGAAAATCGGTTGAGCTAAGACTGATAGGTGTGTAGTTGCGAGGTCGCAACTGAAGCTTTGGGAAGTGAGAGGTCGTAGGTTCGAGTCCTGACTGTAATTCATTTTCGACACCAGCGTAGTTGTAAGATCGGAAGAGACTGTCAAGAGGCCCCTGGGGTACTCCGCACTTTCTTAGCACATCATCCGGCATGGGTTGCATTTTGCGTTCGCGATTGTTGATCTAAATAAAAGCGGCGGTCTAGTGTTTGATTTACTGACTGCGACTAAGTCCCAGTCTACAACTGAAGATTCGTTAGAACTACGTCCGAGTCTTGACGGATTTTAACACGAGGTATGTAACTGGGACGAACACTATGGTTGACAATTTTAGAGAAGCCGCCTGCTCTTATCAGTTATTTCCATGAGATACTCTTATTATTATTCTAAACGAATGTCGAAACAATTCCTCATAGAAATGGTCCCTTCTTATTCCATCACGTCTCCGTTTTCGTCACGATGATTCCATCTTTTATGATATGGCCTATTTCCCCTGTTTTTGTAGGAATCCAAGAGTCCTTCACAGATATCAGGCCAAGGGACGAATCAGGCTACTACACCATAGAGTGAAGGGAGCCCTATATATTGTTTATGACTTCCGAGAGTAGGTGTTTATTTCTTGTGACAAAATACTAATTAGTATTACATTATTACAAATGAAACTGTTTCTCTAAGCGCCAAGTGCGACTATAGCAAATTCGATTGAATTTGGTACTTTACACAGAATTTAAGATTTATTTTGCAATGTTTATTAGTATATGTTTACCGATGATTATTGCTAGAACATCAGATTCATTAGGTATTTGGTTTAGAAATTAGTCAAATAATGTAAATACATTATTACATTATTGCATTATAATACATTATTACATTATAATACATTATAATAACAATAATAATATGATTATTGTTATTATTGTTGTTATTATAATAATTATTATTGTAATAATTATTATTGCTATTATTATTTATCGCTTCGAAAAGGAGATTGATAGTTTATTCCTAGCATGAAGATGTCGATCAGGTAACTAAAAAATTCCTTTTCGAAATAAAAATTAAAATGAAATAGTACATATTAAAATGTTTTACATCCAAAGTGAGAAACGTTACTTATACAGTTTTTTCAAAAAAAAATATGGAGAAGTATCCTAGCATGTCGGAAAATTGTAAATTCTTAATTGTAAACATTTTTTTGTTCATTTCGGGTGTGTGAGATTAACAATATCCAATAACGTTCCACTATAATTTGGTCTTAATATATGAAAACAGTTATACGTTGTTTGAGATACAACGAATGTGTGCATATTACTAATTTCGGAAATACGCATAAATTATTCGAAAATTGTGCATTCCTTTGGCCATGTGTGAGGTGTCTGTGGTTTTGTTCAACAGCAAGGAAGGGGGGGAAATCCTAAACAATGGAACAGGGGCGAGTGTGACTGAAGAAATGCAAATGCTTAATTCTGTTATTTCGCCTATTTCATGCGACGCGTGCTTAGACTGAATTCTCATACTCGGTGGCGCCGCTGGTTACGACACAGCTGAAGTCATGCGACAGCAAGGCTTCCAGAAAGAGGCAGCCAGCCATTATGTATATGCTATTCACGTTGTTGCGGTACGGAGCAACAACTACCTTATATTGTTGGTATGTAATGATTTGTGCCGGGTACCCCTGTATTGTATGTTATACTGTTCAACTATTTGAGGACGACTTTTGGAAAATATTCAATTGTACAGTGTTGTATGAGAGTATTGTATTTGTTGATTTTGAGCGTGTGCGTGCTTCTTTTTAGATGACCATCTGCGTGGATTTGCCTAATAGCATTTCGCACGTGTGCAGGCCACTAGCGCAAAACTTTACTTCGGCTTTTATAACGTGGCGCATCTGGGTGTGTCTTCACGATGGAATATCTCGCGGCATTTCGCGTCCTTCTCGGTCGTGCCGCTAGATGCCGCTAGTGACATCGCACCGCTTGATACGGTCGCGATCGTGCGACCTCTAGCGGCACGACCGCGAAAGATCCTTAAATGCCACGAGATATTCCATTGTGAAGACAGGCCCTGACGCGCCAAGTTATAAAAATCGAAGTATAACGGTGAACGATCCACAGAGTGTACGTCCGGACCGAAGCCCGAGCCCGGCCACTGTGTGCGCTTCCTATTGGCTCTACGGTCGGCGTCGGCCCACCGCCGCAGGGCAGGTTGCGTCGCCGTCGACCACCCAGGTAGCACCCTCCCCCACCCCCCTTCCCACTCCCCCCCCGCCACCCTTCATCTCCCCCGGTTATAAATCGGAAGGTGGCCCCCGCGCCCTCTCCACTAATTGTTCTCGTATATCAATAGCGCGCGCCATTAGTAGGAATTACCTAACTTTCACGATCCGTAATTTAACAGTCGTCGTTACGCTTTTGTTTTAAATGTTGTTATTTCGGCGAGTTTCTGTTTTTTTGTTGCATTTTTTTTTTCGTTCGCTTCGACGGCGAGACGGAGTCATGTGGGACAAGCGTCAACATTTGTTTTCAATACACAGCAGTACACAGCCTTGTAATCCCGTTGTCACTGAACAATAAATCTGGGTTTAAAGGCTTATGATGAAATCTCGTTCACGACAGCATTAACAACAAACAATATTAATAATAACAGTAAACCCGATAGAAAATGTTAATTCGTATTGCCAGCGAAGGACATGATTCCTACACAGTGAATATAAAATACCATTAAATGTCCAGTCTCCGCTAAATGGGACGTTTAGAGGGATTTTCGCCTGGCGTACAGCTGGAATATCGATGCTTCGCTGTCTGTGATCCGCGGACGATTTTTAACGCTTCGTTTGATATAAAATTATTTCATTGTTAATATTTGACGCGAGGTAGAGACTAAAGCTGTGTTACTCGTTAGCCAATGGCTCTCTAACTTTCGGGTTTTCCGTTAATTCTCTATTGCTGCTGCAATTTCTAATATTGATAGCGTCTTGATTTTCGACATGAACAACCAGCATTCATCTTTTCATTTTTGATTACTGATTTTCACGATCACTAATCTTGTTAATTAACGTGATTTACTAATCAGACATCGCATTTACGTCATATTCCGTCGTACCATGGTATCAATGAATAGCATGCAATGATTTTTATCAATAGTACTTTCCAAACATACACTTCTTCAGTCCTATTTACAAAATAGGTTTATATTTATCTCTACCATGACAGTACATGCAGTTTTTTCCAATATCAACTTATATCCTATTACATTGTCATTTCTACAACCATGCTCACAATTGTCAATATCGCCGTCACCATGAACATCAGCATTCCCATCGCTATCAATACTAAAGTCACCGTTACCATCAACACCACTCAACCGCATCTTTACTGCTATTGATCGTTGCCACCGTTGACTTCCATCTCGGGTTATTTCAATTCTTTATTATCCACCCAGCATTCTCATGTGAAGGTGCACATATTTGGTCAATTCAAATTTTTTTTTCACTAATTTGCGGATTTTTCATACCCACGATGATCATCACCATTACCATCACCATCAATATCACCAGCACTATCAATAACACGGGCAGCATCACCGTCAACACCACTTCACCGCACTAATTGTTGCCGCTATTAGCTCTATTGGCGTGCAGCTCTTCTATTACCAATATACATGTCATTATTTCGGTGTTCAATTAATCGGGCTGTCATCACATTAGTTGCAACACAGGTGGCCTGCGTTGGCCCGTGAGTGGTGACATTCGACCGGCCTTCTCCATTACAACGACTGAACGATTGAGCGACGAGGTCAGGGCGGGCAGCGTATTATTTCCTAATTCGGCAGCTCAAAAAAATATACAGCGGAGATAGAACCGTGGAAATTAATTTGCGGCAGCTTTCATGGAGACGGGTCGAAGAATTATTCAGACGGTAATTGGCGGCGATTAGTGAGTAACGAGGCCTGCAGAGTGTTAATTGTACCTGGATGGAGGAAAGACCGGCAGAAGGAGCCCGCGGGCCGTGGGGGAGCGTGACTTTTAGCGGCCTAATAGCAGCCTTCGATTATCGCCTTGCGACACGACGCGGCCGGCGGCGGGCCGCCTCGCCGACTCGTCCCAATACTCGCCCGCCCAGCGGCCGGCTCGGCACGCGAAATTCACAACTCCACCATGTGAATAGCGCTTGATACTGAGTCACACCCAAGTATCTCAAGGGAAATATTGAGTAAAATATTATGAAATAATAGCTAATGAGAATGATGGAATCGGAGTAGTATGTTACATTTACAAATAGGACATTGTGTAGCCATGATGGATATTGCAGTATTAGATGCAAATATTGTGATGAAAATACTAGGAGTTAAAAATGTTCGAGGTCGGAATAAGCAGTAAATATGGAATATTGAAAATTCCTCGGACAAAATATAGTTGGTGATTTGGGACGTGGGATAGATAACTGTCGGGAAACGATTTACCGCAAATAGTTTCAAATCCGTTTATACAAAGTTGGGCATACTAAAAATAAATAAGCACTTGTATGTTCAGAATTGGAAACACATTTCAGATTGGTTTTGCGCAATGTCGGGCAATCCGGTAAAGTTAAATATCGCGATTTTAATATCGTTTCGATATGTCGAGCGTTGTCCACATGATGGTGGTGGCATGGTGTTGGCACCTTGTATTTACGTGGCGTTGTCAGCCATTTTAGGTGTATGGTATGTCTGGATTGACGAATGAGAAGGAAGTGTTGGGACTATTGAGAATGCCGGCAGTTTCAGAAGAACCGAGAGGGGGAAGGGGGAATGTGCTTGGGGTACATGTGATCAGTCTCAAAGACCCTTCGTCAGTGGTAAGTTATTAACAAAAAATTTATTATTTTTACATTTCTGCTGCTAAATTTGATACATAAGTAAAAGTATTGAATTCACTTCAAATTCGAGTGAGAAATTTTGGTATTAAAATTTCTGCTGGAAACGAAAAATGATTTTACTTTCTCACATGCTACTTACGTACTATAGAGAATCCTCATATTTTCTCAACTCATATGTATGATGTATTATTTGTATTTATTCTCGAATATTATTTGATTTTTAATGCTCTTAAACCCCAATGAATTCGTGAGAAAATTCTGAAGATGGGTGGACTTTAATTACTATTGTAGGCTCTCAGACGAATTGTCTACCTACACATATGCTCAATAGAACATAGACGAGAATTTGATACTGCGTAACACTTGAGAACTACTGACAGACCAAAGAGACTGCGTCGACGCTCAATATCGTTTCGCCTATGAGGCCTGTGTGCGTTTCCAACTATGCGTTGGCGAGTGGCGAGCGTCTATTGGCTAGAGTCTATTGGCGAGTGTCTATTGGCGAGTGTCTATTGGCGAGTGTCTATTGGCGAGTGTCTATTGGCGAGTGTTTTTTGACCAGCGTTTTTTGACCAGTGTCTATCGACCAGTGTCTATTGACCAGTGTCTATTGGCCAGTGTCTATTGTGGCAATTGGCGACAGGCGAATGGCGAGTGTCTAGTGGCAATTGGCGAGAGGCGAGTGTCTATTGGCGAGTAGCGCCTCCAGCGGACGCCGCTAATGGAGATTCGTGTCGCCGGCGCCAGCGCCGTGGAGCAGGCGGGCGCTCGCTCGCGTGATTATCATAATCGTGATTAGCGACGGCGGCGACCGGCTTCGCTAATGGGAGAAACGACGGGGAGGGACAGGAATGGCAGGGGCGCAGAGGAGGGGAGAGGAACGGGGGTTAAACTGACGGAGGGAGGGGACAGAGGAGTGAGAGAGGTGGCAGGGCGGGCAAAACATAACGTTACAAACATTTTTATGTATGACATTAATGTAAATATGAATAAGTTGTTTTAAATAAAGTAGAAGTAAAATGATTTGCACATTTATATGAGTAATTCTGTAACTTCAGAGAGGTGTTGTATGCCCCATAGTAATAAGTTGACATAAGGCAAGAAGGCATTGGAGAATAACGTATTGATTAACATGGCAACCGACTTTGTTAAATCCATGCTATGAGTTCCCTTTCTTTAGTTTGTTAAAAACTGCGCAAAACTAACGAAATTAAATAGAATTCGTGTCGGAATTGTTTTAAAATGGGAAGTATTTGAGATCAGACACTGAAACGTAACAAATAACAAAATTAATAGATACTTTTCATTAATGAATTTAGTAACACTAATTGAAGAGAGGTTCAACAATTGACCATTTCATTGAAACAAAATGTAAAACATAACATTGAAATAAAATGTATTTACATAATTGAAGGGAAGAAACAGATGAACTGTTTAGAGAGTGTTGTAAGCTTTGTAATCTGGAATAGCGGCCACAAATCGTTACAGCGAGTAGCCTGGCAGGGAAGAGCGAGGAACAGACTGGGGGATGCGTAAGGGACTTGCGGGCATCCGAGGCGGAATGAGAAGGATGGAACGAGGTGCAGCAAGGCGAAGGAAGGCTGGTGGAGGGAGGAAAGACGGGAATGATTGATTGATTGATTGATTTATGTTTCCGGCCACCGCAGCTGCTGTGGTCATTAATCCCGTAGTGTAGTGAATGTATTATCCCTGGAAGTTACGGTGTTCCTTCATCACTGGATGGTAAGATACGGCACCGAACTACACGCTGGTTTGCGGGGTATTCCACCTCCAGATATCTCCTCCAGCGGGGCACCGCTCTAGTTAGCACAAATTCTAAAATCCAGATTGGCCTCCCGATATGTGGTGTGGTAGTGTATTACATTTAAATGTAAATATGTGTAAGGGGAAGAGGATGGGTGAAAGAAGAGAAAATGAAAATAGCACTTACTCCGTGGTGGGTATCTCCGGCATTCCCCGACTATTCATTAAAAAAATAAATATAACAATTAAAAACTACCGATCTCAGCTGCTGGCTGCTAGGATTCTCCTCCAGCGTGGAGGTGAAGCGACGGGACGAAACCGAGGCGATGCGAAAGAAACGCGAATCGAGGCGGCTAAAAGCGGGACGTAACGAGGCGGAGGGCAACCAAAGGATCATGTTGCGTCAGGGAACAGTGTGAAGCAGACGCTCTTAGCTTAGACCTACGTGAACGTCGTCTTTCGTGGATGTACAAGTAACTGTATATCCACTTACATTCCACTCTAGTACATGTACAACTTTTCAAGTACTTATATGTGAGTATTGTGTCGAGTTCCAAAAAGTGCTTTTGGCATTGGCGCTAACTGTTCTGGAAGTGACAATCAACAATTCTGAATTCCAGTAGCACGTTTAGTAAGTACTGTAGACCGTAGTACGGTTGATGTGAATCCCTCGTAGATTATTTGTGTTAGTCGTCGAAACGAATCGGTATCGATGATAGAACTTCCAGATCAATATTCTGATGTGTGATATGTGATTTTTTGGCGCGAAATCGTCAGTGAATTGAGAATTCATAATGTTAAGATTTCAACATTTTAGTAAAAATACTGAATAGAGATATTTTCATTCCTTTCTCTCCTCGTATGAATTGATATAACAATGAATATCATTAATTCTCAAATTTGACTGGTAATGCAAGTAAATTTAGTGTGTTGTAAATATTAAAGAAAGTTATCTGTAGTAGACAACTTGGCATTTTCTAAATTCTATGTAAAATGTTTATTGATATAATGATTGAAATACATACATACATATATATATATATATATATATTGTGATAAAATAATGAATGATGTATTAATCTAATTTACTTTGCTAGCTCAGTTCTTTGGTTCTCATGCTCTCTATACAGAGAAGCCTGGAAGTCTGAAATTGTTTATATTCCGAAGGAATTACATACAACGTGGCACAACAATAATTTTGTTTATTAAAAATTGAATTTGGGATTAACAATATAAAATTCTCTTGATTGATTGCATGCATTAGGGTTCACGGTACTGAATTGTCTGCGTTTGTGAAACGATGGCCCCGCAGTTCGTAGCCCCTTGACTTCTGCGCCGAAAATCCGTCTTCGCGCCGGTCGTCGCCGAAGTCGTCTGCTTCTTTCTTGCTGACTCACTTCTTGCACTATCGTTCCACAATCTATCCTCCCTATTCACGTCGAAGTCCTACTAAATAATACAGATTACATTCGCGCAGCTACCACCACGATGCCAGTCAACCACCAACTCTCTAGTCCAGCGCCCCTTTCTGCCCGTCAACAACCTTCGTTACCTAGTACCCGCGACCGTCCAGATTATAGCGCGGCGTTTGTTTTGTAATATTTTGTATATTACAATATATATATATATATATATATATATATATATATATATATATATACGAATATAACTATCTCTTTTGTAAAGACTGTTAGTATAGTAGGCAAATAATGATAATTGAAATAGTTAAGACATTACAAGCTAGTTAAATGAAAAATTGAAAATAGTGCATTGTGAAATTATAATACCGTGTTTTTTGCAGGAGGAGGGATAAATAAAACAACTTGAAAAGTTTAAAATTGTATTTCATGATTTTCTGCATGAAAAAACCTATCATTGATGTTCTTTTATTTCCTTCTATGTTATTACCAAATTGGTACATTGATCAAAAGATAATACATTCACTTTATCATCTCCTTACATTTTGTCCATTCCGACACATCGAAATTAATTTGAAAATTAGATACATCTCTCTTTTTAGAAAGAAAGGAAGAAAAGGAGAGTTAATGTGGGACAAGCGGTATCCTCAGGATAATTAAAGGCAATCAAATATTATTTCTTTACAACAGAAAATATTTATTCTTCAACAAATAGAACAAAAATACAATGGTTGGCTATCTGATTCTGAGGTCGACCTACAGACAAGGTTCGTACTATGGGTGTATGCTTTTTTTATTACAAGACATATTTTAGTTCATACTTAGGAGTTAAAATGAATGTTTTTATGTATGTATTTTTGGCTTTTGTCAAAGACTGCCAAGTAATGCGTCCATATTGAGTTGCGAAACGTTCATTTAGTCCAATCTGACGAGGAATAAAAATCCTTTATTATAAAGAAAGAGCAGTTTTTAAATATCCTGAGGATAACAGTGTCATACATCAGTTTCACAAAGACAATCATTCATTCCTTTTATAAACTAGTGGTGGTACAACATCACGTACTTTCTCGCATGTATTTTTACGCTAAATTACGCAAAAATTACTCAAATTTTCGAAAAATTGTACCTTATTTCAAAATATATCTTTAAGCAACATATTTAAGTAAAGAAAATAACCTCTGTCTTTAATGTTTTAGTTGTTAATGTTTGAACTATTGTTATTTTCGAAAAATGTGAATTTTGAACGGAAATGAGATCTTACCATTCTCTTAATCGTCCTTTTCAACAAACAAATTTAATAAAAAACGATGTAGCCAGTTTTTTGAAAATATTTAAAATGTCCCAGGGGCTTCATGTAAAGTACCCCTCAAAATGAAAATTTCGATTTCAAATTCAAGAGACCGCAACATCAGCCAGATCGATTGCGTAACCGTGTTTTCGCCGTTTTTCTCGCGCTGCATTACATAACTTTCTCTCTATTTTGTAGCGAGAAAGTGAAAAGGACGAGTTACTTTATTATCTCAACTATTTGTTTGTATGATTGAAGTAGAATGTTTGCAGATTACAATAAAAAATATATGAGTCTTTGGGGTCGAAGTTGAAGAATATATGAGTATAAGGTTCGAAGTTGAAGAAATGACTACTAAAAGGGCAGAAACGGAAGTGTAGAATAATACTACTACTTTTCGTATAAATATACTTTTGCGCAGAAATTTTTATGAATTACTGACTGCAAAAAAAGTGCACAGGTGTTAAATGTTCATGAAAATATTTGTATAAATCAACTAAAAGTGTATGGAAATTACTCTCTTTGACAAGTCCTCTATGCGTAGTTTCATTTGAATTTTTCTATTCTATGTGCAGATTTTTATACACAAATTCTAAATTATTAACAAATTCTATTCTATTCTATGTGCAGAATTTTTATTCACAAATTCTAAATTATTAACAAATTCTATTCTATTCTATGTGCAGAATTTTTATTCACAAATTCTAAATTATTAACAAATTCTATTCTATTCTATGTGCAGAATTTTTATTCACAAATTCTAAATTAAAAAATATATTTATTGTTATAATGTCCAACTCGTCCTGAAAACAAACGAACGCTCTGGAATTTCTTGTGCATCCATTACCAAGGGCCGCAATGAGAATTGTGGACTCTCTCCGAATCGCGTTTTTCATTTCCCGTTAAGTGTCTCATCCATCGCGAGCGAATCATCGCCTTCAATAAATTTTGCTTTAGTGACAATGGCAACGCGCAAAGCGACAGCCACAGCACGCGACCCCTCGTCGCGCCAGGGCGGTGGGACGAGGGATGCGACACTGATGGCGATGTTTCCAATCATAGATTTTTTTTGTAGAAACATCGACTTGTTAACGCCGATGTTTTCTAACATCAATGGTTTTTTATCTATGTTTTTCCTTTTTCTATGTTTTGTTTCTGAGTGAAAAATTTCTATGATTACAATACTAAAAGTTAAAATATGAAATAATAACTGATGGTTCATATGTTGGAACCAAAGGAACGCTGTTTGTACTACCTTTATCGACCAAACTCTCTCTCCCAAGGTGATCTCTATTCCCTTGTATTTCCTTTCTTCGTATTCATTTCGCGAGGCGGGACTCGAACCCGCGACCCTTCGAGCCGAGGTAGATACGGCCATTCAGCCTTAGCGACCTCGGCTATTCAGGGACGCCTGTTTCCGTGGTTTCTCCGAACAATACCAGGCGAATGACGGAGCATTACTCTAACAAACGGGCCACGGACTGCATGCGATATTTCCTTCCTCTTCCTGGTCTTATTCTGAACCCCTCTCACTTACACTTACATGCACTACATTGCCACAATGGTGGGGGGCAAGTCGGGAGCTTAGAGCTTGTTCCGAATGGGGCGTTGCCGCGCTGGTGGGAGATACCCTGTTGGGGAAAATTCCGCATGCTCACGGGTAGGTTGGCGCTGAACCTCGCTATCCAGCGGGGGAAGATTCCCCACAAATCCTGCGTCAAAAACATGCACTTGCGGGACTAATGACCTTAGCAGTTGACGCGCTCCGGAATCGTTAATCAATCAATCAATTATTAAACCCTCCTCCCTCATCTCATCGGTCTACGTCTCCTTTGATCCATTCGTGTGAACATCCGTCTCATAGCCTTCTCTCTCTCAACCTGTTCCTATTCACTTTTATTTATTTATCTACCTCCGTTCCACCTTCACTGCCACCTCCATCTCTGTCTTCGCTTTCCTTTCCTCCTGCCTCTCCTCCTCCTCCTATCCCCCCTCCTTACTCTCCACACCTGTTTTCAACTCCGATGACTTCAATTTCGTCTCAACATCCATTTCTATCTTCTCATTTCCTTTCCCCCTCCTGTTCGTGTTCACTTTTATTTTTTATGTATTATTTACCATATGCACGTCCATCGTTACTTCTTCTTCCACATTTCAAATACAGAAATACGTTAGAAGAGTTTAGAGGAGTGTTTCATGAGCCTATATCATTTAACCTACGTAACCGGTATGGACCTCTCTTTTTTCTTGTCCATTGAGTCTTACCGTTCATATTTTCACGATGTTCCACTCTCACCCTTTCTATTTTGATCGACTTTTCATCACCTATCCGACTCTACCTATTCTCTCCACCGTTTTCCCCTTTATCGTTATGTTCTGCCCATTTCGGCAACACCTAGTCTTCTTCCCCCTTATTACCCTTACCTTGTTCTCTATCTTGCTTATTTCTCTGTATATTCATGTCCACCCAAAGTGCTACTTCAGCTCTGACATCTTTTTGTTTTGTTGTTCATCACACCATCATCGTTCGCATACCTGTCGGAACGCATTACGTCACTTCTGTTTCCATTATTTCGCCTCCACACCTTCCCTCTCATTTTCTCTTCCCATTTCCAACCGACTCCATCCCTTTCTTCGTCACCGTCACCAACGCCTCGCCCGGCTGAAATGCACCCGAGAAACAGGCAGCAGAAAATTGAATCAGCTTGCGAACACTGACATACGCCTGCATTTATACGAAAGTGTCTCGCCGGAAACAAGATAAATTCGCTCTGGTTTGTATTCGCCATCTCTGGGCGCTTCATCTCTGTCTTCGCTCTTTTCCTCAGCCCGCCTCCGCCTTCGCCGCCGCCATCCTCGCTCTTCTTTATCCTCGCAAGGGGGAGACCGTGAAGCGACCCTCGCCGAGACAGAAATCTCACTGCTGCAGTGGCATCGTCCGAAGGTTTTGAAACGCTTATCGTGAAACCTCTTGCCTTTATCTAATTAAAGGATAATAATCATTCTCTGATTCCCATGGTGAAAGTCCTAAAAAGAGCAAACTCCTCTCCCAAAATCACAAATTATAGATTTCTGAGATATTGTTGACTTGTATGAAATGTAGGACCGTCGTACATTTTAGCAAATAGTGTATTTTTGCAAGTAATTTGATAGAAAGAACTGAAAAGAAACGCGTTCTTAATTTAGTCTAATATGAAACTAATTTGAAACGAATGTATTGTAGAAATTTTACTCACATATTTGACGATCAATCAACGAAAATGTGAGGATGAATGATAAGTGCATAATGATACATAAAATTGTTATTAGTGATATCAAGAACGTTCGACTCATATAAAAGTGGGTTTTAAATTATTATGAACTATTATTTCGTTATTGTGACGCCACATGAAAGAGAAGTAACTGAGTTTAATTTCCGTTAAAAAGGCCTAGCTAGGGTCTAAGGCCGGTCATATTTTGTATTCGCCGTAAATAAGAGTTACTTTAAAACGGTGAATTTAATAAAACCAGATCAGCAATTATGCTAATTAGGACCACGAATCACTGCCTAAAGTGATGCAATCAGTTTGATACTGTAATGTACGGTAATTATGGGCAGTTTAACAAAATAAGCTCATTTGCATTCATTAAAATGAACGGGTTTTACCACAATTATTAAAAATCCACCTGGGACTCCCACTCTTTGGTTCCATGTTCGCTTGTCAATTTTCACCCTTTTATCGAGATCATTTGCTTAAAATTTGTAAGCATTTATTGTTCTGGTTTTAGCTAATCTCTTCAAGGGAATACGTGTTCCTGTCAATTCAGGTAGAAAACGCGAAAGTCTGGCAGTATATGTCAGTTGATTCCCTTAGTGTTTATGATAAAATTTATGATAACCCATTTTATGATAAACACTAAATGAATTCATAGTACAGCGAAACATAGTTGTTTAATAAAAACTGTTGCTTTACAAAATAACATTTTAATGAATTATATGATCTCGAGAGACATTGTTGTTATGAAGGGAGAAACGTAGTAAAATTACAGTGTTAATATCGTGATTATGCAAGTGGTGATTATGCAGTGAACAAAAACATTAACAGTTTTCCGTAATTTCTTTTTGGTCAAGGATGATGGCGTAAATATGCTGGCGATTTATTTATTAAGAATGTAACGAAACATGTGGCTGTAGATTACTAGTATTTTGATTAGTTTTAGAAAGAAAATAGGACACGCATTGCAAGGTATTGAGAAATCTTGCGTATGAATATAGAAATGAAGTGTCATTATTTAAATGAAAATAAAACATCTTGACTGAAAGCACTTAATCAGACGTGAGAAGAAAATTATTTGATAATCAAGTTTCATGTTTTCTTAGTTTAATCAAGTATTACAGTTAGTTCAACTAAAAAAATCACGATCGTAAGTAGATGAAAAGTCCACCTTTTGTAAACGATTGTTTTACAACGCGAAACATTTTCCTTTTAATTTCAATTTTCTGCCTCTTTGCTTCTGATACGTTTTATACAGAACAGCGAATAATCTGAATTCTAGAAAATAGTAATTGCGTTTTCTAAAGCAGGTTCGGTTTGCGTTAGACAGTCGATAAAAAACGGCTTGTTTAATGGTGCTTTACCGTGCCACCTCCATCGTCTCCTCGTGGAATTTATTGCTGCAGTTCCTCGCTCGTTCGCAAAGTACACTGCGGTGGCGCAGTTGACATCGCCAGCGGCGGCGGAGACAGGAGGATGGGACGTGGTGGGGACGGCGGCAGAGACAGGAGGGTGGGAAGCGGTGGAAACGGCGGTGCAGACAGGAGGATGGGAAACGGTGGGAACGGCGGCGGTGGTGGAGGTGGGGAAGCAGCGAACGAGTGGTAGCGATGCAGTGGAACGGTGCGTCTCGACAGCGAGTGGCGTTGGTGGCGCAGCTAGTGGAGACGGTGGCGTGAGTGTGTGGGAGGGGAGGTGCAGGAATGAAGGGAGAAGCGAAGTTGGAGGCAAATGTGGCGAAGCAGAGGTGGGCGTAGGGGCGAAAATGGAGTGGAGAAAGGCGGAGGTGGGTGGAAGAGGGATGGGGGAATGAGAGGTGGAGGTGAAGGCTGTGTGGACTCGAATGTGGAAGCGGGTGGGGTTGCCGAGCGGAATGAGGAGGAAGAGATGGATGTGGAAACGAACGTGGAGGCGTTTATCAAGACGAATGAACGGGAAGATGGATGTAAAGATGCGTTGAAGTGGAGGGGGAGACCAAGGGAAATGAAGTGGGATGGAGGAGTTAGTGGTGAATGAGAAGGGTGGGGAAGTGCGGTGAGGTGAAGCGGTGCTAGAGAAGGAAGTTAAAGTGGCGGGGAAGGACAGAGAGGGGATGGGAGAGCCGAAATGGACGCGACGGTAGGAACAGAGGATGAGGTACAGTCGGAGGTGGAAGCAACGATTGCGGCCTAGGGGCACCCCAAGCGACTGCAACGTTCGACCCGGGAGGCTGGACGAGCGTGCGATGGTGGCAGGACGTCAGGCCGGGGACAGGGCACGGCGCGGGGGGACAGGTGCGACGGAGGCGGTAAATCGACATCCAGCGCGAGAGGCCGCGTCACGGAAAAGACGCAGGGGCTGCCGGCGCGAGAGCGGCGGAGCGGGGAGGGGCGGGGAAGTTGGTGAACGCGAGGAACGGTGGCACTTCGCAAGCGACACAGACGTAACCCCCCCGCCTTCCGCGAACACGTGATTTATTTACATGTACTTAGCGCATTAGCGCACCAACCGCGAACCGCGCTGCGCCCTCGCGCGCTCGCTCTCTGGCGCGGAGCAGGCAGGCGCTCGCTGCCATCGCGTCCAGCGCCCGCGCGTTCCCTGCGCGCCGACTCGCCGCTCGCTTTGTCGTTTCACCGGCGCTTTGTCTACAGTCGATTCTCTGAATTTTCTCTGTGTTGTTACTGCAATTTATTGAATCCTGTTGCAATATGTTGTGTACTTGCCTTTGAAATGAGAACGAAATATACATATTATAAGCGTGATGAAATTTTCATTATTCGTAGAAACTGTTATTAAAAGGAATGATCATAACTGTTATTTTTTCCATGAGATTGTTTCGTGTGGTAAAATAAATGTGAAATATCTTATTTTTCGCGACCGACACTAATTTACGGACAACTTTCCACCATCCAAATTGAATTATTGATTGCCTGCGGAAAGAAATACTGAGGTTCGCTTGGGAGCGTATGAGTATCTTTCCCGCCATC
This sequence comes from Acheta domesticus, assembly GCA_031308135.1. Classification (NCBI taxonomy): domain Eukaryota; kingdom Metazoa; phylum Arthropoda; class Insecta; order Orthoptera; family Gryllidae; genus Acheta; species Acheta domesticus. The sequence continues at coordinate 22,294,955 of JAHLJT010008756.1, forward strand.
ATAACTGCCTGAACTAATCAACGGGTTATTACAATCGAAGAATTAAATATTTCTGTAATACAAATAAGCTATTAAATTTTCCTAAAGATATCGATAAGAACGAGTCTACCGGACATTGGGTCAGGAAGTGGTGTGGGGTTTCTGATGTCAATAAAATATAAAACTTAGTCTCGTCATAGAAAATCGATCATTACGGAGAGCTTCATTGATCGCATTACGGCTACCTTCAGTCCAAGTCATAGCGTCCAGGAAGAATCATCACCAGCTGCAATACTTACACCTAAGATGATCACAATGCAATCGAAGAAGCATTACGTAATACACGACTAAAATTGAACGACGTCTTAAATTTCTCTGGCGAAGATTACAAAAATAAAGAACCGCGCGAGTTCGTTCATCAGAATGGCCAACTATCGCGGTCTTGAATAAAGGTCTTTGAGAACAATTTGATCAGTTTTATGCGTAAACTATAATCTTGTGGATAAAACGAAGCGGTATTTCCTAACATTCAATGTAACTGCCACCCATGCACATACTTTTCTGAGGTCTGTTGCAGAGCGATTCGCATCGAGAATTGAGGCCGAGAACCGCCGCGCGGTCTCGCGGAGAGCGCAACTAGGCAAATAAGTAAAAATTGGTAATTAGGGGGCGGGCCGTGGGACGCTTGTGATGAATGGTCACCCGGCGCGCGGCGGCGGCGCTGATGATAAAAGGATGGGCCGCGCGGCGCCCAGACGCCGCTCGCGGGCCCCACGCGGCCGCGCGCGCCTCCGCTCTCTGCCCTCCGCGCGCGCCAGATGGAAGGGATGAATGGAGGGAAGAAGGGAAAGAAGGAGAGAAAGAAAAGAGAGGGAGAAGGGGGAAATTTTAAGAGAGCGGTAAAGAATAAGCTGAACGTGAGAGGGAGGTCACTGAGGAGAGAGAGAGAGAGATGGATATATAAAGAGAGAAAGGAAGAGAAGGGAGGAAGGAAGGGAGAGAGGCAAGAGGGAAAAAGAGACAAGTCCGGAAGAAAGATAAGAAGCTCGGTGAGGAGGGAACAAAGGAGAGAAAAGATGAGGAGAATAATAAAGAGAGAAGAGAAGGAGAGTTATGAAGAGAGAAGAGAAGGGTAATTGTAAGAGAGAAAGAAGAGGAGTGTAAAGAGAGAAGAGAGGAGAAAGAGAGAGAGAGAGAGAGAGAGAGAGAGAGGAAAGAGGCCACAGTGAAGAGAGGAGGAATTTGATGAGTTGGAAAATGTATGCCGGTGTAACGCATCATCCCTTACAGCAAAACCTAACTCTTACTAATTTCGCCAGGGAACAGGCTAATTCTTGATAAAATTTGTTCGCTCGTCATTACGAAGCACTTTACATACGCTGATGGCGTTGCTGGCTCCTCTCGGCCATCGCGCATTTCTTACGACGAGTGCAATATTGACATTTAAAGTGGGCTGCGGTCTGCGCGTCACGCGTCGCGCGTGCCAAGTGACGTGATGGGCAGCGGCGGCGGAGGAAAGCGGTCCGCAGGGGAGGGCGTTGTCCGAAATCACGAGGCGCGCTCGCCGTGATGCAGCGAGATTCAATTATTTCGCGTGTCGCATGCGAAAGAGAGCGCCACTCCCGATCTTTACAGTGTTTTGCCTTCGTGAGGAAATGCGAGGGTGACGTCACACGTCACGAGGATTTTTAGGCGACTGCGCGAAGAAGTGTTATATCTTTCATAGTGGTTTCTCCTCGTCAATCCCGATCTGCAAAAGACTTCAGTAATACTGCCAGAGGATGGCTATCTTGCAATTCCGGCATGTGCCTTGAATATGCTGAGTGGAGAGAGTTGGTGAGGGAGAGAAGAAAAAGAGGGAGAGAAGTCACATGGAGGGACAAATGTGAGAAGTGCGATAAAAGGGGAGAGCGAGAGAAGTGCGATAAAAAGGGGAGAGCGAGAGAAGAGAGAAGGAAAGTGATAAAAGAGGAGAGAGAGCAGGAAGAGACTGAGAGCGAGAGAATGGAGTGAGAAAAGAGTGAACGAAATGAGAGTGAGAGAAGTGAGAGTAGGAGGGAGCAAAGGAAGAGAGAGGGAGAATAAAAGAAGGAGTGGGAGAGAGAGAAGAGAGCGGAAGAGTGAAAGAAGAGAGCGGAAGAGTGAGAGAAGAGAGCGGAAGAGTGAGAGAGAGAGAGCGGAAGAGTGAGAGAAGAGAGCGGAAGAGTGAGAGAAGAGAGCGAAAGAGTGAGAGAAGAGAGCGGAAGAGTGAGAGAAGAGAGCGGAAGAGTGAGAGAAGAGAGCGAAGAGTGAGAGAAGAGAGCGAAGAGTGAGAGAAGAGAGCGGGAGAGTGCGAGATGAGAGCGGGAGAATGAGAGAAGAGAGCGGGAGAATGAGAGAAGAGAGCGGGAGTGCGAGATGAGAGCGGGAGAATGAGAGAAGAGAGCGGGAAAGTGCGAGATGAGAGCGGGAGAATGAGAGAAGAGAGCGGGAAGAGGAGGGGAAGAGGCGGGAGAGTGAGAGAAGAGTGCGGGAAGTGAGAGAAGAGAGCGGGAGAGTGCAAGATGAGAGCGGGAGAATGAGAGAAGAGAGCGGGAGAATGAGAAAAGAGAGGAGGAGGAGAGAAGAAAGAGGGAAGGGACTGTGAGAGAAGAGAGAGGGAGAGAATAGAGAGCGAGGTGGAGATAAGGGAGAGAGACACGAGAAGAGAGCGAGGGAAGAGAGGGAGAGCTTGAGATAATAAAGGGAGAGAGCGATGAGAGGCAAAGAGAGGAAAGCGAAGGAAGAGAAGAGTTGGAGAGAGAAGAGGGGAGAAAGACATCATACGGGACAGACAAGAGATGGATGAAAAAGGCAGAAATAGTAAGAAGGTAAGAGAGTGAGAGTGAGGAGAGAGGGACCTTATAGAAAACTTGTGATGAACGTTGAATAAACATCCTACAATTTTCTCTCCATGTAAACTGCGGGGAGGCGATAGGCTCCTCAGAACGAGGCCTTGCGAGGGAGGGAGAGAGACGAGGAGGAGGAGAGGACGAGGCGAGGGCGTGATCCGGGGATCGCAGCCAGCTGGCATCAGTCCCCGCCGGCGCGGTTGGGGCTGGCTGTGGGGGGTGGGAGACACGCGTACGCGGAGGTGAAAGGGCGCGACTGCTCTCCTCGCCAGAGGTCGTCCTTCAATCTCCGGGTACGGCACCAGCCGCTGATCCGGCCTGCTCTCCTCTACGCCTCCGTCGGCCGCGCTGTATCATTACCTCGACAGTGATGCGAATCTGGATTAAAATAGGAAGTCGGAGTAGCATTCTTTCCAACTCCTTACAAACTCCTGATGTAATTTACGCCTTTTTAGTCCCTGTGAAATATTTAGGAATATTGTATATTGTATATAAGGAATACGACCATTCGTGTCATCTTCAGTCGAAGTAGGCAGAATGGCGAATTGAGACCCGAGAAATGAACAACTCGTTGACCTAATTTGTTCCGTTTTTTCACACGATATACACTTAGAAACAACGAAACTTACCGAGTCGTAAAAAGTGAGAAAGATTTAGGTTGAAGGATGTTGAAGTGGTTTGTATACACAAGAAGAGTTGATGAAAATCTATTGATTTTAATATACTTAAATAACTAAGACAATATTTCCAAAGTGTAAACTAATAAGTGCAATTAATAAACATTATTTCTAGATACTAATGCTGTATTTTGGCGTGTAGATGTGATGATTAAGTGTTTTTGAAAATATGCAACGCAACCGTTGGTGCTCATTTGATCAATAAAGGGCTAGACTGAGCAAAATCCAGTTCCATAGCGCTGATTGGAAGTGTGGGGACGTTTCTCCAATTTTATTGGCATCTACAAAGAGGGTATAGGATGATATATCAAACAACTTTTCATAGATACTTCATAGAACAGTTGTTGGTGTTGATATTGTCATTGTACTTTGAAAATTAGTACCATGCGAAAATTAAAAAAGAAACTCCAGATACCCTTGCAATTACAGCAAGATCGATTTTGTTATATTGTAGTTTTATCGCTTGAATGAAGTCCTTCATAGAATTTGCTACGTTTTCCAACATGATGGCTGATTTTTAGTTGGCACAAAACTGCAACTCAATTGATTTTTGTTTCAAATAACCTATCTCGTGAAAGGAAAATCCTCGGGAATAATAATAATATAATAATAATAATAATAATAATAATAATAATAATAATTAATAATAATAATAATGACTTTATTTCTGGCAATACACAGGCCATAAGGCCTGCTCTTCCGCCCAACCACTTAAATATGTCATTACATAATTACAATTGGGACTAATCAGTGTGATCTAGCTTGTACTTTATCTCGCAGTAATTACGGTGAAGATTCTGATACCGTCTGTGTATATTTCTTTGTAATTTCGAGCGTAATAATCTTATTAATTACGTAACACTTTCATTCAGAATTTTTGGAGTACTTGAGGACAAATATTTATATTTCGTATTTTATAGTACGGCGATTCATTTTGTAGTGCTTCCTCTCTCCTAATTCTTTCTATTGAAATGTTATAAATGAAGCTCGCAATAGTTAAATATGTTTGTACGGTACATATATGTTTGTGTCCAATCTTTAAGAATCATAACATGAAATCCGAAGGTATGTATTTTTAGTTTAATTTTCATTGGTATCCGATCTTCCTCAAAAATAATCATTGCTGTACCGTGTTTTATATTACTGCGAATAATGCAATATCATTAAAGCCTCTGATACTGTATTTACAACCGTTTGCTTCCTGTCATTTTTCAACAGAATTCTATCAGGCAGAAGTGTCGTAATCATTTATCGCACAGTTAAAATACTCTTTTTTACCCTTTCCTAGAGGATTTGCTTACTATCTCTTGTTTTTATATCATTTTTGGACGATTTTCCTTTCTTTACCTGCTTAACAGAAACATCCGACGAGTGTCACAACTGAAATGGAAACTGCACTACATACGGGCAGTAGCAAACGGAAACAGTTGCCATTCCCTCGTTTGAAGTCAACGAAAACCGACCATCCTCGCCTCGCCGAACGGGGCGCCACCTCTGACCGCCGCTGGCGCTCTCTGATTTTCGAGATAAAACCGCTCTCCGCCTCCGAGCTAAACAAGGAGTAATTCAATTTTTGGGCCGCGCTGGCGGCGGCGGCGCGAGCGGGGCCGTGGCGGGGAAAGGGAAGCAGGCACGGACGGGGCGTAACGGCCGACGTGCCACCTCGCCCTGGCGGCACGCAACGGCAACGGACGGGCGATGCTCTTGTTTTGCATCGTGAGGTCCGCCAGGCGAGGCCGGGAGCACGGACAGACAGACGACGCAGGCAGCGGCGGACATTCATTGATTTAGCGACGGACGCGCTGCGTGACGGCGGTGTGCGCGGCGGGCGGGTGGGGGGGCTGGCGGGGGGGAGGGGGCGGCGAGTGGGGGCGTGGGCGCGGCGCAGGGGCGCGGGCGGGGCGCGGACGGGGCGCGGGGGTGGGGCGCGGGCGAGGGCGGAGGAACCGGGGCGCGGGAGGGGCGCGGGCGGGGCGCGGGCGGAGGGCGGAGAACGGGGCGCGGGCGGGCGCGCGGGCGGGGCGCGGGAGGGGGCGCGGGCGGGGCGCGGGCGGGGGGCGGGCGGGGCGGCGGCGGGGCGCGGGCGGGGCCGCGGGGAGAGGCGCGTGGGTGGGGCGGGGCGTAGGCAGGAGCGGAAACCCCGTGACCCAGTGTCCCTGTGAGCTTCCTTTAGGTTGTGGGGAGCTTCCGGCCC
>JAHLJT010008756.1:22301674-22359320 GCA_031308135.1 Acheta domesticus
GTTTAGAGGAGTGTTTCATGAGCCTATATCATTTAACCTACGTAACCGGTATGGACCTCTCTTTTTTCTTGTCATTGAGTCTTACCGTTCATATTTTCACGATGTTCCACTCTCACCCTTTCTATTTTGATCGACTTTTCATCACCTATCCGACTCTACCTATTCTCTCCACCGTTTTCCCCTTTATCGTTATGTTCTGCCCAGTTCGGCAACACCTAGTCTCTTCCCCCTTATTACCCTTACCTTGTTCTCTATCTTGCTTATTTCTCTGTATATTCATGTCCACCCAAGTGCTACTTCAGCTCTGACATCTTTTGTTTTTGTTGTTCATCACCCATCATCGTTCGCATACCTGTCGGAACGCATTACGTCACTTCTGTTTCCATTATTTCGCCTCCACACCTTCCCTCTCATTTTTCTCTTCCCATTTCCAACCGACTCCATCCCTTTCTTCGTCACCGTCACCAACGCTCTCCCCGGCTGAAATGCACCCGAGAAACAGGCAGCAGAAAATTGAATCATCTTGCGAACACTGACATACGCCTGCATTTATACGAAAGTGTCTCGCGGAAACAAGATAAATTCGCTCTGGTTTTGTATTCGCCATCTCTGGGCGCTTCATCTCTGTCTTCGCTCTTTTCCTCAGCCCGCCTCCGCCTTCGCCGCCGCCATCCTCGCTCTTCTTTATCCTCGCAAGGGGGAGACCGTGAAGCGACCCTCGCCGAGACAGAAATCTCACTGCTGCAGTGGCATCGTCCGAAGGTTTTGAAACGCTTATCGTGAAACCTCTTGCCTTTATCTAATTAAAGGATAATAATCATTCTCTGATTCCCATGGTGAAAGTCCTAAAAAGAGCAAACTCCTCTCCAAAATCACAAATATAGATTTCTGAGATATTGTTGACTTGTATGAAATGTAGGACCGTCGTACATTTTAGCAAATAGTGTATTTTTGCAAGTAATTTGATAGAAAGAACTGAAAAGAAACGCGTTCTTAATTTAGTCTAATATGAAACTAATTTGAAACGAATGTATTGTAGAAATTTTTACTCACATATTTGACGATCAATCAACGAAAATGTGAGGATGAAGATAAGTGCATATGATACATAAAATTGTTATTAGTGATATCAAGAAACGTTCGACTCATATAAAAGTGGGTTTTAAATTATTATGAACTATTATTTCGTTATTGTGACGCCACATGAAAGAGAAGTAACTGAGTTTAATTTCCGTAAAAAGGCCTAGCTAGGGTCTAAGGCCGGTCATATTTGTATTCGCCGTAAATAAGGTTACTTTAAAACGGTGAATTTAATAAAACCAGATCAGCAATTATGCTAATTAGGACCACGAATCACTGCCTAAAGTGATGCAATCAGTTTGATACTGTAATGTACGGTAATTATGGGCAGTTTAACAAAATAAGCTCATTTGCATTCATTAAAATGAACGGGTTTTACCACAATTATTAAAAATCCACCTGGGACTCCACTCTTTGGTTCCATGTTCGCTTGTCAATTTTCACCCTTTTATCGAGATCATTGCTTAAAATTTGTAAGCATTTATTGTTCTGGTTTTAGCTAATCTCTTCAAGGGAATACGTGTTCCTGTCAATTCAGGTAGAAAACGCGAAAGTCTGGCAGTATATGTCAGTTGATTCCCTTAGTGTTTTATGATAAAATTTATGATAACCCATTTTATGATAAACACTAAATGAATTCATAGTACAGCGAAAACATAGTTGTTTAATAAAAACTGTTGCTTTACAAAATAACATTTTAATGAATTATATGATCTCGAGAGACATTGTTGTTATGAAGGGAGAAAACGTAGTAAAATTACAGTGTTAATATCGTGATTATGCAAGTGGGATTATGCAGTGAACAAAAACATTAACAGTTTTCCGTAATTTCTTTTTGGTCAAGGATGATGGCGTAAATATGCTGGCGATTTATTTATTAAGAATGTAACGAAACATGTGGCTGTAGATTACTAGTATTTTGATTAGTTTTAGAAAGAAAATAGGACACGCATTGCAAGGTATTGAGAAATCTTGCGTATGAATATAGAAATGAAAGTGCATTATTAAAATGAAAATAAAACATCTTGACTGAAAGCACTTAAAATCGACGTGAGAAGAAAATTATTTGATAATCAAGTTTCATGTTTTCTTAGTTTAATCAAGTATTACAGTTAGTTCAACTAAAAAATCACGATCGTAAGTAGATGAAAAGTCCACCTTTTGTAAACGATTGTTTTACAACGCGAAACATTTTCCTTTTAATTTCAATTTTCTGCCTCTTTGCTTCTGATACGTTTATACAGAACAGCGAATAATCTGAATTCTAGAAAATAGTAATTGCGTTTTCTAAAGCAGGTTCGGTTTGCGTTAGACAGTCGATAAAAAAAGGCTTGTTTAATGGTGCTTTACCGTGCCACCTCCATCGTCTCCTCGTGGAATTTATTGCTGCAGTTCCTCGCTCGTTCGCAAAGTACACTGCGGTGGCGCAGTTGACATCGCCAGCGGCGGCGGAGACAGGAGGATGGGACGTGGTGGGGACGGCGGCAGAGACAGGAGGGTGGGAAGCGGTGGGAAACGGCGGTGCAGACAGGAGGATGGGAAACGTGGGAACGGCGGCGGTGGTGGAGGTGGGGAAGCAGCGAACGAGTGGTAGCGATGCAGTGGAACGGTGCGTCTCGACAGCGAGTGGCGTTGGTGGCGCAGCTAGTGGAGACGGTGGCGTGAGTGTGTGGGAGGGGAGGTGCAGGAATGAAGGGAGAAGCGAAGTTGGAGGCCAATGTGGCGAAGCAGAGGTGGGCGTAGGGGCGAAAATGGAGTGAGAAAGGCGGAGGTGGTGGAAGAGGGATGGGGGAATGAGAGGTGGAGGTGAAGGCTGTGTGGACTCGAATGTGGAAGCGGGTGGGTTGCCCGAGCGGAATGAGGAGGAAGAGATGGATGTGGAAACGAACGTGGAGGCGTTTATCAAGACGAATGAACGGGAAGATGGATGTAAAGATGCGTTGAAGTGGAGGGGGAGACCAAGGGAAATGAAAGTGGGGATGGAGGAGTTAGTGGTGAATGAGAAGGGTGGGGAAGTGCGGTGAGGTGAAGCGGTGCTAGAGAAGGGAGTTAAAGTGGCGGGAAGGACAGAGAGGGGAGGGAGAGCCGAAATGGACGCGACGGTAGGAACAGAGGATGAGGTACAGTCGGAGGTGGAAGCAACGATTGCGGCCTAGGGGCACCCCAAGCGACTGCAACGTTCGACCCGGGAGGCTGGACGAGCGTGCGAGGTGGCAGGACGTCAGGCCGGGGACAGGGCACGGCGCGGGGGACAGGTGCGACGGAGGCGGTAAGTAAACGACATCCAGCGCGAGAGGCCGCGTCACGGAAAAGACGCAGGGGCTGCCGGCGCGAGAGCGGCGGAGCGGGGAGGGGGGGGAAGTTGGTGAACGCGAGGAACGGTGGCACTTCGCAAGCGACACAGACGTAACCCCCCCGCCTTCCGCGAACACGTGATTTATTTACATGTACTTAGCGCATTTAGCGCACCAACCGCGAACCGCGCTGCGCCCTCGCGCGCTCGCTCTCTGGCGCGGAGCAGGCAGGCGCTCGCTGCCATCGCGTCCAGCGCCCGCAGCGTTCCCTGCGCGCCGACTCGCCCGCTCGCTTTGTCGTTTCACCGGCGCTTTGTCTACAGTCGATTCTCTGAATTTCTCTGTGTTGTTACTGCAATTTATGGAATCCTGTTGCAATATGTTGTGTACTTGCCTTTGAAATGAGAACGAAATATACATATTATAAGCGTGATGAAATTTTCATTATTCGTAGAAACTGTTATTAAAAGGAATGATCATAACTGTTATTTTTTCCATGAGATTGTTTCGTGTGGTAAAATAAATGTGAAATATCTTATTTTTCGCGACCGACACTAATTTACGGACAACTTTCCAACATCCAAATTGAATTATTGATGCCTGCGGAAAGAAATACTGAGGTTCGATTGGGAGCGTATGAGTATCTTCCCGCCATCATAACTGCTGAAACTAATCAACGGGTTATTACAATCGAAGAATTAAATATTTCTGTAATACAAATAGCTATTAAATTTTCCTAAAGATATCGATAAGAACGAGTCTACCGGACATTGGGTCAGGAAGTGGTGTGGGGTTTCTGATGTCAATAAAAATATAAAACTTAGTCTCGTCATAGAAAATCGATTCATTACGGAGAGCTTCATTGATCGCATTACGGCTACCTTCAGTCCAAGTCATAGCGTCCAGGAAGAATCATCACCAGCTGCAATACTTACACCTAAGATGATCACAATGCAATCGAAGAAGCATTACGTAATACACGACCTAAAATTGAACGACGTCTTAAATTTCTCTGGCGAAGATTACAAAAATAAAGAACCGCGCGAGTTCGTTCATCAGAAATGGCCAAACTATCGCGTCTTGAATAAAGGTCTTTGAGAACAATTTGATCAGTTTTATGCGTAAACTATAATCTTGTGGATAAAACGAAGCGGTATTTCCTAACATTCAATGTAACTGCCCCACCATGGCACATACTTTCTGATGGTCTGTTGCAGAGCGATTCGCATCGAGAATTGAGGCCGAGAACCGCCGCGCGGTCTCGGCGGAGAGCGCAACTAGGCAAATAAGTAAAAATTGGTAATTAGGGGGCGGGGCCGTGGACGCTTGTGATGAATGGTCCCCGGCGCGCGGCGGCGGCGCTGATGATAAAGGATGGGCCGCGCGGCGCCCAGACGCCGCTCGCGGGCCCCACGCGGCCCGCGCGCGCCTCCGCTCTTCTGCCCTCCGCGCGCGCCAGATGGAAGGGATGAATGGAGGGAAGAAGGGAAAGAAGGAGAGAAAGAAAAGAGAGGGAGAAGGGGGAAATTTTAAGAGAGCGGTAAAGAATAAGCTGAACGTGAGAGGGAGGTCACTGGAGGAGAGAGAGAGAGAGATGATATAAAAGAGAGAAAGGAAGAGAAGGGAGGAAGGAAGGGAGAGAGGCAAGAGGGAAAAGAGACAAGTCCGGAAGACAAGATAAGAAAGCTCGGTGAGGAGGAACAAAAGGAGAGGAAAATGATGAGGAGAATAATAAAGAGAGAAGAGAAGGAGGAGTTATGAAGAGAGAAGAGAAGGGTAATTGTAAAGAGAGGAAAAGAATGAGGAGTGTAAAGAGAGAAGAGAGGGAGAAAGAGAGAGAGAGAGAGAGAGAGAGAGAGAGAGGAAAGAGGCCACAGTGAAGAGAGGAGGAATTTGATGAGTTGGAAAATGTATGCCGGGTAACGCATCATCCCTTACAGCAAAACCTAACTCTTACTAATTTCGCCAGGGAAACAGGCTAATTCTTGATTAAAATTTGTTCGCTCGTTCATTACGAAGCACTTTACATACGCTGATGGCGTTGCTGGCTCCTCTCGGCCATCGCCGCATTTCTTACGACGAGTGCAATATTGACATTTAAAGTGGGCTGCGGTCTGCGCGTCCGCGTCGCGCGTGCCAAGTGACGTGATGGGCAGCGGCGGCGGAGGAAAGCGGTCGCAGGGGAGGGCGTTGTCCGAAATCACGAGGCGCGCTCGCCGTGATGCAGCGAGATTCAATTATTTCGCGTGTCGCATGCGAAAGAGAGCGCCACTCCCGATCTTTACAGTGTTTTGCCTTCGTGAGGAAATGCGAGGGTGACGTCACACGTCACGAGGATTTTTAGGCGACTGCGCGAAAGAAGTGTTATATCTTTCATAGTGGTTTCTCCTCGTCAATCCCGATCTGCAAAAGACTTCAGTAATACTGCCAGAGGATGGCTATCTTGCCAATTCCGGCATTGCCTTGAATATGCTGAGTGGGAGAGAGTTGGGGAGGGAGAGAAGAAAAAGAGGGAGAGAAGTCACATGGAGGACAAATGTGAGAAGTGCGATAAAAGGGGGAGAGAGCGAGAGAAGTGCGATAAAAGGGGAGAGCGAGAGAAGAGAGAAGGAAAGTTGATAAAAGAGGAGAGAGCAGGAAGAGACTGAGAGCGAGAGAATGGAGTGAGAAAAGATGTGAACGAAATGAGAGTGAGAGAAGTGAGAGTAGGAGGGAGCAAAGGAAGAGAGAGGGAGAATAAAAGAAGGAGTGGGAGAGAGAGAAGAGAGCGGAAGAGTGAAAGAAGAGAGCGAAGAGTGAGAGAAGAGAGCGGAAGAGTGAGAGAAGAGAGCGGAAGAGTGAGAGAAGAGATCGGAAGAGTGAGAGAAGAGGAGCGGAAGAGTGAGAGAAGAGAGCGGAAGAGTGAGAGAAGAGAGCGGAAGAGTGAGAGAAGAGAGCGGAAGAGTGAGAGAAGAGAGCGGAAGAGTGAGAGAAGAGAGCGGGAGAGTGCGAGATGTAGAGCGGGAGAATGAGAGAAGAGAGCGGGAGAATGAGAGAAGAGAGCGGAGAGTGCGAGATGAGAGCGGAGAATGAGAGAAGAGAGCGGGAAAGTGCGAGATGAGAGCGGGAGAATGAGAGAAGAGAGCGGGAAGAGGGAAGAGTGCGGGGGAGAGTGAGAGAAGAGTGCGGGAAGTGAGAGAAGAGAGCGGGAGAGAGTGCAAGATGAGAGCGGGAGAATGAGAGAAGAGAGCGGGAGAATGAGAAAAGAGAGGAGGAGGAGAGAAGAAAGAGGGAAGGGACTGTGAGAGAAGAGAGAGGGAGAGAATAGAGAGCGAGGTGGAGATAAGGGAGAGAGACACGAGAAGAGAGCGAGGGAAGAGAGGGAGAGCTTGAGATAATAAAGGGAGAGAGCGATGAGAGGCAAAGAGAGGAAGCGAAGGAAGAGAAGAGTTGGAGAGAGAAGAGGGGAGAAAGACATCATACGGGACAGACAAGAGATGGATGAAAAAGGCAGAAATAGTAAGAAGGTAAGAGAGTGAGAGTGAGGAGAGAGGGACCTTATAGAAAACTTGTGATGAACGTTGAATAAACATCCTACAATTTTCTCTCCATGTAAACTGCGGGGAGGCGATAGGCTCCTCAGAACGAGGCCTTGCGAGGGAGGGAGAGAGACGAGGAGGAGGAGAGGACGAGGCGAGGGCGTGATCCGGGGATCGCAGCCAGCTGGCATCAGTCCCCGCCGGCGCGGTTGGGGCTGGCTGTGGGGGGTGGGAGACACGCGTACGCGGAGGTGAAAGGGCGCGACTGCTCTCCTCGCCAGAGGTCGTCCTTCAATCTCCGGGTACGGCACCAGCCGCTGATCCGGCTGCTCTCCTCTACGCCTCCGTCGGCCGCGCTGTATCATTACCTCGACAGTGATGCGAATCTGGATTAAAATAGGAAGTCGGAAGTAGCATTCTTTCCAACTCCTTACAAACTCCTGATGTAATTTACGCCTTTTTAGTCCCTGTGAAATATTTAGGAATATTGTATATTGTATATAAGGAATACGACCATTCGTGTCATCTTCAGTCGAAGTAGGCAGAATGGCGAATTGAGACCCGAGAAATGAACAACTCGTTGACCTAATTTGTTCCGTTTTTCAACCGATATACACTTAGAAACAACGAAACTTACCGAGTCGTAAAAGTGAGAAATATTTAGGTTTGAAGGATGTTGAAGTGGTTTGTATACACAAGAAGAGTTGATGAAAATCTATTGATTTTAATATACTTAAATAACTAAGACAATATTTCCAAAGTGTAAACTAATAAGTGCAATTAATAAACTATTATTTCTAGATACTAATGCTGTATTTTGGCGTGTAGATGTGATGATTAAGTGTTTTTGAAATATGCAAACGCAACCGTTGGTGCTCATTTTGATCAATAAAGGGGCTAGACTGAGCAAATCCAGTTCCATAGCGCTGATTGGAAGTGTGGGACGTTTCTCCAATTTTATTTGCATCTACAAGAGGGATATAGTATGATGATATCAAACAACTTTTCATAGATACTTCATAGAACAGTTGTGGTGTTGATATTGTCATTGTTACTTTGAAAATTAGTACCATGCGAAAATTAAAAAAGAAACTCCAGATACCCTTGCAATTACAGCAAGATCGATTTTGTTATATTGTAGTTTTATCGCTTGAATGAAGTCTTCATAGAATTTGCTACGTTTTCCAACATGATGGCTGATTTTTAGTTGGCACAAAACCTGCAACTCAATTGATTTTTGTTTCAAATAACCTATCTCGTGAAAGGAAAATCCTCGGGAATAATAATAATAATAATAATAATAATAATAATAATAATAATAATAATAATAATAATAATAATAATAATGACTTTATTTCTGGCAATACACAGGCCATAAGGCCTGCTCTTCCGCCCAACCACTTAATATGTACATTTACATAATTACAATTGGGACTAATCAGTGTGATCTAGCTTTTACTTTATCTCGCAGTAATTACGGTGAAGATTCTGATACCGTCTGTGTATATTTCTTTGTAATTTCGAGCGTAATAATCTTATTAATTACTAACACTTTCATTCAGAATTTTTTGGAGTACTTGAGGACAAATATTTATATATTCGTATTTTATAGTACGGACGATTCAATTTTGTAGTGCTTCCTCTCTCCTAATTCTTTCTATTGAAATGTTATAAATGAAGCTCGCAATAGTTAAATATGTTTGTACGGTACATATATGTTTGTGCCAATCTTTAAGAATCATAACATGAAATCCGAAGGTATGTATTTTTATTTAATTTTCATTGGTATCCGATCTTCCTCAAAAATAATCATTGCTGTACCGTGTTTTATATTACTGCGAATAATGCAATATCATTAAAGCCTCTGATACTGTTATTTACAACGTTTGCTTCCTGTCATTTTTCAACAGAATTCTATCAGGCAGAAGTGTCGTTAATCATTTATCGCACAGTTAAAATACTCTTTTTTTCCCTTTTCCTAGAGGATTTGCTTACTATCTCTTGTTTTATATCATTTTTGGACGATTTTCCTTTCTTTACCTGCTTAACAGAACATCCGACGAGTGTCACAACTGAAATGAAACTGCACTACATACGGGCAGTAGCAAACGGAAACAGTTGCCATTCCCTCGTTGAAGTCGAACAACCGACCATCCTCGCCTCGCCGAACGGGGCGCCACCCTCTGCCCGCCGCTGGCGCTCTCTGTATTTTCGAGATAAACCGCTCTCCCGCCTCCGAGCTAAACAAGGAGTAATTCAATTTTTGGCCGGTGGCGGCGGAGGCGAGCGGGGGCCGTGGCCGGGGAAAGGGAGCAGGCACGGACGGGGCGTAACGGCCGACGTGCCCTCGCCCTGGCGGCACGCAACGGCAACGGACGGGCGATTGCTGTCTTGTTTTGCATCGTGAGTTCCGCCAGGCGAGGCCGGGAGCACGGACAGACAGACGACGCAGGCAGCGGCGGACATTCATTTGATTTAGCGACGGACGCGCTGCGTGACGGCGGGGGCGCGGGGGGGGGGGCTTTGCGGGGTGGGGGGCGGGGTGGGGGCGGGGCGCGGGCGGGGCGCGGGCGGGGCGCGGGCGGGGCGCGGGCGGGGCGCGGGCGAGGGCGGAGAACGGGGCGCGGGCGGGGCGCGGGCGGGGCGCGGGCGAGGGCGGAGAACGGGGCGCGGGCGGGGCCGGGCGGGCGCGGGCGGGGCGCGGGCGGGGCGCGGGCGGGGCGCGGGCGGGGCGCGGGCGGGGCGCGGGCGGGGCGCGGGAGAGGCGTGGGTGGGGCGGGGCGTAGGCAGGAGCGGAAACCCCGTGACCCAGTGTCCCTGTGAGCTTCCTTTAGGTTGTTGGGAGCTTCCGGCCTGGCCTCTGCGAAGAGCCACGGGGCTGCTGAGAAGAGAATTCGATTTGCCTGAGTTCACAACACAGAGTAATCGTTGGGAGGCGATCAGATGAAATCGAAATGACTATTCGTCGTGGATCTTCTGTCCGTAGTGCCCTTGCTTTTGACAGCAATTGTTTTTCTCTCGAGGAAATCGAGTTCCATCATCTCAGAGAGTTAATTACAATTTCATATCCCTTTAGGAGACGGAAATATTTTCTCTTCGCCAGTACCACTCCGGATTTCCGTAATGAGAATTGGAAACTCCCTATGATGAGAGGGCTAAACGATATATGAGAAAATCATTCGCCTTATAAGCTGTTTGGTGCGCACTGTTTATTTTTTGATAACTTTGATTCATTTTAGTGGGTTTACAATGTTGTGAATGTTTTGTTTGGATAAACGGGTTATTCCACAAGAGAATGTTTTTAATGTCATGGTCAACTAACAGTTCTGGCAATTCTCTTGGACTTACTTAATATATATCCTAATCAAAAGAAGATCTTTGAGAACAATTCTGTGTATATTAATGTATGTTCTATATTATTAGCATAGAATATATTATAATTGTAATAATAATAATACTAATAATAATTATAAAACTTGGCTAAACGTCCAGACCATTCAAAGGACTGGAAAGTGCAAGAAATTGCTTTATTGGAACAGCACATTTTGCGCAAAGTATTGTAGAGGGCACCGACAGTCCCTAGATCTGCTCTTTAGGTAGCTAGGTGTAACCTGGAGTAGATTTTATTTATTAGCCGACTCATAACATCTTAGTAGTGATGTAGTGGAATAATAATAATAATAATAATAATAATAATAATAATAATAATAATAATCTATAACACAAATAAGCCCTTGAGTTGATTTTGTGAGCGTTTTGTACGGAATTACCTGTATACGATTTCCCACACTTCGGCACCGCTCTCCCTACAACCTCACATCGCCGTTCCGCATTTGCTCTCCCCGTCCAGGGCTCCTCCTCGCACACACACTCCGCACTTCGGCCTGGGCTCTCTTCCAGAACACCCTCCCACGAAGCGGCCGGCATCAACAGTCGTTGGATTTACCGCATGATTATCGCTGCCAGAACCCGAAACCGACCCCCACCGCTTGCCCCTTCACCATCGGATCGCTTCGGTCCGCTCCAGCCCACGCCATCCGCACGATGACACGTGAGGAAAGACTTGTTCGCAGCCAACCATGGGCGGATCCAGATGATCATTGGGGAGGGGGGGAGGGCTCCCATCGTAGATTTTGGTTAAATAATAAACATTTTTGTTATTATATTGTGTAATAATTATGTACTGAAGATATGATACTATAAAATATCATTGTTTAAATAATTACATAATTCGAATATAAATAACTATTTAAATTAATTATGCCAAATAATGGAAGGTAAACAAAAACTCTCGGCCTTTTGGGGGGGGGGGGACTATGTCCCCCCTGGATCCGTCTGTGCAACAGATTCCTCTGTACTGCTCTCTCTGTACAGGCAGTTTGCGTTCCTCTGTATTCTCCCTTTGTATTCCTCTGTACAGGCAGTTTGTGAAAAGTGCCAAAACTGGTATTCAGTTTGCGGTAGCAACGTGGACAATAATTAGTAAACGCTTTCACTATTAACATAATCAGGTATCAGTTCAATTTAATATTTTCCTTCTTCATTCAAAAACGTTCATTGCAATGTCATTGCAATGCCAACGTCATTGGGAGTTACAGATATATTTTTTTCAGAACAGGACTAGTTTCGCGTCATTTCGACGTAAAGGCTGTGCTCTTTCTTAACAACGCATTTCCGCCTTTATGTGCTTCTTGAAGTGAAATTTAGAGAAATCTAGAAGAACACCCTTTACGAACGGGATGGAGACGAATGAGATCACTATGTGCTTCTAGATAACTGACAGTTTCCGAATGATCAAATAAAAACATCGGAATTTTGTCGTAAAAATAATATAATTCAGGTTTTAAAAAACTAAGGAAAATTATATGAATCACACATAAGAACACATAAAAAGTGAACACATAAGAATTTATCGATCATCTGGTATTCTGTTTGATTCTACGCATGAATTCTATTTTCTTTTTTCATAAATTACTCCATATCTAACTCACGTTAAACAGGGTTCATGAATTCATTCATAAAAAATTTAAAATTGATTTCCTTTAGAATTTCAAATAGGCCTAAACTTTAACACGAATAAATAAATGAGACGAATGTCATCCATATCCTTGCCTCATGTCCATCCTTACCGCACGCCTATTCCAAGGACTGCAAAATCTAGAGGACGGCACTAAAGTTTATTATTAAATGTCTCAAAATAATGAAAGGGAAAAACTCGTTTCACAGATAAAATCAAATCGCATGACCAGATACTGTTCTCGAAACACTTCCACTGAAGAATATTTTTTTCTTTCTAGCAACATCATCGAGGTGGACTTCACCTTGCATCTATTAATCTAGTAAACTTTATACTTTCATCTAAGAATTATGCTGCCTTGTTAAGATCAAATGTTGTATCTCAACTATTCAAAAAAAAAATGAAGTTTTAAGTTAACAGCGTTTCTTTAGTTAATCTCAAAAAGTTCAATCCGTTGCTATTGTTTTGTCAATTCTAGTAATTACCTTCAGTAGATATGATTTTAAATCCCTACTAGTTGTCAGTTATGACCACATTCCTTAGTGAACTTTATAAAAAGACAGGTACTATTTCATTCAAATGGCTTTTTTAAATACTTTCCGTCCGAAATATGTCCATTAAACCTTAGCAATTGAGTAAAACAAATTACAGACCAGCACATAATACATAATTGAATTTGCTGAAAAAATGCAATTGCCATTTTTGCTTAGCATGGCAATACATTTTCAAATAAGCTACACGTACAAAGGTCTCCTCAGCAAGCGGATCGTAAAATAACCTCCGCTAGAGCCACTATTCATCGACGGCTGAACCCCTCGCAAGAGCTTTTTCATTACATCTTTGCCGCGGCGTAATTGGTGTATTTAGCTCTCGTAACGCGAGCGATACTATCGCACCAGGCGTTTTGCGGGACCGGCGCGGCAGAGAAGAAGGAGGCTACGCGAAGTTGCAAATTAGCAGGATATTGCCGATATTTGTAGGCTGCCGTAGAAGGCTGCCACTGGTTCGGTCGAGGCTGTTCCGTGGATTTGGTCTGTGTAAGGCCGGCTGGACCAGGCCGACCCGAGAAATACGAGCTGAGCGCTGCCCACCTGCTACACTACCGCTCCGCGCGGAGGTTTGAAAAGCGCAGCAGCAGGGCGAAATTCAGTGTTTCAAAGCAATACGATTTTGTATGATTTTTACCACTAATAAAATAATAATTTCCAGTGCGTAATGTTCAATGTCTTCTTCAGAAGGTACAGGAAACCAGAACAGGGGCATTTTTTAAGGTAGGTGATGAAAATTTCATTCAATTCGGTGTCGATGTTCTATCTGTTAATGTTCGAATTGTTCCAATTGTAGTTGTGGATGTTATACAACTGCATTTTCTTTATTTAATCCTTATTGCTTCTAACTACATTTCTTACCGAAATGTTTCTTTCTTTCTTTCTTGTTTTTAAGTGAATACTGCTATGAGCGTCCTTACACCAGCCCTTTGCTAGTAAAACAAGGTCCTGCTCATATCGTGAAATTTGTTTCACGTAAACTATCACCGGATACATTATCAAAGGAACAGATCAGAATAGGAGGGGCATAAATTCACTAACATTTACTCGGCGAAATTAAACCAAATTTCAATACAAATAGAAATAAACTAACACGATAAAAGTTAAATAAAATACAACAGACTATCAATTTCGGCAGACAGATTATCGCCTTAGAGTTGAACATCTATAAATAAGTCTACAGTTTTTCACTTATTCATTTCATAAATGTTCAGCGTAAATACTTAAATTACAAATAATATACAAAGTCACCTATTATGTTTCATTCAAGTAATTTGAATTACCTCAAGGCATTTCATTCATGTGATTTGAAGAGACTTTCATTATTTTCTATTGAATTTCATGAGGAATATTGGTTTCATTTACAATAATCTCGCCAACTACGGTACGCAACTTCAAATTGACTTTAAATATAGAGTTTTAGATTAACGTAATGGGAAAGGAAAGAGCGTTCAGTCCGTGCCCTGCTCCAACACCCGCCTGCAAATTATCAAATAGAACTACAGAGAGACATCAAATCAGACACTCATATTCTCATCTGTAAATCGGTATCTAGCGAGACGTCTAGCAGGTGTCGTCATTCGAAGCTAGGATCTCCCGGTTTATGAAACTGCAATTGCGAATTTTATTTTATTGAGTTTATTTTGTTTCAATTTATTCAACGTAGGAAAAAACCTAAAACGAACACCGAAGAATAAAATTTAGATTCCCCAAAGATTATTTTATACCCCTCTAAAGAAAAACGCATGGTTTCCCAAAATTACTTTTTGTAACTTGTTCTTCCCGTAATTGTACTTATTCCCCTATTTTCCAATTTTCATCGGCATACAATAATTATTGATTGTTGAGGTTTCTATTTTCGTTTTTTTAATTCTGGCCTCAAGAAAATGTGCGCAGGTAAATCTCTTTCCCCACACGTCATATACAGTTTTTACTGGTTTTTTTTGAAAAATAAAATAAATAAATAAGTAAATAAGTAATAAATAAATAAATAGGTCTCCAACCTCGCACTACTGTTTGTAAATCTTAGTACTACGCATGCTAAGTTGCAGTTCAATTCACCCTTATAAAGTGCTTGCCTCGCTGCGTGAGAAAATGTAAAAATAAAAATTTATTGAAGGCAATGATTTTTGGCGAGAGCACAGGAATTGATTGTCGAGGAGTAGATTGAGGAAAAGGTCTTACGCAGAAAAAAAGACTTCATTTATTGTCATTGTTAACTGCCTTTTGTATTATGCTCGTTGTGAGTATTGTGTTCCTGCGCGACAACTACTTAGGTCATTACTTACATTAGTGTTATACCCCGCAAGGTGGCGGCATTCTTCCCCCTGTAACGCGAGATCTGGAGCGCCGATGTACACGTTAGCGTGCGTGGTTTTCCCGTCGAGATATCTCCCCCTAGCGAATCATCGTCTCAACCGAAACAAGCTCTAATCTCCACACTGGTCTCCACGACATGTGTGGTAGTGTAGTGCACATAGGCCAGTGTATGTGCGTCTGTATGTGTGTGTGTGTGTGTGTGTGTGTGTAAGGCTAGAGGAGTCAAATACGAATAAGGAAAAATCGCGAGCGGTCCTTGATGGGTTTGTTACAACACTAATCCGACATTTTCCTGGTATTAAGTGAAGCAACAAGACAAAACTACAAATCAGAGCATTCATCCCCTAAAATTCTCCTCCAGGCAGTGATCGAATTCCACCCAGTAATGTAGTTAGCGTCGAAAATGCGCCGCTCTCGTTTCTTTAACCCCAAGACCTCCCGATTAATGTTGCTGCTAATGTAACGGTGTCACAGAGCCGACGGATCCGATTTGTGTATTATTTAAGTAACAAAATTATATAATCAAATTATTTTATTACATGATATGAAATCATTTATTTGTGAAATAGAGAATGTAAGAGAGGAATATGCCTGCGTGTTGAAACATTTCTAAACCGGGCGGGGTGTCCCCGCCGTATTGAACACACCTCTAACACTTTCGTCCGCTTTGAAAGAAATCGGACCATTGGACGACGAAACAATCGTTGCGATGCTGGAGTGTTTTATGTGCTGGCAGATGCCCAATGCAAACGCGAATCTGTTGTTGATTGTTTCGTAATTGATTCCGCTATTGGCACAAGGCACGGGTTCTGCTAGCTCCTGTGTTGCGCATTTCCAACTTTATGAATGTGTTTCCCAGTGTTAGTAATACGCTTGCAATGTATCCTTTGCTTCTAAGAAAGGCAGTCTGCCCGTTTTAATGTAATGATATTGCCCGTGATGAATAGGTTTTCTGTTTTGTTTCTTTCATAGAAGTGTTTTATTTGCATTGCAACCAGATATTTTACCAATGAAAGTCTTACTACATATGTATTCGGTGAACATTTACATGAAAGTATAGTTGTGAATGATTGAGAGTTTAAAAATCAAGATTGAGGTCTTGATTTTTGTTTTCTTTAAATCTGACCCGACCCATAATTATATATACGTTATACTATGTATTTTTGACAGTTAACAAGAAGCGAAGTGCATTTGTACTTTTTATAGATAGATATTATATTAGATATTTTATGGTTGTTGATTTTAACAGTTGTATATATTTTCGATGTTAACACTAACGGAACAACTCCCAACAATACGCTACACCCATTATGAAAAGACCAGCTGTCAAATTTAATATTTTTAGAAACACTAGTAAATATTGGTGCCTAGAAAACTACATGGGTATTATAGAATAAGAATGTGCTTTGGTATCTAGATAAAGAACCTATAGAGCCATCGCCTAACGAAAACCAACATCTAATTAATGCGCAATGCAAACTTACGATGTGAAATTTTCTCCATCTTCAGCTCACCTGTATAGCTGCTGGCTTCATTGCTGTATTCTTGCTATAGTTTGCTGGTGTCAAAGCTTCAGCTCATCTGTATATCTGGCTAATGCATTGTCTTTGCAGGTCGCCCCATGAATTACTAGCTGCCGCCACCAGCGCCGCCACCGTCGCCGCCTTCGCATCCTTCGTCACCGGTGAGTGGCCCTCAATTGATTGCTCTTGCTCGCGCGCGATGCTATTGAAGACATGATTTACTGCAACCGGCCCCAACGCTTGCTGCCCGCCGCCCGCGAAATAGTCTCACGATGTTTTTAAACGGAATTTAATATTAGTTCAAGTGTGTTTACAAATCTTTAGTATGGAATTTCTGTACAACAAAAGTCGTAGTAACATAGAATGTTTTCAGTTTCATTTTAATTTATGCTTTCACTACTTAAAGATTATTAGGGGCCCCTTACAGGGGTATTTTAGAGCTATTATTCAGTGGTGTAGCGTGACTCGCGCATTTGGGGATGCTCTCGCGTTTGGGGATCATGATTCTTAATGCTCTCTAGAATCTGTGTTATTGAAACAAATCTTACACTACTTCAACAGATTTATGTCAGAAGACTTCTTGAAAAGCAAATTATGAAATAGCTCAGCTTTAGTTTTCATGCGCGATTGACAAAGAGATCACTTGTGAATTGGCATATTTCGAACCTAATAAAATTTAATATCTTTAAGTAAGAATTCAACTTCTTAGATATGAATTGAGAATTAATAGGCAAGCACTATATCTACTGTTTGTGACTATGACCAAGAACAGAATCACGACTGAGAAAGAAAAAATATTTCTTTGACAACCTCTTGTGTGCTGCGCTCTCGTGCACAAACGAATAACTTCGTCATAAGCCTTTTCTCAGCCGCATGCTGGTCGTATACTAGCTTTTCGGGACTCGAGAATCCACGGACAGGGGTGAAGAGGGGAGGGGAGAACCTCGCCATCTGCGCATGCGTCATTGCTCGTCTCAATCTCGCGGCTGACGCTAGAAGCATTTTAGCGTCCAAGCAAATCGGAGGTCAGCTTGTATTAACGCGCGGAATTCAATCATAGGAAATCAAACGTGTTTCCCACAATGTGTTTCACTCACTTGGAAGATTATCAATATAATATTTAGGCTTCTCTAATTAATATAAGATGTTCAACATTTTAGCGTCCCCTGACGCTACGCCACTGCTATTATTAGGGGACACAGCACTTTTTCAGGTATTAATTTGGTCTATCCACGCGCCAGCCGCGGACCCTTGCCTGAATCCCTCTGTCCATCGCCTACCTTCCATCATTGACGGCGGTAGTGTCATCGAGTGATTGCAAAAGCATTTGTCAATTTCGATTGATTCATTGATTCGTGTTTCCGGGCGCGTCAACTACTTTGGTCGTTAGTCCCGTAAGTGTAGTGCGTGTTTTTTTCTCGGGAGGTGGCGATGATCTTTTCTCCACTGGATGGCGAGATCTGGCGCCGACCTACTGTCGACTAGCGGGGTTTTCCCCTCAACCAGGTATCTCCCACCAGCGGGCACCGCCCCAGCGGGGACAAGTTGTAAGCTCCCGACCGGTCTCCCGACATGTGTGGTAGTGTAGTGCATGTTAGTGTATGTGCATGTGTAAGAGGAGAGGATAGGACGAGGAAGAGGAAGGAAGATCGCGCGCGGTCCGTGGCCCGTTTGTTAGGGTACTGCTCCGGCATTCGCCTGGTGTTGATCGGAGAAACCACGGAAAACTAGCGATTAGAGCAGCCGGCCGCTAGAATTCTTCTCCAGATAGCGACTGAATTCGACCTAGTTGTCAATTTCGAGGCATTTAACTATCAACACAATATGTGAAGTGTGTAGTATTTACTAACGATAAAAGGACACCGTTATAGAACCACACCACATAACAGGACACAGGACACTGAATAATTTTCATTCACTTTCAAGCGTTTCTATTTATTTTATTTTTTATGAAAGGTCTTGTCCGAAAGTCAATTGCGTTGCCATTCACACTTCAGCTTCACACAAAGGTCCAATCCTTTACGCTTGTTTGTATGTCATGGTTCCACGGATCGATCACACCTCTATATTTATATATGCGAAATTCGGCTAATTGCAAGCTGCAGTGTATTGTCCGAAAGCGGATTTGCCACTTCGACTACACTTATTCATTTCCCGGAAGCCCTCAATATTTTCTGGCATAGAACATTCAGACTGTGAAACGGAAACATAATATATACAAAACTGTTTTGTTGTCCTCTTTTAACCACAAAGTAAAAAAATCGTGGGAAAGATTATAATCAAGACCTATTAAGTCTGCTCCCGCAAGAGTGAAAATTCATTTCTAATCAAGAAGATCGATATGCACCTTGCTTCCCACCACAATTGCTATTGCCAAATGTTATGCCGCTTCTCTAAGAGCTCACAGCCGCCGCCATCATCTCTGTGACTGACGTCACTTTTCAAGTTTACCCGGATATAATATTAAATTAAGAACAGCTGCGATACAACTTGACCTTCTTTTAATCTTCCGCCTGCAACATTGTTAATTTCAATACATATAAGGAAATGTAGTTTAAACTAAAATTCCGTAGGGTAACTAGCATTGAAATCACTTTCGTTGATGCCCCCACCCAAAGTTTCCGCCCCTGAGACGCCCGTGCGTCCAACGCTCGTACCACTCACGGACGCCCTCTGCATCGCTGGCAACGACACTTCAACCGGCGACATTTTGAACGCCTGATCACACGACACATCGCAAGGAGAATTATAATTATTGATTGATTGTGTAATTCCCGTCGCGTCAACTACTGAGGACATTAGACCCATAAGTGTAGTGGATGTTTTTTCATCGGGAGGTGGCAGTTATCTTCTCCTGCTGGATGGCGAGATCAGGCGCCAACGCACCCTCGACTGGAGGGGTTTTCCTCAACCAAGTATCTCCCACCAGCGGGTCACCGCCCCAGCCGGGACAAGCTCTAAGCCCCCAACCGGGCTCCCGGCATGTGTGGTAGTGTAGTGCTTGTTAGTATAAGTAGCGGTCCGTAGCCTGTTCGTTAGGATACTGCTCCTACATTCGCCTAGTGTTGAAACCACGTAAAACTGCCGATCAGGGCAACCGGCCGCTAGAATTCTCGTCCAGGCAACGACTTAGTTCGACTTAGCTATGTAGCTAGTGTCGAAAATCCTGCGACCGTCGGGCGTGGAGCCCTGAGATCTCCCAGTCAGAGACACTGCAGTGGCATCATTTGACGCACTGAGCTACCTCTCCCGGCCGGAGAATAATAGCGGCGCCTCCCACGCCGTATTACGCCTCGAGCATCGGGGGCGACCGCTGGGGGGACAAGAAGCGGGAAGGTTCTCGCTTGCGCAACCAGGACGTGCCTTGTATTAATAGTGCCGATTGCGTAGCATTGTGATATTGACGAAGTAATAAAAAGACCAATTTGGGAGTTTAATAGTTTTCAAAAGTTGAGTGGTTCTTCCTCATTGTCTCGAAAACTTCGGTCATTACGACTCGTCAAAAATGGTCATTTTCATATAACATCTGTTAGATTTGTTTGTGGTCGTAAAACGAGCAATTTCCTAGTACTCATCTCTGTATTCCCCTATTAAATGGGAGAATAAAATGGTTATGATCTCTTACTATGTTTTAAGAATTTGTAATGCTTGTTTAATGCATTTCATCAATCTCTGCATTTGTTGTAATTATACTCGTAACAAACATATCGTGAGGAACAGGGACAAGGTTAAATAAACTGCCTCACTTTAGGGCAAAAAAACAGTTGAGATTTATTACTTTACGATTATACATTAATCGCATGAATTCCCATGAGTATTATTCGCATGAATTCCCAGGCAAGAGATGTACGTAGAAATATAAGTAATTGTGCACAAACTATTACTACGTAAAATATTTAAAAAATCAAAATAGTTGAAAATCAGAATTTAAACAATTTCCTCTAAATAAATCCACTCTAATAAATAAAAAAAATCTGCCTAATATTAAAAAAATGCTCAATTACAGACACGAAGGTAAACCAATACAAAACTATGATTTTTATTCTTCTTTTTTTGTGGTAATAACCAATTTTCTTTATCTGTCTTTCACTTGAAGCGTGATTCCCGGGACAAAGAACGTTATGAAAATCCAGAGAAATCTGGACCAAGTAGTTTTCCAATAAACGAGCGCGTCACGCTCCCTGTCGAGGAGGGCTGGACGGGGCGAAAAGGGTTGGGGCGGTCCGGCACGTGGCGAGGAAATCATGGTGAGTGTTATGGGGGTGAATGGGACCCGAGAGGGAACGACTCGGGGTAGGATGCCGTAGAATGGCATGGCTGGAGATGATTTGGGAAGGGACGATTAGGACCGGGACGGGTCGGGACTGCTTTAGCTGGGCTCTACTGTGGTGGGCTGGATGGAGCTGAAGGGGATGGGACTGGACGGAACAGGGCTGGGCGGGAGTGGATAGGAGGAACGAGGCAGGACGGCAGTGGACGGAACGGAATTAGGAGAGGCTGGACGCGTTGGGATGGGACGAACTGGGATAAGATGGGATAGAAAGGGATGGGACGGAATGGGATGAGATGGGATGGGATGGGATGCGATGGAATGGGATGGGATGGAATGGGAAGGAATGGGATGAGATGGGATGGGATGGGATGCGATGGAATGGGATGGGATGGAATGGGAAGGAATGGGATGGGATGGGACGGAATGGGATGAGATGGAATGGGATAGAATGGAATGGGAAGGAATGGGATGGGACGGAATGGGATGGGACGGAGTGGGATGGAATGGGATGGGACGGAATAAGAACCGGAATCAGAGAAGAGGGGTGGGGGAAGGAAGGAGGACTGGAGCTGGACTCGACGTGTCGTTGCTAGACGGAAGGAGAAGGGGCGGGTCGGAATGGGGGGGGGCGGAGGCCACGGGGGGCATTCACGCGCCAAACGCGCCCCGCCCTGCCCCGCCGCCCTGCGCCCCGCGCCCCGCCCTGCACCCCGCCCTGCGCCCCGCCTTGCATCCCGCCCTGCGCCCCGCCCCGCCCCGCGTCCCGCCCTGCGCCCCGCCCTGCGCCCCGCCCTGCGCCCCGCCCTGCGCCCCGCCCTGCGCCCCGCCCTGCGCCCCGCCCTGCGCCCCGCCCTGCGCCCCGCCCTGCGCCCCGCCCTGCGCCCCGCCCTGCGCCCCGCCCTGCGCCCCGCCCTGCGCCCCGCCCTGCGCCCCGCCCTGCGCCCCGCCCTGCGCCCCGCCCTGCGCCCCGCCCTGCGCCCCGCCCTGCGCCCCGCCCTGCGCCCCGCCCTGCGCCCCGCCCTGCGCCCCGCCCTGCGCCCCGCCCTGCGCCCCGCCCTGCGCCCCGCC
Source organism: Acheta domesticus (assembly GCA_031308135.1). Lineage (NCBI taxonomy): Eukaryota > Metazoa > Arthropoda > Insecta > Orthoptera > Gryllidae > Acheta > Acheta domesticus. Next base: position 22,323,315 of record JAHLJT010008756.1, read on the forward strand.
CTGCGCCCCGCCCTGCGCCCCGCCCTGCGCCCCGCCCTGCGCCCCGCCCTGCGAATGTCAAATTCGCGAATGTTAAGTCTATCTTTTAATAAAGAAAGGTGGGTTAGGTTCCTGGATATCAAAAAACTGTTTAAAAAAGAGACAAAAAATTGTCTAACAATTGCAGTAGAACTGCGTAAGCGCTACTACACACAAAATTCACAATTAACATCCTATAGAGAATAAACAAATCAGTACTTGAAACTTATTTCAAAGTCGAAAGTGATTGGATATAGGATTTGGTTATTTTTTATTTCATCACTCTCCTCGTTTTTCTAATATCCAATTGGGGAGCAATCCATAAATGCTTCTGTTACCCACAAAAGATGTCTAAGTTATTTCCATGTTTAGATTATATTCGAATGCCCTCTCCGCCAGAGCTCGTTGAAGTTTTAGAACGCCATTAACAGTTTTGACATTGAAGTTGCTCCAGGATGCAGTTCCACTTCCGTTACTTCATTATAACATTCGAAGTTTTCTTCGCCGATGATTTTCCGAATATCCTCTTCAGTGAGGCCACTATAATGAGTTGCATAGATCCTGAATGGCTTTTCTGTTCATTTGGGTAAAACCCTTACCTCCAATTTCTTGCAACTTAATTGAATTATTTTACAATTGTGTTATTCTAGTAATGTGAATTCATATTCCAACTTTGACATTTTGCAAAATGTGATACTTTGAGATCCGGGGTCTGCCGAGTTCGTTTCCCAGATGACGCTGATAAAGGAAATGTAATGTGCTCACCCCAAAAAATATAGTAGGACGAAACGACGCACTCGCGAGTGTTCAAGTCGCGAATGTTAAAACCGGTAGCATTTCTCTAATCGCTTGTGTTTGGAACTCGCGAATAGCGAATTCCCGGATGTCGAGGGATTACTGTATCACCAAAAATCCGATTGAGATGGGGTCCAGAAGAACGTTATAATAGTTGTTACAGGCACATTCAATCTTTTAGAATTATACAATATGAAGATTAATTGTTTTTTATTATAATTGTTAAAAACATTCCATTTTATTGATAATTTGTTTACGGGAATTATCTATTATAAATTACTGTGTGCACAGCACAATCTCGAACGTATTCAATTACAAACGATTTCTGATAAAATTTGTATTTTAAGAAATAAATTATAAATAATAATTCTCAGTAATTGTACAGACGTCTTCCCGAACATTTACTGTTTCACTTAATACAAAACTGTTATAATGCACAACACAACAGTTATAATAATGTACTTTAAAAACATTAAACATTACAAACATTAGGAACAAATATATCATTTTCATTAAAATAAACTTATTATTATATTATTGTTATTATTATAAACTATAATGGTTTTATGACTTCGAAACACGGTTTAATCTCCAATTAAGGCATTCTGGATTGAATTAGAGTAAGCCCATGTCAAATGACTAATAGGAGACGCAATTGAAAGTGCAGAGGAGATTGTAAATGGGGTGACCAACATTAAAGGCAAAGTGCATTAAAACATACTGCATAAATTAATATATTTCACTACTTCTCTAGTGGCTGGCCATCCTTTAACAGAAGTGCTAAAAGATAAGTAGGTACTATCTCAATTTTGTTTTTGAATTGTCCCAGTGGCGTAGTTAGAGGGGGGTAGCGGGGGCGGTCTGCCCCGGGTGTCACCTTTTTAGGGGCGACACCAATTAGAACATTTTATAGTTGAAATGATATAATTATTTATTTGTTGCTGTGGGTGGCTGAGATCGCTAAGTTAGCAGTGCCATGGCGAGCTGGGGCCGAAGAATCGCGAGTCGGTCATGGTTGTATTTGTGTTCGTCTTTTCACCCCTCATCATCACCATATTACTTCATTCAGTATTCCATGCAAAAAGGCAGAAGGCCCCTGAATGGGATCTCAGTTGGCTAGTCAAAAGAAAAAAATATTTAAAAATTATATTTCAAGAATTTTGAATTGCATATTTTTTTATTTATTAAAAATAAATGCCATGTGCGAATATACTTTCATTTTCATTACACTATGTGTTCAGTAACATTTTTATATTTGATTTATGATGGGGTATGATACTATTAGTTTTGCCCCGGGTAACACCAATTGAAGAGACGCCACTGCATTGTCCAATGCAAAGCAACAGACTTGGGCAGCGGAATAGACCCGCGTTTCCGTCCACTGCGTGGCTGTCGGTTCGTTCAGCGCCTGACCGCGCGCCATCTGTCGCCGGCGCGCGCCAACGAACGCGTCTCAGCAGGGCGCACGCGTGCCTTTTTTGTTCGCGCGGGCGCGTTTTATTGTTCTTTCTTTCCTGGGCATCGCCGTGCCCCCGCCATCCGCCTGCCTGCATCTGCCCCCGACCTTCCCTTCCACCACACCGCCCGCGAACACATCCCTGCGAGACTCCACTTTGCGAAACTCGATCGCCACTCCGCCCAGAGTTCGAGGCGCTCGCGCATTATTTGGAAGGTTATGAGGAAAAGGCGATTACCCGAGACGGACAGCTTGGGTGCTCTGTAACTCGATATTCCGTCTTTTATCTGGATGTTCCAGACCCGATTTTTGTCAGTCGGCTATAATATAGCGCTCTTGTGTTGGGAGTCCTAAGTGGTGCTGGCAAGTAGGATTCAAATAGGGCAGTTATAATGCGTTTCGACAGGAAAATGAGGTGATGGACTTGGAAGATCGATCATCGCCAAGTGTTGAATTACTATGTTTAAGGTTGGAAGATAATTTGTTTACCTTCTCTTTACCTACAAAGGCATTCATCATTACTCTTGTACGAGAACAAGATAAGGCCCTGCTGGTTTCCATCCTGTTTGGGAGTAAATATTTGAGAATGTAAGTAGGTAATTTTAAAGAATCAAATAAATTTTGTGTGATGGATTGTTTCATAAACATCAGACTTTTAAATATTTCTTAAAATTAGCGTAAATTACAAAAGATTCCCTTTATTGACACATTTCTCCAGCAGAACAGTGTAATGTTGATTTGAGTGATTTTAAGATATGAAAGCTCACTTTACAACAGTGATGAGGATTTCAATGAAGTTGATGGTGGCTCTTCGAGGAACCAAAAGACCAAGGTTATACAAAAAGTCAGTTCATAAATAATATGTTGTTTCTTTCGCGAGTTTCGACACATCTCCAGAAAAAAAATGATTTGCTCCTACATGGCAGATTAAATAATTTTCGATGTCGAATATTTATGGATCAATTAATCAATGATTCTGCATTTGAGAATAAATTGTAATTATAGGTGAATACCTCCACACGATTCAATGATTTTTAGGACAAAACAACAAAAGCCATTTTAAACATTAAAATTAATGTATAATGTTTTGAAAGTATTAAATATTAGTGTACTTTAGTCTACTAATGGGTCGAAAGAACATCAATTTATAGTAACTAATTTTAATAATAATAATAATAATAATAATAATAATAATTATAATAATAATTAGAAGAAGAAGAAAAAGAAGAAGAACGAGGAGGAAGAGGAGAAAAGAAAGAAGAAGAATTTCTTCACACATCTACGTTGTCACTGATTGGCTTTCCAACATGAAAATACAATCGTAACCTTTCAACAATATCATTACCATCACTTACTTTTCTAAGAAATACGTTTCTAAATTCGTATCTATGGAATCAGACCCTTTCTCTCAATCACAACCGACATAATGAAACTTCTTCAAATCAAAAATGTATGATGTAGATATCAAATGATATACCATTTCCAAAAGTGAACCTCGTAAATGATTGACATTTCCCCGAGCGTGTAAGCCCGTAATGGGCAGCTGCGACTTTCCCATGCGGCGAATCTCTCGCGTCAAAGCACAGTCTCGTCCCGCCACGCCCCGTCACGTCCCACCCCGCCCGGCCCCGCCCCGGTCCCGCCCCGCCTCACCTCTCTCCGCCCAGCCCAGCTCCGCACCGCCCTAACCCACCCCACCCCACCCCAACCCATCCCACCCCGTTTAAGTCACTCTGTCGCATCCTGTCCCGCCCTGTTTCACCTAGTGTCCACTTCTCTCCGGACTCTCCGCTCGCCCCTCCTCTTCCCTCCCGCCTCGCTTCGTCTCTCCACGCCCCGCCCTTCTCCTTTCCACTCCACCCTCGTCTCGACTTCCTGCAGCCCGCCCCGCCCCGCCCTACCCCACTCCACCCAGCCTCGTCCCCGGCCCGACCCCCGCCGCGTGACTCGTGACTCAACGGGTGCGCCACGTGTCCTCGGCCGCGTGACCTTTGAAGGGCGCTCTGGACGGCCGGGGGAGGGTGGAGGGGGTCCAAATGCCAGAACTAGGCTTTTAATAATATCGCCCGCCCCGCCCCTCTCGGCTACGCCCCACGCGCCTTACGAACTGCACCGCACGCGCGCACGCAGCGGCGGCGGCAACGGCCTTTCTTTTCTTTATTCCCCCTTTTTTTCTTTCATTCTTTCTTTTCGTTCACACTTGATTGTGCGTCGACAGCGTGGGGCGGAGGAGGCGGTGACGGAAAGGGAGCGGCAACGGGGGATGGAGTTGAATGCTCGGTTTCTGATCCTGGCGAGGTGCGTTTTGTCGGAGGTAGGGGACATGGACAGTGTTGCGTAGATAGTTACGAGTTAATGCATAGTTTAGCTGTGCAGAACAGTGTGCAGAACTGAGGGCAAAACTGTGCAGAACTGTGATCGATGTAGTGGCGAGATATTTAGCGAAACTATCTGGGTGGCGACGGCGAGACACTTCTGATGTACGGTAATAAAATGAGTGGGCACACAGGTTTGAGTGAAAATGTTGCAGAGAAGCGAATTACAGGCAGAAGGCAAAATATAACCCATGAGACGAGTAACAAGGAGGGAGGTAAGGACGAAAAGGAGGAGGATTAGAAAAGCATGAGGGAAATGTGGAGGAAGGAAGAAGAGAGGATCAAGTGCGATCTGTTGCCGGCATCAGGAACAAAACCTATTCGGTAAAAACGATGGACATACTTGGTGAAACTACAATGCGGAAAACAAGAGAGGAGAACAAAATAGTGAAAAATAGCATAGTGCGAGTCAGGGCAGCAGAAATAGGGCAGTGGAAACCAGAAGACAGAGAACCGAGAGAGAGAGAGAGAGAGAGAGAGAGACGTGGCTGGAAAAAAAGTGGCAGGATCATGGTGGCGGGAGTTGGAAGACGAGAAACAGCGATTGGAAATAGGAGAATAGGAGACCCGGCGATAAAAGCGGGAAAGGGATGAACAGGCTGGCAGCAAACAGGGCGTCCATTGATGGATTCATTGATGACTTCGAACTCGTCAATTGCTCTGGTCATTAGTGAGGAGAACGTAGTGTAATATCCCGGAAGGTGGCGGTGTTTCTCCCACGCTGGACGGTGAGGTCGGACTTACACGTCGCCCTCTAGTGATTTTCCCATCCACGTATCTTCCCCAGTAAAGTAGTGCTTGTGAGTATGTGTGACTGTTAATAGGTGGCGTAGGGTCAGAGAAAGAGGGAACGATCCCGCAGGGCCTGTGAACCGTTTGTTAGATACTGCTTCGCCTGACATTGATCGGTAGGAACTAGTAAAACTACCGACCGGAGCAACCGACCGCTAGAATTTTTAATATTCCACTTCTGCTACCAATTTTCTTTCGTTGCATCTGCTGCTACTACTTATTTTCTATGTAGTAACAATTCAATTCTTAGTTTTATATTTTATTTCAAACTATTACAATCTTCGTGCCTTGCAAAATATTACGATATTACAATTTTTCGTTAGAGGAACATTCATACGTTCAATTCTCTGTCTCTATTCATACTCAGTATATCGGTTGCTATCCTAATTTGAGACAAGTTTAGTCCATCATCCGTTACTTGTTTACGAAAATGTAAATAAACATATGAGGAGTCCACGAAACGCAATTCTCTCGCATCCCGCGTCTGAATTCGACCCCCCGCCGGGGCTCGAGAGGGCGTGGAGGTGGCGGTCGGCGGGGGCAGCGGCGCGGCAGCAACGCCGGGGCGGGTCGGACGGCGCGGCGGCGCGGGGGCGGGTCCTTATGAAGAATGGCCCCGGCCCGTGCCCCGGGGTGGCGCAATCATTGCCTCGCCCTCAGTCACGAGGGGCGCTGTTATTGCCGGCCCGGTCGCCCCCTCCCCGCCCCCTCCGCCGTTATGAGTGGGGCATATCGCCACCGCCCCGCGCCATTGAGGCCACAAGGCCGCGCCACCAACGCGCGCGGTCGAGTGGACGTTGCTGCCCTCTTTTCAAAAATTAGAAAGCTCCGGTTGAACGTCTGCCACTTCAGCTCGCAACTCGTGGGTATGGTTTTATTGATTTGGCGGACCTTGGACGTGAAACCCCCTAATGAGAACTGGGTGTGAATATCTGGGTAGGACAGATGCAGGTCATGTAGTAGAGTCTAGAATTTGGTGAAATGAGAAGTTAAGGTATGTGAGATACGTTGGCTCGAATAGTTAAAGTCGTTTTCGTGTATGAAGATGAAACGTTGAAAACCATTTGTATTGAAGATGAACTAAAGGTTAAACCTACACTACCATCTGAAAATTTACTATATGTTAACTATTACAGATCAAAACGTTTGATTGTAGTAGTTAACGTTTGATAATAGTTGATAGTAGTTGATAATAGTTGTTAACGTTTGATAATAGCTATAGTGGCTTTTTAATTGTGACGTATGCTGACGAAGTTGATTATTTTCTGACAGTTTACAGAAATGATCGTTTATAAAAGAAGAAAATGTAAAAATGCATGAGTTGGATAACGAGGTTACGTGTTACATTCAAGAAAGCATCCACTTTTCTTTTTTTCTGAAATTATTACATCAGCATTGCACTTCTTTTCAAGAACAAAATAATTCAGTCACTCTCTATCGACGAATAAGTTGCATAGGAAACACATCAGCAATATTGTCATAAGAGTGGATACGTCGTTTTGCATGGTCTTGCATCATTGCCCAGCGGAATCACTTGTGAATGAAAGTTATTGTAACTGTTAAGGATCAAAATGACATTTAAAAATAATTTATGTAACACCTTTTCAATTACAGCTGAAGTCAAAAACTATTTTTTTTACATTCTACAGAAGTGACATGTGTTTAAATAATACGCCACTTTTGTGAAAATGCAAGAGCATGTGGACAACCGGATGCCGCATTTTAGATTCGAGAGCGCATCCACTATTTTCTCTCAAACGACTGTCGCAGCATTGCCCTTCCTTTCGAGAAGAAATTAACCCAGCACCTCTCTCCACCAACGAAAGACCGTAGAGGAAACTCATCAGCGACGTTGTGTTAAGCGTGGTCCCGAGGTGTTTCGTCACCGGCCAGCGGAAGCGCTCGCGGAGGAAGCAATCGGAGCAGTGCGCGCAGCTTCCGGCGGCTGCCGAGAGGCCGAGTGCAGTTGCGCCACGGCGTCTTCGCATTGGAGGGCCCTCCCGGCGCCGCGCCGCGCCGGTCCGGGCGTAGAGTGGGCCGCTAACGAAGTGTTGGCCCGCGAGGCGGCACGTGGCGGGCGCTCGACACCGCTCGCTTTTCTGCGCTCGCTTACAAGCGATCGGCACCGCTTCCACTGCCCGCCTTTGCTTTTTGTTTATTATTATTATTATTATTATTATTATTATTATTATTATTATTATTATTATTTAATTGTCACCATCCCGTCACCTTGTTGGAATTGTCGGGCCGACCAATTCTTTGAACAAATTTAATTATTATTATTATTATTATTATTATTATTATTATAATTATTATTTCTTTGCTTTTCACTTCTTTCCACACATGTATCTCGGTTACCATGAACAAGAGATACACGATTCATCTGTCGTAATCAGCACTGGATCAGCCATCAATATTTAGAAACTTCCTCACGATGTTGCATGTGTCTAGTATGACAATCCTCTGCAGTTGGATGTATAGCCCTTTCTTTAGTTGTAGTTCAGCCAGGGATTCACGAAGGAACTTAGGAATTTCACCAGTGGCACCTAGAATAATTGGTACAATAGTCACCATTTCCACGTCGCTCCAAATTTCCTTTATCTCATTTGCCAATGGTCGATATTTTAGAACTTTTTCACTCCTTTTCTTTGAGATATTGTGAGCTAGCGGGACAGCGACATCGATCAGATACACCTTCTTGTTTTTCATGTCATGCCATACAATGTCCGGTTTATTAGGTAATACAGACCTATCTGTTATGATGGACCTGTTCCAGTACTTTTTGTGATCATTTGTGTTAATGACTGGTTCAGGAGTGTATTTGTAATATGGTGTTCTGTTACTCATCAAAAGATTATTATTATGGCATAGTTGCTGATAAACCACTTTACAAACGTCTTCATGTCGTTTTGTATTTTCTGAGAATGCTGGAGAACTGCATCTACTGATAATATGGTCTATATTTTCTCTTTGTTCTCCACATAGGCGACGTTTTTTCTTCACGAACATTGGTGTCTTTTATTATTATTATTATTATTATTATTATTATTATTATTATTATTATTATTATTATTTATTTATTTATTTATTTAACCCTCCGGCGGGCGCGTGGCGGCACTCAGCATTCTTACGTTTTTGGACATTTCGTGTAAATACTTGGTGTCGCACTATTGAGCTTGTAGTTATTCTTGATTCATTATATTTTCAACCGGATGACACTCATATCACGATTTTAGACACTGCCGATCGACAGTTATCCATTAGTAATTCGAACTCCGCAACGGTTGCGGCACTCTGTACCGCACGCGCTTTGTCATGTAAGTATAATATTTGCGTATTTTATCCATTAGAATTATTACTGCAGTTTTGTTATTGAGCTTTATAACACAGATTTTGGAGTGCTACCTACTAATTCAAATTTAAATGCGTTGTTTCCGAAGAAACGTTAGAAGGCACTTTTGCACCATATTCATTCCCCGACATGTAACACGTACCATGGCACGGAGGAAACGAGTAATGGATCAGACTCATTAATGTTGCTATTTTGTTTGGTAATTAGTTATTATGAAATAAAATGTATAAAACCCTAAATAAAGAATATTTCCTTCGCATTCAATAACAAAAGTAATAACTATTGCCGCGAAAATCGAAGAAAATAAATGCGGCACGGAGTGCCGCACGCGCCTGCTGGCGGGAAATGATGGGACGCGCCCGCCGGAGGGTTTGAAGTCGCTTTATACCAATCCGAGATCGCTAAGCCAGTAGTGCCGTGGCGACCTTGGACCGAAGGAACGTGGGTTCGAATCCGACCTCGGGCATGGTTGTGTGTGTGTTTCGGGAGTGTGTGTGTGTTGTCTACGTGTAATGTGCTTTTGTGTGCCTTGTGGTTGGCGTCAGGAAGGGCCCAGCCGTAAAACATTCGCCAAATCCGTGTAAAAATGGCGTGTGCGAAAATTTAAAAAAATGAGCCCACACCCATTAGCGCCGACCCCGTATAACGGGAAAAGGCCAAAGAAGATTTATTTAAGGTCGCTTTATAAAATCTGGGTCATCAGTGATCCCTGTCATTATAAAATTGTAGAACAATCATGTAATGCCTATATACGTAAGTTTTGAGAAAAAGGAAAGTAAAGGTTTAGACATTGCATTCTACATGTAGAGATAAAGAACATTGATTTATGAATTACACTGCCAGCTTGCGACGAATCTTTAAAATAAAAACCCATCATCTAGATACATTTATGGGGCGAATAAATATACTAAAATTTCAATTTCGTCAGAAATGTGGCATAACATGTTGCACCAAGGTGTTCAATTGTATATATAAACATAATAGTTTCAATTATAACAGAAATAAATACTGTAAACTGAATTACATTTTCACATTTCTGATTAATCTAACTAAAGCAATACATTAATTGCAATACATAGCTATACATAGCTATTTAAGGCTATAAAGTTTTGTTGTTACTAAGAATTTTACTACTTTGGCACACCCGTCTGTGGAACTGAGTTATGGTCTTAGGGTTCCTTCCATTTTCAGCAATTTTCTTATACTGTCAGTAGCAGCGCATTCAAGAATAAGGTGGAAAGCGAAGACTGCTGCACCACACATTGGATAGTGTTGTGGATCTCGTGAATAGGTGGCAGAAATTAAGATTGAAATGACCTATTCTTATCCTTGTTATTTGAACCTCATCTGTTCTCTTTAATGTGTTTACCGGGGAGAGTTTGTTTTATACACGGTCGTAGTTTTGGTGGGTATTGGGCTGATTTAATAACTGAGGATGAACCGTGAGAGTTTAAAAACTGTGGAGAACTGCGGTTTGGCTGTCGGACGATGTGTCGTAAGATATAAATATATCTTGAACGAAATCAGTAAGTTTTTTTTATAAAATGAAGGTTACAGTGGCTGAATTTGATAAAATATTGAAAATATTTCGAAAATATGTAATTATTTATTTATAATGATATTATTTATTAATAATGATTATTTTAGTCAAAGAGTTTATATACCATTTTCTTTAGTGGTGCGTTCAAAACGCATGGGAAGGACGGGGCGAGTAGACTAATTGTTGAGTAAAACGAAGATCTTCGATTTCTCAAAGCAAATCAAATTGAACACATCCTAAGAATGTTCAGAGAAAATTGCCTTTTCCAGTTAAATTGATTTGATTTGCACATTACGAAGTGTGGAAATTGTAAATAGATCACCTAGAAATTAAGCGATTTTTTTCTGGCCGGGAGAGACAATCAATACTTTTTGAACAGGGAACATCAAACTGTGTAAAGGGGACTATTTGCGCCATGTCTGCCAGAAATGCGCACCCACATTCTAGACATAATGATAACGTGATCAAGGTTGTTCTTACCCAGTGTTTTTTACTCATGAAACTTTACGTCATTTTTTTGCCTTTTCAGAACATTTTTATACATTCTTCAAAACATTATTTGTGTAGATGTTTCGTATACTCGCATGGCGTTTGTTGATAATATTCATATTTCAATTTTGTTGATCACGTTCATCTTGAGATTTCCGTAACTAATGAAATACCAGTTTTTCTATGAAACTAATTTTCTCACTTCGCTCATTTTTTGCAACCTTTCATTCTGTGAAATATTAAAATATAATTTTGCTGAAAAATTTTGAAAACCAACAAACCTTCTCTGTTTTTCTTTCAAATAAACTGTTGGAAATGTATTCAAATTAAAGTCTCATCACAATTTCAAATGTCTCGTTCTTTGAACTCGATTGGAATATGTCATGGGAAGAAAGTGAAGATTGTATCGTGATTATCTGAAACATTACGTAGCGAGCTGCAACAACGACATCGATAACGACGACGACGACAAAGTTGTTAAGTGCAACGACAGCAACGATGTCTAAATGACGACACAGCGACAAGACTAAAGACAACGCCGACCATAATGACAACAATGAAAACAACGACGACAAGAACGATAACCATAACCACAGAAAACAACTGTGTTTCATCGAAACTTCCTTGATTGACAATGATGGACCTTACTGATCACTTGATTCATGACCGAACCTTTCAAACAACATGAAAACATCACGAGCACGTCAGCAACGATGACTAAAAGACGACACAACGACGATGGCAATGACTGCAACGAGACCAAAGACAACGTCGACCATAATGACAACTATGACAACAGCGAAGACAAGAACGATAACCACAACCATAGAAAACAACAGTGTTTGATGGAAACTTCCTTGATTGACGATGATGGGCCTTACTGATCACTTGATTCATGACCGAACCCTTTCAAACAACATGAAAACAGCGCGAGGCCGTCTGTGGAAGCGACGCCCTTCCACTCAGCCTCACCCATCTCCTGCGAAGTCCCTGCTTTACGGCCGGGCGGCGCACGCGGGTCGCCCGGGCCCGTCCCACCGCGCCTTCCGCGCCGTTCCCGTCCTCCCCGCCCTCCGCACCCTCCCCGCCCTCCGCGCCCTCCCCGCCCTCCGCGCCCACCCCGCCCTCCGCGCCCATCCCGCCCTCCGCGCCCTCCCCGCCCTCCCAGCCCTCCCCGCCCTCCGCCATCCGCCCTCCGCCATCCGCCCTCCGCGCCCTCCGCGCCCTCCGCGCCCTCCGCGCACTTCGCGCCGCTTCGTCCATATGGATCGACGCCCGACCGGACGCCGACGCCTCCGCGAGACGATCATCGTCGTCGTAGTCGTCGTCGTCTTCGTGCGAGCGGCTGCGGCCGGGCGCGGCGCGGCGCTGCCCATGAAAGGGAAAAGGGCGCCAGTGCGTCAATGGCGAGGCTGAGTCTCGGTTGACGCGGACGCGAAGAGATGAGGATTCGTTACGATCACAGCATCTGGGTGTTCGCGTTCACCGCCAAGCTCATTATACAGTGAAAAAAAAAAAATCGCGTTAGTCCCAGTTCCTGCAAATTCACCGAATTTTCAAAAACTGCACAAAGGTAACATTACAAAACTATAAATTTGAAGATAGAGATTTTGGTGTTAAACAAAAACTGTTCCAAAAAATCAGATCTTGAAAAAAGGTCATGTGAATTTCTTTCACAAAAATAGTAGTTTTTGCGCAATATGTGCGTGAATTTAATGCAAATTGTACAAAAATATTTTTTTCAAAAATGTCTCCAAATTGTTTCTTCAGTTCTTTCTCCACGGATAGAATAAGGAACGCTAAAAATATCGACGAAAGTCTCATTTTCGTTGGACTCGTAAAAAATTGCAGATTTAGAAATGATGCATGAAATGTGTGCTATTCTGACACCTCTATTGTTGTTTTTTTAAATTCCGTTATATTATATCCTCTTCACGCGTTTGTAATTGGACAGTCTCATCCAAATTAACTTAGTCGGTTTCCTTCATATAATTAAAGGGTATCTTCATTTTCCAGACCTGCTTGATTGTCATTGACTTCTTCAAACGAAATTTTCCTATTGAAAGGTGAGATTTCCTAAATTTAATTTTTGACTTTGCCTTTTTCTTCCATTTCGTTTCTTTTAAGCTTTTTAATTAGTCTGTGATATTCAGTCAATCTAATGTGAACCAATAGAGCCTCTATCGTAGATATTTTTCGTAGTATCCTTTTCTCACACGTTCCTCTCGCCGACCACAGGCATTCACTAACCATCTCAGCACAGCGGGAAAACTGAAAGAACCCCCACAATCAGACCAGACCGCACTGCAACAATCCGCCGTGTTGCATCACGTGCTCGCAAAACGCGGTCGCTTGCATTGAGCGCGTGCAACGTCACTGATGAGGCGCAGCTTAGCCGCGGGCGGCGCGCGCCGCTAATTCAGCCGGCGCCCGTTCAACCAGGCGCAGCCGCGCAGACAGCATCCGCGCGCAGCGAGCCGACGCAGCGGAGCCGCGCGGGCGCTCGCGCGGGCCAGAGCGGTTCCTGAGAACCGCAGCGGACCGTGAACCGTTCAGCTCGAGTCGGTGCGAATATTCAGCACTAAACGCGCATGCGCGCGCGCTCCATGTGGGAGCGAATCAGTGTGGAATCGTTGATGTACTCAGTCTATGAGCAGAGTTAGGTGGATATTATAAAATAGGGGAAAAGCTGATTTGGAGCATGGATGCTACTTCTGGCAAATGAAATGTTATTCTTTGGGTGCGTGAAAGGATATGTTTACGAGATCTTTCGATTAAAAATTATTCATTAGGAGTCGTTTCCACTCGCAGTTTTTAAAATATAAAGGTTGTCATTTCCAATCTAGAAATATTTCAACTGAATTTTAGTATTCCATGTTTTCAACGATTGTTTACTATCTCTCTACGGGGTACAGAGAAAGTTAAGTAACGTTGCGCGAAAAAAACTGAATTATTGACAGAAATCTCTTATTGTAGGGCTCTGGAAACTGAAAAGAGGCTAAATCCAATTGCTAAATTTCGAAAAAACAATTCACTAACACGTGGTGAAGACAAAATCCATATTTTCTAGGTCCTTGATACCGAAAAATAGAATGACGGCAAAACATCTGTCTGTCCGTCTGTCCGTCTGTCTGTCTGTCCGTCTGTCTGTCTGTCTGTCAGTCTGTCTGTCCGTCTGTCTATCTGTCTCTCCATCCGTTTGTCCTTTTGTGAACAACACTATCGGCTAAACCATTCAGTCGATTTTCTCCAAAATTGACATTCCCCATTCGATCTGACTGATGTCGCGGCCTCTTGGATTTTAAATCGACATTTTAATTTTGGGGTTACTTTACATGAAGCCCCTGAGACATTTTCAAAATTTTCCAAAAAAATCTTTACCTTTTTTTTTATTAAATTTTGTTGTTGGATAATGTGAATAACGTTTAAGGGAATGGTGGAGGTCTCATGTTCGTTGAAAACTCTATTTTTCGAAAAATTCATAAGTTCAAAATTTTTTCGGAGTGTCCCTACAACTAAAATATTAAAGATAGAGATTTTCCCTTTAATGAAATATGTTGCTTAAAGATAGATTTTGAAATAAGGACATGTACAATTTTTCGAACATTTGAGTAGTTTTCGCGTAATTTTGCCTGAAAATACGGCCGAGAAAGTACGAGCTCTTTTAGCTCCACCAGTTTAGTATTTGATGTAATAGTCTTTATTCTCAAATTTGAATTCCATATTAGCTTCCAAATTTCGAAACATATCGCCATATTTCAGGCCATCTGCTCGATAATAGATTCTCTGTAAATTCAAATGAAGATTCTTCATATGGAAGTGGAAAGTGGAATGCACATCTGTTGATTTGAATCATATGCTTTAATAGGTCTCGAAGTTTAGTACTGCGGTTTTTGTTTGAGAGATATTTAACACATTTTCACTTAATTGAAGCCGTCTTTGCTTAAGACGCGGACTCGTTAATTATTCCAAAACGGATTGAGTTTGTTCTCATTCTTCCAAATTCGAGTGATTCTGTGGAGATCTCCTCTTTTCATTAGCCTACCAATAAGTGAATCAGCCACCATGTCACTTTTTATATCGAGATTTTAAATGCGATTGTACATTTCAAGAATATTTCTCTTCCTCTTTGAAAAAGAACTGAAGCAGCGTCGCTTTGTATTGTTTTAGAATTTTCGGCGCGTTATAATAGGATTTCGTTGTCAGAGCGTTCTTGGAAACGCACTGGCTCGAAATATATGAACGGTTACCCAGCCTCCGCTGCTGCTGCTGCCGCCGCCGCCACCCAGCGCCTGTCTCATTGACGCCAGCGAAAACTCGGAAAACAAGGCAGCGGAAAGGAAATGGAAGCGTATTGTCTTGTGCAACGCGGCGGGCAGGGCGCTGTCGGCCGCGGAGCGCGCGCTCCTCGCGGCGGACAAAGGAATTAGCGGCGCGGTACAATCAGATCAGCCTCCCCTCCCCCCCCCCCCGCCGGTTCTCCCACTCGACGCCACCCACCGCTCACCCGCTACCCGGCACTTGCGCACTCCCTCTTCCGACCACTCTTGTTCTCGCTCTCGCCCGATGCTGTGGTTCCTCTCCTTTCGCTCTTCACCGCTTTCCTCAGGTCTCGTCCACTCGATCTTGCACTCCGTTCTTCCGACTTCCGTACCGGGAGAGATGGCTCAGGGCTTCAACTGATGTCATTGTTGTGGTTAGAGTCCCGACGGTGACAGGAATTCCCGACATTAGCTAGACAGTTGAATGCGGTCGAATTCAGCGATGGTAGGTCGGCGCCGGATTTCGCCATCTTCCGCCACCTCCCGAGCAAAAACACACTCTACACTTACGGAACCAATAACCCTAGTAGTTGATGTGCCCGAAATCACTAACAGTCAACCGACTCCGTGGTCAGCCCTGTCTTTCATCCTATCTCGCGAGCGTGCTCTCTCTCTCCTTGTCGGCCTCTCCGGCCTCGCCCACCCCTCTCGCTCGTCCTCTCTTTCTCATCCACTGCCAGCAGATAGCTGTCGCTCCTCCTCTCCCATCTTTCCGCTCTCGCTCGACCCTCGTGCACTCTTCTTCTCTCGCACTCTCGTTCTTGCACTTCGTTCGCGCCCTGCTCTACTTCCTCTTCTCTCGGTCGCGCGCTCTCTTTTATCTCGTCCTGTCTCGTTCCCTCTATGGCCGCCTCCCGCTCACACTCTCACTTTTTCTTGTCTGCTTACTCCTCTCATTTCCATTCACTTCTGCAGGTCTCTGATCTGCTCATCTCTGACATTTACCCGCTCTGTCTTTCTCCTCTTCTCTATTTTCCGTCCACTTTCCTCCCGCTCTCACGTCTATGAACCTCTTACTGATCTCTGAGTTTTCCTTAATTCGCTTCTCCCTGTCCTCCCTCAGCAAACTTCTTCCCACGTCTCCGCCCACCCACTCGTAGCCCTCCTCGGCTACTCGGTGCTCTCGCTCATTCTTTGCTCTCTTTTTTCTCGATTGCTCTCCCTCACTCGCTCTTTTTCATTTTACATGTTTTCATTGCGAGTATTCTCTATTTTACGTCAATTTTAATTGCGTCTTCCCTTCTGCTCCTTGTGTCCCGCTTCTATTGTGCTTGTTCAACACCAAACTCGGATGAACCCTGTCTGCTCACGGGTCATCCGGACAACTTTTCTACCATAATAGTGTGCATGCATGGTCTTTGCAATCATTCGTATTGCTATTCCCTTTCCTTACTACAACTGCGACACCTCGAAAATTAACTCTTCTCACTGCTACTATTTGCTTGAATACTGCCCTTATATCATTTGACTCTGTAGATTCTGTTGACATTTTCTCCCAACTTCTAATAAATTTATGGACCCATAACTATTTTGATCCACTAGGTCTTCAACGCATTGCATTTCTTTTCTATGACATAAATTTCTTCTGAAAGCCCCGCTTGCAATATTTTGACGGCTTTCCTATACCTTTTCAGTAATTTTATTCTTTACTCCAGTTCATCATCAGTTTCTTCTAAGGCTCTGATCGTCACATTATCTTCTAGATTTTTAAGACTATTTCTTGCGTATAATATTAGTTGCATACTTACATCCGTCTACATGTATTATTTTATTTTCTAGTCGTGACCTTAATATTTTCCGAAACTTGTGTATATTGTCGCTGACTTGGCCTTTTGACTACCATGATCGCCATCAGCAATTTCCTTAAACTACCAAGTGCATTCCTCACCCGGCTGCCCCACCGCTAAAGCGAGCATTCCGTTGCCGTTCCGTCTAGGCACACGTGTCGCGGCTGAGCGTCGCAGCGTCGCCGTCGTCGGTTGGCCGAGCAGCCGCGCGGCGCGGTGCGGGGCGACGTCTGGCGGGGGCGTGGCGCGGCGGGGCGGGGCGGCGCCGACATCCTGGCGTGCGCTTCGCCGCACCCTCCGTCTGGCTTCCTCCTGCCCCCCATCCCGCCGCCTGCGCAGCCCCTGCCAGCCGGCCCTCCATTTATTTCCTTTTATTCTGGTGCCCCTCCCCTCGTGGAAATGGCAATGCCGGCGAGTCGAGGGGCGCCGACGAGCCGCCGCCGCCGCCGCCACCGCCGCCGCCGCCGCCGCCGTCGCCGTCGCCGTCGCGCGCAGGGCTGACAAAACTCCACGCCGCGCCGACCCGCCCGGCCGCACGGCGGTGTCCACATTCTCCGCCGATTGATTGATCCATAGAACGTCAACGGTTATGGACATTAGTCCCTTTACTGTATTGGATGGTTTATCCCCGGAGGTGACGGTCTTCCTTGCTCGTTGGATAGGGAGATCTTGCGTAGACCTTACGTTGGCTTTCGGGAGATTTCCCCCTCCAGATATCTCCCCCAGGCGGGGCACCACTCCAGCCTCGACAAGCTTGAAACTCCCGTCTGATCTCCCGAAAATGTTGTACTGTAGTACTTGAACTGTTTATGTGTGGGGAGAGAAATGTCCAAGTAAGAGAAAGAAAAGATCGTGCGCAATCCATGGCCCCTTTTGTTAGAATACTGCTCCAACATTCGTGTGGAATTGATCGGAGGGACCACGGAAAACTACGAATCCCACTGGAATTCTTCAGACAGTGGATGGATTCGACCTTGCTTCATACGGGAGACAGCGGCTGTGCGGCTAAGCTAACTCAGGCGATCATTTTTGAAGTCACGATTACTTATTTTATATAAATTTGGTGGACCTTTCGGCACCCCTACTCCATCCATCACCCGCTCAAACATCCGCGGCGGCTAATCCGTCATGAAGGAGGCGGCGCCGGCTGTAATCCTTTCCTTCCCGCCCGCAGGGGGCGGGGCGGGGGGGGCAGGGGGCGGGGCGCGGGGCAGAGTGGGCGTCGGCCCCTGCCGCGGCGCATCGGTCATCACGTGACACGCGCGCTCAGCCCCTGAGCGGGTAAAAGCTGTTGACTGCCCTCTCCCGCCCCCTCCCCCCCTTCTGGCCATTGACTGTCAGAGGCTGCTTGGAAATGATTTCCTGATTCTGTCGAGGGTTTGATTTTGGGGGGAAATGGCCTGCTCTCTCTTTGGAAAAGTACTCCATTATTGCTGTTAATACACTGCATTATGATGGGAGAAATTAAACCACAATGAGTGCTTATTTATCTCAAATATATGTGAGGAATGTTTACGTGAGTTAACTGCTGTAATTAATTGGTAAATGTATTTAGCGAGACTTTCGAAACCGGCAGAATACGTGAATATAGAATGAAAAAATGTGGGAGGTATTACAGTTGTGGTAAGAGAACTAAGCAAAAGGAGGGAAGTCGAGGGAAGTAGTACTGACTTTGTTAGTTCAGCATAAACTGGAATAGAGCCTCACATCTTTCGAGCTCTATCGGTTATTGCAAAAATAAATAAAAAAATAAAACCTGGAAAAATATAATAACGCATACTGTATTGATTTGACTTTTTCATTGATTAATGATTTCCATAATTGTATACTGGCGTATAATTAAGGTTAAAGCCAATAAAATAAATATTCAATTCAATATAATAACGCAAGTCTTATAATTTTATGACGAAGTGTTGATTCGGGGTAGCGTTCATGTGATTCTTTGTGGAAACACAAAATTAAATCGTGATTTTGTGAATTATTCAATACGTGGTGACTCTTCACTAACTCTCCCTAACTTTATACAGGAAACTGAGTAAAGCTTACAGTATGCAAAAACATGTACTATGACAATAGTTCAGGATATTGTAATCTAAAGCATTGAGAATATGAGAAAATGAATATGAGGAAAAAGAACTTGGCAATTACAGAACAGAATGGAGAATATTAGCTTGAAAATAATAGTTTGAGAATAACACCTTCGGAATGATAGGCAAGGACATTTCGGAAGTGAACGAAAGAAATAGAAATGTCTTAGGGTAAAAAGGTCGAAAGGTCTTTGTACTCGGAGACAACCCCTTGCGCTCCACCAGGCGCCCCTACTTCACTTGAAAGGGATTCGGGCGTGTTAACTGCTACACTCATATGTTCCGTAAGTGTAGTTGATGTTTTCCATCGCAGATCGCAGGAGGTGCCGGTGAGTTTCCCTCGATGACGAGATCCGGCGCTGATCTACGTCGGCATGCGAGGACTTTCCCGTAACCTGGTATCTCCCACTAGCATGCGGCCGCCCCAACCGGGAGTAGCTCTGAGCTTCCGACAGCGCCGTCCTGACAGCCTGCTGAATTCGATCCAGCTGTGTAGCTGATGTCGAAAACACCGCCACCGTCGGGACTCGAACCCAGGACTTCCCGATCGGAGGCACTGCAGTGACATCAGTGGATTCCCTGAGCCAGCTTTGTCGGCGCTTGCCCCGCCGAGACCCCCGACCGAGGGCCGCCTCTTCCTTTGCCTCCGCCCGCGTTTCGACCTCTCGTCGCGTGGCGTCCCGTAATTGCAGCGGACAGCGGCGGGCGACGGCCGCGGGCGGGGCGCGTCGCGGTCCCGCGGGAGCCCCAGGAATTTTAATTGGGCGGAGCGGGAATAAACGGGCAGTAAATAACGATCGAGCGATGGTCCGGCCCGCGCGCGCGCGCTCGCTTTTATCGCCTTCCGATGCCTCCGCCCGCAGCCCTCGGCTCTGAACCGCCCCCCGCCCCCCCGCCCCCCCGCCCCCAGGCACCCGCCTCTCACCTCTCGCCCCCGCCCCCCGCCCCCAGGCCCCCGCCCACTGCCCACGACCACCGACCCCGCTCCCCCGACCCACTACCCGACCACGCTCCCCCGACCCACCACCCCACCCCGCTCCCGCCGACCCGCTCCCACCGACACGCTCCCACCGACCCGCTCCCACCGACCCGCTCCCACCGACCCGCTCCCACCGACCCGCTCCCACCGACCCGCTCCCCCTTATCAGCTCCCCCACCGACGACCCGCCCCCCGTCCCCCGGACCCACCCACCGCCCTCCGGACCCGCCCACCGCCCTCGCCCCTCGCCCCCGACCCCGCCCACACCCCCGGCCACGCCCTCCCGCCCCGCCCCGACCACCGCTTTGTCTCCGCACGCCACGGAATGTCGGAGCGCTGCAGGAGAGGGAGTAAGGACAGAAGGGGAGAACAGAAGAAAGTATAAGACAGGAGGAGGGTGTAGGGAGAGGAGGGACGAGGAGAGGTGAAGGAGGTAGTACGAGGGGGAGGAGCGGGAGAGAGAAGGGAAAATGAGGAGGAAGAAGAAAAGGAGAGGAGGATGAGAAGGAAGTTACGGCGCGATGTAGGAAGCGTCGGAGGAGAGGGCAGAAGGAACAGGGGGAAAAAAGAAAAAAGTAGAACACAATAGAAGGACGTAGGGAAAAGAGGGACGAGGAGGGGTGAAGAAGGTAGCATGAGGAAGGAAAAAGAGCGGGAGAGAGAAGAAGGAAAAATGAGATGGAAGAGAGAGGAGTGGAGGAGAATGAGAAGGAAATGGAGAGAGGAGAGTGGAACGAAAGAGGACGAGGAGGTGAAGGCAGCGGAGGAGAATGGAAGTGCTCTCACCTGGAGGGAATCGAAAAAAACGAATTTTTCCATCTTAAGATAAAGTATTTTAAAATTGTGTCTTACATACTTGTTCCCACGGAACTGGTATGGAAAAAATATCAATTTCTCCTTCTTTGTCATCATTATCCTTACCATCAATTGCGAAAGAAGAGGAAGGGACTTCCAGAGGGATACAAGGGCTGAGACGAATTTTACAGAAGTGAAGTTCAAACATTTGTAGATGAATGATCTGTTCTTCACAATACCTGATCTGAAAATATAAATTTCTTCACCGACTTTCAAATAAACAGAGATGGATAGAGGAAATGAATTTTAGGGTATTTGCAAAATTTTTTTATTCGGTAAGATGTGGTATGATACATAGAGAACACAGGCTGGATGCAAAAATAATAATGATTTACTACTAACACCGTTATTATTATTATTTTTATTTTTATTATTAATAATATCACCATTTTAGCTTAAAAGTTTGACTATATGGCGTGGTGTTTTTCAATCAGAATTTCTTCGGTTTTCCCCTTTCCAGTGTCCTTTCATTTCCTTACCTTCGCCCTCAGTTCATGGTCTGAAAACATTTAAACACGGTCTGAATGTTTTATTCGTCTTTGTTTAAATGTCTTCGTTTCATCAATAACTGATAATCATCTTCATTACTTCTGATAACATTGTTGCCTTTCCTATACCATTTAGAATACAATGGAAAGCGCATTACATACTTGATAACTTCGTAAGGCGAGAAAGTAAGAAAGGCTTAAAAAGAGGGTATCAAGAATTGAAGCTGTGATTTTCAGTAAAATGTGTGTGAATGTGATTTTCAGTAAAAATAAATCATAATTAGTCGTTCATGTGAAGAGTAAAGGGAAATTCCACTAATCTGTCGAATGCAGAGTAATTTCATTGATACACAATATTATTTGAAAATACTAAAAAATGTTATCAAAATAAAAGTTTACTACGCAGTATGAATACTACACGAATTTGTAGTTTATCAGGTACTATCTGCAAATAATTTTCATTCTGGTTGAACATTTCCCTCGAAATATTTGTGTTGACAGATTCACATTAAGAAAAAAACATTTTGATATCCCACCCTACAAACTCCATTGGGCAGAAAGTCAAAAGTGCTGATTTTGAACTCTCATTTATCAAATACATTCAGTTTTATTTTCTCGCATACTACATACTTACTGAAAAAGTGGGAAATTTTTGTTCCTGCATGTGGTAAATTTCTTCCTCTAACAACATGTGCAGCCAGAATTCAAGTTTTGTGGGTCCTTGATACCTAAAAATTGGTTTATGGCAAAACATCTGTTCTCGTCTGCCCGTCTTGCTTCTGAACAACGCTAGCGGAAAAAACCGTAAATAGGATTTTCAGCAAAGTTGATATTCCCCGCCGAACATATGATATCGCAGGCCCTTGATCTTGGAACAGATCTGTTTAATTCTTTATTTGGGAGCGGAGCCTAAACATTATTTTCAATTTTTTTTCAAAACAGAATTTTTCCATTTCACAATCTCACAATTTCACACTCTTTGTTTATTGGAGAGAGGAAAGCATTCTTATAAAATGGCTTGAAGTTCAATCTTCGTTGCACTTTCTGTTCGAAGATTGCAAAAGTTTAAATATTTTTCAGCGTTTTTCTATAACTACAATATTGAAGATAGATATTTTTCTTCTGAGTGAAATCTGTTCTTGAAATTAGGAATTTAAAGTAGGCCTTGCACATTTTTTTAAAAAATACGAATAGTTTATCTGTGATTTTGCTTGAAATAATGGCAATTTTAACTACAAAAACTGCTTCATATGTTTTTTTTACTTCTTGTTCGGATAGTGTTAAATTCATTGAATAACATTACATTCATTAACAACATTTTAATATAACCTTTTTAGCTGTCAAAAATTACACAAACGTACGTTCTTTGTCTAGCACGACGTTAATATTTACCTTGCGGACGTTTTTATAGTACGTTATTTCATTTGTAAGTATGATTCTTGCTAGTGATTTGTAAGTCTTTACATTATTTCATTCTCTTCAAATTATTTCTTGCGAAGTTTCTCAAAAACTCAAATGTTTTCTGTGAAAATCGGCTCAGAATTGCACATTTTCAGAAACCTCTAACATTATCTCAAGAAAGGCTTCAAGTTTCTTAGCGAAAACTTGCATATATGTCCACGTTTCACTCTTCTGTAATGTTATTGAAGTCAAATTTTTATTTCTACTATTAGATGACCTACAAATTGAGAAAATGTGAAATAATATCTTTTAGTCGCCGATAGGTTGCAGCTAGGAGGACGTTGAGGTGCTCGTAAAGCCGAAAAGATAGCCTAAACTAAAAATATTAGAAAACTAGCTAGTGCTAGAAAGTCTTTGCCACTCTACAGCACCACTAGTCATTACTTTAGTTCCTATAAAGATCCAAAAAATCGAAGCGATTTTTGGTACGTTTTATTCATAGATCACACACTTTTGTGAATTTACAAAGTGACACATTTCGGAAACAAAAAGAAACAATTTGGAAGCTGAATTGTTTATTTTGTTTCTAAAACACCTGCTACCATTATTTAAGAACTTTTTGTTGTTTCATTTAATATAAATCAATAAATTAGGATACATTATTAATATAGGATAATTTTTGATCCGCCTATTGTTTTCATACTCATGTGTATACTTTAAAAACAGAATTTGAAAACATAACTTTATAAAAACCGTTTAAAAATATTTTTAAAAAATAGTTTCAATACGAAGAGGAGAAATACGTTAATGTAAGAAGTATTTTTGGGATACTCTTTTACTTTCCTCTCGGCTTGCTTTAGGTATTTAGCAATTGCATTTCTCCATCTCGAAGAATATGCCGCGCTACACGTAATTCCTGTAGCTAATGTCCTATCGACGCTGTAGCATATGTAGCTGTAGCACAATGTTTTTTCTTCGGGAGAAACGCCAGGCGAGTGCCACCAGCCTTGTGGGTCGCCGCGCTCCCAGTGCTGCCACCCCTGCGAACCCGCAGCCCCGCTGCGCGGGCGAGTCCCAGGGGAACCCCCGCACACGCTCTTATCCACTTCCCTTCATTTGTTCAATGTATTCTTCTACGTTATTCATCTGTCCATTCGATTTGCGCGCGCGCGGAGCGCCACCTTGTCGCTTCCCGTGCGCCGTGGGGGGGGAGGGGGTCGGTCCCCCGGCGCGCGTGCCCCTCTGCCGCCCCCCGCCCTTCCTGTCGTCCCCCCCGCCGCGCCCGTTACGACGCCGATCGTTTGGAATTTCCCGTGTCAGAATTATTTGCCCCCCGCTGCCTCGTGCGAGGGCTGCACCTTTGTGTTTCCTTCAAAGGTTCACAGCGCGATGTTGTGAATTCACGATGTGGAAGAACCGAGCGCAGTAATCGGAGCATGCGGGCATTACGACGCGTTATTTCGTTCGCTTTTGATGAATTATAGATTATTTAGAGGGTGGTACTTTGCAATAATAACCTAACATACATTGTGAGATTCAGTTACTAAAGTAAATGAAATATGCATTCTTGACTCGCTGAGTACCAATTTCTCTTCGGAACCCCTGAAAATTGTAACACAATCCAAATGCACAAGAGCTTCAGAACACACTTTCTTGCGTGTGACAAAAAATTCAGACTCGGAAAGTTATATAATGCGTTTTTTGTGAACCCAGAAATAAATACTCAGAATATGTATTTTCTTTGCAAATAATTGTAAAGTCAGTACAGAGCACTCCAAAGTTGCAGTACGGAACTTTCATGCTCTTCCAGTACTTCTAATTTTTCAAAACTCAACTAGTAGTGAATGATTTCCGATCCGAAATTTTTGGAGGAATGTGGTAGAATTTTGTTGATGAGAGGCCAAGCATGAGGAATCGTCTACATCTCACTGTCCTCGAAATCCATTTTAATGCCGGGGGAAGAAATTACAATATATATGAGAAATCAAATTGTTACAAAATGTAAATGAATTAACAGACACAATGCGATGACACAACGATGATCAAACTTTATGAATATTTTATGAAATTCGCAAGTGTTAACAAATGCTTACATGCCGTAGATTAATGATAAACCATTGTATGTCTATCTTTATAATCCATTAATTCATTAATTGGTGGGGGAAAATAATTCTGTTTACAAAATCAAAGATGATTGAAGTACTCGAAAATTGAAAAATAGGACGAACATCTTCTACATTGTACCTTACTTATCCCACGATTTAGTATTATTGGGGGAAACTGGATTTCGATATCGAAAACCTTTTAAAAGTTATGGGGGTAGTTCCTTGCAGGTGGAGCACCCAATAATATAAAGGGCAATTTTAATATTTGAGCTTTACAGTTTCCTAAAGTCCTTAATCTTCGTTGGTTAATCTACGCAGAGAACTATTCTTTTTTCACTAGGAGTAATATTTCGTTCTGATACCCATGTTTAAATTACATATCAACCTCATATTTCTGTTCTGGAAAAGGTTCTGTAGATAGAGCCCCAAACGTACAGCTTATCTCGTAGATATCGACTCTCCTTCAGATGACACTTTCCTAGTATCGGCTGATTTAGCGCAGAACAGGGGAGCGGATTTTTATGCCCTAAAAAATCTTGAAATATACTTTTCAAAATATTCATTTATGACCTAAAAATGGTGAAATATGCACTTTAATATTCAATTAAAATTAACAATATTTCATTTTCTGTATAAATCTTTCTTGATATAATACAGGAGAAGGTTGCTAGGAAAACAGATTTGTGCAAGCATGATATAACCTAACTTATTTCACGATAGAAATAATTCAAGTAAATATGCACCCTAGTGAAGAACCTACATTGTAGGCCTTTCACTTTTTCTGCCTGGTTTAAAAAATACATCAAGAAATATTCTACATTTGCGTAAGTGTTTTATCATCTATAGAAAATACAAAAAATTCTGACAACCTTTTCTAGTAAAATAAAAGCTCACAAATAGATTCTATGAAAACACGAAACATTTTTTCTAATTTAACAAAATATGCAAAATATGCTCCCATAATTACACGAATATGCCCCAATAGGAAAAATCTTTCAAATATGCATTAAAAAATTAATCCACAAAGCATCCAATTATAACCTAATGTCAAGAAATTACTCTTAGCTATGTCCTGAACCAACGGACAAATATATGCAAAATCATACAAATTCGCTTCCTAATTATCAATGTCTCCACATCGTCTCTCACCAGGAGGTCGTAGGATTTGAATCCCACCGTCGCGACGGTGGCGAATTTTCTACAGTAGCTGAACAGCTCAGTCGAACTCAACAGCTATCTGGAGTAGAATTTTAGCTATCGGCTGCTCGGATTGGTAGTTTTTCGAGAGTCTTCAATCAATGTCAGGCAAATGCCGGAGCATTGCCGTAATAAATGGGCCGCGGACCGCTCGTGGTCTTTCCTTCTTCTTCCTTGTCCTAGGCTCTCCCCTTACACAC
This sequence comes from Acheta domesticus, assembly GCA_031308135.1. Taxonomy (NCBI): domain Eukaryota; kingdom Metazoa; phylum Arthropoda; class Insecta; order Orthoptera; family Gryllidae; genus Acheta; species Acheta domesticus. The sequence continues at coordinate 22,349,553 of JAHLJT010008756.1, forward strand.
ATTTACAAACACTACACTACTCCAGTCTGGAACATAAAACGTCTCGAGGCTGCGAGGGTCCCCTCTTGGGGAGATACAAAGAGAGGGAAATCTCCCGCAAGTCAACATATAGGTCCAGATCGGATCTCACCTTTCACCAGGCAGGAACACCGCCACCTCCTGGGATACGATACGCACTACACTTACAGAACAAGTTACCGTAGCAGTTGGCGCGCCGAAAACAAAAAAATCAGTCTTTCAATACACGTTCCTTGCCGTGTTCTGTATACCAATGCAACCTTCTCATCTCGTCCGAAGAAGCCGCCTATACTTGGGTTTGTATTTCTTGGCGCATGGGGTCTTGTCTTCACGATGCAATATCTCACAGTATTCCGCGTCGTTCTCTCTCGTGCCGCCAGGAGTCGCATGATCCCGACTGTATCGAGCAGTGCTGGCGATCGTGGGACTGTAGCGGCACGAACGAGAACGACACGAAATACTGAGAGATATTCCATCATGAAGACAAGACCCCCATGCGCCAAGAAATAAAAATCCAAATATAGGGCGGTGGCAGTGTTCGCGAGGGGCTCCGCGGGGCGGCGCTCGCCCTTCCAGAGGGCGCAGGGCTGCTCGCGGTGTCCGTTCGTCTTGATGAATAATTTCCTTGGCGGTGGTCTGAGCCCGTAATCGCACGCCGTTATCGCGTTGTGCGAGGGGCTGCCCGCCGCCCGCACGGTAGACCGAACTCTAACGATTCGGGCCCATCGACTCGGACCCACAAGAAGGAAGAATTTATTTTTATTTTTAATATCTTAGGAATGTCATGATTTCGGTACTTTCCTGTTAATACTGGTTTATTATTTCGTTTCAGTTTGATGAGAACAGTCAAATCGGAGTTTTTGTTTCCTGACTGTTAAAAAAATTCACGATTATGGTATATGAACTTGAGACCACTTCTCCATATTTGCAAGTTACAAAATTGGTCTCCCATTGAAACTGTTCATTAAAACATTTCAACACTTCACTAGGACCTTTGAAAATCGAGGGGGCAATAAATATGTTTAACCGGATTTTCCAAGCTGCTTTGTTGCCTGACAGCCACTTTGGGGCAATCGGGCTAGGTTATGGAAATTGGGAAGGTAGTGAAGAAATTGGAAACGTAAACCTCCAAACATTACGTCAAAATTTGCTAAAAGGTCTCCTTTCATACAGAAGAGACTGTAGTTTACTATCGTCACTTGCCATTACTATGAAAATGATGGAACATGCAAGGAAGAAGAGAATACCAACGAAAGGATTATTATGCTGCAGGGCAACGGGCGAGAAATTAAAACCTACTAGTTATAGTCAATACTGTCAATTCTAGAGCGTTCAAAAATGTGAAATGATTGAACGATTTTTAAGTATGTTTGTGCGTCAGTAAAAAGCAATGGATGGCATCTGCATTTTTTTCTGGCTAAAAGACAATAATTCACATATGAAAAGAGCCCATCGTTACATTCATTATGGTTAGTGATTGAAGTCATGCTCATCTCAGTCTCTCACACGTTGCAATTAAACGTCTTTCACCGATCTAAACCAGTGGAGTAAGCAAGGATTCGAAAAGTTCCGTCCTTCGAAGAAAGAGTTCGCGTCCACTGTGCGCTACCTTGGCACACCTCCGCTGCTCCTGAGGTGGCAGCGGCGCATCGCGAGATAATCCGGCCGCTTGCAGGCGGCGTTGGAGGCGGCGGTGGGGGCGGGGGCGGGGGCGGCGGCGATGCATCAGCGCCCCCTGTGAATCATTAACGCGCCTGCGTTCGGCTGGCTGCAGGGGGCCGCGAGCGGCGGCGGCAGCGGCGGCGGCGAGCTCTTCGGGTATTGTCCCGATGAATAAGGCAGTCCCCGCCCTGCCTCTGAAAAATGCCTGAGGGCCGCACCGCGCCGCGAGCTCGGATCAGCGCCGGCTCAGCACCCGTCAGAATTTATTTTCTGCGGGAAGCTCTGATGAGCGCCGCCGCCGTGGCGTGAAACGGGTCTTAGGTTGATGCATGGTGCCGTGGCGCCGCGATGCGTCAAGGGCCCGTGATCAGGCGAGTTGTAAGCCGTGTCGTTTCAACGGAGTGTTGCTTAGAAGGGGAAGTATTTCTTGCTTCCCTTAGGAATTTGAGGCACCTGTAAGATATGGCTCTACTGTGATACCCCTGAACAGTTCTTCATTGGCTACTGACACGCCAGAAACTATCACTTTATCAAGACTTTGCAAAATCATAATTATAAAGGGTATAGTTTAATAATAAGTATTCCAAATTATTTTGAGTTTTCAAATTAAATGTAATCACTCTCAAATCGAGAAAATTTAAATCATCTAAAAGTTCATATAAACAGAAAGAATCAATATACATTTATATAATTTTTCAAATTTTATCTACTTTCATGTATAAATGTCCTCTTCTTAACAGAACATGATCTGTCAACGGATATAATATGAAATGTCGTTTATGTAATTTACTATTTACTTTCTCCTCTGATGGAACTCGCATTTTCAGAAACATCGATGGTATGTTATTCAACTTTGATACCCTTTAAAATTATTTAATTTGGTAACTCGTACTCTAAAATAGAGATATACTAACTTGTGAAGCCTGGTGGCCAAGCATAAATCATATACCTCTATTATGAGGTGATATTATATGTCACATCAGATTAAAAAATAAAATGTTTAACAAACTCTGCACTTATCTTAATTTCCCTCTTTTTAAACTTCTTGATTGATTGATTGTTAGTCATTCCGGGTGCATAAATTGCGAAGATCATTATTCCCGTACGTGCAGTGCTTATTTATTTTCTCGGGAGGTTGTGGTGATCTTCCCTATCTGGATCGTAAGATCCGGCGCCGACTTGGCATCGGCTAGCCCAACCAGATATCTCCCACCAGCGTGGCACCGCTCCAGCCGGGACAAGCTCTAAGCTCCCGACGGGTACCCTGGCATGTCTGATATTTTAAGTTTCACTAAATTATATTTGTGACCTGACATTTCATGTTTTTGTATTGTTTTGATAATTTTTTTCACGTCAAAAATCCACCTCTATTCCAAGTACTCTTTCTAATGGACAATAAAAGACATGGTCAACAATGAAACTTAGCTTTAACTTCATTAGCTAATAGCCACTTGTGTGAATCATAGCCCGAAGGACTGAATTTTCTTGCATTTTTCTCGCCAGCACCATGTAGTATAACTACTCAACATTAGAGTAGGTCGACCATTGTCCAAAACTTGTCTCCTTTCTACATCATTAAGACGAGAAAATGGTGTACGTTGTAGAACATTCACTGTAACGCTCATAATATTAATGTAAAATCATATTTAAATGTAAAAAATCAAATAACACCAATAATCCGCAGCATAGTCATTTAAAGCAAAAGAAAATAATACTTCCTAAATAATAATCACTTTTTCCGCTTGTTAACTCGTCAACAAAACAGTGAAATAAAAAAAAAGCGAGCCGCGAGTTCTGCATATTTGCACTAAAACCTCACAATCGTACAAGCCTTACACCTACAGAACCTCAGCCTCGATCGAGACATTTCATTTGTATATACGGTTGAGTCAAAAAGTACTTGACAATTTTCAAGGCATATAAATATTTATTGAGATAACTAACAGAATTTTTACAAATGTCATTTTGTGGGTAGAGGACCTTAAGTTTGACTCACGTAGTACTAGAACCACATTCAGTCACCAGGAGCACCAACGTAGTTCATATCTGAAATTCTATGTGGAAATGTTGAATCGGGTGGAGGAGAACGAGACATTCTTGAACAAAATAATCTTCAGTGATGAGTCCACGTTTCATCTCAATGGCAAGGTAATATCCACAACTGTGTAATATGAGGCACCGAAAATCCACGTGAAACCCTTGAATACGTTCGTGACTGGCCAAAGGTAAATATGTTTTGTGTCCTAAGCAAATTCAAAGTGTACGGCCCTTTCTTCTTCATGAAGAAAAATATCAATGGGATAGCGTATCTGAATATGCTTGAGAATGTCTTAATTCCCCAGTTATATGAAGATGAACACGATGTGCCGTTTTACTTCCAGCAAGATGGTGCACCACCTCATTTCTTCACAGAAGCTCGAGTTGTTCTGAATAATCGCTTCCCAGTACGATGGATTGGTCGTGCAGGGCCAATTGCATGATCACCTCTCTCTCCAGATTTGACACCGATGGTTTTGTTTCTCTGGAGTTTCATTAAAGATCCGGTGTATGTTCCACCCTTACCAAACAATTTACAAGACTTTAAAACTAGAATCCACGATACCGTTGCAGAGGTTACGCCCGATTTGCCGGCACGAGTGTGGGAAGAAATTGATTTTCGATAGGATGGTTGCCGTATTACATCGAAACAAAGTGATACTTTGATGTAAATCTTGAAGCCTTTCGCCAGAAAATGACACCTGTAACAATTCTGTAAGTTACCTAAACAAAACATGTATATGCCTTGAAAGTTGTAAAGTCCATTTTGACTCACCTGTACATAATGTCTTCAGTAATGATGAGTCTGACAAATCAGTTTGTATATTTACTCTGACATAAATATGAATACAATAAGTAGGTCAGTAAGATCTAAATAAAAAAATAAGTCCTTAAGAAAATGTTATCTACTTTCAAGGGATTTGTTGTTGTTTTCGTACTGCACTCACAGGTATTGTAACCTGAAATTTATTAGCCAATTTTATACTGATTTAGAGCCTGATTCTGGTGTTATATTGTCATTCCTGATAAACTTTTAATATTATTGTATTAATTCATTTGTCTTCTGAAAATCTTGGTATGTGGGAGCGTAAAAGCACAAGTTAACTGCAAATGTTTAGATCCATTGTATGTTGCAATCATTTATTCCGTAAATTGACGGCTGTTGACGATCTAACATACAGGATATGTACCGTACAGTAAGTATTAAATATTACAAGTAAATTAAATTTCTCTGAAATACCCTGAAGATGAAAGAGCAGAAGTTTTCTGAAAAACGAGACCTAAAAAACATAGCAAGTGTTTCGAATATGAATACCATTTGTTATTTTAGCAGCAATGAACGTGTTCTTTGTTGTTTTATATACATTTATTGTTTCTTCAATGATTTAATAAAGAATATCAAAACAGAACGTAGCTAATAAATTTATTTGAGATGCACTCATATTCTTGGAGCGCTCATTCTCCTATACGAAATAGGAAAAACAAAACTGAAATAGGAACAAACAAAAACAAATTTAGTTTTGAATACGCATTGAAGTCAAGAAGTCCCGGAGCAACGTTTTGATGGTTTGATATAAAAATAAATACTTCTCCAACTTTCAAATTCTTTCGAGTAAAGATATTAGGTTTTTAATGCTTATCAATATAATACATACCAATTACTTACTTGGTCATGAGCTATTTCCTCCAACAAAACGAAAAAGACATAGTTTGCAATATAAATTTCAGTAAAGGAATCACCAAACAACATCGCGATACGCAAATACTACAAAGTTGTCTCGTGCGGGCATTGGAATGAAGCACTTTCGGTCTCGGGGTGAAGCACGTTTGTGGTGGGGCCGTGGGCGTGACTGAGGCGGGGAAGGGGCGGGGGACGTGGAGAGAGTGGGGGCGAGGATGGGTGGGATCGAAGGGGGGAAGAGCTGACAGGGGTGGGGGCGGGTCCGTGACTGCGTAGCGCCCTGCTGGGCAGAAATAGAGGAAACCTTTCTTAGTTTCGAATATGCATTGAAGATGTCTCGGAGCAACGTTTCGATGATTTAGTATTAAAACTGCGACTCCAACACTTTTTCAAATTAAAATATTAGACTTTTTAATGCCTATCATTTAATAGATGAGAACAGGATATTTAAATTTACCATTCACTCCAAAAAACCGAAAAATTCTTACCTTGGAATATAAATTTCAGTAAAGGAATCACTGAGCAACATCCCGATACGCCAATACCACAAAGTTGTGCCTCGTCCGTGCATTTGAATGAAGCACGTTCGGACTCGGGGTGATGCGCGCAGTGTGGCGGGGTTGTGGGCGGGGCCGCGGTGAAGGGCGGGGACGTGGGCGGGGTGGGGGTGGGGGATAGCGTCGCGCTCTGCCCGGCAGAAGCGGCGCGGCGAGCGCGCGGCCCGCGGGGCAACATGCAAAGGGTGTGGCCGCGCGTGGTTTTTCAAAGGGCCCTCCCCCCCCACTTTTTTTAACGACCCTACCTTTTATGGTTACCTCCGTCGCGTGTACCCCTTAATCATACATGCGCAACCTGTCGAAACACAATAAATTATGGAGCAGAGCTAGAGGGAATTTGAGATGAAAACCACACGTACACGTTGCACGGAACTTACAAAATTTCAGGTCGCGTAACGAAAAGTACAGCCCACGCCCCGCCCCGCTTCAAACAAATGTTACGCTCGGCGGGGCCGCGGGCTGCAGGTGGCACCCGCGAGCAGATGGCTGGCTGGCCGCACACAATGACTCGCAGGCCCCGGCGCCACTTCGGGTCAGCAGGTGAGCAACCCCTGACCGCCACGCGAGGAGCCTCACTTCATGACGATGTGGAATGCGAATCACATCACCGACTGAGATAACTCGATGGCCACAATCGACTGTCATCCCTGAACAGGAGGTCCTATGGCTTGAGTTCCGACGGTGGTGCTGTTTCAACACTTGCTACAAAGCTGCGTTGAATGTAGCGACTGGGGAAGAATTCTAGCGAATGCCTGAGCAATGATCTAATAAGTGGGCCATGCACTGCGCCCGATATTCCCTTCTCCATCCTCCCCTCCTCGTCTTTAAAACACGCACACACACATGAACTGGATTACCACACTTATCGGGAGAAAAGTCATGAGCTTAGAGTTTGGCCCGGTTTGCCCCATTCGAGGAGATACATGGAGCGGGAAATCCCTATAAATCATGATGTAGGACGGGGCTGAATCTTACATTTCTGCAGGAAAGGAACGTCAGAACCTTTCCGCTGAAATGCGCTCTTCAGACAGGGAGAGTAACGACCACCAAAATATGAATTTTCTCTCATCCATATGAAATACATTAAGTATTACTCCTAATTAAGTGTAAAATTATCTTTGGTTGTTAATCATCATCTCAACACAATTGGGTAGTCACCTCTTCAGCAGCCCCCGTTATTTTGTCAGTTCCTTTGTTCTTAAGAAGATTGCATTCCTCGTTTTTTTTTAAATGGACAATTAGTTATATTTGTCTCCTTTGGCTTTTCCTCCATCTATTTACACAACTCTCTACAGCTATTCGCAACTTGATTTCTTTTTCCCTCCAGGTTCATCGTATTCAGTTCCTCTTATCTTTCAGAATTATAGATTCGTTATCGCATCTTTCAGAATTCATACGTGTTAGTCAAGTCCATTTTCAACTTCTCCACCCATCTGATTTTGTTCCTCCTTCTATGAATCCGTATTTTGAATACTTTCAGCCTTCTTTCATTTATTTTCCACTGTCACGACTCTTCTCCTTACGGAAGCGGATTGACAATATAAAGAGTAGCTGCTGAGCAATCGCAATGTTGGGATCGAATCCTTTTCAAATCGTAGACATCTCGGGAGTAGACGAAGCCACACCACCGATCTTATATATTATTTCTCAAAGGGCTGTTTGGTCTTTTCAATAAATTGGGCGACATACGAAACCGATCTGTATAAAGAAGCAATGGATTGAAAAATCGTGTTTCTTTTCACCTGCACATGTGACATTCGTATTGAAAAAGGGCGTTAAAAATACCTAAATATTAAATAAGTAGTAATTCGGGATCTGTAATATCTGATTGCCGCGCGATCTATCGGAAGAAAATTACACTCGGACGGTGGCGGGAAATGCAATCTCAAGCATTTTTGTTTGTTTCAATTTAGTGTAGGTTGTGTAAGCACGTGAACGTGATTTTCTACATTGAATAGAAATCTTGAAATATGAGAGGTTAGTGATCTTAGTGAGGTTAGGGTGTTTATAATGCTGGAATACAAAAAAAGAATTTAAGCAGAAAACAGTTTGGTTATTTGACTAACCGTGCGATTTAATCGCACGGGATCTCACTAGTCACTGCTTAATACAGGCAGCTACCAACAGTCTGAGCACTTTCTTTCTCCTCTAGCGTAGTTTTGAATCTACATATCCCACAGGACTCTTCGTCTAGATTCTTTTCAATCGTCTCTCTCTTCAATTGTGCTCAGTGGTCTTCACTGTTGAATGAGGTCGCGGGTGACGCCTTCAAACACACGTCTTCATTCTGACGATCTCTTCAGCGTCCAGCTCCTAAGAATATCGCAGTTACTTTTTAGACCACAAATTGCTGGTAAATTTGCAGATTGGCAATCTAGAATTATTGTGTAGAATTATTTAATTCAACAGTGAACTCTGTGTCCCTTTACGATTCATCCGTTTGGGGACTGCGACATATAGATGTATCAAACAAACATCAAACACGCTTTATTAAACTACTGTTAGGACTACCGAAAAGCACTGCTGGATACATGATTAGAATGGAGACAAGTTCGGCCCTGTTGGGTACATGAATTCTTAAGAGAGCAATGCTGTATTTGACTAAACTGATGCAAATGCTCGAGAATATATTCCCAAAACGATGCTACATGCTCTTAAACAAACTATGCAATACATCCGAAATTACTCACAACCGAAAATATAACTTGGTTACTATTATGAAAACCAATCTCAATTCCCTCGGTAGCAATCAACTGTTTAATGATCTGCGAGAGTCGACTGAGAGTGAGACCACGATTTCACATATTTGCAGCCTGCACACAAATAATGACTTTCAGAAGGATATAAATAAAGTAGCATTCTCATCTTACAGTCTAATTTATATATTAATAAAAATATACAGAATCTCCTAAATATTAACCATTTTATATTCGAAAAAACATTATCCTGCGCCAAAGTAATGGCACAAATTAGGCTAGCTGGTTTAAACACTGTAAAACTCTAATTAAAAAACATTGCCTATAAACTGTCAGAACTAGAAAGATTTATGACATGCAGTGACAGTCACCAGGAAATATTAGAACACATTATGAAGCCCTGTTCCATTTATGAACCATTATGAAATGATATGGTAACAAGTCAAAACATTCTCGAACTACTGAGGCTGATTGATCAGAGTAATATTTTTTTTTCATTTTCTTAAATCCTGTTTCAAGTTACGGTCACTCGCTTTTTCTGAATGAATTAGCTTGATCTAAAGCTAACTAAAGTGTACAACAGATTATATTTGATATTAATGTAAATGTGAATATTCTGTACATTTGAACATTTTGAAATGTTTATCAAAAGAAAATAATAAATTAATATTTAATTTAGAAGCGTTAGTAAAAGATACGGAACATTTTATGTATGTGAATAATTTTAGGTAGTCTTTGATGGTAGAATGCTATTTGAAAACTCCCTTTATTGAAATACTATCCCCCATATTGAAATCTATCCTTCTCTATATCTACTTTATAATTGAAAAGTGGAAGAAAGACTGAGTTATGGTTGCCGAATAGTGACTTTGAAAAAACAATTCTTGACAATAATAAAATTGATAATATTTTCATTGGTCAAAAATATATCTAATTGAAAATGAAAAATTCAATTCGGGTTTGATGTTTCGAGTTCTAGAGATAATTTTAGATTTTCCTGCAACTTAGACTCTTTCTATTTCTATTTTTATTGCAGAATGTGAAGCAATTATTAAACCAGTAGATCGTATAATTCAAGAAGGTTATTGGAAGTATGTCATTTTCTTCTGATATATCG
>JAHLJT010008756.1:22360320-22460640 GCA_031308135.1 Acheta domesticus
AATTGCAACTACCCTCGGGTCTTCGGTTGGGCGCCTCAGACGGGTAGCCGGCCCGCTCAGTCGACAGATTACCTGAAACGGCGAAGATGGAGGAAGCCGGTGGCCTAGGTTGAATGAGAAGTCAAACATGTGAATTTAGAACAAGTTGAATTTATTCATTAAAAAAAGAAAACGCTAATGGTCTGGTGATGATAACTCTGGCGAGCATGCCCCCAAAATCGAAATAAAACAAAAAAATGAAATGTCATGCACATAAGAGAACAAAAAATTACAAAGTGATTACAATCAGATGAAACTCTTCTTCGCGCGCGAATTCCCGCTTGACGGCCATGCGCGGCCGGGAACTCCTCTTCGTCGCCCGGTCGAGAGGAAGTCAACACTGATTGTCTGATGTACTGTTCACACCTCTCGATCGCGGGTACGACATAAGACACTCAAACAGAAAATACCTCTGTTAGGCGGCCTGCGCCACCCACTGAAGTTGAACGACCTCAGGTCAGCTGGCTGCGAGGTTCGTGGCGAGCGAGGGGCGCCGCTCGGAAAATGTAGGTCAGATCAGGTACTTGCGAGGGTAGCGGCCAAGGCGGCCGGAACACAAAAGCGCCGTCTGCTCGCTGCGGTGAATGGGTCAGCACAGTTCATTCACTGACACGGTCGGTTCATTCCCGGTCGATCTCACAATACTTTGATACTAATGAGCCCGTGAATTATCGCACAAATTCACTAAGGAAAAGAGAGTCTCGAGTTCGCACGTAAATCGGACGTAATATAATACGAATTGCTGTCAAATGTTCATAATACTGTTCTGCGGCCTGCGTTCGTCACAGAAGTCTTGTACCCAAACTCTACAAGAAACTTAATAATTTTTCTAAGTCCATCGAACCGAACGCCACAACAGAATATAACAGGTTCCCCCCTGCGGCCGCCACTTGCGTCCGATTCTGAACACAGCTCCCCAGCTTCTCTTTTGTGCCTCGTCGCTCCAAGTTTTAGGAAACCTCGTTCCCCCTACCAAAATTATCCCTGTGACTCTGGAATATTCTAGAACAAACCCGAATTCTGGTTGCTATTGGCGAAAGGGTACTGCGCATTAGATATTTTCTGCCCAATCAGAGGATGTTTTCGAGGCCGAGAAAAGAGTGAGAGAGGGGCTGGTTATCGCTCCCTCTCGCTTTAATTTTGCGTCGAAAAGGGGCAGTTATTAACGACCGGGGGGGTGTGAGGGGCTAGGAATCTCTAGGGAGGTTGACGGAAGAGTTCCAGGCGTCGTGGAAAAATACTGAAGGGGTCGTGTGCAGAGCGGCTACCCAGAGTTGGGGCACACGTGTCCGCGACGAATTATGGAGCGAAGGGTGCCGACACCGTGGCGCCTCGCCTGGCCCTCGGGTCGCCCCCGTGGCGCCTCGCATCTCTCGCGTCGCCGCCTGCGTGGAGTTATTTTGCGGCAGAATAAACTTGAATCTATTCGGTATCACTACATTGGCCTCCCTTCCCGCAGTAGAGATATGCATCGTGTTTTAAAATTCGTAAGGCGTGGTGAGAAGTTTTGAAACCTGAGATGCTTATCTCGTCAAAAAAAATTTAAAAAAGTGGTACCGAATTCTAACGACTAATTTCTGTGATAACAATTACATAAAAGGTCTTATTCAAATAATTACCCTTAAATTAAACTCATTAACCCTAATAATGGTGGAGTAATAAAATAAACTAATAAACTACAAGAAAATCTGAATTCCCTAATCTACGGTTACAAATATTATTTCTTAAACAGTGAAGGCACGGCTATCACGAACTACTCGGTAAGCTGTACGGTTCTGGCGAGTTTATTTTAGAGATTAATAAAGTTTGGAATTAAGTTTTCATTCTTTCATTTGATTGGTAGAAAGGCATTCTAACAGTCGCCTTAAATGACAAAGATGTTCCTGAAAATTTCGAGATGAAATCACAAGGTCGTCAATATAAGGCGTAACGAAGCGTTTGAGTTCGTCACCTAATTTTCATCTAAGCATCGAATGAAGGCTGCGCCACTGTTCTTTAGGCCGAAAGGCATCCGCTTCCAGACATAAGTGAGGCCGTTGTAAAGGAATCCTGTAAATTTTCTGTCGTCTGGGTGAATAGCAATTTGCCAGTACGAACTAGAAAAATCCAAAGCTGAGAAATTTTTGTTTGGTTAAACTTCCAAAGAATATCATCAATATTCTGCGGCGCCTCATTTTCTGGAACGGTCACTTCATTAATTCTGCGAGCGTCTAAACAAATTCTGACCCCTCCGTCTTTCTTTTTTACAACGACAATCGGATTTAGATAGGCGGTCACTGATCTCTCGATGATGCCCTCGTCAATCATTTTTCTGACGGTCTCATCAACTTCCCCCCTTAAAGCTTGTGGAATAGGATAGTTTTTCATCTTAAACGGCGAGTCATCGGTAACCCTAATTCGAAAACAAAAGTCTCTAATTGGATGAACGGGGCGACCGAAGACATGTAAATAATCAAGTAGCACTGTCTGCAACTGGGAGCGTTCATCATAGTTCAAAAAATCACATTTTTGCACATTTTGGCAATAATCCCCTTCGTCGTTCCCCCCCCTTCCCAAGTTGCACTAGAAATGCTAAGATCAATCCTATCTTCCCCGTCATCTTGAATAATAATTTCTTTACCGGCCCCGAAACTCATAACATTTCTGGAAAAATCTATTATTCCACCGTTTTCCTCTTAAAAAATCAACCCCCAAATAACATCATGATTAAGATCTTCAATTACTAGACAGGGCACATCAAACAACATATCTCCTATATTAATTGAAATCAGGACCTGCATTGAAATTGGCTTGCTTCGTTTTCTCCCAACCCCTATGACATAGCATCTGACGGTAGGTAATGTCGGTACTGGAATCCGCTCGCTTATAAGTCGCGCATAAAATTTCTTTGACACAGCACTAATTTCACTACCAGTATCAATAAGAGCTTGGACACATAAATTTCCCATAAAGGATTCAATAATAGGGCATTTTCTGGCACGTTCTTTGATAGTCACATCCTCGTCTTCGTAAAATCAAAAAAGGCATAATTCACTGATATGATCGCATGAAATGGTATCTCTAAAGAAACTCGTCCGTCACCCAGATACCGAGACAGCTGGGACGTTTCTAATTTGTTGAAGCCGGCCGGGATGAATTTTGCCGTCCATCTCTCTCATCGCGATGTCCACGGTTCTCACGGGATTCGGGCGGGCGCTCGCCGATCATTCTGCCTCGTTCCCTCCGGCCCTATTATCTCTATGCCACTGCGGCCTGCCTTGGTAGTTTCCGTCGGGCCTGCGATTTCTGTCGCGGTTCTCATTGTGATAGTTGTCCCGCGTTTCTATCAAATTGTGCCAACAGTTCTTGGAAACGTTCTAAATCTCTACACTCCACGCTTGTTGACAATATTCTGTACATACGTTGGGAAATGAGCTGTCAGTAACCAGATGATTTTTCGGTCGTTTGCCTGCGGGTCACACAGCTTGATGGCGGAGATTTTCTCCATGGCGTAGTCTAAATAGGACTGCCCGTGGCGGTTTTCCCATCGCGATTCTAAAATCTCCGCTCGAACTCATATCTCCGTTGTTCGCCCCAGTATCGATTCAGAAACCTTCTCCCGAAACTCTTCATAATTTTGAGGGAAAGGGTTTAAAGCGGAAATCCAATAAGATGCATTGCCTTTCAACAATTCTTGCATAAATTTAGCCTTCAAGTGTGAAGGTACCGCCTTCGTGAGATTCATGTAATTTTCCGCCCGGTCAAGGAAAACTTTGGGATTTTCATCGGGTTTTCCGGAAAAATACAGGTTTTGCGGTGGAGCCCACGAGAAGCGAAGGCCTGAGCCACCAGAATTCGGATTTGGGTAATTCTCGCGTTCCTTTTCAATTTCCTCCTTTACCAATTCTAGGACAGTACGATCAATTTCCCTTTTTAATTTGGCTTCTCTCTCCCTGATGTTTTCCCTCACTAATATTGCCTACTTGCGCGAACTTTTCGTGGATATGCGACACTTCTGAATGGAGTTTCTGTCCGATTTTATTAAATTTTTCGCCCATTTCCCTGCTTAACTTCAATGATCTTTTCAGTACCGACTCACAGCACGCTTCTACTTTGTCGTCGCATGCCTGTAATTTGGTCTGAATTTCGATTTTTAAAAATTTTGAAATTTCGGTAGTTTCCGCTTGTGCCCTTCCCAACCTCCTGACTGAGTTTTTCTACGTTCCCCTCTATTTCCCCGCATCTGCCTTCGAACCTGATTCTTAAAATCCCTATTTCATGGTTAAGTTTTTGCTCGAGACTTTCTAATTTATTTGCTTGGGCTTCCAAATGACTTTCGATTCGGTTAAATCTGTCCTCACACTTGCTCTCATGTGCTGTGAACGTTCATCTAACATTTCCTGTAATTTGGCAGTGTTATTTGAGATTTTCTCCTCTAATTTTGCGACATTGCTATCTGACTGGTTTTTAATTTCTCTCAATTTAGCGGCGTTGTCTGAAAATTTCTCCTCAAATTTGGCAACAGTGTTATCTGAAATTTCTCTCATAACGCGCAAGATCTCACTTAAGGTGGGACCTTGCGTCGACGGCTCCTCAAAACTGTCTTCACCCGTCACGTCAATACCTGATTCGTCCTGCATTTTTACAATGTTACGCGGTTTCACTTGTTTTAGTACGCGCACACGGTATTCACACAACACAACACAACACAAGACAATGACACTTACAAGGAAAACACAGTACAAAATGACATCCTCAACAGACCATAAGTTATTAACTTCTCTACACCGTGCTTCCATCCATCATCTTAATAATTTAAACAATTTAATAATTTAGGCAGAGAAATCTCAGGGCGCTTATCTGGGATATTAAAAAATGAAAATTACGATTATTTCGCGTTAATCGAGCCCCACGGTGGGAAAGCCAATTGCAACTACCCTCGGGTCTTCGGTTGGGCGCCTCAGACGGGTAGCCGGCCCGCTCAGTCGACAGATTACCTGAAACGGCGAAGATGGAGGAAGCCGGTGGCCTAGGTTGAATGAGAAGTCAAACATGTGAATTTAGAACAAGTTGAATTTATTCATTAAAAAAAAGAAAACGCTAATGGTCTGGTGATGATAACTCTGGCGAGCATGCCCCCAAAATCGAAATAAAACAAAAAAATGAAATGTCATGCACATAAGAGAACAAAAAATTACAAAGTGATTACAATCAGATGAAACTCTTCTTCGCGCGCGAATTCCCGCTTGACGGCCATGCGCGGCCGGGAACTCCTCTTCGTCGCCCGGTCGAGAGGAAGTCAACACTGATTGTCTGATGTACTGTTCACGCCTCTCGATCGCGGGTACGACATAAGACACTCAAACAGAAAATACCTCTGTTAGGCGGCCTGCGCCACCCACTGAAGTTGAACGACCTCAGGTCAGCTGGCTGCGAGGTTCGTGGCGAGCGAGGGGCGCCGCTCGGAAAATGTAGGTCAGATCAGGTACTTGCGAGGGTAGCGGCCAAGGCGGCCGGAACACAAAAGCGCCGTCTGCTCGCTGCGGTGAATGGGTCAGCACAGTTCATTCACTGACACGGTCGGTTCATTCCCGGTCGATCTCACAATACTTTGATACTAATGAGCCCGTGAATTATCGCACAAATTCACTAAGGAAAAGAGAGTCTCGAGTTCGCACGTAAATCGGACGTAATATAATACGAATTGCTGTCAAATGTTCATAATACTGTTCTGCGGCCTGCGTTCGTCACAGAAGTCTTGTACCCAAACTCTACAAGAAACTTAATAATTTTTCTAAGTCCATCGAACCGAACGCCACAACAGAATATAACAGGTTCCCCCCTGCGGCCGCCACTTGCGTCCGATTCTGAACACAGCTCCCCAGCTTCTCTTTTGTGCCTCGTCGCTCCAAGTTTTAGGAAACCTCGTTCCCCCTACCAAAATTATCCCTGTGACTCTGGAATATTCTAGAACAAACCCGAATTCTGGTTGCTATTGGCGAAAGGGTACTGCGCATTAGATATTTTCTGCCCAATCAGAGGATGTTTTCGAGGCCGAGAAAAGAGTGAGAGAGGGGCTGGTTATCGCTCCCTCTCGCTTTAATTTTGCGTCGAAAAGGGGCAGTTATTAACGACCGGGGGGGTGTGAGGGGCTAGGAATCTCTAGGGAGGTTGACGGAAGAGTTCCAGGCGTCGTGGAAAAATACTGAAGGGGTCGTGTGCAGAGCGGCTACCCAGAGTTGGGGCACACGTGTCCGCGACGAATTATGGAGCGAAGGGTGCCGACACCGTGGCGCCTCGCCTGGCCCTCGGGTCGCCCCCGTGGCGCCTCGCATCTCTCGCGTCGCCGCCTGCGTGGAGTTATTTTGCGGCAGAATAAACTTGAATCTATTCGGTATCACTACAATATATATATATATATATATATATATGTGTGTGTGTGTGTGTGTGTGTGTGTGTGTGTGTGTGTATAAAATTTACAAAATAGTATATTTTAACTATTATTGAACGTATAATATAGGTAAAATTTAGAATTCTACTAAATCCTAGCAATAGTGAAAGCTTGAGCAAACTCTTTAATAGTAATATTTATTTAAAACTGTGAAAGTAAACTGAGTGTGAATTATAAGTGTTACATATTGAACTGTTGTACACGTGCTTTTCTGTTGTTCTGGTTTCGATACAGGAATGCAGCGCATGTTGATAGCACATTTTGTAGATTCTATATCTGTCGAATGGTCGGACCAGATACATTAAAACTGTATTCGATCGCTTGTATTTTTTGACGTTATATCAAGAAATAAATGTAAATGATTTGTATATTATCAAATTATAAATGATACCGGAGAGATAATACTCGAAAATTGTGATTTCTTTGTGGCAAAGAAGGAGGAAAAATTGTTATGTAGAAAAATAATTACTGTAAAAAAACGTGTAATTTAGCTTATGCGTGTTTTATAGAGTGTCTTGAAACCCTAATATGAAATTGCTACATAGATCGACATTCGTTCGACGGTAACATTGTTCGTGGTTTCAAGCTACAACGAAACTAATCATGGTTGATAACATTCGAAGTTGACTTTAATACGGGATTTGAAAACTGAGCAGTTTGTGATAGAATACGTCTTTTATTCAAGAGTTTTAGTAATTCGCGACAGTGATGCTTAGCAAAGCAATGGGGTATCTAAAGTAACTCACGTATGTAGTTTGACACTTCGGACACGTAAAGTGTCCGTTGGGTGAGTAAACAAAGTATCTAAGCATTTGTTTGCCCAGTGTTGTAGATACTGCAGCTTTTTTGGTACCTTTATTTATCATACAACTATTTGGTTAAAAGAGGGGAAAGAAACACTGGAGCGAAAGAAAACGTGCGCAAAGTATACTTTCCCTTTACACCACATTCAGTTTTTACTGTTCTTTATCAAAATAAATCAAATCAGATACTGCTGGATCATTGTTAAGTTGCTGTACTAAGGTACCGTACGTGGATTCCAGGAAGGATTGTCTGTGTATCTTTAGAAGCTACGAACCAACCAACCACGGTAACCAACGAGAGATATTTCGGTCTGTAAGATTGAATAACAACGGCTTTTGAGCTGTAAATCCCCAAGACTAGCACATAGAAGTATCTAAGGCTGAAGTGACTGGTGGGGGATGCTCTCTGTTAGTTGGTGATAGCTTTCGTGGCATACTGCTTTCCTGCGATGTGCGTTTTGCCATTCTTGCACGTTTGTGTAATATTTTAGTAACTTATGGTTCACTGGAATTAGAGTATTCATCAATTAGCTGTAGTCCTTGGCCGGATACACGTCGCGGACGCTGATCATTTCTCTCTGCAGGGTCAATTTGTCTTGTTCACAAAGTATACGATGTAAATCACGTATGAGTACGTGTTGCATAAAGCACACTTACCTACCTTTGACCAGTGCATCTCCAGCCGAGCTGCTAGTCTGCCTCATTCATACTCTTTGCTCCTGATGCCCGTTAGAGATATGCTAACTACTTGTTAATTGTTGAACAAAGAGGAAAGTCCATCGCTGTTCATAGACGCTCATGTGCTGCTCGATACAATCGACGGTGTTTGTGGCGGACGGATATTGTACGTAAAATGCCATGCAAATGTTACATGCTTAACCTGTTTTTTTTAACTATTGATTTGCAAGCTTTACAAGCTGCTCATCATATTGCATCCACAAACCATTTTGAATAATATTTGTATACAACGACCACCACTAACAGTGATTCTAGTTATAATCACCATTGGACATCATATTCTTTGCGACATACTTTTGTCTTTTAATATGCGTTCAAACTACGAATTGTGCAATTTACCTACAAACATATATTTCATGTGAATATTGGAACTGTCCTTTGGTATTTCTTGGCTCAGACTAGATTATATTCAACTCTTCATATATATTTGACTTAATGGCACGTGTTCATGTTTCGCCATTACAGTGCAAGTATTTAAACCAGCAGCAGGCAGGAAGGACAAGATTCAATGAAATATGACAGTAATACTTTAAAGTGTCCATGTGGTAAATATATAATAGTTATGCTGTTTCATGCAAATGGTGCAAATTTTACATTAAATATTTATTTCACCAAGATAGATGTTACTCAACTACTCACGCCCTAGATGATAAACCTGTATTGACTTTCAGCCACCCGCCAAGCCAGACTATTGCTTGAAGTCTGCTTCTGACTCCGCAGACAGTACTGTTTGAGAATAAACTGAATGTCCATGTTAGTATCTAAGTCAGGGTTGTCCAACTGGCAGCCTGCGGGCCGCATGCAACCTGCGATGCTGTTTATTGTGACCTGCGTAAGGTAATAAGCCAAACGTTCCTTGCATTCGTGTCGGGCTAGAACACCCTACCGCACGCGCCCTGTCGGGGACAACAGACCATTAGGCGTCCAACAACCCATAAATTACGTAACGTTTCAGGGGGAGGGAGGGGATCTGAGGCAGCGTTATGCTGCGTTACATAGAGATAGGAAAGTGCGTTACAAGGGTAGGGAGGGGTGTTGAAAAGACTCTAAATTTGCGTAACGTGATTTATGGACGGCTCCTTAATGTAAAAAATAGGTTGTTTAGACTTAACATTTTTTTCTATTAAATTCAAACATTCAAAATCATCCCAATGTGTTTCCCGGATTTATGTTTGGTACGGCCAGAAATCACGCATTGTTCCATTACTTATCCTGCCCCCCTCCCACCACCAGTTTCAGAGCAGCTGGGTAAATTGCCGAAATCAACAGTGAAGGGAAGTCTGGCAAGCATCGACCGAGTACTGTAAATATATATTAACGCCCGCAACCATATTAAAAGGTTTTAGCTGTGTCTATTGAGGAATTGCAAGTTAGACATCCCTGATGTAGGTTTTTGATGATCCATGAATTGAAGATTTTAATCCAGATGTTTGATTGTAATGATAGCGACATAACGTCTACGGTGGCATTCGTTGTCTCTTTGTCCCTTCTACGCGGGGGGGGGGCAACTGGCCATTGTTATGTTGTCGCCTGCCGACTTTGTGTAGGCAACATTTAAATAGCAATAATGTTTTTACGGGAGCATATTACAAATTGGGGACGGTCACGTACTACATTGCTTCATCATGACCTGATTTTTTTCTACATTTTTCTGCAGCCCTCCGTATACTATGTTCATGTCGCGTGAAATCCAGCTCAAACCAAATGCATGCCAGACCCAATATTGAATGTACTTTGACCCAACAGCTCCTTACGAGCTAAGGCCTACCAGTTGCGTCTCGACCTTGCGACCATGTGTTAAGGGATGTGTGTGGTTAGCATATAGCCATCCTTACGCCGTATCTCTGGTCTTCTCAATCTGAGAAGTGAGCTTGTTCATCGTCACACAGCGACAGTTACTGGGACATTGCAAGAAATGCGCACAGTTCATTTTTGACCCCAACGGGAATCTGACTCGGGTTGCACCATGGAAAGCAAGCACGCTAACCGACGAGCCACAGCGGGCTGAAAAGCCTGACCCAGTGCGGACACTAATCCGACCCAAGCTAAACTCAAGCCCGACTTCTACTACCCGCTTCTGACTTGACCACTACTTAATATCCGTCCTCCACAACGTACACATTTTCCTCATTATCATTTCCCTTCTCAGCTCTCCCTCAGAATGTTCCCTCGTCCCCGCGCCTCCCCGTTCCCTCCACGGAGATTCACCTTGCGATCGCCGTCAGCTCCTCTCACGGGCCGTAATTGCCGCGATATTACGACGCAGCAGAGAAAATCTGTATTATACTCTACCTCGGCGGCGGAGAGCGGTGGGGGTGGTGGGAGGCAGGGGACGTTGGGGTCAGGGGGCGGCGCGAGCATGGGCGGCGGGGCGGGTGGAGCGGCGGGAGTGTCAGTGCGGCGGGGACGGCGGGGGCGTCTTGGCGGCGGGGGTGGTGAGGGCGGCGGGGACGGCGGGGGTGACGAGGACGGCGGGGGCGGCGAGGGCGGCGGGGGCGGCAGGCGGCGGGACGACGGGGGTGGCGGGGGCGGCAGGCGGCGGGGGCGGCAGGCGGCGGGGCGGCAGGGGGCGGCAGGCGGCGGGGTGGCGGGGGCGGCGGGCGGCGGAACGACGGGGTGGCGGGGGCGGCGGGGCGGTGGGGCGGCAGGGCGGCGGGGCGGCGGGGGTGCGGGGACGGCGGGGCGGCGGGCGGCGGGGGCGGCGGGGCGGCGGGGGCGGCGGGGCGGCGGGGGCGCGGGGGCGGCGGGGGCGGCGGGGGGCGGCGGGAGCGGCGGGGGCGGCAGGCGGCGGGGCGGCGGGGGCGGCGGGCGGCGGGCGGCGGAACGGCGGGGGCGGCGGGGTGGCGGGGCGGCGGGGGTGGCGGGGCGGCGGGGGCGGCGGGGCGGCGGAGGCGGCTGGGCGGCGGGGTGGCGGGGATGGCGAGGGTGGTGGGGGCGGCGGAGGCGGCGGGGGAGGTGAGGGCGGTGGGCGTCGGGACGGCGGGGGCGCGGGACCCGGCGCGACGGCGGCGCCACCGCAATTTCCATATTAATGGGCTAATAGCGAGGACGCGTTTATGCGACAGCGCAAATAAAGCGGCCGCCCGCTGTACGAGACGAGGGGAAGGCTGAAGGCTGCGTCATAACTGGGGCGACGCGCACTACTACCCGCAATGTTCTTCACAACTTCTTCGCTTTGTGTTTGCTTCGCTTGCATCGTCAGAGATTTAAATTTTATGATTCTGTAAGCGGAACCGGTGTTTGTCCGCGTATTTATCATTTATCGCAGTCATCTATTACTCACAATAAAGACTGAATTTTATCTATGGTACCGGCTGAGGTGGCTAAGGGCAGTAGGTGATTTGAAAATGGTAATAAGTCCTTGTTCCATAGTTTGTGAAAAAGAAACTTTATAACATCACAACATGCTCACAATGAGAACTGGCAGTCTTCTTGGTTGAAGAAAACTCCTCAAGTCGACGTTTAGGTCGGTATCGTATCTCTCCATCCAGCCAGGGAAGATCGCCTCCTCCTGCAATAAGAAAACATGCACTACATTTACGTGACTAATGACCTTAGCAGTTGTAACCCCCTGAATAACTAATCTATCTACGAGTATCTATCCGTCTATCTGTAGTGTAAAATGGAAGTAATTCCTATTTACTGCCCCGTGGCCATACTCGCCCTGCCCTTCCTATCGTGACTTCCTCTCAGGTCACGCCGTGCCATTTCTCCCCACCCTGTCTCTTTCAAAACAAATGTTCTTTACTTGAATTTGTAGAACCCTAATTGAGATATAGAAATTAAACAAAATGCACTTATTTGCACATTTGATGAGCTTTCTGAATAATCGGTTGCAGACCTTCGCGACGTTGTTTGAGATATTCCTAAAAACTGCCTGGGAGCACTCTTGAATTTTGCTTTAAAGAATGGCAATGGGTGATGGAGTAGACTTTTTAATCTCACCCAATGTGATCTTCTTGATGGTTTCAAGACTTCGTGAGAGAAAATTCATCAAGATCGGGTTTTCTGTTGACTATTCCACTCGTGAAATTAAAACCAATTGTGTTTAACTAGACATATACAATTTCTCAATCAGGGCGGTGTATGTCAAAAAATTTATCGCTTTTTCTATCCGATTGTTCTCCCTACTGCCCAATTATAAACTGTGACTCATCTATCTTAGGGGGCGGTAAACATCGATCGCAATGTGGATGTCCAATAATCCGCGTATGTGCTATAATATAACCTCTTTGATTTTAATACAGCTTTCAGTTTTTTTCAATATTTGGCGCAATTTGAAAGTTCCCAGATAAATGCTTTGGATCTTCTCAGATAAATTCCCTCCTCACTTCGCGATTTGGGGTTTTATAGACCATTTTCAAAGCACTCGTGGTATTACCTATGCTAAATATTACTTCATTACCTGAGCTTAAATGGCCTTATCTCAAATGGTGAATGGAAAGGTGATTTTCAGTTTTGTAAAATTTAGCCCCTGGGATTGAGTTTCTGCATCTTCACACTGTTTCCATTTCTTCTTCTTATCAGGCTTCCTATAACTGACCTTGAATTCTAACTTTCACCTTCTATCTCCCTCTATCTCTTTAAATATTATCTGTCAGACCTCTGTTATTCGTTACTTTTTGAGTTCCTTGGTTCTAAGAATTACTTTCAATCTCCTTTCTGCTCCTTATCGTTTCGTTAAAATATCTATGGCGCGTCCGAGGTGAAGAATGAAGTACGGTCTCTTATGGCAACAGTGATGCCCAACGTGGCGCTCTTATCGCAAGTTATGCGCTCGATAGTGCCGACGAATCCCGCAATGAGGCGGAGCGCTAGTTTAGTGCTAAAGTAATTTGTCTCGAAACTTTCCAATTTTATGAAAGTGTATTTTTTTCGCTTTCCTCAAATCAAATGTAAGCATATTCCGGTGAAACTCCGATACACAGGAAACGTTTCCGCTAAGTTTCGCAAATCCTTTGTGCTTTGAAATGTCATGAGAAATCAGGAAGAAATATTAAAGTGCACACGTATTTCAGTGTACACATATTTCAATGCAATATCTGAAATTCAAGCCTACTACATGCAGTTGTGAAAAGACTAAGGCTCTTGTTTCCTTTTTAACAGTAGAGAAATAATACGTTTTGATTACTGAACAAAATATTTAACATTTCTTTAACGTAAAATAAGTCAGGCCCTCGGGAACAAACTGATTTGATTCACGGGAAACCGAGTTGTCTCGCGCCGGGAGAGAAGACAATTATCTCTCGGTGAAAATTGATTACGAATCCTATTCGAAAGTAATAATTATAGTTAAAAAGTTATAATCATTATAACCATTTGTTTTCTCCCACTATGGAGCCCTTTACCATTCTCTTGCTTAACGGTTGACGATTCATACATTCTAAATTAGTTTGCAAAGAAAAAAAATATCAATCTTTTAAAAAAAATTAAATTAATACATTAACTACAACCTAAAAGCCAAACTGAAGCAACGTAAACGAAAATACATTTAACTTTGATGTAATTAAAACCATAAATTTTAAAAACAAAACACAACTAAACTCAGGAGAACAAACACAGGTCAACCACCGGAACGCGAACTTTCTGAGTACAGTACGATACGGCAACTGAAGCTCATGGCACCGCAGCTGTGGCTGATCCAACAGCCGAACATACCCCTTCCTACAAAAATCAATGACTTCTAAAGATATTCACCATGATTTGTAGTAAATATGTAATGTATTCGATGCATTATTTTCCTAATGTAAGTATTGTAATGAAAATTATGTTAACGAGGATTTAAAACAATTTTGAAATCTTAAAAATGGGGGGAATAGAAATCTTAATACAATTTTCTTTATCGGAAAAGCCCATAAGGACCTGTACTTCATTCTTAACCTTGGACACGCTATAGATGGTTTAAACTTGAAGTACATCATCAGTTCTTTTATTTTGTGACAACTAAGTCAATTAAGATTTTAGCAGCAAAAACCGATAATATATCGAAGATCCCAGGTTTGCCAACATTCCATGATATTTTAGAACAGTTCATTACGAGAATAAAGTAGATCTAACGAGAGATAATGTAATAGGGAATTCTTGACTATTGGCATTTTGATTTTTCCTCATTTCTTTCACGAGTAATATTGGTCCTTAAACATCACATTTAATGGTCCATGAGGAACTCACCGCATCTCCTCAAATGTCCTGCCCAACTCATAATACATAAGAATATTGAGAAAATTACTGTCAAAATCGTGCATTTTTCGAAACGATCACTAACTTTGAAGTTAATGCATCTTCAACCTGATCACCTGCTGCCGCAAACATCGCCATCTCCTCTCTACAGTCTCAATAGGCGTGCATTCAACATCCGACACCGCCGCCTTCCCTCGACTGTTCCGCTGTCACCCACGACCCAGTCGATCTGCTACTGCGTATACTGCCCGTCCGTCACCACAGCCTCTCTCGCTGCCTCCACGTCCCCACCGCCACCGCGCCACTTTCCACCTTCTCTGACTCTCCCAACACCACTTCTCTCCCATCCTCCCCGCTTCTCCCACCGCCTCCCCCTTCCTCACCATCCCTTTCTGAAAGCATCCTCCTGACCCACCGCCTCCCTTTCTCCCAGCGCCTTCCCTTCTCCCACTGCCTCCCTTTCTCCCACCGCCTCCGCTTTAGCGACCGCTACCGCCTCTCCCACCGCCAACCCCTCTCCCATCGTCTCAGCCTCCCCACCGCCTACTCCTCTTCCACCGTCACCCCCTCTCATCGCCTTCTCATCTCCCATCGCCATCCCTCTCCTACCGCCTCCCCTTCTTCCACAGCCCCTGCTTCTCCCACCCCACACCTCCCACCGCCACCGCCTCCTCCTCTCCCATCTTCCTCTCACCGCCTCCTCCTCTACCACCACCTCCCCTTCTCCCACTGTCATCCCTGTCTCACCACCTCCTCCTCTCCCACCGCCACCCCTTTCCCACCGCTTCCCCTTCTCCCACCGGCTCCCCGTCTCCCACCGCCATCCCTGTCTCACCACCTCCTCCTCCTCTCCCACCGCCACCCCTCTCCCACCACCCCCTTCTCCCACCGCCATCCCTGTCTACCCGCCTCCTCCTCTCCCACCGCCATCCCACTCCCACCGCCTCCCCTTCTCCCGCCGCCACCGCTTGTGCGAGCGCCTCCGCCTGTGGCTTTGGCGCCGCGGGCCGTGATTCATGCTGTCCGGCGCAGCGCCGCAATATGCGAGTTATGTGGCGCGCGGGCGTCGGGGGCGGGCGCGGGCGGGCGCGGGGGCGGGGGCGGAGCGGCTTTCTGCGCCGCACAAAGCTGCTGTCCGCGCCGCCCCCGGGAGGGTCGCGTTACGTCGCCGCAGGAAGAAGGGGATGCCGCCCCCGTCTGCGGCTCCACGTGCCGCGTCCGCTCAGGCACGCCCCCCTCCTACTCCCCTTCCCCTCCCACGCGTCCATTCAAGCCGCCTGCCCCCGCCTCTTTGCTACCTCCGCTCCCGCGCTCCTCTCTGCTCTGGAGGATTTTCGTGTCTTATCGTGTTTTTTTTACCTTGCCGGTTTTTAATCATTTTTCTGAAGTAGTGTAAATATGATTGTCATATTGTTTTTTTAGCGCTTGCTAGTGCATGTGTCATTTTTGTAATGCTGTACTGTTATATCGACTGAAAACAATCAATTTCCGGTTAGAGCAGCCGCCCGCTAGAATTCTCCCCCAGGCAGCCAATGAATTTGACCTAGCTATGTAGGGAGTTCTGAAATGCTGTCACCGTCAGGACTCGATATCCAGAACCTCCAGATCAGCGGCACTGCAGTGACATCTGACACATTAAGCCATCCTTTGTCGGCAATTTTGCGTGAAATATAGGCAATTTTTAAACATTGTTTTTCTCAAAACGGCGCCTTATTTTTTTGAACTTTTTTCCCTCGTATCTAGCAAGGAACGGTGAAAAAATTGGTACTGGTCCCATCTTCGGCGAACTCTGTGTGTTTTTGACAATTGTAGAAAAATAATATTGCAAAAATACAATATTTATGATAGATACAAGTATTTTTTTCTTAAATTACATGTGTTCTAAAAATTAAATCTTTAAGATGTTCTTTCTTCCGTTTTTTTTTTTTCATCTTCCACGAGATACCAATTTCGGCTATCCATTCCGGGTACCCACTACGTCCCTCATGGGGATACATGGGACCTTTACTGTAGACACATGCGGACACCCCAGTCTGTGGTCAGCAGACCCACAAAGCCACCCGCGACAACTTACATACATATAAGACAAGGGACAAATAACCATGCTCACGGCAGGACGCTCACCCTTTCAACAGAGGCGCTGATTCGGCACGTGCTTTGACCATCCAGATCGGCAAACATTAGATCTTTAAGTAAGATCGTGTATTTTTTATACTAGTAGTTTTTTCGTAACTGCTGCTTGAAGTTCATGCAATTTATAAGAAAATGTTTTTCTTACAAAAACGGCTCCAAATTTTTTTAAATTTGTTTTACGGAAAGAACAAATGACGCTTTAAAAATGAGCACATGCCCCATTTTCGGTGAACTCTGTATTTTTGAAAATGCCAAAAAAGTTATCATTGCAAAGCTGCTGCTCTATTGGCATGAGTAAGAATCTCAGCCCGGCGAAAATATTTTTGTTTGGTTCAAAACATTTTAGTAGGTTTACAAAATATTGAAATATTGCGTAGCCGTTACAAATAATGCGATGATTTATATACTGTTGTAGCCCCACTATTTTCCAAAAATGTAGTTAAAACCTTTAAGAACTTGAGGCAGTGACGTGTCTGTTTTTGTCTGCTTCCCTCTAACAACACTAGTGTCTGTATGTATGTAATGAACTTCCGTCTCGCAATAGTGTCTACTCCCGTAGGTGCTCGCGATCCTGGGTGTATCCAATACAATTTCGCTGCCGTTGCTATCCACTTAACCAACGTCGCGGTCCGTTCACCTCACTCTTGAGGTAATGTATAAAACACTTGAAGTTCCAACACAAGAAAATATTTTTTTCGTAAGTTCAGGATGGCTAATCAGTCGGCACACTGTTACCTGTCTCGGTTTCGAGGATATCATGTTCTGTATTATTGAACAGCCAATTAAATATATCTAACGCCTTCCCCAAGGTTTTGCCAATATTCTAATATCTTGCGGACGCTACTAATTGGGTATTTAAACAAGTATTTCACTTTAAATATCACGACTTAATCGTCAAGCGTCCATTTTTACGAAGTTTAGCCAGCATCTGCCAAACAAACTTGCCTCCATATCAACCCATTACATTACTCAATTGTTGTTCTCTTACGAGTTGATATGCTTGTACCAAGTTCTATACGAGTATTTTAATTACATAACAGTGTGTATACCGTAAACAGGAT
Organism: Acheta domesticus; assembly: GCA_031308135.1. Classification (NCBI taxonomy): domain Eukaryota; kingdom Metazoa; phylum Arthropoda; class Insecta; order Orthoptera; family Gryllidae; genus Acheta; species Acheta domesticus. The sequence goes on from JAHLJT010008756.1 coordinate 22,377,705, forward strand.
TTTTCCAGAAGTAATTCTTCATCACAAATTGGCTGAACTTGGTAATCTGTGAATTTGTAAAGAATGTTGTAATTTTCAATTGAAGCTGATTTGCCTCTGACTTCGCTGTGACGTCGGTGCCTCTCGTCGCCGCACGCCGCCACCCACGTCGCCCATCGACACACGTGCGCTCCTCCCAAGAGCTGCGATCGCAGCGACACAAAGCGCCAGCTGCAGGAAGCGGACGATCCGATTTCCGAGCTCGTCTCCGCCCGACGACGCGCGCTCGACACGAAGGCGTGATCGGGAGCTGGAAACCGTTCATTACTACACATCGGATGTTGCGGTACTAAAAACTTACGTTTCGTTCTTTTTCGGCACTAAAACTTACTTACGGCACCTAAAAAGGCACCAAAAAAGGCAATAAAAACCTAAAATTGGAGGAAAAAAGCACTAATATTGTAATATACAAAATATTACAAGAAAACAAACACCGCGCTTAACTCTAGGCGGTGCGAAGCGGTCACTAAGTAACCAATATTTGTTTACGGGCAGGAGGGGGCTCCGAACTGGAGGGGTTTTTTGTTGACAGGCATCGTGGTGGTAGCTGTGCGAAGGTGGTCTGATTAATTTAAGTGGGACATCGGCGTGTTATATGTAATAGGGAGAATAGAATTTGGAACCGTAGTGGAACAATTCTTGCAAGGAGTAAATTAAAACATCAAGAGAGAAGCAGGTGACTTCGGCGACGACCGGCGCGAAGAGGAATTTTCGGCGCGGACGCCAAGAACTGCGGGGCCTCATTTCACAACGCCTAAACAATTCGGTACCGTTATTAACTAGATGCATGCAATCAATAGAATTTATATTGTTAAACAAAATTCAAATCATTTCAATAAATGAAATTATTGTTGTGCCAAATTATACGCAATTCTTTGTAATAGAAATAATTTCAGACTTCCGGCTTCTCTGTATAAAGGGCAACCCGGTGACAACCAGCCTGCAGGTAAGCGTGGTGTCATCGTATAGTACCCCAAAACTGGGCTAGCAGAATTAAAGTAGAATGATTCATTATTATTTATATCACAATATATTTCACTGCAGTTGCTCCTAAAATTAGCCAATATCAAAAAACGATATAACAAGCCGCCAGAATGAAGTCGCACACGCCCCGCAGAGATATCGTAGGTCCTAATGATCGGTCTACACCGTGCACTTCCAGAAGAACATCTGGCACGGAAAAATACCCATGTCGGAAGTCGGGATCATCGCCTTTCCCTCTGGCATACGAGTGCTTTGATTAAGTCGCAAATCTGTGCTCAGCATTCACCTAAGCGCCCATCGCTCTAGACAAAAAGTTACCAGTAGACAATTAATGTGATTGGTAGAAACGAAAATGATTTAAACGTGTATTTGAAACCATGACTAGAAAGAAAAATACATTCATTTTAAAGGAAAAAATCATTTAAAAAGAAAAAATATGTCCGAAAGGCATTTACGTCATAAAAGACAAAAAAGGCCAAATAAAAATTTATCAGAATGTTTAATTTTTCATAAATGATATACACATATTAATTGCCTTAAAATATTTTCGTTAGAATAAATAGGCATTTTCCTAAACATCCGATGTCTTTTCATTACGCTACGCCCAAGACGGACAACCGGAGGTTAATGATTGCGCAGGCTTCCGCGGCCGGAATTCATGTTGTCCAGGCTATCCGGGATGAACCGCGTCGTCGATTTGGTGGCTGACGTTTCGGCCAACATATTGTGGCCTTCCTCAGAGCGTACAAGTGCTCTGAGGAAGGCCACAATATGTTGGCCGAAACGTCAGCCACCAAATCGACGACGCGGTTCATCCCGTATAGCCTGGACAACAACCGGAGGTTAAGTTAAACCAAGCCCTCGGCGCAACGAAAGAATTACGTGTGAGTGAAAATTATACATTGTATAAAAGCACTATTAATTGGAATGGAGATACATTACTTCATAAGTGATGTATTTCCATTTCCGTTAATTTTCTTGTTTTACCTATCGATATGTGTGGTCTTAAGATGCATCTCTGTCATGCAGATATTGCGTTCAAAATGACTTTCTCACACACACACACACACACATATATATATATATATATATATATATATATATATATATATATATATATAACGAACAGTATCCGAAAAACCTGTGAATCTAATGTTAAATAGTAAGGCTACTTTCTCTTCCTGAAAATTGTTTTATCACTTGGAGATACGTCATCTTCAATTGTCCCAGAAACATTGGTCCTATTCTCGGCCAGGCCTAAAGTACAAGTTTCAAGCAAAATGTATATTTCAGTACTTTTACATGATATTTAAAGCATTTGGTCACATTGTTATTAGTTATTTAAATACATAATCATTTGTTTAACATTAAGAGTTGACTTTTATTGAAGTTATTAAGAACGAAAACAATTTTTATGTGTGATTTTCTAAAGCATATTGCGCCGGGTCTCAGAGACCCTGCGTATGCATTCGAGTAGTTTTCCGGATCCAAGCATTCTACAGTACCGGCAGTGTATAAGCGACTGACAGTTCGATGCGCTTTTGCCACACATTACTACGCACATGGCTCCACCTACGTGACTGATAAATTAAATCTCAAAACATTATCTCTTACCAACGGGCGATCACATGTCTTGATATAAGATTTTTATTTCATATTAATAATAATATTATCGGTTTTAGAAGAAATAATTTTGTTCCAAGGGATTAAAAGAATAAATGTATTTTGTCCTTTTGGACGTATTTGAATGAGCTTAATAGAAAATGTTGCGTCTGCGATCTAGAGGTTGTTAATCTTTTATCTTCAATATATTCCAGTATGTTTACTACAAAATAATACAGGTCTACAAAAGAAAACTTTTCGAAATTTGATTTGATAATTTCATCTGATCTTTACGATTTTTGGTGTGCTGAAACCGAAAGTGAGGTCAGTTTTTCTCTATAACGTACAGATTTTTTTCAATCTCAAGTTCAACCTCTAAAGATAGTTGTTATAACTGCTTAAGAAAACAGAATCGGCTGACAGTTTTTATTTATTTACAAGTTATTAACAATACCAAATGCACTGTATCGTACTGATATAAGAGTACCAGAATAATGATGCATATTTAATTGCAATTTTTGAGAAAACGTGTTCTTTTCTCCTGGAAATTTCTTCATGTGCGCTTCCGGGTATACGACTCTTCAGGTGCTTGACGATGTAGCATCCAGCAATAATCCGCCATCATATTCAAGTTCCACTTACCCTGATACATACGTTTCATCCCCTTGATGTCCTGTCGAACCTTTCCCTTGTTCTTCAATGACGTTCTCCATGACGTTCCCCATGGAAAATAGTCCACATGCGAGTGTAAGAAGTGAACCTTCAAACTCATGTGGCAACCTAGTATTTGAAAAGCCTTCAGCATGCGTTCCACGATACATCTGTAGTTAGGATCATTTACGTTACCAAGGAGCTAGTCAGCAACCTCTTTAAAAGAATTCCAGGCTTACATCTCCTTCTCATCCATGGTCTGAGCAAAATGTGGATCTGAGAAAAGTTTTCTGATGTCTGGGCCTACATAGATTCCTTTTTTTATCTTAGCATCACTTAAATCAGGAAACATGGAGCATAAGTACTTGAAACATTCACTTTCTTTATTGTGATGAAATTTGTTATATTTCTTTGGTACTTCTTGATTGTGTACTCACCACAGATAACACAGAAGTAGTATGGACTCGTAACACAACGCCGATGAGACATTTTTTCGAAATGCACTTTCAAACGTCAGAAAAACCCTTTTAATCACTTTGAGGCAATTAGATATGTGAATGTATTCACTCCAATTGACACTACTGGACTGGGAGAATGAGGAAAAAAGTGGGCTCCAATTTCCATATATAACCGTTTCTATCTTGATTAACTTCAGAAGGGCACTACCGAGAAAAAAAAAACAATTACCTTCCTGTCTGAACAGAACCTTTATGACCACACCACTTATTCAGGCAGAGTGTTATTAGAACATAATAAGTGTTTAGAATGTTAGAAATCATTTAAGAAAAAAATATTGGTTACAAATGTAAATATGTACACATGCTACAAAATAGGAATTATGTTTCATGGATTTGAAAAAAATCAGTACGTGATGGAGAAGGACGGACTTTATATACGTTTCCAGCACACCAAAAAGCATGAAGATAGCCAAAATTATCAAATCAAATTTTTGGTTGTAGACTTGTGTAATTTGGAATTTTTCAGTATTCTTTCGTGTTTTCTGCAACTGATTGATGGTTTGATGGATAATGGAAGACTGCAAATCAAATTGTCAAGAAATATCAGAAACGTACAATGGAGTATTGTTGTATATCGTGGGACTTTTGAGTCGAATATACGTGGAATTTCGATACTTGATGGACTATCAACCTGTACCTCAGGGTTGCCATCGATCTATCTGTACCGACTGTAAATATCACCTCTTAGACCAGTATTTTATTACGAAGTGGGAGAGATGATTTCCTGCCGGTCATCCAATAGAGTTTTCTAATCATTGGATCAACTACTTTTCGGTTTTTCATTATTTTAATCAGTTTTGTACTTAATGTTTCGTTATATTTGATTAGAAAGTAATACATTTTGAGTTCATGAGTTTAAGCAAATACAACACATCGTTTCACTCTTCCTTCATGTTGCAACATAATTAAATTATATATATTTTAAAAACAACAACAATATGTGGGAACACGGTGTTTACTGGAAAAATAACACGGCGAAGGAACTGCCGGAAGCAGCGTCTGCTCCCCCTCCCCTGGTAAGTGAAACACAGACGAGGAAAACTAAACACCGGCGTCGCCCTGGCTTACATGCAACATAAACTCACCCCACTCCCTCCCGTTTAATTTCCAGGGAGAGTTTTGCTTCCAGGGCGTGGGCGTGGCGGGCGGAGAGGGGGGTGAAGGCAAGGCCCCGGCGGCGCCTGTGGGATCTGACATGGCGCGGTGCGCGGCTCCTGGGGGCCTTCCCTATTTATGACCATGAGCGTGAACGGATCTCGAACCCAGAGCCTCTCGTCCCACGAAGTTTCAGTTGCGAGCTTGTAAACCCTACGTCTTTGCCGTCCCTCTGCCGCCCACCCTCCCGAGCCGGTCGCATGACGACCAAACTACTCCGCTGATCTCGGTTAACGAGCAATGTCTTGAGCCGTAGGTGGGTTAATTGATTATTTTGTTTCAGAGCATCAATTGCTTTGATCTTTAGGCCTGTAAGTCTGTGTGTCAGATGTTGGCGGGGTTCCTCTCCCGCTGGAACCTAAGGTCCGGTGCCGCACTGCACGTCGGCTCGCCGGGTTTCCTCCCTCCTGGTGTCTTTTAGTGCGACAGCTCTCGAACCTCACAAGAACTAAGCTTCCTACATGTGTGATAGTGAGGTAAGTATGTGTGTAAGGAGAGACAGGAGGACAACGATGAGAATGGAAAGATAGCGCAGTCCAGGGCCAGATAATTACGGAAGTGCTCAGGCGTTCTCCTGGAAGTAATAAAAGAAACCTGAGAAAACGACCGATCTCTAGAATTATCCTCCAGACAGCGGCGAATTTGATCTAGCTAGCTGGTATCGAAAATCCACAACCATCGGGACTCGAACCCTATACTGCGATTTTTCTAACTGCGACCCTCAAGGCCACTCAAATCCCATCTTCGCGATGGAATATGTCACGGCATTTCGCGTCTTTCTCAGTCGTTCCACTAGATATCGCACGATGGCGACCGTATGAAGCAGTGCTTGCGATCATGCGACTTCTACCGGCAAGACCGAGAAAAGACGCAAAATGCCGTGACATATTCCATCGCGAAGATGGGATCTGAGTGGCCTTGAGGGTCGCAGTAAGGAAAATCGCAGTATAGGCCCTATCGTTCGATCTCTGCAGGGACAACGTCTTAGCTGGCTCTGAGGTAACTCAGATGGTACGCGCGGGCTGGACATTCGGTGTAGGTTGCAATGGGTTACTTAGGGTGGTGATGGCAGGGGCAATGCAGAGGATGGGGTTGGAGATGGTGGTGAAGGGTTGCGCTGGCTGAGGATGTGGTGTGAGTGATGGAGGGTGGGGTGGAAGCCACTCTGACGGTGGAGGCGGAGGAGGCGCTGCGAGTGGTAGTTGCGGGAGGGAGCCAGTGGTAACGGTAGTGACGGTGACAGTGGTAACAATGGAAGTTGATGGATCTGGTGATGGTTTCTGCGCACGGGGCGTTGACGGTGACGGAAGAGGAAGCGTGGGCGATGACAATTTAGTCGTGGCTTTGCTTCAGTCATTTGTGAGAATAGTTGCATGCAGCTAGTAAGAGGTGTAGTAGGAGAATATGTGATGCTGTCATTCTGAACTCTTGAAGATTGGAATTATCCTTGGTTCACATGTTTGGTTTTTAATTTTTATGGTATTTAATACATGAAACTCGTTTATGGGCTTCAGATGTTCTTTGATGTCTGCTAATAATATTTTTTCTGTATTATTTTGTTACATATTTCGTAGCACGATATTCACTCCTCTGTGATATAACCCAGTTTGAAATTGATCTTTTTCTCATAGACTACCTTACAATTTCATTTGAATGTTTTTACTACCTATTCTTTAGTACGAGAGTGAATAGAGCCATAGAAATCACTCTGAAAATTGCCCTCAGATCTTTAATCACATCTCTTGCAAAGAAAGCTTCATAAAAGCCTACAAAGTATCCAACAATTGAAATTTCCGCCGGTAATATACCTTTTTAGAACTTCTAAAGACTTGATGGCTCTCTTTTTCTTCTCCTTCTAGATCTACTTTGTATGCCAATGGAAAATGAATATACTCGAATTCAAAGTTGGAATATTTACGACATGACTCTTCTCTAGGAGCGTGGAATATGAGTTCTAGTTCTAAAAAATCACTAAAGCAACACACGTATTGTATATTCAGTATACCTGTCTCTATCCCTTCTCTGCGATGTCGAGGGAGGAGTGATCAAGGAGCAAATGTAACATGTCCGTCCAATATCCCATTAATATGGGATGATCTTCGAGTGGAGTATTGACAAAAAAAGTTAATAGTGTACTCCTATACATAAAGTTTCTTGCTGTAGGTTTAAGCAGCTATCGGAATCCTGCGTACGATCTTCTTGTTCTCATAGCACTACAACCCTAGATGGGTCTTACCGTGCACAACAATCTTCCGCCACCCCTTTTTGTCTTGAGCCATCTTCTCTTTAGGGAACTAGTGAGAAACTTACGTTACTCATTAGTTCTTTTCGTGCTAGTAAAGTCAACTTCGTGCTAGATACGTCAAGTATAAGGATGAATTTTTAATTTGTCATAATATTTACTTGCGTCGTACTAGCATCATAGTACAGTAGTTGCGCAGTTTTGCATTCGACACAGCTCCAATATCAAGTGTAGCCGCATATATTTTCTCGGAATTCTACTCTATGTATTCTTTAGTTGCTTTACCTCTTTGCCATGCTACTTGTCATTCGAATTTGGCGAACTGATTCGGAAGAATTCGATTACAGAATTGATTTGAAGTACCATTTAACATTTTATTCACCCGCAATTAAATTCTTTAAATTATTATACGGCATTCATTAATTTTTCGTATTGTCCACCTAAAAACAATGGCTATTTTAATAAAACGTCTCTGAAGGCAGACCTCGGAAAGAAAATCCCAACCCAAAATGAGAAGCCTCGGCACCTGTTTTAAGCCTCCATTCAGTGGCCTGCGCTGACGTACCTCTCCAAGTTGCTTTAACCCAGAATCTGGGCGTGTTGCTCTTTCCCGAAAGCCAGCGGTTGTTTCGTGCAGCGGCGAAGCCCTCCCGCTCCGACCAGGGCGAACTTTTTCCCCAGCAATCCGCTATTTTCATTAAAAACGCGAAAGACGAGATTACCGTAGAAAAATCTATGGCATCCAAACAGACGTAATTTACGCGTATTTTCCTTCGGAACCTGCCGGGGGAACGAAATTTGCATAAAACGCCAGAGCACAGGTTTAATTAATCTAGACTGGACTCGAGGCTCGTGCTACGCACGGGCTGTGCTGTCTGGAAAGTAATGAAAGATCAACAACGGGCGCGCCGCTCTGTAATTGGAGCGGCGCACGGGTAGTACTCGCCGACGAGTACCTCCATCTCGCTGCGAGAGGCGGCGAGAGCGATGGGGCCAACGCACGTGCACCAGGGAGAGATTACTTCCTACGAGAGTCACCGATGGCTAATGATTTCAGAATCAATAACGTTTTGTTTTAATTCGGTGTAAGTCGCTTGATTTGTTGACTTTAGGTGTCGCTAGAAACTGCCATGCCCCTATTGAAATCTACACAGTATTTATAATAATTTTACCCCTCGTAGTTTTCATTTTTATAACATTATTATTTATATTTATTAACATTACATTAATATTGAAATATAATATGTAAAATCTAGTATATTGTAATGTAATACAGGTAAGAATATATTATACCTATAAAATAAATCAGTTAATTTCAATTTGAAATAAAATATATTAACTCAAATACGGCATTCTTTTTTTGTGGTAAAAAGTAGATATAAGCTAATAAGCTTTATTTATAACAGTACATTTTACACGAACAGTACATTTATATATATTCACCTAGAAAGTTTATGTGCTGTTAATTCTGTTCTAACTCCACTACCTGGCGCTGTAAAACAAAACTAAATATTTACGTCAAATGCAATCCGCAACACAGTCGGCAGGATTTTGAATCTATATCGTTAAATAACTCCTAAACGATGCATTCTAGGGCCTTAAAAACTAAAAAACTAAAAATGTTTCTCACGACGTAATTTACAGGATGAGACCTTCAAGAACATTCTATTACATTTTTGCTGGTGCGGCGCTTTTTGATATTACCTTACTTGCAGAATCTACAATTGTATGTTATTGAGAGGGACAGAGACAGAGAGGGACAGGGTGAGAGAGGGAGGGAGAGACAGTGAGAAAGGGTGATGGGAGGGGAAAGAGGGAGATGAAGCGCAGAATATCTGTCGGGTTTTCCTAGTACTTCTATAATTTTATATTTCTTTCTTTTATGTTCGATGTTTTATACATTTCAATTCGTATTTTTATTGCTCCATCTATTTTTCCGGTTTCATGAATATTTTCCCCGTAAACATTCACATTTCTTTCTGGTTCAAATGGGTAACGTGTTTATTGTTTGAAGTGTATTAATGTCGACATGTCTTTATTATGAAATATATTTCGAAGGTAAAAATGAGAATGTACTCTACAAGCCATGAAAACAAAATTATATTTCAGTTAGTCTGAAATAAGGTGCTATCTCTAGATCTTAGTGTTAGCAGGAGTTTCACTTTGTCATAAAACAGCTGAATCTGAAACAGCATCAAAATCAACTCGCTGCACATTAAATTTTCCTTATCACACCAGGATAATGGTGCAGTTTCTACAAATCAGCATCAGCAGATCAGCATCAAATACAAATTATAAACATTTGAATATTTCTACTATATCTGATTTTCAATAATGAGAACAATTTTCATTTTTAAAAGAAAAGTCACTTATTTGTCCTTATTATACATTTTCGATAATTAGCAGTTCATGCATAAAAAAAATAATTTGAAGACCTCGCCATAAATCCCAGAAGCAGTAGTTTTCTGTGTTTGTTATGATTCAATTGTGAAATTTCGGACACACATTTATTATATTTTATTATGATAAAAAATAGTAGATAATTTACAATTAACCTGGAGGACCATCGTGTAGTAAAACTTTGAAAAATAAAATATTAGATGCCTTGATCTGTGTTATGCCTTCCGATTGGACTACCACACCCCTCAATCTTAAATGGATTTTATTTTTGAGAGAAACTCATAAAACATTCTCCCCTCAAAAAAACGAGGGAAATAAATAAAAACCATTACCATACCGTACCATATGTTCCATTTCAATTTTACGGCCCCACGAACCTAATAGGTGTGAAAATGAAATTCAAAAATATTCCCGCGATGGAGATACTACTTCCAATTTGCCCTTGCCCTTCCAGAACAGAGTTTGGAGGCGAGATTACGAGCCAGCGACCCCAATACGCCCTTTTGCCCTGTGCCCTACGCCACGCCCCTGCTCTGACGCGCGCCCATGCGGTCCTTTCCTTCCCTACCCTTCGCTTCCCTTCGCCTCGGCCCCTACCTACCTGCCGGCTGACGTCTTATTAGAAGTATAAAATATTCGAAGCGGCCGCATCTGCATAATCCTCGTTTATTGACTCTGTGGGGAGCACAGACTTATTGCATACATTAAAATCTTCTTTCAGACGCTGGGCGCCGCGTTTTCTGCGGAACGTTTTACACCCGCGGTGAAGCGAAGGGAATGGCAGCGGTGGTGGAGACGGTGGCGGCGAGAGACGGGTAGCAGGCGACGGAATAAATTCGAACATTCATTGGAATTGAAATGCCGATTTTATTTTGTTTGTTTAGTTAGGAAGCGATCGGGAAGTCTAGTCGTGGATCTTGAGCCGGTAATGGCTTTATGAGAGAATGAATGAAGAAGATAATTATGAATCTACAGCAGTTTGCCAGAAATCTGGTATTTCATTTTAGTCGTTATACTAAAATAATATTTACTTCGTTATCGCAGCGTTTTTACTCATTTTAGCGTCACGAAGAAAGGAAATACAGTAGGAAAAAATTGTCCTGTTCTGTTTTTATCTCTTAGAACCTTAACAAAAACATTGATTCGATTAATTCAATTTGTAATTAATAGGAAATTTGAAGAGAGGCGAGACATTATTCAACCCTGTGATAAAGCGTACTTGGAATAAATTAAATGGACTGCGCCATTGCAGACGTTTTGCGTAATAATATGAAACATCAGATCGTTTCTAAAAATACGCGATCTAAGCCAAATAGAAATATTACAAACTAATTTCATATTAAACTGTCTTTGGCGAAATCAGTGAAGTTAAAGGTGATATTCAACAATGTTAATTCTTGTTAATGTTAATTACTTTTTTTGCTCATTTCTAAAGCTTGTAACGGATACATGGTTATTTTTCTAAGTTATAAAACGCGAGACCAGCAACTTTTATTTGAATGAATCTGCACCGTACCTGCAGACAATTTCTAAAATGAAATCTCGACAATATTATTATCAAATTGTAAACTATCCGAATGCAGTAATTTATTAATTTCGTGGTAATGTGAGAACAAATGGGAAGAACCATCCAATCTCGGTTAGGAGATATTAGAAGAGGAATCGACTTTTTAAATTACTTAGTGAAGAAAAAATATTCACGTTTTGCTTCAGAAATCTATTTTATTGAATCAACAATTTGATTTATTATTTTGCCTAATTTCATCCAATATTTGAAAATTTCTCCTTGGACATCTCTCACATGGCCGAGGGCTACATAGTTTCCCTCTGAATTTCTGTGCGCATTGGAAATTGGTGATGTAGATGTTAACAGTGATTTAGAAAATCAAGCCTAGTATTTCCATATGAAATGATACATCGTTTGTTGCAAAGTAGTTCCCAATAACAGAGGCAATGTTTGTCAAATAACACTGAAATTTGTTTCTCGTTGTTCAGTATAATGACCAGTTTAGGAATATTGTTTTGAGAATCGATCAGGTCAAATTGAAATTCCGGCACATCAGCTACCATTAGCATGCTAATATAGTAATGATGTTCAATATCCACATTCCTGCTCCAAAATTGCCCTAGTAGTGCCTGATATGCCAGAGAAAAATTACCAGTGCTCATTTCCCTATATGTTTGAGAACAGCAATATGAGGATTGCAAATTATGAAGGTTTCCAATACATGTGGAAATCAAAACACGTCACATAGACCAGCAATTAGTGGCATGGTAGTCTTCGATATCTGTTCTGAATAATACAATGCTCGCAAATCGATCTTTATTTTTTTTTCTACAGCCGTTCTTTCTGTACTGTCTTATATTGGTGCCATTTGTGATTAGTTTAAGAAAATCCATAATAACTGTGTAAATTCAAGTATTACTTTTCTTATTATTACACTTGAAGTTTGGTAGAGCTTTATTAATATTACTGTTCATATGAATTTAAATCTCTATTTCTTATCTGTGCATAGAAATCTTTTCAGTGAATCCAAACTATCCTTAGAAAGGTATTCGTTTATACAGATCATTTTTCAGGTGTTTAAAATGATTTTCTTTCGAACATTTTGGAAAGTGGGGTTAGTAAATCAAGTTTACCATGTTATGCAATGAAGAGGAAAAGGTGTAACGCGCATCACAAGTGCAAAATATCACTCTCTTGATCAGAATTAATCGCTCTTGTAAATTAAACTCGTCCCACTTATCATAACAACCCCCCCCCCCACCGCCTAACTGCTTGACTTCGCTTGCAAACACTTGTGCGCATATAGACGTAAACTTGCGCACCCACACATATCCGTGCTGAATGATGCTTACTGCACATACTCGTTCACAAATACACCCTAGGGAAAATGCGCGTATCACTTATCTGCTACACCTGTTCAACGAAAAGGGTGAAAATCACGGCTACAAGACTAGTACGAACATGTGATGTATTACGTTTGCGAATAATGAGTGAATTAATGTGGGAATTTCGAAAAGGCCGGACTGTTGTACCCAAGTTCGTGAGTTCAAACCCAATCGAAGCCGTGGATTTTTAAGGGCGAAAAAATCTTCCACACGCCTTCCTTCGGAGGGGAAGTAAAGCCGGCTGTCCCATGTTAGAAGGTTTACTGCATGTAAAAGTTCAAGCCTAAATGAAGCCTCTGAGCTAAATCAACAGTTTTGGTCATTAGACCTTGCGTGCAGTGCATCTTTTGGTCGGCAAAGTGACGAAGTCCTCTTCCCCGTAGCTGGGAGCAGGGGGGGGAGCGTGTTATACGACGCAGGCTAACACGTCGGCTTGCGAGTTCTTTTTCCCTGTGGGATCGTCTACAGCGGGGCATCGACCTATCCGGGGTAAGCTCTAATTAATCCCGAGTGTCTCTCGAGGTATGTTGCAGTGTAGTGCATGCTAGTGTAAAGGGAGAGGAGGTGACAAGGTTGAGGCTGGAAAGACGGCAGAAAGTCCGTGTGCCGTTAGTTAGAATTATGTTCTGGCATTCGAGTGACATTGATAATGGAATATTATCGGTCAAAGTAGCTGGGAGCTAGAATTTACCTTCTGTCACCGTCTGAAATTGATCCAGATATGTCACCAACGTGGGTTTGATTTATTTATTTATATTTCCGGGCGCGTCAACTGCTAACGTTATTAGTCTCGTAAGTGTAGTGCATGTTTTTATCGTGAGCTTCCCCCGCAAGATGGCGAGATCCGGCGTTGAACACGTCGTCTTGCGAGGGTTTTCCCCATCCCAGTATCTCCCACAAGCGTGGCGCCGCCGAAGCCGGGAGAAGCTACAAGCTCCCGACGTGTGTGGCAGTGAGTGTAGTGCATGTAAGTGTGAAGTAAGAGGAAACGAAAGGACAAGGAAGAAGTGGGAAAGATCGCGCGTGGCCCGTTGTCCATTTGTTACGGTACTGCACCGGCATTCACCTGGTGTTGATCGGAGAAACCACGGAAAACTACCGGTTAGAGCGGCTGAATTCGATCTACCAACTCCCTCAGTCTGAATCAGTGAAAAACTACTGATTGACAGTGACTATTCACTGATGGTGTAAGTTATAACCCTGCCACTGACAATCAGTGAATTGATCTGAACAAATCAGTGAATTCCGGCTCACTTTTTGAATCAGTGAAACATCACTGTTCGAATCAGTGAAATCTCCGACAACTAACTGAACGTGACGACTGAACGATCAGTGAGCGATGGTGGCGCGGCACTTTTACCACTGACGACCAGTGAAATGCTGGCGGTCATTACGAAAAGGTTCGCATATTCGCTGATTGTCAGCGAAACTACACATTTCGACTGAAGGTATCAGTAATTTTGGCTCTCACTGATTGAATCAGCGACAATTTCACAGATTCAAATTCAGAGAGTATGCAGCTAGCGGCGAATCACGGGAAGCGGGGCTGGGCTGGGCTGAGCGGGGAGGCTTCAGAGGGCGCAAGTGGGCGGGCCGGCTCGGCACGAGGTCGGCGGCGGGACGACAGTAAGGACGGGACGGCGGTGGAGGCGGTCCGGACGGCGCGCTTTACCCAATTCCCTGCGGTAATGAATTTGCGCCGGGCGGCGGTGCGGCACGGCGCGGCACGGGGGGGTGGAGCGGGGAGGGGACGGTGGGAAGGAGGGTGGGGGAGAGGGAGGGGTGGCGGGGTGCCTCGGGGCCAAGATACGCGCCAGCGGCGCGGGCGGCGGCGTTGCTGGCACCGCTCTATTTAACTTCAGGTAGTTTCCGAACTCCGTAATTATCGGAAGTGGAGTTTTAATTCCTGGTGTTCGCTGAAGCTCCCTCCTTTGGGAGACCATATCGAGTACGTCATACGCCACCCGACGGCTCCTTCAGGAAAACTGCGCGCGCCGCTGCACACACTCGATGACGAACTGTTGCGCGGAAGAGTGCACTCCAAGTAGGTCTCTCTCTGAATCTAAATCAGTGAAATTGTCGCTGATTCAATCAGTGAGAGCCGAAGTCACTGATATCTTCAGTCGAAATGGGTAGTTTGGCTGACAATCAGCGAACATGCGAACCTTTCATAATGACCACCAGCATTTCACTGGTCGTCAGTGGTAAAAGTGCCGCGCCACCATCGCTCACTGATCGTTCAGTCGTCACGTGCAATTAGTGTCACTGATTTCACTCATTCAAACAGTGCAGTTTCACTGATTCAAAATGTGGACCCGATTTTCACTGATTTGTTCAGCTCAATTCACTGATTGTCAGTGGTAGGGTTATAACTGACACCATCGGTGAATAGTCACTGTCAATCAGTAGTTTTTCACTGATTCAGGCTGAGAGAGTGTGGGAAGGTCGTACAAGTCACTTGATGTTCAACGTCACTTGATGACGTAGTTTTAAGTTCTCTGTACTTAAATGAACGTAGGAGACTGCAAAATTCAGTAATGAGGACCTAGGTCTTGAAGTTAGTAATCATTATTAAAAAAATTTTCGAAGTGATTTCATTTCTTAATGTTTGAGAGATACGTTTAGTTATTTCCTCCATTGTTATTAAAATGCATATGAGAATACTACATCTCAGCATTTAATATTTAATTCTAGAACTTGATTCGAATGACTTGCGAAAAATCAGTTTTCAGATATTTTCTTGTTTGTCTTTTTTCCGGAATGGGTTAAATAACAAAATATATCAAACTAAAATATTGATGATTGTTCCATTTTTATGCGCACATATATTTCCTCTTTGCAACAGTATTTGAAATATTCACGTTACTATTCCCATTATTCTATGTCGTACATTTCTTGATGTGAAAAATAATGTTACCATTGCAAATCATAGAACAAACAAAGGATGATAAAAGCGTCTGGCTAACAGGTTTTGGAAGATGTAAATAAAAATTCTGTAAAATGACACTCATCTAGATAACTTTTCTACTGTAAAGGTTATCTAATATTAATAACTACTTAACTATTATATTATTGTGTTACTCGTATTTACTCACCGGAATACCCATGTATATTTTCAAAAGTAAGTTAACGCCCGTTAACTTATAACTACGGCGCTTGTTATCAACTGGAAGGCAAACATCTTCAAAACACCCTTTCGTTCTAATATCGGATACATCCCTGTTGGAGAACTTCGTCTCTCCTCGGAAAGTAGGTTTCGCGCGTTCCCCGGCGGAGGGGGCGCCCGAAGATCACATCCCGCCTCCGCTCGTAGGCGGCTTCCAGCGAGGACGTTCCCGCGCGCAGCCAGCGCCCTCTGCCATTCGCAAGAGCGGCCCGGCCCCCTGCACTCAAGCGTTCGCGGTCTCCCTCTGGGGTGCGGGTCCCAGTGGCGGATCCGGGGCTGGCATAGGGGCCATGCCTCCCCCCCCCAAATGCCTAGAGTTAATATTTGTTATCTTCTTTCATTTGGCCAAATTGATTTAAATATTTGTTTATATTATAATTTTGTAATTATGAAAAAATTAATATTTTGTATTATCACATACACTTGTACACTACAAAATAATATAAAATATATTACCAAAAGTTTAATATTTATCAAAAATCTATGATGGCCCCCTGCAAGATGATCTGCTGGATCCGCCCCAGGCGAGTCCACATATCCCTAGGTTTTCTTGTGCTCAAGAATTCCTACCATCTCCTTTAGCAAAATACTTTTTCTGAAAATATATAAATATATTTATATTTTATTGATACGTTACTGCCTTCGATACGAAGCTCGACACACACTGTTTATCTTACCTGGATCGAGAGGATCCTGGTTACGAGGGAAATATGAAAACAGTTGAATGATGCTGTTTGTCCTCTTATGGAGAGAATTACGAAAAGGAATTATGGGAGGGATATATAAAAAGGCAAACCGAGTCAAGTTAACATCTAGTGAATTAGTAAATAAGTAAATCTGAATCATTACAATGAGGAAAAAATAAAATCTTGTAAGTATCAGGGGTGTTAACTGACAAATGATCACGGGCCAGTGGCGGGTGAGGCAGGGCGGCTTTTATTCGCCGCTCCATCATTACAACCCTTATAACGTCTTTGGTGTATAAATAACTATTTTATCCACTTTGGATCCTTCTGCGTTCCAAGAACCTGAACATTTTCACACAGCTTACGTAATACTGTAAGATTGTGAAATTACTCCAGAGAGAGGATCGTAACATTTTTCTACTTCTATTATATTCAGGATCCATGCATTGTTTTCTAAGTTCTTTTAAAGAAGCAAAAAGTACGTTAAAAATTATTTAATTTTGAGAATTGTTTTGTCGAAAGTGATTAAGAAGGGTGTAATAACGCCCTCTCCTCTTGTCTGACCTGAGCAAGTTCGCGGGGAAGGATAAGCAGAGATTCTGATATTGATATTAACAACATAATTAAATTATTAATAAAAGATAGCAACTGGTATTGCTGGCCACATTTTATATCAAAACAAATATTTCTACCTTGGAATAGAACCATATTACATCGATGAACTATATACAGTTTCATTGGATGCGAAGATGGTACGAATAAACATCAACCGGAAGAACCTACATCAATTTCAATATATACAGTTTCTAAAATAGTGTCACTGAAATAACAAAATCGTCACACTATTCACAAGTGGCAATCTGACAGCTCAGGAACACTCGTAAAAGATGGCACTATAAAGACTAGAACAACTTGCAGGAAGCACTTCGATGTCGAACTTCTGATTACCACGGACCACTTGCACAATATTTTTGATGAATAAATTTCTGCAATAATGATCATTACTTCTATTTTATCGAAATAAATGCATCTTCTTATTACAATAAAAGTTTATATGTATTTTCAGCTATATCTCAAACAACTGAACCCGAAAGAGGTCCCGTTTGGCCCGGCGTCGCCCATTCGTTAGGCTACTGCTCCTGCATTCAAGTTGATCAGAGGAACCACGCAAAACTACCAGAGCTGCTAGAATTCTCCTCCACACAGCTACTAAATTCTGTTTAGCTATCTAGCTAGTGTCAAATATCCAGGAATCGTCGGGACTGGAGCCTTAGGATCTCCCGGTCAGAAGCACTGCAGTGATATCGGAGGATGCCCAGCGCCACCTAAGCCTGTTTGATCGCCCGGAAGAGGCGCGTGCGGCAGAGGCAATCTCAATACGCCACTCGCCAACGGGCGCGGCCGCCGCTCCGTCGCGTCGCCATTATTTTTAACGAGGCGTGGCACATGCCCAAACAGGGGTTGTAATGAACAGTGAAAATCTTGTAAATGCGCCCGGTCGCCCGGCCTCCGAACGGGCCACGCCGCGCGGCGTCGCTCCGCTGTTTTTGCACGCGACTCCCGCCGCCGCCGCCTCTGGGGTCCTCTGGGCGTTACCTCTCCATCGACACTCCACCGCCGCCGCCGTCGCCGTCGCCAGACCGCCCCGGCCGCCCCCGCCGCCCCCGCCGCCCCCGCCGCCCCCGCCGCCCCCGCCGCCCCCGCCGCCCCCGCCGCCCCCGCCGCCCCCCGCCGCCCCCGCTGCCCCCGCCGCCCCGCCACGCCCACCGCCCCCGCCGCCCCGCCGCCCCGCCGCCCCCGCCGCCCCGCCGCCCCGCCGCCCCGCCGCCCCGCCGCCCACGCCGCCCCGCCGCCCACGCCGCTTCCTACGCCCCTTCCGCCCCCGCCGCCCAGTCCGCCCCCTCCCCCTCCGCCCCCTCCTCCCCTCGTCCCCCTCCGCCCCTTCCGCCCCCTCCTCCCCGCCGCCTCTCCATCGACACTCCTCCGCCGCCGCCGTCGCTTTACCGCCCCGCCCCTCCGTCCCCGCCACCTCACCACCGCCTCCGCCATCCCCGCCGCCCCGCCATTTCGCTGCCGCTGCCAACCTCGACGACTCCTGCTGCCTGCTTCTCCCTTTGCACACACTTCACGATCACAATGTATCCACTCCACTGGTTTCATTTCTGCTGTGATGTGTTAAAATATCGTAATTGAAGTGAAAGTATTTTTTCCCCTACAAATTTCAAACGATTGATGGAGCAGTACCTTAAACAATGGAATCGGACAAAGCTCAATTTTTCCTTTCTGTCCTGTTCCTATCTCCACTTTCACGACAGGGCGAATGGCTAATCCTCCAATGGCCATTCTGCATGATCTCGAAAGGCTCACAATGACGCTCGTAAGTAAAGTCAAAGTGTAAGACGGAAAGGTGCAGCATCAGCACAGTGAGAGACAGAGTCCGACCGTCAGAAGACAGAAATGTAGAAAGACAGGCATGTAGTTAGACGTGGAGATAGGTAGGCGGGCAGACAGACAGACGACAGATTGATCTGCAGATAGAAAGACAAACATGGAGACAGATATGCAGAAAGACGACAAATGCGTAGACATAAACATGCAGACAGACTGACCGACTGACAGAACCTGCTATTTTACACGATGTTTTTTTACAATAGTAGAAATGTTACTCAGACTGAAATGAAGCGGTGACAAATTTTCTTCCATGGTCCTTTCAACAAGATGCATTCCTGTCGTTCCCATTGTAGTCCATACATCGACATTTGTCACTCCTTCCTCATCTAAATGCGCGAATCACGGCGATTGGTGGGCACTGTGTAGGGGATCATTACTTCTTAATCATATTCGTATAGGTTGTAAGTGTGAATGCGTTCAATCTACTGTAAATGAGATGGCCTCCATGGCGTAGAAGCTTGGAGAAGGGCCCTTCAACTCTCAACAATCCGCGCCGATAGACGCAAATTCCACAATTTTTCTTCGACGATTAAAAATCAACCGTTTATGCCTCAATGGTATTTTTTAGAATTTCTTCTCATTTTATCGTCTTATTTCGAATGAAAGAAACCAAAATAATATAACGCTTCGGCTAATGAAATCGTCAAGTTAGTTCAACTTCAACTGTCGGGCTTCATGCTCATTTTGGTTTCGCTGTGTTCATGCGGAAAATTCCGCATTTGCGCAGTCTCTATTCCTCATTGCCTCATTCGGCATCTGCCAACACTGGTCACGCATCACATCTGAATCATCATTCCAACCGTCATAATTAATAAATCATCTCTCATCATTTTTCCCTTGTGAAACCCTCACACAACTATTCTTCATATTCGAAAGAAAAAGGCAACACACAACTGTGATCACCTGCCCAGGAGTAGGGTCCAAATGAAGGCGTGAGACAGAGCCCCTCGCCAGCAACGAAGCCTATGACACAACATCACTTTGATCTGATTTGCATTGCAATACACTGTCTATTTTCTATAAGATTTCTATTCGAGCTTTCTATACGAAAGGCGATTGAATATTGAAGGACGCTTAATTGATGTTGAATTGAAAAGATTGTTATGGTATGGCCACTTACAAAGGATGGATTCAGAAAGACTGCCCAAAAAGGTTTATAACTGGACGCCAACAAGACGGAGGAAAAGAGTGAAATGGAAGGATGGTGTAACAGTGGCAATGGAAAGAAGGGATATGTTACAAGACTCTTGGCATGACAAAACAAAATGGCGCCTTGGATGCGATAAACGGCCAATATAGAGCTGTAAACATCGCTAATATATATATATATATATATATATATATATATATATATATAGAGTATAATACTATATATATAGTATTATAGTATATAATATATATATACACGAATTTTATACTAAAGTGTTTTGTTACAGCTACAGAAGCTTTTTCGAAAGAGAGGTGTTTCGAAATAGTCCCCCTGCCCAGTTGCCCTGCCCTGCAAACGCTTCGAATTCCTGTCGTTCCGGCGCAGTGTTTCAGCGTTTGCCTCCCGCCTCGCACCGAAGCTGGACTGCAGGTTGTTCCGCGCATCACAGAGATTGACGCGTGCATTGTTCCGAGAGGAAGCGCCGGGGCGAGGACGGGTGATGCACTGACTGACTGACTGTTGACGAGATCACAATGAGCGCGAATGAATAATCTGACCTGGAGAGACTGTCGCATTTCGACCTCCTCCATCAAAACGCATCCCGTCGACTTGCGCGCGCATGGGAAGAGTCTGTTGAGTTGAAAGGGAATCTCGGCATTGTGTGCCATTCGTTATATATTGCTCGAGAGATGAAGAGGATTAATTGCTTTCTGTGGGCGTTTATTTTCGTAATCCGTTCGTATTACGACACCCACCGTCTAGTACAGTTATAAAGAACTAGGAAAACCCGGCAGACGTAGTTCAGCCCTTCATCTCCCTCTTTCTCCTCCCATCACCCTCTCACTGTCCCTCCCTCCCTGTCCCTGTCTGCCTGTCTCTGCCACTCTCCGTTTCATTCACATTTAATTGCAGATTCTGCAAATCTCTGAGCAGGTGAGGTAATATCGGGAAGCGCCGCACCAGCAAAAATGTAATAAAATGTTCAAGGTTTCGTCCTGTTGATTAAAGTGTGATTTCGTATCTTTGAGGCCTCAAAGTTTTAGCTTTTAAGGTCATAGAACGCACCGTTTAGGAGTTATTTAAGATATAGCTCCAAATGCAGCCGAATGTTTTGCGGGTTGCATGTGACGTAAATATTTAGTTTTGTTCTACAGCGCCTTGTAGTGGAGTTAACACATAAACCTTCCCGGTGAAAACACGTGTAGAAGTGAACATATATATATATATATATATATATATATATATATATATATATATATATATATATATAGAGAGAGAGAGAGAGAGAGAGAGATTAACGACATAGTAAACGACATTTTTAGAACGAAAAATAAATAAATCCGATTGTTTTCTAACACACGATCCCGGATTCATTCTCGGTTCACACAAAACTACTCCTTCTTGTAGTTTGTGGGGATTAAGACCAGACAAATAACGAGCTTATGTTGACATTTCCTGTTGCTTAGTTAACGTCTTTCTCGACTTAAGCGACAAAAACGACTTTTACGCCGCTCGCGCCGTTCGCCACAAAAGAACGGCCATTCTTGTGAGCGGAATCAAATAAGAAACCGCGTTTCCCTATCCCGGAGGCATTTCCTTTGTGGAGTGCAGCCCAGGCCTATTGTGCACCGGTCACCGCCTTCCGCGAGGTTCGGGTCGCGCTGCTCAGCAGTCGACAGGCCGAGGTTTTTTCCGTGACGCGACGGTCGAAAACAAATTACCTTCGGGCGACGGCACGGGTGCCCGTGGAAATGGGAGAGATAGTGGTCACGGTGGGTCCACGACTGGAGGTAGACGCCTCCATACACACACCCACACACACAAAGCGATCGTAACCGGAGTGGCAGGGATGAAGGAAAATTCGTTTGAGGTGAGGGTGATCTTGCACTTTGTGGTGGCAAACATGGTGTTTGTTACAGTAGAATCTGAAAGGTTGAGTTAGAATCGTGGTGATTACG
This sequence comes from Acheta domesticus, assembly GCA_031308135.1. Taxonomy (NCBI): domain Eukaryota; kingdom Metazoa; phylum Arthropoda; class Insecta; order Orthoptera; family Gryllidae; genus Acheta; species Acheta domesticus. Next base: position 22,399,599 of record JAHLJT010008756.1, read on the forward strand.
AATTGGCATGAAAGTGGTAATGATATTGTCGAGGTTAATTGTAAGGATATTAATGGCTTAGTGAAGTTTGCGAAGTCTGAGGGAATGGTAAATGACAGTGGAAATTGAATTCCTCTAGATATGTACACTGTGAACTATCAAATACCTAGATTGTTGGCCGGAAACGGATGAAATTTTTGAGAAGTGATTTATAGACTATGAATATATGAATTTAAATGAATAAAAATTTATATGAATTTATATGAATGAAATTTGTATTAATATGAATTTATTATACATATGTTCACATGAATATATATTTAATTTTTGTGGTTATAATTGTTTGCAATATTTAATGCACAATATTTATTTTAGAATTATTTCAGCATACTAGCATACAACGTAGCGAACTGTACATAAATATTCGCACTTATTACGAAAAATATATAAATTTCATGTCATATTTAAATTTGCAGTCTCTCAAGTGATCAGGAATTCTACACCATCACGTTATTCATGCGTTATGTTATTTAGAAAGAGTTCCGAAGCAATCATTTATTGATGACTGCAGACGCCAATCATCTAGAAGTTAGCTGACCATCGCAGAAGCATCATCACGTGTTAGACAACCACAGCCATCGACCTGATGAAAAGTTGTAATCATCGGGACGAGTTGATAGAGGTGGAAGAGTAATCATGGGAAAGCGGGCAGCCGGTGGGGGGCGTTTTCGAGTGACGTTTTCGCGCGCGTGGAACTGCCTCCGGCTCGCACTCGCAGCCACAGTGCGCGCACCGCTCGCTGACGTCAGCGCTTCAAAGAGTTTGCATCGCCCCCTGGCGCTATTGTAACAGTCGCCCGCGCACATTCGGCGGCCTTGTCCTCCGCATGACCCGGTTCCGGTGTACACACTCGGGGCCTTTTTGTGTAACGTCCCATCTGTCCGTTCTGTCGGTACTACTAAAAGTAATCTTATATCAGTTGCAATTTCGAACATTCTACGTGTGACTGCACCAAGATATATTGGAGGGTGAAAGATAATAGGAAAGAAACCAAAAACGTGGACAAGTGTGATGATAAATAGAAAGATTCAACGTCTTCGAAAATATTTAAATGAGAATGAAGTATTGGATAGTTTTGTAATAAGTGAAAAAGAACTGATGAAACGAAACGGCAACTTTGTGGTTTTGAAGATATGTTGCTGATATGTATTACGTATATTTAATAGGCATAAAGATTAAGCGCAAGCTTATTATGGAAGTATTAAAAATAAATGAAAGTGAAGTAAATAAAACGTATACGGTAGAACCTCGAAGAAAAAATAATTGGGTTGGGAGAAAACTACAAAACTACACCATATTGCTTCACAATTACAGAAAAAAACGCAAACAACTGAAGATATTGAATAGTGTAAGCTGAAAGCAGATGAGTCACATTGGAATGCTTGTGGAATGCTATAGAAAGTTGAACAGTGACGGTTGTTACAGCTACGGAAGAACTATAGGAAAGAACATATGCCGAAGTGAGGATTGCGGAGCTGGAGAATGGACAGGATGCTAATGGAAAAAGCGCAAAGGGATCAGCTCGCGGTGCAGGAGGGCAAGGAGGGGGCTCTGGGTTGGAGTGGACGGTGGAGCCGCCAGGAGAAGCGAGATGGTGGGTGAATAGAATGCGCGGGGGCGGCGACGGCTGCCGTGGGGGCAATGGTAGGAACATCAGTGAAGCGGAGGTGGGCGAGATGAAAGGGATGACTGTAGGAGACGGGGATGCATAGGGGTATGCGGCGAGGCTCCTGTGTGGGAGGCGAGGTGGGTGGTGGGGGGGGTTGGTGGTGGTCGAGAGAGCGTGATTGCGTGACGGGGACGACGGGACAGTTGGACGGTGGTGTTGCGAGTGAGGACCGGGCAACGTAACAGGTGATGGTGAGGGACAGCGGGGAAGAGCGCAACGCGGCTTCATAGGAGGCGGGGTGGTCGGGATAAGGGCGACTGCGGCTGATGTGGAGACATGGGTGGGAGCAGAGGAATCAAGGTTTTCAGGCGCCCATGGCAAACATAGGATTTGCGTCCCTGTTAGGATACTTCAAATAAGGATTGTTATTTATTTTAGCGGGTATACTCTAAATAGCGCCCTTTGTGAGTGGCGCCCGTGGCACGTGCCATGTCTGTCATACCGTAGATACGCCACTGGGTGGGAGCATCGAAGAGGCAGAGGTGGGCGAGGCAGAAGGGGTGACGGTGGGGGCGGGGTGAGTGGGTCGGGGGTGGCCGAGACGACGTGACTGCGGGACGCGGACGACGGGGTGGTTGGGCGGCGGTGTTGCGAGTGAGGTCGGGTAGCAAACCGGGCGGGGTCAGGGGTCAGGGAGGAAAGGAATGGGGGGAAAGGGTGCTCGGGGAAGGGTGCGACGGCGGCTGCTGTGGAGGCATGCTTCGGCGAGGCGAAGGTGGGCGAGGCGGTAGGGTGGCGTAGGGTGGGCGATACGATGTTGCGGGAGGCGGGGGTGGGTGGTGGCGGGGTGATTGCAGATGGCCGAGAAAACGTGGCTGCCAGGCGGGGACGGCGGTGTTGCAAGTGATGACGGGGAAGGGGTCAGCGAGGAAAGGGGCGTAGGGTTGCGTAGGAGTCCTGGTGGTCGGAGCAAGAGCGGCGGGGGCGGCGGGGGGCGGGCGGGGGGCGGCGGGGGCGGCGGGGGCGGCGGGGGCGGCGGGGCGGCGGGGGCGGCGGGGGGGGCGGGGGGGCGGGGCGGCGGGGCGGCGGGGGCGGCGGGGGCGGCGGGGGCGGCGGGGGCGGCGGGGGCGGCGGGGGCGGCGGGGGCGGCGGGGGCGGCGGGGGCGGCGGGGGCGGCGGGGGCGGGCGGGGGCGGCGGGGGCGGCGGGGGCGGCGGGGGCGGCGGGGGCGGCGGGGGCGGCGGGGGCGGCGGGGGCGGCGGGGGCGGCGGGGGCGGCGAGGCCGCGTGCCGAGCATCCTCCGAGCGCCAACACTGCCTTCCCCCCAACCTCCCCCTCCCCGTTGCCCGTCGTCGCAACGCCGCACAATGGCGCCAGCCAGCGTGTTCCGGTGCTGGACGTTCCATTATATGCCGATTGTTTGGGTCGAGCCACTTCCTCGGCGACTCGCGGCTAAAAAGAAATGTTAACATGTCCCGACAGAAAGACGTAAGAGACGGAGGAGGAGAAGCAGACGGAGCTCGCGGGGGCGGGAGGGAAAAAAAGAAATCAACGGACAACAAAACAAACAAAGGGCGCGTCGGAACGCGGGGGTGGAGCGCCGGGGGCAAAACAAGAATTGTGAGGCGCGCTGGAAAAAGGCCGCGGCCGAAGGAATGGGAATTAGGAGAGGACCGCGGGGCGGAGCGGAGAGGGACGGGGAGGGCGAAAGGGCGATGGGGGCGTGCCCCGGCGCCAAGCTGGCGGGGGGACCGCCTCGCAGCCCCCATGGATCTCTTCTCCTCCCATCCGTCGCTGCTCGTCTGAACTCGTCTTCTGCGTCTCGACTCCGCACTGCTCTCGCTCGCAACTGCGCCTCAAGATCTAGCTCGCCTCTTTGCGGATTTTGACTCGTGTCTCCCACCTCTCTTCTCCTGCGCTTCACTTTCTCAGTCCCGTTCCGTGATTCGAATGCGGTGCGTCAGGTGTATTTCGAACTGCGTAAAAGAGGATTGAATTATTCTGATTTACGTACTATCGCGTCAACTCTTAATTGATGGCGACATTATCATTTGTTTTGTTACATACAAGTGTCATTAAAGTTGTGGTATCGTAGTGTGCTTTAAAAATGTCATTCTTACTCTCCAGCTGCCGTAATTTCTATTTGTAGGTCAAAATGCATTAAACATTGCATTAAACAGACTTGAATGACATTTGCTCGTTAATCAAATTTCTTTTTCGAGAAAATCGGTTCGTATCTCAGCAGATAAATATTATACTCTAGGGAAAATACAATTTTAGTTGATCGTTCACATTTCACAACTATTGGTCTTTGAAATGTTTTCACGTTTATTGCAATCGTGGAAGTGCCCACAAATGATATCATGAAATGGCAGTTCGTACTAACAATAATTAGTGGAGTAGGGAGTTATGTTATAGTATGTGTGATGGTATGTTATGTGATGTTATGTTATTTTCACCTTATTGTTTTTATTGATTTCAAGTGCAGATATTCTGCCGTCGTTACAGAGCTCGTCTCTACGTGCAAAACCTGAAGAGATTAATACATTAGAGAGATCTTGTAATCGGCATTAGGTGTCCGCGCGCGGTCTGGAATTGGTGCGGTAGGCGATGGACGGTGGACTGTAGACGATGGACGTGGGCGATGGGTGATGAGTGGTGAGCAGTGGGCGATGTGGCAGTGGATGGTGGGTAGTATGCGGTGTGGCGGTAGGCGGTGGGTGGTGAGCGATGGTCAATGGAAAATGGGTAGTGGGCGATATGGCGGTGGGTGATGGGCAGTGGCGGTGGACTGTGGGCGATGAGTAGTGGGTGGTGAGGTAGTGGACGGTGTGCGGTGGGCGATGGGCGATGGGCAATGGGCAATGGTCGAAGGGATGTGGGCGGTAAGGTGGTTGGCGAAGAGCAGTGTGAGGTGGAAGGTGGGCTGTAGACGATGGGCAGTGGGCGGTCTGGCGGTGAGTGGTGGGCGATGGACGGTGAGCAGTGGGCGGTGTGGCGGTGAACTGTGGTCGGTGTACGATGTGCGAAGGGCAGTGGGCAGGAGTCGATGGGAAGTTGGCGGTGAGGCGGTAAGCGATGGGCAATGGTCAGTGGGTGGTGGGCGGTAGACGATGGGCAATGGTCAGTGGGTGGTGGGCGGTAGGCAATGGTCAGTGGGTGGTGGGCGGTAGGCGATGGGCAATGGTCAGTGGGTGGTGGGCGGTAGGCGATGGGCAATGGTCAGTGGGTGGTGGGCGGTAAGCGATGGGCAATGGTCAGTGGGTGGTGGGCGGTAAGCAATGGGCGATGGTCAGTGGGTGGTGGGCGGTGGGGGTATTCAGCACGCCAGCGCAACGGGAAGCGGAGGCGCGCGGGGAGGCATAGCACTGCTCCACGGCGGGGGTGGCGGGACGGGATGGAGCCCGCTGCAGCGCCTCGTGGTCAAAAAAGATCGTGAAGAGCTTCCATATGCATAACAATCCCAAGCAGGAAAATAAAAATTGAACTGAAAATTATCAAGCAAATATTCTTGGACACCCTGTGACGTCACAGAAATGATCTAGCACAAGAAATTTGCTAATTTATGTTGCTTCCCACATTTAACTTAGTTATCTGTTTCCGGTTCCAGTTGATAATTTAATTGTGTTGCATACTTCTCAAACTAGCTTTCGTAGTAAGTACATAATTACTGGAATTTTGTTCCTAGTAACTGTTGCATAGGAATGGACCTCGTCTCATCACTCAGTGAGCTTCAGGAGGCCGCAGCGCTGGACGATTCCTTTGCCCTGTATCTCTTCACAAGGATCTGGCAGAATATCAGTTAAATGGAGGAAACGGTGTTGTTCATACGTATGCCCCTAATATGCATTGTGCTTCATGCCCTTCGTATACAAGGTACATAGTACTGGCAGGCTGAATGTGCCGCTTCCAAGGCAACCATTCGCTTACAGTGACAATTATTGTGCGGCCCTTCAGTTCGGTATGACCTGGGGATGAAGGCAAGCCGGCTTGATACCTCGGGAAAGGAAAATGAACCTAAAGGAACACGCTTTCCAAAAATATGAAATCGAATTCACTGTCTTGAACAAATAAATAAAACAAATGCCGTCAAGCCTTAAGGCTTTGTGGAATCTGAGTTGTGCTAGGACCGAATTTTCATGCTTGTTATTTTAATGTCGCTTTTAAAGAAAATAAACAATGCTCAGTGGTTGCTTACCTATGTGACTGGATCAGTGTATTCATCCTGAATGTCGTTTTTGTATTAGAATAGGTACCGCTTCGGAAGGCCGAACATTTTCTGAGACCGCTGATTTTGCATATTTAGAACATAAGCTAAAATAGTTTTAATACGGAATTAATATCAATATTTAATTTAAAAAATATAAAAGTTGAAATAATGTTAGTAATAAAATGTCACAGAAAGTATATTCTACTACTCGGAGATTCCAAATTTCAGTCACGCAAAACAGTTAACAATGAAGTACTGTTTATATTGTAATCAAACAACATTTAAAAAGTAAACTTTCTGAAAAAAGGTACTTTTTTGTAATTGATTAGTTTAAGAATTTGGTGGAAAATTATGATTAAATTAGGTGGAAAGAAAGCGCTGATAATATCCTCTCCCTGTTCCCTCACCACTTCTACCATTAACTACGATTTAAATCCTTACAGATCCTCTCCTCTTGTCTGGTTTGCACTAACGTTCCCTCAATATGAACACGAGAACCTACTATACTGCTCCGATTTACATCCACGCACCCCTTCCCTCTCTGACAAAACATCTTGGCGTTCTCCCATCTGCTTCGATTTCCTTTCGGTTGTGTTTGCCTTCCAGATAGGTCTATGCTCTATTCACTCACGCAATGTTCTAGAAGCCTCCGTCTTCCTTACTGCGTTCCCGGCGCTGGCCCATTTCCCTCTCTCCCAATCGCCACCTTTCCTCCTGTAGCGACCCGGCGGCGCCCCGCTCCACCTCGCCTCGGCAGCCTCGTACGCGCTCTTCAATATCGCCGTTACGGTTTTCCATTTCACGGAACGACGCGAGTGGGCCTGCATGGCGAGGCGCGGCGAGGCGGGGAGGAACGGGGTGGGCGGGGAAGAATGACCGGCAAGAGGACGGAGGCGCGGGGAAGAGAAGGTCGGGATTCAACAAGCCAAAGCGAAGTGAGGAAGACAGAGTGAGGTGAGGAAAGGGTGGTTGTAGTCGGTAAGGGCTTAATGTGTTTGTGAAGGTGAGTTGTGTCGGACAAAATCGTAGTTGAATGGAATGGAGAGCGAAGGCTCCATGACGAAGGTTTGTGAGGAAGAACGGTTGTCGAGGAAGATCGAGGTTTAGAGAAGAATGAATGGATTTATCGAGGAAGGGCGAGATTTGGTGAGGTTTCACGAGATTTGGCGAGGAATGATGGCATTTGGCGAGGAAGGACGACGTTTGGCGAGGAAGGACGGCGTTTGGCGAGGAAGGACGGCTTTTGGCGAGGAATGACGGCGATTGGCGAGGAAGGACGGCGTTTGGCGAGAAAGGGCGAGGTTTTTCGGGATATTGGCGGGAAAAACCATGGCGAAGGAAGTAGTATTGCAGGGAGACTCGGAATGTGGAGACGAACATTGTATGGCGTGAAAGGACACGGTGTAAAGTGAAAGAACGATATGAGGCTAGAATATAAGACAGTGTTATCAAGGTCGATGCCACGAGCAGGAGTCCATGGCACGAGTGCCACGACTAAAATCGCCTCTCCACGCAGTTCATTACCCCTCCACCAGAGACAACACCATCACTATTTTAAAACGGCGGGGATACTAATAGTTCCCTCTCCCGACGCTAGTGGCGCAGAGAAGCTCGTGTCATGGCACGGTTCCCCGAGGCGTGCCACTGCCATGAGTAGAAGACGTTGACACCACTGCTATAAGGGATGTTTCGAGAAGCACGCGATGATAGAGGGTGTGGCGAGGAAAGGAAGGACGTGGTAGGAAAGAACGATTTGTGGCCGGGAATGCTCAAATGACATGGGCAGGGGTGTGGCGGAAAGGGAGGACACTGTATGTGCAGAAAAGAGCGGAGCAGTTCCACTTGAGTGGCAAGTGGATAGGCACGCTCAGGAAGGAAAGAAGTCGGCAGGTTGGAACGGTCCTAACGGCCTTCACCGCCTCACGCCCTTGTAGTTAAATTATAGCACATCGCTCTCGCGCGTCTGTTTTAGGATTCATGGATATAAACTTCGACCGCGAGCGATAGTCGTTTCCCCTTCTCCTACCGCTCAGCCGCCATCGCGTGAGCTGGTTCGCTTTCATATCATACGAAGTGTTTTTCTGTTTCGATCAAATTGTTCCTATTACAAAACCTATCATCAGCAAAGAAATCCATTGAATTGAGTGTTATTTTGTGAGTGACGAATGAAAATTGGATAACACTGTGACTCGATATAGATCTGATGTTTGACCAAGTGAATATTCTCTTGTTCACATCTACTCGATTTTCGAATAAACTTTCTTCTTACTTTTTCTCTATCTGATTTCTACGCATTCCCACTTAACGTTGACGCTGACAACTTGATTGTTCGCGTAACAATCTATAAAGAGTCTCAATGAAGAACATTTCACAAAAGCTTTTCCTTTTACTCCGCAGCTCTGCTCTTATTTTGAAACATTGTTGATGAAGGATAGCGATGTACAGTATTTTCCGTTGACGTGGTAGTGGGTGTGATTTATATTGCTAACAGGAGTAACATAAATAGAAACATCAATAAAGTTTTTGCTCTCTCCGTCATCGTACCTTCAGAATGTTACGGCGAAGGAAGAGAGCAAATTAAATCCACTACATGTTCGCCTTTTCACGCCCTCTGTATATCACGGCGGAGTCTTCCAAGTACGATCAGTGTATTCGTTGTATGCGAAAGAAGGGGTTTTGTAAAATAATTAATCGAATTGACTGTTACCGATTGAAATGAATATAAACATGTTTGAAAAGAACTAAAATATAATGCAGATATATGATATTTATTATATTTCATTATTAAAAGATTGTGAAATTATTTTTAAAGATAATAGTTGAAAGAAAGATCAGTTTTTACGATTTATTAATATTAAAAGCATTTTTAAATGGGTATGTCAGTGTCAATATTACAGTCTAAGTCTGAAATATGGCTGATCCACGAACTAGTCGATAAATTAACACTTAGCCGGACTGTTTGGATAACGCTGCATTAATCACGATGAACGGATCGGTTCGGATATTACCAATCGGCATTTGTTGGCACAAGACACAAGACTTACACTGAAGTAAGATGATTGTCCGAGTATGAAGGTGTCTTATGTATTCGCGAGAAATTATTTGACCTAAAATGCGTTCAAAATTATGTTAAGTTGCTCATAAAATAAACTCAATGTTATTTTATGCAAACCCACGAAGGCTCATGGGGGATCCTTGTCGTTCTAACTCGAAAATTCGTAGCGTAGTGTCAACTGAGAATTTTACGTTAGACTAGGTGGTATGATATAAAATATAAATTGTCGACTGATACAGTGGAAATAGAAACTGCATGTCTTGTTTCTCATTACTAGACCTCGGAATTTCAGGCACAAAAAAAGGTTTGGTTTAGGCGCCTAAAATAAGCAACAAAATTAAGAAATTAGGCTATAATAGATATGAAAGTCGACGTTTTAGGCACTTAAAATAGGTTACAAAATGACTAAGCCAGGCAAAACAAAAGAGACATGAAAAATGTATATTTCTGGAATCTAGAACTTATCTCAAAAGTATTAAATTAAGCAATTTTTATTAGGCAGGAATAAGTATTGGTACGTGTATCGTCCCCCCCACACACACACAAAGCAAGTAGTACGACACGACCCATTTAACCACTGAACCGTATTTTATAATCTTCGCCTGTCCGACAGTAGGCGTTTGCCTGACCTGGGGCTTTCCTCGCCTGGACTTCGAAGATGACGCATTGCGGCGATAAGCCTCAACCTGTCAACAGCGCAGCTGCTCCAGAAATGCGTGCAATTGCCTAAGAAGTGCGTGCTGATCGGAGACGAGCGTGAAACATCCTTATTATATTGACTTGCAGGGCTGCTTGTGTTCGGTATTTTGGGTGAGAGATTTCGTTGTGTTGTTGATTGCGTATTTCGAAACAGTATTTACGTTTCCGTAAACGAATTTCAAAATTTTGCATTTAAAATATGATCGTTCTTGAAAACCACTCTTTTAGGCAAAAACATACTAAAATAGATATCAATAGGTCCATCTAGCTGGCCCGCCCACTATAGCAGAATCAAACCAAACTTGTACCAGACCTGATATCAACCGCCCTTTTAGGAAATTTTAGCCATTATTAGACGCTTTCAGTAGATTTCCTCATGATTCTTAAAAGTCTTCAATTATTTTCCACTACATACTTAAGGAACTAAATATACATTTGTCCTAAAATCCGAGGTCTACTCATTACTTTAGAAACTTCTCTCTAGCAGAGTGAATACCACTTATCTCATATCTGCTATTCCTCGGCACCTTAATATACTTGCTCTATGTACCTCTGGGGGTTACCCCAGAGGTTCTATCTTCCCTAGCAATGCGGTATTGTGATAGAAGACCCTAAATAAACAAACAGAATGCATTGCAAGTACTTGGAGACCACTTCGAAAGATTCTCAGTTCTACGTTATTGTGGATTTATGTAAATGTATGCCTGATAGGCTAGGTATATTTGCAGTAATAACTTCGAAGTGAAGTTGTAACTTAAACTCTCAGACAGAAATCTTGAAATAATTTTTTATTTTATTTTATCGAGGCAGACCTTTATATTCGCAAAGGAGAAGTCATCGATGGAAGTCGATGATACGTAACGGTGACAATCTCACGATTGAGACGTTACACCTACCACTGTCGCCTCGTGTTGGCCAACATGCACTTCATCCGATCGAAGTTCGAAGTACGCTTCCGTTCTGTTCATACATCGGGCTTTATCGGTTCATATTGGACCGTCTAATACGTAGGTTCGAAAATTATCGTCAACATATGCACATTCACTTTTGAGACCAAACTTTCAGCTGAAAAAAGTTTGAATTTTATTCTCAGAGAGTCTTCGAATGTGATGTTTTCTGGTTTTGATTCCGCGCGGTGGTCAGTGTAATGGGTGGATTATTGACAGAGATGTCGAATCAAGAGCCGATGATTTGGGGGGAGGCATCACATATTTTTGTTAAATAAAAAACATATTTGTTATATTGTATATTACTTTTGTAGTGATATGATACTGTGACCGAACGTGTAGGTCGGCCGTGGGGAAATTTCGTGGGTAATTTGGCTCTTGTTGAAATTTTGAAAAAAAACAACACAAAGTTGAAAGCCACAAACATTAATATAATTGAATCTTCAAAAAAAAAAACACAAATTGCAAAATTACCTAACATGCACAGATAAACAAATGACCAAAGAAAAGTATAACACTGAACAGCATAAAAAAAAACTTTTTGAGGAAAAATCAACTGCCAAATTATGAATTTCAAAGTTGATTCAAACTAGAATCACAGCAATATCTTCTGTGACAAAAATAAATTGAAATCCAACAAATTGAATCAAAGATATGTCTGGGGAGATGAGTGCACATAATGTTACATCAGAGGGTAGAGCACAGGCATTTCGGATGACAAAATGTCTCAGTACTTTCTGTTTACAAAAATTGCAATTAACCCTTCCTCAACATACACTGCATTAGCATACATAGTAATTTCTTGCAAAACAATTCACTTCAATTACAAAGACATATGTTGTGTACAATTAAAATGAATAAACATAGTTTTGAAAACACAGAATATTCAAAAGAAGTTGCTAAAAAAAACTAAACATGTGTGTTTACACCATAAATGTGAAACATTTATTACAACCTACACCTTTGGTTAAAATTGGAAATATGTTTTATTTTTACTCAACAGGCATCCAAATTTCAATAAATATTTCAAGATATTTAAGTTCACTTAAATTCTTCAACAGTTCATAGCAAATATACTTTTATAACCTTTTAATTGTTCATAAATAACCCAAATTGTTTCTAACTTGATTTGGATTTTACACTATCATCAAAATGTTCTTTTTTTAAAGACAGAAACTGCACTTGCAGTTTATTAACGTGACAAGATTCTTTCATAAATAAGTGATGTTCTCCCCTTAGAAAGACACACTACTTCAAATATCTTTTGAAAATAGTACACAATGATTATGGAAATACCAATGGTCGGGTATATCATACATTATGCAAGAGTGTTAATGGCAAAAAAAAATAAACAATCTGACAGTGAACTACAGGAACAACACTTCAACCTGCATTCTACAGTCAATTGCTTCCAAATTCTCATTACTTTTTATAGTATCACATACAAAATTGTTTTGTCTTTAACACCGACCTTATTTCGGTGGCCGTGGCGTTCGTCACCAGCGCAAAACTCACAGCGAACTAATGCGGCTGCCGACGCTCTGTCTTGGGCCTAAGCACGTGTTCTCTCTGTAACCACGTCGTACTCCAAGACCAGATGCCTCCGTCGAACGTGCCTCTGCCGTGTGATTTTAGCCACCACTGGGCCAAACCTCTCCTTTCTCGATAACTGGAGTTCGCGGCCACACACCATCAGCTTCCAACCTCACGCTGAAACATTCTGCACTCTCTCCTCTCAGACCGTTACAACCCCTTCTTTTCCGCGTAGGGAGGGACAACTGTCTTCCCCCCGCCACCCCTCCAGCGACCGCTGATAGGGCGACGGGTTACGTAATCGCGCGGCGAACCACGCAGACTTCTAAGTCTTTCTTATAGACTAATAGCGACTGAGCAAGCCCAGGATCGCTACAATACTCCACACGAACCCCTTATCCCATGGCTGAGAGGCTGGGTCACCGCTGGTAGGCCAAGGTCCGTATCGGGTTGATGAGCCATAGGACATATTTGAATTGCCTTATTTTACGTGGCGAGACTCAGGCCATGAGTACATACATGATATTATACAATATTATTGTTTAAATAATTACATAATTTTAATATAAATTAATATTTAAATCATTTTTGCCAATTAAAAGAAGAAAACAAACGCAAAACCTAGGCCTTTTTAGGGGAAAGCATGGCCCCCCACGCCCTCCTCCCGGATCCGCCACTGATTGTGTGAAGCTGTTAAAGATAAGTTCCTTTCACCGTGAGAACAGGCTTACATATTGTTCTGCTCACTCCTTGCCTTCTCTCTAATATTCACGTTCACTCCTCATTCCACCTCTCCTCCCCGCCATATAACTCCAAATTCTGCAAGGTTGATCATGTATACGTTTTTGAACTTAAACCTCGAAAGTCTTTTTAGCATTCCTTTCCCATTTCGTTTATATTCAACACGAAACTAGTAACTCGGCAAATCCTCGGCGGGAAATCGAAACTCGGAAACTAAAGAACTTCAGTCTTGTTCCAAAATCGAATGACTGCGATGGGATATTCGGGGAAGCATCCAGCAGGCATTAACACTCCTCTGTCTCCTTCGCGGAACGTTCATTGCTTCGGCGTCCGAGCTCTTTACTAGTTTAATTAGCATTGCCGTTAACTTAATTCCTCGCTTTATTTCCATTTCTCCCGCCCTGGCCCTCTCTCTCCCTCACCCTCTCTCCCTCCCTCCCTCCCTCACCCTCTCTCCCTCCCTCCCTCCCTCACCCTCTCCCTCCCTCACCCTCTCCCTCCCTACGCGTCTGTCACCCTCTCATTTTCAGTACCTCTCCTGCAGTCCACCCTCCCTTCATTCACTCTTTATCTCCCCTTCTCTATCCATTCTCTTTTCTATCTTTCTTACTCTATCCACCTTCATCTGTATCTCTCCCTCCTTTTTAGGGTGACCCGCCTCATCACATACTACCGCAGTCTTTCGAGATCATTGGGATTAGGTCGTAACGGGTATCCACCCATTATCATCCACATCTAAGGAAAGGAGTAGGGAATGACCGGCTGAGAGGAGAGCAGTCAGCTTCAAAATTCTCATCCAGGCAACAGGCATTGTCGACGCAGCAGTAATGCTTGTGCCGCAAATCCTCCAAGTTCCCACATTCAATATTTGAATCAAGACCATCGAGGTCTGCATAGATGCCTATGCGTTGACGGATGTCCAGGAATGTTCCAAAATCCCAAAGCGCAGATTCTACGATAGGAACATTCACGGAAGCATCCCGTACACGTCTCTCCCCATCTTCTAGCTCCTTCTGGGAACTTTCATTGGTTCTGCCGCAAGAGTTCTTTCTACTAATTAGCAACGCCGTTAACTTAATTCCTCTGCTTTTCTCCATTTCCTCCGCGATATTTTTCCGGACCATTATCTCCCGACCGAACGTGCTAACTCGTTACGGCAGCGCAACTGAAGTTCGTGGAAAGCGCGCGCGAGGAAATGAGAGCGCCACCGTCGAATCGCCCTCTGGTGCGCCATTGGAGCTTTCTCGCTTTGCCACCGCGCAGTCACTGCGCTCATAAGTGAGGTTAAGTGTGCTCTCTTATGGGAATCTTATCTTGGTGTAGTTGTTCGCAATGCTCTTGAAGCGATTTTTGTATTGCGTATTTTGAAAATTTTTGTCCTTGCATACGAAGGACTCGGCTTTAGGTAGTGAAATTTTCGACGAAAATAAGGTACCATTAACACACCCCTCTTATAGATTATTACATTTTGTGCGAGCACTGTGCTGCTCATGTAACAAATGACGCTATTCTACGGACATGATTCTTCTTTACTGTGTGACGAGGAATAGCAAATTGAAATTTTATTCTTATTTTTGAAAATTAATTTGATGTTGCCTAGGACTTTGTAGAGTCAAGCCTTTGAAATGTATTATTTTCCTATTTATTGATTCTACACATTATTTTGCAAACCTGGAACAATACTTCTCCGAGGCCTTTTTCCTTTCTCTGCCAGTATAGTTTTTTGTGTATTTGTAATGTGTGTATGTTATAAGGTTAAGGTAAATTATAGTCTTAAGTCTTAAGGTAAATTAATGCCAATAAATATTTGCCCAGTTGAGATGTAAACTGAACAATGTGCTTCTCACTGAATAAAATAATTAAAAAAGAAATATATTGTTATGTACATCGGGTGATCATAGAGGTATATCTTGATGAGGGAATTCATTTCACTGGATTATGGTCAAATAATAATAATTATTATTACTACAGTTTATGTACACTTTACTCAATACTCATTTGGCTATTAATTATAATTGTGACTTGGAAAACGTTCTCTTCTTATTACCTGTTGGTTAGCTCCCAGATGTGTAAATGTTAAAATATCGCAAATCTATTCACATGAATGGATTGCCTTCTGTTCCAACATTTGGCATCATTTTTATTGTGAGAATTAACGTCCATGTTCGGATAGTTTTAACAACCTCATATTTAAGTAATAAATCTTCACCATTCTCGAAGTACGATTAATTGTTTTCCACGGTTTGTTTGAAATACGAAGCATAAAGGATCTGATAATCAATGATGCTTTTTCTAGTTCAAACACTTTTCCTTCAACTCCGCCCGCGGCATTAAATATATTTTAATAATATTTTCAGCCGTTATTTCGTAAACTAAATTTTGGTTGTAATTATTCAAGGTAGCACTTTGGGAACACAATCAATTAAAATAATCTTTAAACAATAGCCCACACTCGCTATTTAACAATAAAATAAATGCGTCTAACAAATAATTCGCTTATAGATAACGTAATGTAGTATCATTGTTGATAATATAATATAAATATAATAGTTAAATGTAATATAATAGTTTTGACAACACATTAAAGCGACAACAAATTATTTAGTTTAAAATATTATTCGTAATAACGTATGCGTTTTTAATCACCGTAGTTTTCATGCTTAATACTATTCTGCATTTAGTTAAAAAAAGTAGGGATATTTGCTATTCAACACGTCTGTTTCATCAAAGCTTACTAGAAAGTCTTTTTCCAACCCTGACCGGAGGTAATCCAAAATAAATGTATTAGAAAAATTGCCAACGCCCCAAGGTTCATTAGTAACCAACAACTACACAGAGCTAAAAATCGAACTCTTCTACGACTACATGTTAAAATCATTCAAAAACTTCTATGAACACTTCCGGGCGCCCCTGCAACTCAAACATACCAACTAGCACAGACATACACCGTTTAGTAGTTTAGTAGTATAGTTACCTCCACTGGCAGATTTGTACCGCCCTCGAAGTTCCAAACACATGCCCCAAATGGTACGAACACTGACCAAAAACGGTGATATCTGTTGGACTCTATGCAATATTGCACGACCAACAAATTCAAACGGATCGCACGATAGCGACAAACAAACCGGATATAGTTATCCGGGATTTGGAGAACAATTCGTGTTTACTTGTCGGTGGTGCTGTACCTTGCGATCGAAACGTCGTTACCAAGGAGGCAGAGAAACGTCTTAAATACAAGAGTTTGGAAATCGAGATCAGCCGAATGTGGGGCGTAAAAGCACAGGTCGTCCCGATAGTTATCGGAGCTCTGGGATTTGTTCCTCAAAATTTGAGTAAGAACTTGTCTAAACTCCAGGTATTTCAAAAGACTGGGAGGTGCAAGAAATCGCTTTATTTGGAACAGAACCTTAGGTAGCTGGTTGCAACCTGGAGTAGATTTTATAATCAGCCGACTCATAACATCTTTATTCGTGATGTAGTGGAATAATAATAATAATAATAATAATAATAATAGTAATAATAATGATAATAATCATAACAATAAAACACAACACACTCGCCAATAAAAACACTAAATTAATAATTTGTATATATTAGGGCTTATAATTTGAAATAAAATGCATTTTAAATCAGTAAAATCTAGAGTATGTAAATATTGTGCATTTTAAATAAAGATTACCATATGAACCCATTGCAGTCCCATTTTTAAACTTGCACCATCTGTTTGGAAACATAGGGGGATTATTTAAGAATTTTTTCAATTTTTTTGAAGATGAGCATTTTGAAAAAACTCAAAATCAAATTTTTAAATTCAAATTTGAAAAACGTTTTGAACGCAACCCCTATTGAGTTGTATATCTTATAAAATGCCATAAAGAAAGCTGCAAAATGACACCTGTTCCAGCTCTCTATCTTAATTTGGTGAGGTTCTATATTAATTTTAAAATTTTCGGGAATCTAATTTTGCAAAATTTTACATGGCTGTATTTCAGAAACGGGTGGAAATATTTTACTCAAAATTTGTAGTTTTCTTATTCTCCATTTGTACTACCTATGTGTCAAATTTCATCTGAATCTGAGATGGTGATGTAAAATGTGTTGATTTGATATGGAATGACCCTTGTGTAAAATGAAAAGTACACTCGGTTGATGTGCTACTAACAGTTTAATATCATTTTTTTCTTCAAGTCTCAGTGAAAAAAACTGAAAACGGTGTAACTAATCCACTGTGTTCATCTTATAGCGCGCAGAACTTTCACGTGCACTTTGAAAACCGCGCGCTCAGCCTGCCGTTCCTCCGAGAAGGGCCCGATGGTGCGGGCCCCAAGGGCTGCTAAAATTAGCAAGCAGTACTCGGGCCCAGTGCGGAAGGGCGTTGACCTTGTAAACGGAGAGAAGTAACCGGCTGTGGGGCCCACGCAGGCCGGCCCCTTGAATGTTACTAACCCTATCTTTGACTGCGGCAAGTAACTATGACCCTCAATTCCTGGTTATTGGGACTTGGAATGAGTTCTGGAGACAAATTGTCGATCTTCACGAATAAAGAATTCCAATAAAGAACTACAATTATCACAAAGAGATTACGATAAAGATAAACATTTTTTTGCTTTATTAAATCTTGGTGGGGCCCGGCCCCTGTGGCCCCTTAGGACGAGACGCCCCTGATCCTGGAACGAATTAAAGAAGCTCAGACTTACTCCTGGACTTAAAGCAATGGAGATAACTGATGCGTTGTTTGTACTGATTTTGTGACTGTAAAACTACGGCAATTTCATTTCTGGAAACACGTATGCGTACGTCGTCAGTATTTTACACAGAAAACGCAGGAAGCTTTTGGATCAGTAAAAAGAAATAATCTTCTACAAAAAAATATTTAACACTAATTTCCGATCTTACATTACAGCTTACATATTTCCAGAAATTTTACCTCGTTTTCAGTTCCCCCTTTGAGATATATAAAGGAAATCTTAAAATGATATAAACAGAAGAATTCCTGTAAATACAGAGAATTAATAGTTAAATAAAATAAAATAAAATAAAACAAAACTATACACTTACCCGCAATACTAACCTAGTAGAAAATGCAAGATCTTAAGAAAGTCCACCACCCATCATTTCCTAAGTTACTTTCCAAAGCCGCCCAGAGCACAAAATGGAGCCGGCAAGGATGCATTTAGAGGACCCGTGTTTTGTACCTCGTTACTTGGGTAAGTGTATAGTTTTATTTTATTTAACTGTATAAATTCATTTTATCCTCTGTATTTACATTAATTTTTCTGTACAAATCCACATCTGATAGGGGACACTAAAGTTGAGGTAAAATTCCAGGAAATATGGATGCTGGCATATAATATTTGAATTTAGTGTTAAATACATTTTTATTGTGGAAGATTGTTTCTATTTACACATCGATATGGATTTCTACAAGATTTCTGCGCTAACCATCGATTTTATGGAAAAAACTTTTATTTATATGTGTTTTGAAGATTCCATGCATTATTATCATGAGTTTCCATTATACATTGTGTAAATACTCTAGAGAGTCGGATTCTGTTTGCGTATTCCTGGAATGAAATTGTATTGTTAATTACTGATGTATGCTTGTTTACAATTAATTATGTTGTTTATGCAATAGAATAGCACGACTTTGTTTCCGAAATACGAAAATATTGTAAGGTAGTTAATTAACGTAAAACCGAAGACAACACACATCATTTGAAACATTTTGTTGTTGAAGAATTTCCAATCTTGGTGACGAATTTTGACATTACTTTATACTAATATGTTTTTCAGAGTTTTGTAATAATTGTAACGATAAGTGACTAATATTTTAGACATAAATCTAAATCAAACTATAAATATCTATTCAATACCAGTATTCTCAGATTTGTAATGTTAGTTGTTGCATTAGCAAAATTTTTCATTATATTTTATAATATAACACGTATGTATACAATTTAGCTTTCAAACTCAAATTTTACATTAAGCATCACCAGTAACTAAATCAGAGATTCTAGTCCAGATAACATATATTGCAGGTAACTAGCAGGTAACTACCATCAGCGTCAACAAGAAAAGTGAACGAGGGGTTATTGTTGAATCTGCGACTGACCGGGAGAACCTAAGGTTCGAGTTTTGGCGGTGGCGGATTTTCAACATCAGCTAGACAGCTAAGACGAATTCTGCGGGGTCTGGAGGGGAATTCTACGCATCAGGTTGCTGTAGTCGGTAGTTTTCCTATCAATATCAGGCAAAGACCGCAGTAGTACTGTACTAAACGGACCATAGACCGCGCGTGATCTTTCCTTCCTCTTCCTTGTCCTACCCGCTCCATTTACTCACGTACAATAATTATAATTATTTTAAGGGACGGGAGACAAGTCGGAAGCTCAGAGCTTATCCCGGATGGGGAGATGTCCAACTCTGGAGATTGTATCCCCCGCAAGCGAACGTCAGCGATGGGTCACACCATTCAGCTGTGGAAGAACACCGTTATCTCCTGGGATAAATCATTCGCTCTACTAATGAAAATAATGGCCGGCCCCGTGACCGAGATCGCTAAGACAGTAGTATCGTGGCGAAATCAGACCGCAGGGTCGCGGGTTCGAGTCCCGCCTCGGACGTGGATGTATTTGTGTATGTCTATATGTGTGTGTGCCGTCCTTTCGTCACTCACTATCATCATCATCATTGATCTTCCATATCCCCAGGACTAACAACCTTGGGGAATAAAATCGGATCCAGCGTAATGCTGCCCCCTCCCGATGAATTGCAAGCCTAGCATACCTGCGTGGTCCGAAGCGGCCTGTTCGGAAAAAATAGTGGACTAATGTCCTAAGTAGTTGACACACCCGAAAACACCAATCAATCAAAGCACCACCAAATTAATCGATCAATGAGCGCTGCCAAACGTCAAGCGAACAAGCGGTGTCCCACAAGGGCGCAGAGTGCGTCCGTCGCGCCGGGAGGAGCGCGGCCGGAGCGCGCGATCGCCGCCCGTTTGCGCAGTCGGCGCGCGTCCGCCGGCGGAGCCGCCTATTTGTCCCCGGAACGAGGCCTCGTCAAGCGGCGCGCCGGGCCGCGATCGGGAATCGATCCCAGGCCGCCGCCCGACCCATCTCCCTCCCAGCGGCAGATGGTACTGTCTCGGCCACTACCTCCACCGAGGTCACCGGCATCGTCTCCACCGTTATGGTCGAGCTCGCCGGTGATTGGGTGTGTGCGATCCCGGCAGGGTGCCGGAAATCCAGCGGGATGTGTTTACCAGCAGAGAGGTTACGCTGCCTGGCGGAATTGTCTTCGTTGTCCGACTGCTGTGGTCTGGAGTTTCTATTAATTCCGTGATCACGTCCAGGCTTATAACTGATGCGTATTTAATGAAAAAGGATTCACGGTGTGTGCACGAACAGACCTTTCCATTCCTTTTCCTCCTACCCCTTGTCACTATTTCTGTGGTCACTGAGGTAAAAGTTCTTAAATCAAAAATCGTAGTTTTGGAGAAAATAAAGGTTAGATCATTGAGCCAACGCATTTTCCTACGTTCAACGCTATTTCCCAATGCTTTTTTTCTCGTTAAGGAGGTAACATTTGAATTCGGTTGTTTTATTCAAAGTATACATACTTAACTTATAGTTTCAGTACTTAGCCCAATTCCGCCAAAAATTGACTTAGGAACTTTTACCCCGTGACCACAGATTTATTGGTTAGTGATTTCGGGCGCGTCAACTAAGGTATTTAGTCCGGTAAGTGTAGTGCATGTTTTAGAGCGGGAAGTGACTGATATTTCCACGCTGAATGGCGAGATACGGCGCCGACCTATGTCGTCTTGCGGGGATTTTCCCTAACCAGGTATCTCCCACAAGCTGGGCATCGCCCCAGCCGAGATAAGTGCTAAGCTCCCTACTGGTCTCTCGACAAGTGTGATAGTGTAGTGCATTTGAGTATGAGTGTACGTAAGATGCGAGGATAGGACAAGGAAGATCGCGCGCGGTCCTTGACTCGTTTGTTAGAGTACTGTCCCGGCATTCTCCTGGTGCTGGTCGGAGAACTGCCGATCAGAGCAAACGACCGATAGAATTCTCCTCTAGCCAGCGGCTGAATTCGACTTATCTGTATAGCTAGTGTCAAAAATTCTGCCCCCTTCGGGACTCCAAATCTAGAACCTCCCGGTCAGAGGCACTGCAGTGACATCAGTTGATGTCCCGAGTCATCTTTGCCAGTTCCTAAAAGCTGAAATGCCTTCAAACAGAAATTAAATCAAAATCCATATCCGTCGCCAACGTCTCGGTTGACGCACACTCGCTTCGCCACCGTCATAAGGGCGTTCGGCGATACCGCTGGACCTGATACCTTAGTGGTCATTTCGTCCCCAGCATCTTCACTATCAGCACTTGAAGCTGACACCGCCAACACTTCTCCTATGTATCCTACCTAATTGCATCACCATCAAAATCATTGATACGTTTGCCACTCCCACTGGAAGAACCTCTTTTCTGCTGCACTACGACGTGAGTTGAGTTGACGTCCATTGAGTTCGTGTGCTCTAATGTCACTTAACTGCCACTTCGGCCACTTCTGCTTCGATTTTCTCTGCTGCTACCTCCACCACCTCCACCTCAGATGTCACCTCCACGCTGGCAACGTCTGTTTTCTCCCTGACTCTGCTGCCATTGTTACACCGCACCTACAAACGCATCCACTTCAGTCCCCTCCCACACTTTCGCTATTACGTTTTCAACTGTTCTCAACTTCATTCTACATTACAATTTTCACTTCTTAGCCGTCTTCGATCTTACCTGAGGTGAATAGTTTTTATGGAGGATGAAATTGATGATGATGGTGATGATAATAATAATGTGATTTGAATAATAGAGGATGAAATTGATGATAATGGTGATGATAATAATAATGTGATTTGAATAATGGAGCAAAACGGGACAACCCCGAGAAAATCTGCCACAAACTCACAAATTGCATACAACTAATAGGTGGTATCATGTAAATATTAGGTAACCTGAAATTGAATGTCAGCCTAATCAGAGGTAGCCACTTCTGCCATTTCCATTACCATGCTATCAGCGACGGAAAAAGGGAAGTGACATTTCCACCGTGGTATTCCACAAGGGCGCATCCGCAGACACTCGATTCAATTGAATTCAATGATGCCTTATTCTACGTGGTAATACTCAAGTCATCAGGACTGCTCTTTCGTCTAATCACGCGGATTTCGGTACGCTCCTTTCACCAACTAACGTAGAAAGAAAGTATTTGGGGTGATGAAATAGTCGATTTAAATTTAGAGTCTTTGATTAGGCCTGAAGATGTTTTACATGCAGTAAATCTACAACATGGGACAACCTGTTTTACTTCTCCGACATTCGAAGGATTCTTTTTCCCTTAAAAGATCATGGCGTCGATAGGGTTTGAACCGGCGACTTGGATGTAACAGCTCGTTATACTTCCGAAGACGCTTCCACCGTCTTGTCCCCAGACACCATTTCCACCACCACATCCCGCCATATGCGCTTCCTTCTCGGGAACCTGGGCCTGCGCCGTGCGGGCGGGCGGGGCGGTCTCGGCGGCGCGAGGCCTACGGGCGAGGGGGGGGTGAGTGGGCGAGGGCGTTCTCGGTGGTCTGCGCGGTCGGCCTCTCCCACAACAGCGCGCCCGCACTGCGGCTCACCGCCACCGCTGCCACCGCCGGCGTCCGTCATCGATCCCGGAACCAGTGGGTGCGGGCCCGGCGATCATCCCTCGAGATGCCTCCGCCTCCGCCCCCGGCCGCCCGCGACCGCCGGGAGGGCCCCGCCCCCTCGGGCGCACGCGCCACCGGGCCAGAACACGTGTGGACCCGCATCGCACACGTGACCGCCCCGCGGAAGCGTCCGCCTCCGCCGCAATTGAGACGAGAGAAGCAGCGTTTGTGTGCACCGGGAAAATAAGAACCTACAGCACACAACGATAACACAGTTGAAATGAACGTATTTGCTGTTTGAGTGGATAGAGTGTGCAGTTGTGTGATAATCGTCTTCGACGCATCAAACTGAATACCTGTTTAGACTTTTTTTTCTGCTGCTTGCATGGCGCGTGCAGGAATCTGTTAGCTGCGAACGAGAATTTTTCTCACAGAGATGAGAAGGATTGTGGGGTGGGCAATGCTAACTTAATTTTTGTGATCATGGATTGTCACAAAATACGGAGGTGGGGGCATAAGTCATGGCAATTTTTTTTGTGAGAATACGAGTACGGGTGGAAAATGTAAAAAATACCCATGAAAGGACAGAGTATGAAGTAAGTGCATGGACATATAACGACACACCAAAACTGTTGTTCTCATATTTATTAAAGTATTTGAAATGGCTACTGGTTTCATGTTCCAAAGCATTTGAGTATATACGAGTTTACAATATTCCAAAAGCATTATATTCCTGTTGTAAAGGCCCGATTCGGCAGGTGCTCGATTACTGCACATGCCACGTCCATCCGCACACTCACAGGTCGCCACGTGCATTGCTGGTCACTGGTTGCGACGCGTCCTTGCAGAAATCCTCGTGACCATCTCGCGACTGTCCGGTATGGAAGGGCATTATTCCCAAGAACTTCCACCAATTTCCTGTGACATTATGGAGCATTTCTCCCATGGAGAACAGCTGTCTTGAAGAACGAACGTTGCTCGATACACGTTACATTCATCTCGCTCAGCGGTAGTTGGACAACCGATCTCACGTTGCTTTCTGTACTAACAGAGACATTCACAGAGACCTCTGTGAATGCGAACGCACCTTACTGCAGCATTTCTCTCACGCTACAAATAAAATTGTGCGCTTCGGTAACATTTTTTTTTTAAGTTGCCATGACGTCTGCCCCAACTCTCATACAAATACTTGAATCCATCGAGATCCTAGTCCGGGATCTTCTGTTATCCAAACAGATGTTTTAACCGACTGAGCTATGGAATTAAGCACGTAATTGGTGAAAATTTGACGATCAAACAGCGATCAGCATATATGAAGATATAGTTAGACTGTACTAAAATTGGCATGTAAAGTGAAGACGAACGAAATGGAATGTTTCAGTTTTTGTATTTTACCGAAACTGACACAGTTAAATTCTCAAATTCCTTCTAGCTCTGGCACTTTAACCCTCCATAGATTTCAGCTTGACACACTTGTACTGGTGGTACTGCAGAAATCGGTAAATCTACATAAAACCCGACCAACGGGAACAGAATGTGAAAGGATCACGCGTTGTGGGTGACCGGTTCATGAATTATTACTACAGCATCCCCCTTGATGAGAGAAAATCACATAAACGGCCGATTATTGGATCCGATGTCTAGAAATTATCATCCAGCTGTGTCAATCTCGACCCCAATAGAGTTGTATCACAGATTAAATGAATGAAAGACTTTGCGGTCAAGGTTGCACCTCGTTTTTGATGGAAAATACTTAATTTGCGATTTTCTTTGGGCCTTCTTTAGAGCGAAATACAGCGCACAATGAAAAATATCTCATTGGCGGAGGGGGGGGCGGAAACTTTAGCCTTGTCGTGCACGCTTTATCCTCCAGGACGCGAAGACATCAACGGACTCTGGCCAAGGAAACGATTGACTGCAGAAATTATGTTTAGATCATGTCTGCGTGAGAGAAATTTTCGTGACAATTCCTCGTTGTTTGAGACGTCATATATCAGTAAACAGTCGTAACATTGTCAAAAGCTATATGTTACATTTACATTTCTTCTGATTTCTACAGAGACTTTCAACAGAGACTACTAAGCCTTTAATTTCGCATTGGTGCTTCTGTATTTGCAACACTATCGTTTCTTTCTTAGTTTGTTTCTAAGAAATCCATTGTCATTTTTAGTAAACTTTTATTAGAATATATTTATCACTTCACTGACTGTAGATGTCATAAATATTTCCAAATGTAGTATTATTAATAAATTTCTGAGACTGTCTTCAATATATCTCTCCTTTCTTGTCCGTTAACGTGATGTTTATTTCTATTTCGAACGTTTTCAGGAGATGTTGCCATTCGTTACATTATTATTTTACTTTGTTTTGCAAATAGGCCGTCTTAGACCACTAGTGCATGCACCCTCAATTTACCGGGGCTCATTAACATTATCTCAGTGACAGGTGCATGTAATTTTTCAAGGGATCAGCATTTAACTGGATCCGATTTTCATCCTACAGGGTTGTTTGCCCTGGGGGTATGGAAGATGAAATGATGATAATGAAGGGTGAAAGGACGACACACATACATACGTACTGTAGTGATACCGAATATATTACGGTTAATTGCGCGCCTAAGAATTACTCCCGGGCTACGCCTGTCTGAGGGTCAGCCGATGGCGCCAGGACGGCGGCGGCTGCTCGCCGCCCCCCTTCGCCTCTTTTGAATCTGTCACGGCCGCGTGTCCCGGAGCTTGGGTGGTCGTTTCGTGCGCACGGCACCCCCCGGTATTTTTCCGCGACGCTCAAAGCCCCCCCCCCCCCCAGCCTCCCTTGAGATTTCCAGCCCCTCACACCCCCAGCCATTAATAACTGCCCCTATTTGACGCAAAATTGAAGCGAGAGGGAGCGATAGCCAGCTTCTCTCTCATTTCTCGGCCTCAAAAACACTCGACGATTGGGCAGAAATAGTTTGAGACGCACTACCCTTGCGCCAATAGCCGCCGGAATTAGGCAATGTTCTGGAAGGTTCCAGAATCTTGGGGATAATTTTGGTGGGGGAAAGAAGCTTCGAGGGACTTCGGAGCAGGCGACGCGAGGAGAGAAGCGAAAGAGTTGCGTTCGGGGTAGGACGCGAGTAGCGGTCAAGGGGGGACAAGTTGCCTTTGTGGTGGCACTAGGTGCCGGAGCCAGAGTTCGGTTCGTATCGGAAGGACTTATAAAAAACATTGAGTTTTCTTGGGAGAATTTGTGCAAGTCCCCTTTAACAATTGTAGACCGCGGGGCTGTGTGACGGATAATTGACAGTGAATTGTGCTGTGTTAATATCCGACTTGTGCTCGAATTCGGGACTTTTTTCGTGAGATTATCAGATGATTCACGAACTCGCTTCGATCTCCAAAATACAGTGTGATAGATCGAGAGTGAGGAGATCATTCATTCGAGCAAACATTACCTAATCATTCACAACATTGAGTGGACGGCGCTGTGTGTTGGGCCAGCCCCAGCAACCCCTCGCTGCATACCTGGTTCAGTCCTGCGCACCCCACCCGGGGCGGCGCCTCACCGCCCGTGACGACCCTCGCAGCCAGCTGACGGCCTGAGGTTATTCAACTTTGGTGGGTTGTGCAAGCCGCCTTGCGGAGGCAGTATTTATTTTGCTTTTGTGGTGCGCCCGTGGTCGAAAGTCATAAACTGTGTGGCGAACAATTTTGCTAATTACCTTTCGACCGGGCGACGAAGAGAGATTCCCCGGCCGCGCTTGGCCGTCAAGAGGGAATTTGCGCAAGGAGAAAATCTTTGTCATTGTAATTGTATTAATTTGTATTTCTTAATTTTTAACTTGTGTGTGTGCATGACATGGTTTTTTTGATTTGGGTAAAGGGGAGCATGCTCGCCGACATGATTGGTACCAGTTCATTCGTGATTTCTTACTGAATAAATCCCCCATGTTGTTATATGAATGCAATGCTTCTCATTTGACCCCGACCGCCAGCTTCCTCCATCATCGCCATTTCAGGCCAGACTGTCTATCGACTGAGCGAGCCGGCTACCCGTCCGAGGCGCCCAACCGAAGACGAAGGGTAGTCGCAGTACGTACATACAAAAACACAACCATGGCCGAGGCTACCATACTTCCAAGTACGGAAAACCGATAGGAAACTCTTGAAGAATGTAGCCGTGAACTACGCATCAAAATACAGGGCAGGTGTTGATCAAACGTCTGGATAATATTCTCCCAAATGTGCTTGAAAACCGTGGCCTGTACAAGGAATGTACACGGAAAGTTTGAATCATACAATTGGACTGTATGCATTGTAGAGTCAGTAATGTAGAAAGTAAATATAACCCGAACAAGAACTAAGTGCCATTTAGAGCATGTGATTAAATTTCTTTGAAAACTCCGTCATGAAACAGACATCAAGTTTCTATCAGTGTGAAGCAAACACAAATTTGAAACATACACGTTTTTTATAATAAATATTATTTAAATAATATAATTGATGTAAATAAAGTTGACATAATGCCAGACTACGGGAAGTGCAATGTAAAGGAACTCGTATTTTCTGACACACGTGAAACTCGTATTATGGAAAATTAAATGTTTTTAACATTATTTATTGTTACTGTTGCAAAAATATTAAGAGATAAAAGTTTACTTTTCAACATATTGTTTTGTCCGTTTACTTTCCCATTGCGTCCAAGATGTTTCTTTAAGTTCCATCCTGTGGAATAGAATTGGCAAGTGTTGTTTAAAATATATTTAAGTTGTGGCGTGATAATTATTGCATTGTACACTAAATAATTATCTTTTGCATTGTTAAACTAACGTAGATACATATTTTTGCAATCTTTCCTTTTAAGAAGTATCGTTGAAGCTCGGAGGCGTAACGACTCTGCTGGGCGTTCTTGGGGGTATAAGAAAACCGGGTGTTCTAGTGTTAACACACATGCCCATTCATATACACAATGCAATGCCATTTCAAATAATGTCTTTGAAACTTCATCATCGATTGTTACAAGTCACTTTGCTGGTTTTTCTTCCCTATTAAACGGCACAAGAATGTTGAAGACAATTGATGTGGTGGCTGTAGAGCATACGAAAATGAATAGGTTTACTCCTTAATGCTCTCCCCTGTCCAAGGGTGGTCATGTGTTGGAAATCGATTATGACATATGAATGATTATGAATGGAATACGGTCCCCGTGTGTTTGGTGGTAGAGACAACCACGTCGCAATCACATGGGCAACATCATACTTTACTTGCCTTTTCAAACCCCATCCTTTGCCCCTACCTACTCTGCTTCAATGTTCTTCGCCACTAAGGCATCTTGCCTAACAATAGTAGCCCACAATCCTCTTCCTTTTTTCTTCTTTTCTTTATGTTCGTAAACCCCCCCTCGTTTTCAAATTCTTCCCATGTTCCCTATCCTTATTCCGCTTTTCTTCTGCAGTGCGAGCGGTGCATTCTCTTAGTTCTCTCCCGCCTCCTCTCCCCTTCTCCCTTCCCCCGCGACCGGTCGCGTCCCTCCCAGCATTCCTTTCGGTCGGAATGCGGCGCGCCCGTCTACCCCGAGGCCCGCCGCCGCCGCCGTCCCCTGGCCTCGAACCCCGGCACGCAGACCGCCACGGCGCCGCCCCGGCCACCGGCTGTTGCCTGAAGGCAGCCTGACAGGCACGCCGCGGCAGGGGCAGAACGAGGACAGGAAGCTCGTGAATACTGCTGCAGGTATTCGGGATGAATAGTTGAACATGGAAAAGTATCGCGATTGTTTCAGATACGAATTCAGATTAAGCCTCTCTGGAGGTTTTGTTCTTTCGTTTCCTCGATTTTATTTCAAATTGATTGTTGAGATTATTTTCAGTGCCAAATATGGTACAGCATATTATTTTCAATATGTGTTGATTACATTTAATTTTCCTAAGAATTAGGTGTACTGCTGGGATGGAGAGGCAGAATGTCCATGAGTTCTGCCATTGGGTATACAGATTATTCAGTCTATCGAAGTAATGTGATTGGATCAGATGAGAAACTAACATACTTTTCTGATCGATTTTTAAAATATCGATCTGAATTTTAGTCTCTCGCATACAGCTTACGCACTGTAAAGTATTATAATACTGCAGGGATAGCTTTTCGACAGAAAATCAGTTACTGCCGGATCTTGGTGAAGTCCCGGTAAAGTGAATAAATCTTGTTCCAAATGAGCTAAATTATTTCCTGTTACACGTTACGTTGTCTGAATCCACGTTTTGTGTGCCGTTGATACCAAAATATTGGTTCACGGCGTTGTTAATGGGAAATATTGGTTTACGGCGAGTTTATTACGTTGATACCAAAATTTGGTTGTCCGCCTTTGTCTATGTGTGAATAACTCTAGCGACTAAACCGTGAGTTAGTCGTAGTGAGTGGCTCGTCACCAAAACTGATATTTCTCCGTCGATGTGACTGGTGTCGCGCCCCCTTGAATTGGAAACGGATATTTTGATTTTGGGGGTAGTTTATATGAAACCGCAACATTTTCAAAATATTCTCAAAAATCGCTCCAAATTTCTTCTTTAATTTTTTCATCTGATAGAGCATAAGGTGTTTAAAGAGATGGTGTACGTCGTATTTTCAGTGAATTCTTTGAATTTTATAAAATTGAAAAAGTTAAAAAAAAATTGGCGTCTTCCTACAACTACAGTATTGAAGAAATAATGTTTTTCTGTCAAATCTGTTCAAGAAACATCTTGAAATAAAAACATGAAAGATTTTTCGAAAATACGAGTAGTTTTCGGGTACTTTTGAATGAAACATAGGCAATTTTTAAACAA
This sequence comes from Acheta domesticus, assembly GCA_031308135.1. Lineage (NCBI taxonomy): Eukaryota > Metazoa > Arthropoda > Insecta > Orthoptera > Gryllidae > Acheta > Acheta domesticus. Next base: position 22,428,924 of record JAHLJT010008756.1, read on the forward strand.
TTATTTTCTCAAAGACGGCTCGAAATTTTACTGTCTCACATTCTGCTTATGCTCAAAGGATTTAATGTTGCGGGAGAAACTGCCGATTTCTCGACAGCAAACTCTTATTGCCGGGCCCTGTTATCGAAAAAGTGGATAAATCTTGTTTCTATATGTAGTAAATTACTTCCTCCAACACAAAGATTGGATTACGCCAAAACGCCTCTCCATCCGTATCTCTGTCCATCTGTTCATCAAAATCAGATATGCAAATTAGAGGATTCGTGCTCAATATTTCGAAAACATGAGCGGGTTTTGCGAGAATCATAGGTAATTTTAGAATTATTTATAGATTTTCTAAAAAACAGCTTTACACTTTTTCTTTATATATTATCCTTGTGTGTAGCAAAAACCGACAAAAAGAGTGGTGCTGGCTCCATTTTCGGCATATTATCTCTTTTTTTTGAAAATTGGGGGGAAAAAATTGTAAATTGAATTTCCCGTGCCTCGTTTCGTGACCTGTCTGTTCGCAAACTCGCAATGCGGCCATATGACGGTTTAATAATTTCTCACTGAATGCGGTCGACAAATGGAACGACAAGTAGGCTTTATTTAATTGTAGAAAGTAGAGACATTGAAACTGAATATTACAATGGGTCTACGATCAATAAAATGGTCCATTTAATAATATCCAAGTTGAGAAAAATGTATATACGAAATAAATTGCAATTTGTAAAAGGAATTCTGCTTTTTGTGATGGAGGTTAAGTAATTACGGAAACTGTGGTTACGTAGAGATTGAAAATTTCACACACCACATACTGCGAGACAATGCTCATTTGTTGAATTACACTTATTACGTACGTGCTAGAAATTATTTGTAATACACAGAGGAATCATAGGAAATAGAATACCTATGTTGGAATAGAATACCTATGTTGACCTATTGACAAGACATTCCAACATAATTACAGAAAGTCAAGAAAACAAATTCATTACTGAAAGCAGAATAGTATACATCCAAATTTCTTATGTTCAAATTGTTATGAGTACATCATATTATTTGCTCCAGAGAAGTAATGGTTATTCATTAAAATATGTTTTAATTCATTTAATAAGGTAATTCACTTCTATGTAAGCCAAACATCCTCTTGTAACTCTCTCGTGCACTGTAAACTTAGCTGCTTCATTCTGGGAATTGCACGTGCTTCTGACGGTGCCTGAACAAACAGATGCCCGACGTCGGGATCTGAGCATCTGACTCCAAGACGCTTCATCTCTCAAATCCCAAGCTGAACAACCTCGTGTGTATACACTGTTTAATTAATATCTCTGACTTTGCAGCAGGCGGAAGATCGTCGCCATATAGCAGATTGTAGAGATGTGAGATCAAAGATGAGATTAACTCCTATTCTCATGGGTATACCGGCTTAGGGCAAGAACTCTCGCTACTGCAGTGCCTCTGACCGGGAGGTTCTAGGGTGCTAGTTTCGACGGTGGAGTGGATTTTCGATACTAGCTACATAGCTGAGTTGAATTCAGCAGGTTTCTGGAGGAGAATTCTAGTGCCCGGCTGCTCAGATCGGTGGTTTTCCGTGATTTATTCGTACAAACCAGGTGAATGCCGGATCAGTACCCTAAATAACGGACCACGGGCCGCACGTGATCTTTCTTTCCTCACCGTTGTCCTCGCTTACACAAACACCCATCTTGACCTTATTCCAGCTGGGGGCGGTGCCTCGCTGACGGGAATGTAGATAGAGTACTATAAGAATGGACTGATTTATTAGGTTGGCCACTGCTTGGGCCAATGCTTGGCCAATGCTTGCCCACCGTTGACAACATAACTGCAGGTTACGTCGCATGCACTAATTTTATCAGTGCCTTTTTTCACAATTATCTCATTTGTAAATGACTTCATCGCTATTTCTTGGAATTGCATCGCCCTGCAGAACGTTCATTTGTTTCCCGAACTGTCAAAGTGGTCTCTTCTTCGAGTAACCCCTCTGAACCCCCGGTAGTAGACGTGTAGGTCGTCGCCGGATTTCACGTTCCAGCTTGAGAATAACACCGTCGCCTCTCAATACAACATTCACGACAATTCCGTGGTTAATGACTATAGTTGTTCACGCGTCCGCAAAAAATATTCAATCTATTATTCAATCTCTTGGAAATGGCCTCCAGCGAAATTGCCATTCAATCTTTTCCACTCTATTAAAGGTAGAGGTTTCGTACAACGGCTAGAGAAGGAAGAATGAGATTGACCACAGGAAGTGGGCTAGGAGCTGAAGTGCAGTTGTGTGTCTTGATGAGATATATCACAAGTGATCACTGGTTAGCCGAAGGAAGTGCGACTTAAAAGCTTGAAAGGGTTAGCCTAGAATAATCTAAATGAATCGTAGGGAGAAAGAATTGGTGTATAAATAAATTAATTAAGTTTAATATTGTGGAATATTGTTTGTAATTTTGTTTAATAAAAAACACAACGTGAAATATAGTTTTTGTAGAAACCCATGTAGAATACAGACAGAAGTAGAGGTATAGTGTGTATGTATGTATTTGGCATTTTAGGGTCAGATTAATCCGACTTTTGCCAGCTAGCGGTGTCGTCAGACCTGGGTCCTGTTTTTATTATCCATGGCTGAGGGTGAAGAAGACATGTGGCTAGCATGATATATTCTCATCACCGTAACTGGCTTATCTTCATCACACAACTTTCAATACACATGGACAGCGCCACACACAGAACCTGAGACGATTGTTTCTGGAAAGCTACGGCTTCATTTTTGTCTTGTCCGCGAACCCGGGACCACTCACAGAAAGCTAGCACGCTGTCCACGAGACACCTAGTTAATTCTAGCCTAAGGGATTATTATGAGAAAAAAGTAAAACGCGAAGAAAATGAAATACGAAAGGGAATGTTATTGAGGTGTTTTTATTGTAAAATATTGTAACGAATATTGCGTCATCTGCCGGAATCCGCTGCGCGGATTGCATCATCTGCCGCCGCCCCCCGAACTGGACGATTCCGGGGTATTCGCGGGTAGCCAAGAAGCGTGCCGCGAGTTCCGGAAGCGTCCAGGCGGGCGCCGGCCAGGTATAAATGCGCCGCTGTCGGCGGCCGGAGTCAGTCAGTCAGTCTGGTCTAGTCAGGAAGACGTGCTGTGAAGTCTGTGTGTGCATCGCTGTGGGCGGCGCTGTGAACTGTGGTCGGCACCGTGAACTGTGGTCGGCACCGTGAACTGTGGTTGGCACCGTGAACTGTCGGAGCCGTGAACTGGGGTCGGCACCGTGAACTGTGGTCGGCGTCGTGAACTGTGGTCGGCGTCGTGAACTGGGGTCGGCGCCGTGAACTGTGGCCGGAGCCGTGAACTGTGGTCGGAGCCGTGAACTGTGGTCAGCGCAGTGGACTAATCAGTGCATCGGACAGCGGTGAGTGCATCGGACTGTGCAGCAGTGCATGAGAAGTGAACGGTGAAAATAAATAATCAAGAGGACTGTGCCGTGTATAAATAAATAACCAAGTGAAGCCAACCAGTAAATAAATCAAGTATTTTAGTGTAATAGTGTAACATAAATAAACATCTCTGTTAAAATAAATCTGTGTTTTTTAATTCACCACCGCGAACGTTACAATTGGTGTCAGGCGCGGGGTCAAATCTGTATAACGTGTGGTGAATTAAAAAAAAGTCAAGATGAGTTTCACGAAAACTTTACGGGATCTGAAAGTGACCGAGTTGAAGAAGGAGTTAGAAGATAGGGAGCAAGACACCACCGGAACAAAAGCTATTTTACAAGAACGTCTTGCTAACGCTATGATGGCACTAGGAGAGGATCCAGAGAATTTTCTCTTCGAGACGACCGGAAACTTTTCGGAACTATCCAGAAAATTAAAAGAAATTTCCGAAGAAATGTCCAAAAATTTCAGAACACTGGAAGAAACACTGACGGAAAATTCCAGAATTTTAAAAGACACATTGACAAACAATTTCAGAGTTTTGGAAGAAAAATTATCAGGAAACATGGAACAAAAGATAACCCACAATAATGAATTGGTTCATGATGAAATTGAGGAGGAGATAATTTTGAAGAACGAAGAAAAAATGAAAGAGAGAATTCTGAAGAACGAAGAAAAAATGGAAGAGAGAATTCTGAAGAACGAAGAAAAATTGGAAGACAAAATATCGAAGAACGAAGAAAAAATTGAGAAAATGGATGAGAAATGTGTGAAGAATGAGGGAAAATTAATAAATTTGTTGGAAGAGAAGTTGAAGGTCTTTAATCTCCCAACAGATGAACCAAAAATAAACACCGAATTGAATCATGTTCGGGAATTGAAAATGGCAGGACGGAGACCGAACTGGCAAGAAATAGCTCCCTGTTCTTCAGCAGTAAAATCGTACTTGGCGCAGTGGGACACGATTGCTGAAGAAGAAGATATTCTTAAACGAGTTGTGGAAAATGAAGATGGTTCTCAGAAGGGGATGCAGATACTGTTTCCAAGAAACAGGATACCTGAAATATTGCAAAAATTGCATGACGGAACTTCGGGAGGACATCTAGGTAAAACGAAAATTCGAGAGAAAGTGCGCGAACGATCTCACTGGATTAATTGTACGCAAGACGTAAGGATGTTGTGTACGAAGTGCCAAGTTTGTGCTAATCGTAACAGACCACATAAAAAGAGAAGATCTAACATAAGGCAATACAACGTTGGGAGTCCTTTTGGAAGAATTGCCATTTACCTTGCTGGGCCATTCCCAATGTCAAATTATGAAAATAAAGACATACTTGTGGACATGAATTATTTTAGCAAGTGGATTGAAGCATGTTCCCTACCTAACCAAAAGGCCACAACCATCTCTGAAGTACTGGTTAAGAAATTGGTAAGCAGATTTGGTGTGCCACTTGAATTACACAAGGGACGGAACTTCGAATCTACAGTGTTTCAAGGATTGTGTGAACTTCTTGAAATAAGGAAAACAAGAACAACATCCCTACATCCGCAGTCAGATGGAATGGTGAAACGTACGGAAAGAACAATGGGAAGATATTTGGCAAAGGGCGTGTCTGATCATCCACGCAACTGGGACCAATGGATACATCTTTTCTTCTAACCTACCGCTCCCCTGTTCACGAGATCACTGGACAGAAACCTGCTAATATCCTTTTCGGCCTGGAACTACGTCTACCATGTGATCTACAGTTTGTTTGTAAAACTAATGAAGAAATAGCCGGAAAAGACTTCGTAAACGATCTGAAGCAGAAAATTGACATCATTCATAGCCAGGTGCGTGAGCGAATCCAAATCGCAAGTGATAGGATGAAAGACCGATATGACATCAAAGCTGAAGGCGGAGGTCACCGACCTGGAGATCGTGTTTGGCTACTTAACCTCCAAATGCAACAGAGGCTCTAACTGCAAGATTTCACTAAACGCGCTCCGAGACGGATCGCATCTAAGGAGGGGGTAATGTAACGAATATTGCGTCATCTGCCGGAATCCGCTGCGCGGATTGCATCATCTGCCGCCGCCCCCCGAACTGGACGATTCCGGGGTATTCGCGGGTAGCCAAGAAGCGTGCCGCGAGTTCCGGAAGCGTCCAGGCGGGCGCCGGCCAGGTATAAATGCGCCGCTGTCGGCGGCCGGAGTCAGTCAGTCAGTCAGTCTGGTCTAGTCAGGAAGACGTGCTGTGAAGTCTGTGTGTGCATCGCTGTGGGCGGCGCTGTGAACTGTGGTCGGCACCGTGAACTGTGGTCGGCACCGTGAACTGTGGTTGGCACCGTGAACTGTCGGAGCCGTGAACTGGGGTCGGCACCGTGAACTGTGGTCGGCGTCGTGAACTGTGGTCGGCGTCGTGAACTGGGGTCGGCGCCGTGAACTGTGGCCGGAGCCGTGAACTGTGGTCGGAGCCGTGAACTGTGGTCAGCGCAGTGGACTAATCAGTGCATCGGACAGCGGTGAGTGCATCGGACTGTGCAGCAGTGCATGAGAAGTGAACGGTGAAAATAAATAATCAAGAGGACTGTGCCGTGTATAAATAAATAACCAAGTGAAGCCAACCAGTAAATAAATCAAGTATTTTAGTGTAATAGTGTAACATAAATAAACATCTCTGTTAAAATAAATCTGTGTTTTTAATTCACCACCGCGAACGTTACAATATTATTGTAAGTTGCCACCATCATTGACAATTGTGTTATCATTTGAAAGATGAGCAATTTCCGATAGCGTAGCCATCGGTGAAACAATGGAATTCTGGCCGCCAAATGACACATATTTACGAAAAATGGGTTTCCGCTGAAAACTACACTTACGTCATACGATACCAAAAAATATTGTTAAAGACGATATCAAGTTTTTTCTAGGGCCAACAGCCGGTTGCCCTTTACGTCCCGATGGAACGCATATTCGACCAAACACCAAACACACACTTGCGTTCTCGTCCGATCTGGGATCGCGTTCACGTTCTCGTCCCATATGGCATCGCGTTCGCGTTCTCGACACATCTGGTATCGCGTTCGCGTTCTCGACACCTGTGTTCTCGTCCGATCTGGGATCGCGTTCGCGTTCTCAACACTTGCGTTCTCGTCTGATCAGCAGAACGCGAGACACTCCGCGACAACTTGAGAGACAAGGGACAAACAACCATGCCTACAGCGAGACTCGAACCCGCGACCCTTCGGACCGAAGCGCTGAGTCGGTACACGCTCTTAGCCACGTGAGCCACTCAGGTCGACCGATATCAACTTGCATGGGTAAATAGAGGCGACATTAGACGAACAGAATTCGGCAGAAGAAAATAGTGCAAATGGGAGCGGAGTTTCCCGCCCTCCACTCCCCCTCCCCTCCCCCACCCCGCCATTCCAACTCCGCCTTGGGGCAGAGATTGATCCCCTGCGTCCGCTCCCCCTCCCCCTCCCCTGGAAGAGAGAGACAAATTCCCTGGGCCCACGTGACAGAAACTTTTGTCCTCTCTCTTTTTACACTGGCAACTTGCTCCGGGCCAGGCCTGTGTCGTCGTCTTTCGCCGCTTCACATTAAAGTCGAATTTTATTCATGAGTTGAGAATTGTCAAGTAGAAGGAAGCTCTGAGCGGTGAAGGGCGAGGGGGTGGAGAGAAGTAGGAAGAGGGAGACTAGAGAGAGGAAGGGACGGGTAGGGCGTGGACGGGCTAGGAAAGGAGGAGAGGGGCGGGGCAAAAAGAATGGAGGAGGAGAGATGGTAAGAAGCGATTGAGTGGTGCAAAGTGGAACTTGGGTCCTAGAACGTGGATCCTGTAGCCTATCGTACAATATAAACTCAAATAATTTTACCTCGACTATGTAACATTTGAGAATATGAAAAGTATGGCCTCCACAAAAAATTATAAGCTTTCCCTTCTTAGAATTTGGCGGAATTTCGTGTTAAGTTTTGTTATATACTGCACACTTCGTTATTTACAGAGCACTAAGTGATGATAAAAGGGAGCGTCATAGTAACTTGAATTCATGGAGAACACATCAACTCCCAAATTCCTTGTTTCCGATCAATTTGACATTTATCTAATATTAGCATTTATATAATATTCCTTCTCTGTAGCACGTCACCCAAGTGAGTGAACTATTTTCTACTAATTTTCACTAATTATGTTGGAACAATTAATATATTTTCATCCTGATTTATTTATCTTAAGTTTCTTTTGTTCTGAATAGGTTGTTCGTTTCAGACTTCTATAAGAACGTTTTTAATTGGTTAAAGTTTCAAAATGAATTCGCACGTCTTACGAAAAGCAGCCTGGGAGGATTTGTATTCGAAAACTATCAGTTGTAAATATTCTTTGCTAGATATGTAGCCATCACTCATTAGATTATTATTCCAGAATTTGGTTGCTCTAATCCTTTCGTATCCGTGGTTTCCCACGTTTGATTCAATGCGGATGTCGGAGCAAATCATTAAACGACAGACCACGGCCCGCACGCTTTTGTTTCTTCCCAATCTAATCCCACTCTCAAGCTTAGGGTTGGGTGATGAACTCTCGCATCTCCTACGAGTTTGACAGACTTCGTTAGTATTGCATGTACGCGGATCTCAGTCTGGAACCGGACATAATTTATAGAATCAAAGGAATAAATAATCTGAGAGAAAAAAAACTGGAAAGGAACAAGCACAGAGAACGGAACAGACGAAGAAAAACGAACAGATAGAGAGTACGAAATGGATAGAAAGAAATAGGGAGAAAGTCAGTCACGCAGAGGCAGACGTATACATTCAGACAGGGAGGGTGAAAAGAGAAGGACAGAGTGAGTCTGTAGGAGTTGCTCTTAGGCCTACTGGGTTTTCTGCAACTTCGCCGCTGGGGCCGTGCTAGACGCCGGGTAACGTCACGCAGGGAGATCTCGGTCACTCCAGCAGAAAATCGGGGGCTATTCTGCGTCCCAGAGGTCGTCTTGTCGCTGGACGGTAGACGAGGCGAAGTCGTCCCCATTGTCCTCGAGTCCCCAACGACGCGCTCCTTTGCTCCGGTAGCGTTTCGTCCAAATGTTGGAAGACTCATGGCGTGGTAGGCTCTCATGGCTGGCTTCAAGACAGTGAGCTCATGACTTTCCACGACAGGCGCGGGGATGTTCTGAGGCTTGAAACTTGACGTTATTTGACGCAGCCTCACAAGAAGGTTCGTAACATGTGCGTGAAGGAGCTGCAGAGAACTTGACAGCGAGTTTCAGTGAAGATGTCGTGTTTAGCGTCCGCACTGGACTTGGGGTTTGGAAGTCTTTTGTGGGCTGTGCTGTCGCTTTGTATGTGCGCTTTGTATGTGTTGCACTACTGTCTTCTTGAAGAGGGCAAACTGTCGCAGTTCCCGACAAAACGCCAGGGTGTCTTAGAAGAATTTAATTCCAATTGTTAACGTAAGATGGAAGAATTTCGTGTTCAAGAACCATTTTGTATTGCTAAACAAATTGTTAACGTATCTTCTTGATCTGATATATTCGTGTTACCATTCTGAATTTGAACTGCGAGGTTGTTTATCGGTGATTCTAGGAATAGACAAGAATAGTTTATTTCAGTTTTGCTTCATAGTACACAGAATTCCCTTTTTATTTTTTTTAAACCAAGCATTTTGGGAGATTGGATGTAAATGTGCGCATACGACTTCATATTTACAGGTCGTAAATGGTCACATGCTTGTAACTAAAATGGAAATTTAATCAGCGTAATCAGAATGTGTCAAGTATATGAGTCAATATTATTATCAATATTATTATTTCATTGATTAAAATAATTTAATCAATATTTTATGCAATGATAACCGTATTTTGTAAACTAAGTATCTTCAACCATAAGGACGTGTGGTTTGCATTATATTTTTTTCACTTCCTCTTATTACTACGTGCTTACGAAGAAAAATAGCAAGTATTGCAATGGTGCAGCGGAAAGTGGGAATATGTCTATAGAAAAACTCTTCTTGTGAATCCCTGATATCGAATAAGTGAATAAATCTTGTTCCTGTATACTGACTATAATACATCAAATTACTTTTTCTAACACCTTGAAGTAGGACACCTCGTTTTATTGTCAAGGCACCACTATCAGCTGTCTTTTACGAAGAAAATAATATTTTATCCTTTCACTTCGCGGTAATGTATGAGATGCGTTTTCGAAAAACTGAAAAGTTTGGTTTCGCATTCACCGAAAGCGCGAATTTTCCGAACCTGATAAACTCATCTGTTGTTTACTATGCATTTTCCGTCTAGTTTCAGGCGTATTTATCTATTCCACGTAATCGTAAATTTTATGTGTATGATTGTTTGTTGTGATGATTTGTTCTTTCGTTTCTTGGATCTACTCAGTGTCACCAAAATTCTCATTTATTTTCTTATTAACGCGTATTTGTTTCATTTTTTCTCCATTTGCTTATTTTTTATCTGCCTCTTTTCTTTCCTCTTGAGTTTTCGACCATACGTTTGCTTACGTGGCACCTCGAAAATTATTCCGAATTAAATGTTCTATCTCGATCACTGCGCCATTTCATCAACACCACCACACTGCTTCTAAAACACTAAATATTGTATGATCAATCGTTCGATCATTGCGACCTTTACTTCGTTTCCTTGAAGTAAAAAAAGTATCTTACTTCATCATCATCTTCCTATACGGATTAGGCATATTGCCTGTTCCAGCCTCTTTCCATCTCATTCTTGGTCTTCCAATGTTTCTCTTTACTCGCAGCTTATAATTCTGAGGTTGCACTGGAAGTCTGTCTTGCGGCATAACTCCAATATGTGTCACCCATTGCAGTCTGTAATTCTTAATTTTGTCGTGTACTGTTTCTTTCCGACCTAGTTCCTTTATCTTACTTCCTAGTTCCTATCCCTGCATTACGCTAATCCTTTCTAATCATTTACCGTCTTAAACTTGTCGTATTGCCAACATAGTTCACTATTTGATTTTCGTGTTACCAGTCTCCCAGTACAATTCAGTTCCCGTTCTGAGGCACTTCCGCCCTCGCTCTGCTCGTGGCTTCGGGCGCCGCCATTTTCGTCCCTGGCTCTTCCAGAGGCGTCACACGTGGCTGAAAGTAGTCCTCTGCCCGGCGCGGCGCCATTGTTTTGCTATCAGCGCCAGTGGCGCCGCCACCACCCCCGCGGCTGCTGCATGAACATGAGATCCGATCGGCGCGGGCGGGGCGGCGTGGGCGGCGCGGAGGCGGAATAAAGGAAACATTTATTCGCGATCGGCCGCCGCGCTTTCTTTCTCGCTCACCGCGGCGGGCGGCGCGACCGCGCAGCCTGTGCGTCTGCCGAAAGAGCACTCGTCGCCCCCGCCCACGCCCACGCCCACACCCACGCTTACGCCCACGCCCACGCCCACACCGCAGGTCCGCGACGCGCCAGTCCGTGCCCTTGCACCTGCTTTGTCCCAGTTCCTTGCTCTCGCAACCACGTGCCGTTCGCACCCTCGTTCAATGCACGGGCCTTACCCCGGGCTACCATCGCCGCCGCCACCACCACCACCACCACCACCACCACCACCACCACCACCACCACTACTACCACCACCACCACTACCACCACCACCACCACCACCACCAACAACAACAACAACAACAACACTACTTCCATAATCCTCAGCACCACCACCTCTATCTGCATCAGCAACATCACTATCACTACGCCAACCCATTACGACCTCGACCGCAGCCACCAGTTACATCTCCACCGCCACCATTACTATAATCATCAGCATTACCATCATCACTAGCATCAGCACCACCACCACTATCAGCATCAGCAACATCACTATCACTACGCCAACCCATCACCACCGCCTCGACCGTCGCCACCACTTCCACCGCCACCATAACTACCATGATCATCAGCATTACCTTCATCATTCGCATTAGCACTATCTCCCCTACCAGCAAGAGCAACCTTACTATTACTGCACCAACCCGTCACACCACCTCCACTACCATCACCTTACCATCTGCACTGCCGCCACTGTTTCTACCTCCACCATCACAACGACCACTACCATTTTCATCGGCATTACTATTATCTCCAGCAGCAGCAACAGCATCACTACTACCACGAACAGTATCTTCAACATCATAATGCACATCCCTCCACCGCTCTCACCTCATCAAATACCACTGTCGCCACTACTTACAGCTCCACCCCCACCACGACTACTACCTGCGCCAATAATACCATAATAATTATCATCGCTACATGCTACAGCGCCGCCACCTCCATCCTCAATACAATGAGCACCACCATCTCTCCCCCAACCACTGTCACCATTTCTCCCACAAATACTTTTGCGTCCTCTCAGGATCTCGCTACCAAATTCATCAGCATTGCCACGCCATCTTGCTCACTTGGTCTCCATCTCTATTCATATAATTACCTATTTCGCTCCCATGTTCTCAATTTCACTTGAACCTGTATTTCAGAAATATTTCTCAACCTTTTTCTCTTCTTATCATCTGCTTGTAATAACATTTCTATATTCGCTTCCCCCTTTTCTATTTACCCTCTCTCTTCTTTCTTTAATATTGCTTCTTCTCTGTCATGGCTCAGACTTTTAGCCTTACTTCATTTTACCTTGACTTACAATAATTACCATTTTCGATGTTCACATGAGCCATCGACTCTTCTTCTGCTCCCGCCTTCTTTCGTTTCACTCATACCACCTATTTTTCCTTCTCCATCGCGTTCTTAATATATAGAATAATGAAACATTGATTTATCAATATGCCACTTTAGAACATTACAGAAAGTTACTATACTATTAATATCCAGACTTGACCACACTTCATAGTTTGAACCTCTCAAATTGCTTCACAAAAAAACATCTCCCCTTTCATTCTTTATTTTTATACTAAATCAATCAGCGACGTTTTCCTCACGAATCATCCGCAATTTTTAACCACCCTCACGTTGCAATGTACACACGAGTTCCGATTAGCCCCGCCTTAAGGTGAAAATCGCTCTCCAATAAGGGGTATCAGCGTTACGCGTCAACCTCGTGCGATGTTTCCAGAACGTGCGCGGCGTGGCACGTGCACTTGCACTTGGCCGGAGGAAGTCACGCGCTCACGTCCTTGGTGGCCACCGCGGTGGGGGTGGAGGTGGAGGCGGCGGAGGAGTTGCGACAAACGCAGCGAGGGCCCGCGCCTGGCAACCGCCGCGCCGCGCCGCGTCGGCGGCGGAGGCAGAGGCTATCAGTCATCTGCCTCTTGCGCAGTCGGGCCCCGTACACCGCCTGTGCAGAGCGTCGCGCCGGAAATGCAGCGGGGAAGGAGGACGGGTTGGCAGTCGCGAAGCGCGGTTCTCTTGTTTCCTCTTGACCCTGCGTCTCGATCTGATTAGAGAGGTTTTCGCTTAGGGTGAGACGCCTTGGCGCATACCACATTTGAGCCTCTGCGCGTGCACAAAATCGAACTCGAACTCGAGGAGATAGTGGGTCCTGATATCCCACCCGATTTAATGGGTGACGTATACGAATGGTAATCTCAGATTCGGTCATTATCATTACATATGGATTTTTTTCCCAACAGAGGCGACAATGTGTTCTGCTGACTTTATATTCTCATGATGCAATATCATGTTGGTAGCATTTATCTTTCTAAAATTACACCTATATGTATCTACGCACTACTTATTCCTCAACATACATTCGAACTTAGGTAGCTACAACCGTATAATGCTGTTCCTTCTTGGTCTCTCAACAGTATCCTATGTACCGGACACTATCCAGAGCAATGGAAAGTAGGACAGTTCCAAGTCTCCTCATAAACCCTCATCGTCTCTACCCACAAGTATTCTTCTATTTCTCTCCAAAATGTTCGAAAAAACGTCTCCTAAGCACACTACGACCGTGCTTGACAACAAATGGCCTATTCTAGATCACCAATTTGAATTCAGGCAACAACACACTACTATAAACAAATTAATAGAAATCAACCCACTTTAAAAAACATTCCAAGTAAAATACTTACAGCAGCATTTTCAGTCATCACTCAAGCTTTCGATAATGTTTGGCATGGAAGGCCTACTCTACAAAATCAAACGCTCCTAACGTATCCAAACCTCAATATCTTCAGATCTTACTCTCCAATCGAACGTTCCAAATTAAATATCAAAATAATTTTCCAATTTCTTTCCAATTCAATCCGGAGTACCCCAAGGTAGTGGACTTGGCCAAATCTTACACCAGCTCTACGTCAGATATGCCAGAATATGAAAAAAAACTACAATAGCTACATTTGCAGATCATATTACCACATTGGCCGCGGATGATATCCCCCTTTGAAGCGTGAAGAAAACTTCAAGAGCATTTAGTATTGATCGAAAAAATGGGCAGGCAAGTGAAAAATAGCAAAACCAGACATCCCATATAACTTTCGCTTTGAGAAAACAAAAATGCCCCATCGTAATTACTAAGATAAACCAATTTTGCAGGTTGCAAATGTGAAGTATTTAGGAATACATCTGGGCAAAAGGCTTACCTGGAAACATCACACACTAGCCAGAATAAGCAACTTTAACTACAAGTGAGAAGGCTATATTGGCCACTAGGACACCATTCGAAGCTATCTTAATAAAACGATTATTGATCTGCAAAGCAATAATAATTCCTATATCGACCTACGGCATCAAAAGCCCTAATAATTCCTATTTGTACCTACGGCATCCATCTCTCAATATTACGGAGATTTGAAGCAGAAACGCTTAGGATGAATGTTGCAGCACCATGGTAAATCACAAACGCAATGTTGCACATAGCGGATCAAACCAACATTCTTCGAAAGAAACAAAACAAGCAGCTTAAACTATCTTCAACTATCTAGGAAACCACCCAAATCCTTGGTCATTACCTATTAGATAATAGTGAAGAAATCAACCGATTACACAGACTTCAATCTTTACAATTCGAGGACAGATTTTCGAATCAGTCAAAATATACATGTAGTCACACGTATTCCTCAAGTTTGCTTCCTAACCAAAAAGTAATAAAATGGTTATTTGTTCTAGACCGTAAGAAGACGGTGAAATGTACCACTGGGATACTCTAACTGCACACTTTTCTTCTACCTCTTTTTACATTTCCCCGTTAGTATACCTACAACCTCAAACTGGCCCCTCGCCCTACTAGCGTCCGAACCTCAAGTTTCTCCGCGATCGCCACAATGCAACGATCCCCACTCGTTCTCCTCCTATTCCAACAGAGAGCTGAGTAAACTGCACTGTCCTCTCCACAAGCTCGTTCCTCCACACTCCCCCCCCCCCTCTCCTTCGCGGAGCCCCCCCCCCGCGCCTCCTCCGCGCCTCTCCGCCGCCGTCGACGCCGGCATGCCACCGTCGCGGCGCCTGCTTAGTATGCGCGAGTAAGCTCAGAGCAATAGATGCGTCTCCAACAATGCCATAACAAACACAGCGCTCCGGCGTTGACAACCATCTTGAATAATACATAACTTCGGCGGTGCAGTGGGCGGGGCGGGGCGAGGCGGAGCGGGTCCGGGGCAGATACCTTGGGCGGCGGCACGGCCGCGCCACCACGCTGCCACCGCCTGTTTATGCACACAATCGCATTAATGTAAACATTTACGTGACTGGGAGGAGCGGCGGCGGGCGACGGGTGGCAGAGTACGGGCTACGGGGTTCGAGGTGTTTACGATGGGGTTCGGATGCAAGTGGGGACTTCACGGGTCTGGGGGCGGGAGGCGGGCTAGGTGAGCAAGGTACATGTGCCATGATATGGCTTCGGCGTGAGCGTGACGAGTTGCTGGCGTCGGGTACAAACGACAAGGTACGGTAGATGGCGTACGGGTGACGGGGCTGTTGGCAATACGGTGTACGGTTGATGAGTGTAAGAGTCAAGGTGCGGGGAACGGGCGACGGGGAACGGGCGACGGAGAACAGGCGACGGGGAACCGGCGACGCGGAACGGGGCGACTCGGAACGGGCAACTCGGAACGGGCAACTCGGAAAGGGTGACTCAGAACGGGCGACTCGGAACGGGCGACTCAGAACGGGAGACTCGGAACGGGAGAGTCGGAACGGGAGACTCGGAACAGGCGACCTCGGAACGGGCGACTCGGAACGGGCGACTCGGAACGGGCGACTCGGAACGGGTGACTCGGAACGGGCGACTCGGAACGACTTGGCGGACTCGGAACGGGCGATCCGGAACGGGCGACTCGAAACGGGCGACTCCAACGGGCGACTCGGAACGGGCGACTCGGAACGGGAGACACGGAACGGGCGACTCGGACGGGCGACTCGGAACGGGCGACTCGGAACGGGCGACTCGGAACGGGTGACTCGGAACGGGCGACTCGGAACGGGCGACTCGAACGGGCGATTCGGAACGGGCGACTCGGAACGGGCGATTCGGACGGGCGACTCGAAACGGGCGATTCGGAACGGGCGACTCGGAAGCGAGCTCGGAACGGGCGACTCGGAAGGGCGACTCGGAACGGGCGACTCGGAACGGGTGACTCGGAACGGGCGATCCGGAACGGGCGACTCCAACGGGCGACTCCAAACGGGCGACTCGGAACGGGCGACTCGGAACGGGCGATTCGGAACGGGCGACTCGGAACGGGCGATTCGGAACGGGCGACTCGGAAACGGGCGATTCGGAACGGCCGACTCGGAACGAGGCGACTCGGAACGGCGACTCGAACGGGCGACTCGGAAGGGCACTCGGGGCGACTCGGAACGGGCGACTCGGAACGGGCGATTCGGAACGGGCGACTCGAACGGGCGATTCGAAACGGGCGACTCGAAACGGGCGATTCGGAACGGGCGACTCGGAACGAGCGCTCGGAACGGGCGACTCGGAACGGGCGACTCGGAGGGCGACTCGGAACGGGCGACTCGGAACGGGCGACTCGGAACGGGTGACTCGAACGGGCGACTCGGAAGGGCGACTCGAACGGGTGACTCGGAACGGGCGACTCGGAAGGGCGACTCGGAACGGGTGACTCGGAACGGGCGACTCGGAACGGGCGACTGGGAACGGCGACTCGGAACGGGGACGTCGAACGGCCGATGGCGAACGGGCGACGGCAAATGGGCGGCAGCAAATGGCGATCGGCAACCGGGAACTTACGACGGGGAACGGGTGATGAGGTACAAGTTGATACCCATCAACTTGTACCTCATCCCCGTTCCCCATCAATGAAGTTATGGCAACAATGTACGGTTACGAGGCAGGTGGCAGGGTACGACGGGGTAGAGTCTCGAGTCGAGGGTGACTGGGCGTGGGAGACGGCGAGCGGGCGGGGAGCGGGCGGCGGGCGGCGCGCGCCCGGAAAGCGCCCTCGAGGGCGGTGGGCGACCGCCCCGGGCCTTCATGCATACAAGTGGCTGTATTTCGCAGCGCGATGGATGCCCTCGCCCCGGCCCGCGTCCCGCTGCCTCCTCCATGCGTCAGCTCTCGCAGCGCGCTTTTTTTTTTTTTCTTTTCGATTACACGTCTCACCGCTAGTGGGTAGCGTTCTTGTTCCACTGCGGTCGTCGGCGTCCAATTAGTGAACCAACATCTCGCTACTTCGTCTCCTTTATTCTCCAATTACCACTTCGTGGTCTCTTCATTAGTATTAAAATCTCTCTTAGTTTCAATTCTTGCCTTGTCTCGTAATCATTTATATGTTTCTGTATCGTCACCCATATCTTGTAAGCATATATTATGAGTGATTTGTTGGTCAAAGCTTCGTATATTTTTTTGAACTTATTTTACGATTTTAATGAACAGAAATTAGAGCGTAGAAAAAATAATAGAAATATAAGTAGATGTGTGTAGACCAAAAATCCCAAAATGTGTGTGATACAAGTAGTTTTATAAAATTAGAAATTATTATCATTTTTAGACTAGACGTTAAGAAAATGATTTATGGAGAACAGGAGCATTTTCTTTCCCTATATAGAATAGGAATATCTTCTTCTCACACAGGAATACAGATACAGCAGTTTTCTAAATACACTAAACTCTCGCTAATTATTCCCTCTCTCGCCAATGTGTAGTCCGGTCTCTCAGTATACTGGCCCAAATCCAGCCTCTAATGGCTCAAGGCAGAAATGCCGCGCAAAAAAATAAATTATATTGTGCAATAATGTGTTGTTAACTTAAAATGTTTAATAGTGCTCTACATATTTGAAATTGTGACTATCTTAAAATACAGATCAGTGCCTTGGCTTCAAAAAGGATACACGTTACACTTAACGTCAAGCAGAAACACGAATTTTAGATTAAGTTGAACCGAGGTCGAGGTTCTTCTCTATGTGTTTAAACTAATTTCAGACCCTCCCAATAGTCCAACACTTCTGCTAATCCGGCACTAATATGTGCAAGTATTTGGCAGGATTAATGAGAGTCTAGTGTAATTAATAAAATATATGCCAAACAACACCCCTTCGCTCTTTACACCACCTCCACCCTCCTTCAACTGTTCACGCCGGACGCGCCTGAGTCGGCGCTCGCTGCTCTGGCCCAGCCTCAACCATCACTTCCCACCCCTCCACTCAAATTGCCGCCCCCACCTCCCCCCTCCTGGCGCGAGGCGAGCGCGGCTACTAACGAACTCCGCCGCTCCGAATTTGGTTACAAAGTGCGCCGTAGATAACGTGCCGATACGCTCAAACACTTCTCTCCCCCCCCTCGCTCCGGGCCTGTTTTATTCCGGGGCTGACGGATTGCTCCAGATTCCCGGAACGGCATCGCCTTAATGGCAGGCCCCGGACTGATAAGTGCCTCCGTAACGGATGCCCACTCGGCCGTCGGGGTGGCTCTCTAATTATGATGTGGTGTAATGTCTTTCGGGTCGTGTCTCGGGTATTCTTGGCACCTCTTCCTCGTTCTTCGCGGCTGAACCGGCGCGACCATTGTGTCGGCGTTGGAAACACGTGGTTCGGATTTCTCGATAGTCATCGCCCGGCGTGTTACTGCCGTAAGCCTGACGGGGGATTAGGGAAGCTAATGAACCGGGAGTCCCGTGAGAGTCGAAGGTCGAGGATTTATTCTGGCTAGGAGTTGCTTCCCACGAAGCTCGTCGGTGTCGTAACTGTCGAGGCAAAAAAATGAGAAGTTGCAGCTACCTGACCACATTTGTAAAAGGCAAGGCTTTATTTCTGGAGGAACGCGACGCAACTTCGTTACTATACCTCCGAAATAATTATTCAATTACATTATAAATATACAACTATTTCCTATTAAATTAATAATTTAATTTGGGGAAGCGTTTCGGGACCTATAATTTTATAAATCAAACACTGGCAAAAGGTGTATGTACTTGCCGTACTATCGGAGCCAAAATTTCACTTTAATAGGATACATACAGGTTGTTTCACATCTTTGTTTTTTGTTGCTTTTTTTGTTTTTTAGTGTTTCCAAATAATTTGTAAAATAAATGTGTGTCAGTGAGAGGTCAGATTCATTGACAAACCTTTCGATACCCTGTCCATTTTTTCATTCATAAAGAAGTTTGAAAAATGGGTCTACCCATATTCCGTACCTCTGTCAGGAGAAATTCTTTAAAAGATATTCTCTGCAGTGACAAATGCCGTCCGGTGCATTATTACTGAGATCATCAGTGGGTTAATTGACGAGCTGTTTCGTCGCTAAGACATTGACAAAAGAGAATTGTAACTCTCTCATTTAGAAAACTTCTTACATTACGTATTATCTACAAGATTGATCCTTCAAGACGTCCTTTGAAAGCAAAAAATTACTAGCTATTTAACATATATTTTTGAGGTCTTGTTTTTTCGTGAAACGCGTATAAACTCTTGAATGATTTGCAGGAAAGGCCACATATCACAATTGTTATATTGTAGCTCAAACCAAGTTTCAAATCTTGAGAACATATTGAAATACTTCCTGTGAATGATGAAAATAAATATTTTTAAAGGGAGAGATACTATGCAATAAATTCATGGGAATTAGCTATCGGACAGCATTTATAATAAAATTCACCACCAGTTTCATAGCATTGTTATTTATGAAACTGGTGGAAAAAGCGGCATTTTGTTTTGGGAGTAGGAAATGTTGCAACACGAGAACGGTACTTCGAACAAACTAATAGCATATTATGAAACGTTGGTGTAATGATGGGTATTAATTAACGAATGTGATATTACGATACGAGCGAGGAACGAGCGTGTATCCTAAACTTCACATTAACTAGTCGTAGTCGTTTCGTGGCTTCCAGACAGCAGAAAACTGACGATGATGGCTAAGCCATCGAAAGCTGCTCTTAAAATAAATAACATTGTTGGCAATGACAACACCTGTGATCATTTAATTTTAAATGCCAACGACGTTTCACCACTAAACCAACTATCCATCTCAACCTCGATAAACAAAAATATTAGGTTACTAGAATATTATTTCGCTCGAAGTCCCTCTGTAAAAAGCAACGCTGGTTGAGAATTCTGAGATTCTCTCACGTTTCCTCGTTTTGATCACAGTGGTGGAATAGAACGGCTCGTTTGCCTATAGAAGTGGAATATCACTGACTCCTGCTCTTCCAACAGAAAATGTAATTGTTTTAACTTTTTAATCAAACTCCTACCTAGATACGAACTGTAATGTGACTTCCTTCGCATCACTTCTTATTCATTCAATTTTCCTCTTACTTGTTCGTGGAATTCGATGATCGAATAAATCTACAGCAAAATAATAAATCTAGCCAATATATGCACTATTCAAAGTAAAATGGAAAAACATGTGCAATCAAACTTTATTTTACTTAAATTTTTAGTTATATTGCATTTTGTAAAACTCATCAATTAACAATTTTTAAAATTGTTCTATGTCAAATTCATTCTTTTGTCAGGAAAAAATGTTTTTGAATATAGAAAATGGTCTTTTTTACGTCACAAGACGTAATTGGGACATACTTCAAAGACGAAATGTAAACCAATGTTAGGTCAATTCTGCATTTTCTGATTTTTCACCACATATAATGTTTTTGTTTACATTTTGGAGAAATATCAAGTCACGATTTGAATTAACACTATCCTTATGTAATTTCTCCGTAGCAGTCTCACCCATATCTCCAAACATTAATTCCAAACACTTTAATAGCTTCAATAATATTTAATGACTTCACTAAAGGAAGACCTACTGATACTAATTTTTGAAGATAAGGAAGATATGTTTTCTTCATGTGTATGGATCTTGGATGTTTTGTCTTGTATATTTTCTATAGAAATCTTTTAAACGTTGGATTTGCTACTTTTTCGAATGTATATTTGCCCCTACTAAGTACCAGACATTTTTATTAAAAATGGATTTGTTACAGGCTTCAATGTTGCCTCAGTAACAAAAGTTTCCTCTAAGTGTTACATTGTTTCTTTCCTTTCCATAGCTGTGTCACTAAGAGATGCAGATGCAGATGCAAGGTGCTGACCCACTCGATATTTTTTAGGACATTTAATCCGCAAAATAAATTTCAAATTATATAGATTTACATATTTACGAAGAAAAGTATTAGGATTTACTACAATAACCAAGTTTTGAAACAAATTTTCCTCAATCTTTGACGCAAATTAATGTCAGATTTAATTTAGACAAGCGTAGTTTAATAAAATGTATTTAGCTATACGTTTAGGTTCAAACTAATCTGGGCAGAAATAATATAGGCTGGAATTTCAAATATGGTCGTAGAAATCAGGTTTAGTTCGTACTTGTTTTTGTCGTATTATTTTCTCTTGTTGACAAAAATATTATTTTTATAGTCACAGCGATGCTACTATTACTTCAAACAAAATTGACAGAAAAATATGAAATACTCCACGATTTACAATTTTTTCAGATACATCAAAATAATAGAGGTAAAATTCTGAAACTCGAGAAAACCGTTTGAAAGAATATGCTGCATACTACCACATATAATAATTATTTAAAAAACCAGCGCCAAATAATTCTACAAAAAAATTTCTTGAACCTCAGAAAAATCTCAAAACTGCTAATAAATGACAAATGAAATTCCGAAAATAATAATTTTCATTTCAATGAAAAATAAAGATTTGTTTTTCATTTCATCTCTATTTCATAGACATTGTTTTACCCTTTTCTGAGCTTCAGTATTTCAAATTATATAATTTCTGCAACTACATTAGACTTGAGCACTGAAATTTCGACTAGGAAAATACCACCAGTAGTTATGTTGTTTTAATTGATCATTTTTTACGGAATTGCCTTATTACTTCTTTATTACAGGAATTACAATAAATTACATTTCCATTCGTTCCCCAGACAATCACTTTCCAATTCTTTATTTGAGAACACGAAATCTTAGAAGAAGACATTTTATACTTAACTTCACAATTATGAATGTTGTGTTAATCCTCTGTTGCACGCATGCAGACTCTAGATTATTTTCCTCTCCCCAATTTCAGTTTTCATAGGATATTGAATTTTGGCTTCATGTATCTTTCATATCCTATGCGACGTATCATATGGCGTTGAAAATTCATTTCGCGATCGTTGCTCACCGCTCATGTAATCGCGTCGCAAATTCAAGTAGTGTACTGGAAGGTTAAAATAAATAGTACAACAATAAGCACCAAAGACAACTGAGAGCTATCAGGATCAATATATTATTTATAGAAAATATGCGTCAGTTTTAATATTCACAATTATAAAGAGAAATAATACGGAAGTACTTAATATGCTAGATAGAAATCTAATAAGCAGTATTAATTTAAAAAACATCCAAATATGCATTATGCATGAATTTCTCCAAAAAAACACCAAAACATTCAAACACGCACCCAAAAAAGTCTGCATTTGTTAAGTTTTTCATGAAACATATATTTACAAAGTTTTAAATTTCTGCGACGCTTAAAAAAACATGCATACGCATGCAAATCCTTTCTCTAGTCATAACATGAATTTTCCTTTCTTCCGCACATGCGAAATGTTGACGGTAAATTTTGACGTTGTTTGGCGTAATGTTTGTCGTTGTAATGACGTAATGTTGAATTTTGACGTTGAAATTTAATCTTAATGTACCAAAACTTCGAAAAAAACAGAATCGTAGTAGCTAGAGTTCCTCGATATAGCATTTTTTTAAAAAGGTCGATGCCTTCTCTCTCTCACATGTGATATTTCGTAACCAAGAACATCAGTAAATCGAAATATTCGATTCCTTGAATCCCTTTACCTTCGAAATATGAAGATCGCTTTGTAGAAAATGTTGGTCGGGATCCTTGGAGATACATTCCCCCTGCAGTCCTACCGTCATCGGCTGTGGAGGAATAATATAATGGCAGCAAGCGATTGCAATAGAAATTATAGTGGTTCTTACGTGTAAATTTACTAATGTTAATGTCCTAAAATCTCGAAAAGTCGAACCATAGTAACACACTCGATATAGCATTATTTTTCAATTTTCCTTGCATCCTCCCCGCGCTTGAGGTATTTTGTAACCAAGAACATTCATAAATCGAAATATTCGATTCTTTGAACCTCTTTAACTTGGAGATATTGTGCAAAGCGGTTGTCGGTACCTCTTAGTCACTTTCTCCTTACTCATCGTAATCAACCGCTCTGGAATAGCAGAATGGCTCATTCTCCCAATGGAACTGAATATCTTTGACGCAGGCGCTTGCAATAGAAATCATTGTCCTTCTAACGTATAAATTTAATGTTAATATACTAAAATCTCGAAAAAATGGAACCAAAGTAACTCGAATTCCTCGATATAGTTTTTCTTTTTTAAACTTCGGCTGTGCACCTTTCCCACACATGTGGTATTTCGTAACCAAGAATTTCTATAATCCTCGATCATTTGAACCCTTTTAACTTCGAGATATCGAGGTTCCTTTGTACAAAGCGGTGGTCGGGATCCTCTTAGTCACTTTCCCCCCGCATCCATCGTCATCGACCGCTGTGGAGGAATAGAACGCCTCATTCCCCCCAACAGAAGTGGAATATCACTGACGCAAACGCTTGCATGGCGGCGAGGAGGGGAGGGGGCGGGGCGGGGCTGGGCGCGTTCTCTGAGTGCGGGAGGCGACACGGACTCCTCCCCGGGAGTGGCGGAGGCGGCGGGCGAGGCGTCCCCCGCGTCCACACGTCTTAATTCGGCGCCCCGAAGAATGGACGTCCTAATTGAATCAACAATGACGGATGAATTCGACATGACACGCCGGGCGGCGGCGGCGACGAGGGCAGCTGTCGGGAAAGAAGCGCCTGTAATGCCCGCCGCCGCCTCAGAGTTTTCACGCTTGTTCCCCGATTCCGACGCACACCCTGCTGCCTGCAGCTCGTACCACCCACGTACACTGTCTCATCCTGCTAAGAGTCATCTTACTCAAACATCCATTGCGATTGAGATGACTCAGTGACACTGTTGCCGCTGCAGCGTTTCTATTACGGAGGTCCTGGGTACATTTCCGACACAGGCGTATTTTCAACCTTAATACGTAGCTGGAACGAAATCAGTCAGCCTGACGGAGAATTCTTGTGGTTGAGGGCTCTGAAGTTTTCCACTAGTTTGTCAGCTAGGTCGAATTTAGTCGCTGTCGGGAGGAGAATTCTAGCGGTCGGCTGCTCTGTTCGGTAGTTTTCCGTAGTTTCTCCGATCAATGCCAGGGGAATGCCGGAGCAGTACCCTAACAAACGGGCCACGAACCGCGCGCGATCTTTCTTTCCTCTTCCTTGTCCTATCCTCACCTCTTACACACACTTACACTAAAATGCACTACACTACCACGCTGCCGGGAGACCGGTCGGGGAGCTTAGAGCTTGTTCCGGCTGTGGCTGTGCTGTTGGGAGATACCTGGTTGAGGAAAAACCCCGCTAGTCGACGGTAGGTCTACTGGCGCGCGGATGTCGCCATCCAGCGGGGAATATCGCCGCCACCTCCCAATGATAAATCACGCACTACACGTACGGGACTAATGACCCCAGTAGTTGACTAATAACCTAGTAATTGAATCAGCAACAATCAATCAGAGGAGTACCTCAAAAATCGGGCCATGAACCGCGCACAATATTTCCTTGCGGCTCGTCCTCGCCTCGCCCCGTTCTCTCCGCGTACGCACTCACATGCACTATACCACCACACATGTCGGGAGCCTAGACCTTACCTCGGGTGCGGCAGGCTACCGCTGGTGGAAGCACTAGGTGGAGAAAGTCTACGTGTAGAACCAGAGGCGAATCTACGGCATGGCAATACGGCACGTGCCACGGGCGCCACTCACAAGGGGGCGCTATTTAGAATGTATACGCTAAAGCAAATAACAAAACCCTGGTTTTAAGTATCCTGCAGGGGCGCTGATTCTATGCTTGCCGTGGGCGCCTGGATAATTTGATACGCCTCTGCATAGAACTGGGCCAGCGGGAGACAGGATACCGCTGTTACCTGATCGGGACCAATGAGTAGAAAGGGATTTGTCGCGGCCGCAAACATGAAATAATCACTCTCTTGAAACTTCGTCCATTCTAGATCATATTACGTACATTTTTTTCGCTGGTGAGGCCGAAATGAGTTACGTTTTCCGAATTTTTCAGATTTATATTTCTTCTCGAAATTATCATTAACAGATTTAAAATTGAATCTTTGTTTATTGATATTCTTCTTCTACAATTATTAAAATAATGATTCAAATATCAAAACATGACTTCACACTTAGACAGACACACACACACACACACATACACACGATTTGTTTCGGTCAAAATGACAAATGTTTTTAAAAAAAATACAATTTCTGCACGTTGTATCTTATGCGATTACCACGATTATTAGTTACAGTGCTATACCAAGTGTCTCAACAAAAAATGAATGCATCTAGTCACCACTTAGAAGGCAAAAAGGTGTTTGTAGGTTTCGAAATACATAAATTTGAAATTGTTCTCATAAACATGACTGCATATTTCGAAGAAATATTGTATGAGGCGATCCATTGATTGAGAATAGCATTCTATTCATTTTAATTTCTCGCCTTACTTCATACGAAGAGAAAGAATTGTAAACGTGCGCCGGAAATCGGTGATTTTCCGGCAGAAGAAGTCTTTTGCTGGTCACGAAAAAGTGGATAATTCTTATTCCTACACTTAGTAAATTACTTTCTCTCATACGTTGTGTAGTCAGAATACAGGTTTTGAGGGTCCTTGATACCGAAAAACAGATTGACGGCAAAACGTCTGTCCGTCCGTCCGTCTTGTCTGTCTGTGGCCAACGCCAGCACTTAAATTGCCCATACGAGTTTCTCCAAAATTGATATTTTGGAAAATTTTTCAAATTTCAAATTCAGATTTTATTTTCGGCGATGTCCTAGAACTTCAGTTTTGAAGACTTTTTTCCTTAATGAAATTTGTTTTTGAAAAACATATCTTGAAATAAGGTCATTTACAATTGAATAAAAATATGAATAGTTTTCGCGTAATTTTGAAGATAGTTTTTTAGCCATTATTTTCTCAAAACTGCTTCAAATTTCTCCTGGTATGTATAGAGGATGGTAAAAGAAGTTGTGCTTGTCCCATTTTTGACGAATTCTCTGAATTTTCGTATATTGCAAAAAATTAATGTTGCAAAAGTGCAACATAGAAGATAGAGATTTTTTGTTAGAAATCTCTGAAATCTGCTCTAAACAATCAGATCCTTAAAATGGTCATATACAACGAAGTCGTACTCCCAGACGCGCTCTGTTATTTTGATCGAACTCTGAATTTTCGAAAATTGAAGAAAGTTAAAAACAATGCGAGCAAGTATGTTCCGTTGTAGCTCCACTATTTTAGGAGTGCATGCGAGAACACCGAGATACAACGACGGAAATGTGGGGAACAACGAAGCGCGGTGCGGCCTGGCAACTTCCCCAGCCCGGAGCTCAAGAGTGAATGGACCAGGACGGGAGCGGGGCGGGAGCGGGTCGCTGACGTGGACGGAAGGGTATTCGACACGGTGGACAGCTGAGGATCGACATGTCGCCTGACAGGCGCTCTTTGAAACGGGCAGCAAACAAAGAGCAGTGACTCTTCTATGGAGGTCGCAGAGGACCTGAGGTGAAAGGGACATGGTCCATTCAGGGCAATAGAAGATTTTTTTTCGATAAATTCTAAAACTGTTGATCATCGCTGAAGATTGCCTTGCTCTGTGAAAAGTGATCTTCCACCAGGGTGAGACCACCAGCTCTCAATGCTGAAAGAGTTAGTTCAGTGAGTGTGATTGCAGGTTGATTGTAGTTTGCATAAGTGATTTACATCGTTCTAATATCGTCACTAAATAAAATATTTTCAGAATTGATACAAATAACGTGGGAAAGCAGATGAATACTTATGGATGTGAATTAAGCAATGAGACGGATGTAAATGCAAAGACCAGAAATATCGAATTTAGAGAACCAAGCGTCGTTTACATGCATCAAGCTTTTAAATTAAACTCGCAATTGACTGAATTGAAAAATATAATTATAATTATGTATGTAAATAATATTTCATTAAAAGGAAGTTTTAAAGTGTACTTTTCTTGCATTCTAGCTACATAAATGCCTTGATAGCATGATAACGTTCTCCAGTAGGCGGAATGACAAGAAATAGGCAGTAAAACAGCTCGAGCACAAGTTAATCAATATTTGTGAAATAAATGCCAATGATTTCTACGTGTTACCCAACGAGCATTATTCCCATTTCGATTCACATCAATGAGTGTCCAAAAATCGCTCAAATGACTGAACAAACAATAGAACGGCAATGTGCAGCTTTGCGGGAAAATTCTTTTTATTGAGGGAGAGAATGCGGCAGATTGGTCTGGTCATAACAAACTGGTTTTTCGGGAAAGGAGCGTGGTCTGGCACAAGTGTCAAAAACGCTTTCCGTTCCTTAGGTTCATCCACGATCCGAGATGTTGGAGCTGAACAAGAGTTAAGGTATCTACCTCAAACTTTAAATGCCTGAAGGGAAGAAGTTGACTTGAATAATATTTTCCTTTTTTATTACTGCATATTTTAGTATCCCGTTCCTTTTAGTGAAAATGAGTGACGTTAGCGAAATAAATTATTTACTTTTTCGAGGGATAAGCGGTTCATAAATTCTTTTTAGTGCCGATTTTTATCTAAAATGTAAAATAAATATCATATAATCCAGACACTGAAGATAATGTATTGAAAGTGCTGAATAGAATGGCAGTGAATCAACAAATATTTACGAGACAAATTTTGAGTCGTTTTCCCCTATTTTGTCTAGCTCAAGTATTGTTTGTTTCAATTGTTTTGGAATGGTTTGCATCAATAGATCGAAATATGGAAAATTTTGTTTAATTCGATGGAACTCACTTTCTTAGATTTTGGTGGCAGTAGTAAAGAGCAGTGTGTGTGAACACTAAGGACAACAAGAACAAATGAGAATATATGAACAATCATTCTTCTTGAGGAGTCACTTTCTTCTGATGAGTACGCCATATCATGCTAACCTGTTACGAGTTACCTTTTTCTGTTGTGGAACGATGACTTGCAAATTCCTGTAGCCGAAATTCTACAATGAAGCATTCTTTCCTGTCAATTAATCACACTTTTTACAACTTACTCCAAACCTGAGTGGGGTACTAGTATCTCTCTGAGAATGACGGACCAGCAAACGAGTTGTTCTCATGTGTTTTACTTTAACGCGTTAATCATGGAATCCCCATCTTCCTGGCTGTTTAAAATTTAAATTACTGTATTAGGTTGTACATTGTCAAGAAATATATTGTAATTGTTGAAATTAGTTTCTGTTTGTCGTGCCTTCTTTCAAACTTGAGTTGTAAAATCCTCTCGATTTTAGTCTAGAAATTTTTTTTTATGGACGTCAAATGTCCTAGTAGTTTCAAAAGTCAAGCGTCTTCACCAAAGTTATTTCATTTCATTTTCTCAAGCGATTAGCTTTTCAAAATACCAGCAATTGATTTATTCACCTAAAATTATCAACACATTCTTTTCAAGAGGGTTCTTTTTTGTCAATTTTTTTTAACCCATAAGGGCCAATAAAAGACCGAAACATACGCATCTAACTTGTAGATTCGTTTCATTTAATAATTGACCTCCCCTCAAGAAATACCCGAATACATTTATAAAAGAGTCCAACAAGAAATAATATTCGTCAATTTAAATATTCATTTAAGCTTTCTTCAAGGAAAGCCTACCAAAACCACAACGTGCGAACGTGTGAGAATGTGCTAATGCAGCCTTTTCACTTCTCTTCCGTTCGCGTCCTTTTGTAGCAGCTCCCTTTCTGTCAGAGGGCAGCCCGCGGGCTCAAAACACCCGCTCCGCGGCGCGGCGTGCGTCAAAGTGGCACCGCGGCCGTCCGGCATCTGCTGCCTCGTCAACGGCCGCCCGAGAGCGACCGGGCGGACGCGTTCCCTTCCCCACTCCCCCCCCCTCCCTCTCCCCTCCCTTCACCGAAGGCGGCCGCCACAAAGGACGGACGGTGACCTCCCCCGCAGACCGCTGCTGTTTACCTTCTCAGGTGGTCGCCGCCCTTCACCGACCACGGCTTCCGGCGCGTTCAATTGTTGTTTGTTGCTGGTTGCATTCTGGTTGGAAAATGCGAAGGCTAAAAAGTACTTTTTGTTATGATTGACCACGCCTTTAATTTGGAATATTTTTTACACACGAATGATATCATACTAGAGACGATTACTGCGGCAGGTGCGTCTTTTATTGAGAAATGTATCATTGATTTTTATTTGCACAGAACGCATAAGACGTGTTGGAGACCTCAATATTTTTTTGTAACAGAATCAAAGCTGTCCGAACAGCAATCGTTTACAATCTAACTAAACGTGCCTGGTAGAGCTATTAAAATAATTTATTTCTCTCAACTTTATTTCTCAATGTTCATATCATAATATATTTTTAAAGCATTTTCTCCTATAAATTAGCGAAAAGTGATGATGACGTGATTTTCGTGGTTGTATTATCATATACCGAGAAGTTACTGACCGTTCTCGTTTTATAATTATCTTTTGAAGATTATATTTTTTTCTCATTTTTTGTGATTATTAAACGCATACCATACCTCACAGTTTGTAATACGGAAAAAAACAACTAGGCGATACAATAGACCAAAATTAATCGGTTCAAGTGTCGAGTATGACAAGTATATTTCCAAGGATAATTGTACCTCTTTGCACTTGTTTGTGTTAGTTGTGAGTCGGGAAACGAAACTCTGCACTTAATAATGACCTATGTTCGAGACATTCGAAGATTCTAATTTTTCGACATTGGATAAGAAGCAGTATCGGAATGTACCACTTAAATTTTTAAAAAGTGTTGAGGTTGATTGTCTCCATGGTTTACCCGATCAAGAATTTATTGCCTTAGTTGGGTATGGAACACGTATCACAAGGTTTACACCCGGTTACTGCCTATTCGTTTGACAGTAGATGAAAGTTCGATTCAGGTCAGGCAGTCAATTCTTTGAACAGTCAGCATATAATTTAATACACGATTTTATATTATTTCCCAATTAAGTAAATTTAGTTTAATTATTTTATTGACGTTTTTAATTGCAAAAGTCAAGGTTCATTATTATTACTATTTTATATTGTTATATATTATTACTATTATTTATTACCTATATTTTTTATTATTATTTATAACATATCCTCAGTATTTCAAATGTACGAGTATTAGTGGGACTCTTAATTGGGTCATGTTTATGGGTCCTTAAAATATAAATCCGGACGTGTACCGCGGTATAGAGTTCCGCGAATGTGAGTCGTCGACTCGATGTGCCGTAGGAAGCAAGAAAGAGGTGGACCCTTCCGGCTTGCCTCACGGAAAGGGAATATTCTGGAATGCGTCAGGGGTGGGGCGGGGTGGTCGGCAAATAAGACGAAAGGGGCGGCTGCGAACACATCTGCCGGAAGAACCTCCCTCCCTCACACACACACACACACACACACACACACACACACACACACACACACACTCTGTGAAGCCCCTCGCGCCGTGGACCGGGCCTCGCTCTGCCTCCGCCTCCTCGCGATTGATTGCATTGCACCCGGCAGACCGCTTGCCGCCATCTCCGTCTCCTCCCGCTCAATGGAGGCCTCGACGGCCACGAACCAGGGTTCATCTCAAGGCGGCTCCACACATTCGCTATTCGGTGAACAGCGAGCAACCGCTCGCCGAACCCCAATTAGTGTGGACGGGTCGCTTGCTATTTGCCGAGTGACGAACATTCGGCGCTCGGCCTGCCCACCGCGTGTCGGTCTTTTGGACACCTCAAAGAGAGCGAACATTCGCCGAACACATCAGCTGGTCAGGATCGGGCGAACCGAAGCTCGCTGCTCGGTGAATGCCGAATGTGTGGACTGTGGAGGCCACTTCATACGAAGCACGCCTCCTCGCACTCCTCTCTTTATTTATTTTTACTCTCCCGTTAAGTACTTACGAAGTAATGAGAAAGTGTTGTAATGTTGCAGCGAATAGTGGCGATTTTCCGACAGAAATCTAGTTTAGTACGTACTTGACATCGTGGATTATTCTTGCCCTATCTATTGGGGAGATTACTTTCTCTAATAATTTTTCTAGTCAGAATAAGGTTGGTAGGTCCTCGATACCGAAAAATGTGTTTAAAGCAAAATGTCTGTCGTTCGGTTTCTGCCTGTGCACAACATCAGCACCAAATGTTTAAGTTCTACCAAACATTTTTGAAGATTGGAAACCTATTTGCTGATTCATCTGAGACAATGTATTTTCAATTAAAAAGTAATATGAGCATGTAACTTCTGTTGTAACATCATTCTTATAAACATATTTTTTTATTAATAAACGAGTAATAAAATCAACTATTAAAGAAGAAAGATTTAAATTTTAGTGTTTGAATATTACAAATGGCTTACTCTTTAATCAATCTATTTTCGTATTCCTCGTTGATTTCACCACGCGCCGTGTCCCAGGCCTCGCAACCGATTGATGGCGCTGCTCGAGGGAACGCCAGCGAGATGTCCAACGTATTGACTGCATTTCTCCTGACCGTGGGCGAGATTCATTAGTCCGAAAAGACACTACCTGGAGCTCAAAGTCTCTCCGAACCCAAAGAGGAAGATCCTGGACGTCGGGCTTTTGTTGAGGATAAAATAAACGAACTAGTTAAATTGTAATGTGAAAAAGTTAATTTATAAATCAGTTAGTGAGGTATTATTGTCAATCGGGAGTTAGTGTTCGCTGGAAAGCCTGCCGTGGGGCCAGCCCTGCTATCGTGGTTGCGAGGGGCGCTTGCCTTATGACCTGAATACTATCCACTCCAC
>JAHLJT010008756.1:22461640-22543559 GCA_031308135.1 Acheta domesticus
GCTTTGCGCCGCGGCCGTGATTCATGCTGTCCGGCGCAGTCGCCGCAATATGCGAGTTATGTGGCGCGCGGGCGTCGAGGGCGGGCGGGGCGGGCGCGGGGGCGGGGGCGGGGCGGCTTTCTGCGCCGCACAAAGCTGCTGTCCGCGCCGCCCCCGGGAGGGTCGCGTTACGTCGCCGCAGGAAGAAGGGGATGCCGCCCCGGTCTGCGGCTCCACGTGCCGCGTCCGCTCAGGCACGCCCCCCTCCTAACTCCCTCCCCCTCCCACGGCGTCCATTCAAGCCGCCTGCCCCCGCCTCTTTGCTACCTCCGCTCCCGCGCTCCTCTCTGCTCTGGAGGATTTTCGTGTCTTATCGTGTTTTTTTTACTTTGCCGGTTTTTAATCATTTTTCTGAAGTAGTGTAAATATGATTGTCATATTGTTTTTTTTAGCGCTTGCTAGTGCATGTGTCATTTTGTAATGCGTACTGTTATATCGACTGAAAACAATCAATTTACCGATTAGAGCAGCCGCCCGCTAGAATTCTCCCCCAGGCAGCCAATGAATTTGACCTAGCTATGTAGGGAGTTCTGAAATGCTGTCAACGGCGGGACTCGATACCCAGACCTCCAGATCAGCGGCACTGCAGTGACATCTGACACACTAAGCCATCCTTTGTAGGGAATTTTTAAACATTGTTTTTTTTTTTTCAAAACGGCTTCCATATTTTTTTCTTGAACTTTTTCCCTCGTATCTAGCAAGGAACGGTGAAAAAAATTGGTACTGGTCCCATTTTCGGCGAACTCTGTGTGTTTTTGACAATTGTAAAAATTAATATGCACAAATACAATATTATGATAGATACAAGTATTTTTTTCTAAATTAAATATTGTTCTAAAAATTATATCTTTAAGAGGTTCTTTCTTCCGTTTTTTTCTCATCGTCCACGAGATACCAATTTCGGCTATCCACTCCGGGTACCACTACGTCCTCATGGGGATACATGAGACCTTTACTGTAGACACATGCGGACACCCCAGTTGGGGTCAGCAGACCCACAAAGCCACCCGCGACAACTTACATACATATAAGGACAAGGGACAAATAACCATGTCACGGCAGGACGCTCACCCTTTCAACAGAGGCGCTGATTCGGCACGTGCTTTGACCATCCAGATCGGCAAACATTAGATCTTTAAGTAAGATCATGTATTTTTTTAAACTAGTAGTTTTGGCGTAACTTCTGCTTGAAGTTCATGCAATTTATAAGAAATGTTTTTCTTACAAAAACGGCTCCAAATTTTTTAAAATTTGTTTTACGGAAAGAACAAATGACGCTTTAAAATAAGCACATGCCCACATTTTCGGTGAACTCTGTATTTTTGAAAATGCCAAAAAAGTTATAATTGCAAAGCTGCCGCTCTATTGGCATGAGTAAGAATCTCAACCCGGCGAAACTATTTTTGTTTGGTTCAAAACACTTTAGCAGGTTTACAAAATATTGAAATATTGCGTAGCCGTTACAAATAATGCGATGATTATATTACTGTTGTAGCCCCACTATTTTCCAAAAATTGTAGTTAAAACCTTAAGAACTTAAGAACGGTGTCTGTTTTGTCTGCTTCCCTCTAACAACACTAGTGTCTGTTTGTATGTAATGAACTTCCGTCCCGCAATAGTGTCTACTCCCGTAGGTGCTCGCGATCCTGGGTGTGTCCAATACAATTTCGCTGCCGTTGCTATTCACTTAACCAACGTCGCGGTCCGTTCACCTCACTCTTGAGGTAATGTATAAAACACTTGAAGTTCCACACAAGAAAATATTTTTTTCGTAAGTTCAGGATGGCTAATCAGTCGGCACACTGTTACCTGCCTCGGTTTCGAGGATATCATGTTCTGTATTATTGAACAGCCAATTAAATATATCTAACGCCTTCCCCAAGGTTTTGCCAATATTCTAATATCTTGCGGACGCTACTAATTGGGTATTTAAACAAGTATTTCACTTTAAATATTACACTTAATCGTCAAGCGTCCATTTTTACGAAGTTAGCCAGCATCTCCCAAACAAACTTGCCTCCATATCAAACCCATTACATTACTCAATTGTTGTTCTCTTACGAGTTGATATGCTTGTACCAAGTTATATACGGACTATTTTAATTTCAGAACAGTGTAAACAGGATTTTTTCAGAAGTAAATTCTTCATCACAAATTGGCTGAACTTGGTAATCTGTGAATTTGTAAAGAATGTTGTAATTTTCAATTGAAGCTGATTTGCCTCTGACTTCGCTGTGACGTCGGTGCCTCTCGTCGCCCCCACGCCGCCACCCCACGTCGCCCATCGACACACGTGCGCTCCTCCAAGAGCCGCGATCGCAGCGACACAAAGCGCCGGCTGCAGGAAGCGGACGATCCGATTCCGAGCTCGTCTCCGCCCGACGACGCGCGCCCGACGCGAGGGCGTGATCGGGAGCTGGAAATCGTTCATTACTAGACATCGGATGTTGCGGCCACTAAAAAACTTACGTTTCGTTCTTTTTCGGCACTAAAACTTACTTACGGCACCTAAAAAGGCAATAAAAACTTAAAATTGTAGGAAAAAGTACTAATATTGTAATATACAAATATTACAAGAAAACAAACACCGCGCTTCACTCTGGACGGTGCGAAGCGGTCACTAAGTAACCAATATTTGTTTACGGGCAGGAGGGGGCTCCGAACTGGAGGGGTTTTTTGTTGACAGGCATCGTGGTGGTAGCTGCGCGAAGGTGGTCTGATTAATTTAAGTGGGACATCGCCGTGTTATATGTAATAGGGAGAATAGAATTGGAACCGTAGTGGAACAATTCTGCAAGGAGTAAATTAAACATCAAGAGAAGAGCAGATGACTTCGGCGACGACCGGCGCGAAGAGGGATTTTCGGCGCGGAAGCAAGGGTGATACGAACTGCGGGGCCTCATTTCACAACGCCTAAACAATTCGGTACCGTTATTAACTAGATGCATGCAATCAATAGAATTTATATTGTTAAACAAAATTCAAATCATTTCAATAAATGAAATTATTGTTGTGCCAAATTATACGCAATTCTTTGTAATAGAAATAATTTCAGACTTCCGGCTTCTATGTATAAAGGACAACCCGGTGACAACCAGCCTGCAGGTAAGCGTGGTGTCATCGTGTAGTACCCAAAAACTGGGCTAGCAGAATTAAAGTAGAATGATTCATTATATTTATATCACAATATATTTCACTGCAGTTGCACCTAAAATTAGCCAATATCAAAAAACGATATAGCAAGCCGGCCGAATGAAGTCGTACCTCACGCCCCGCAGAGATATCGTAGGTCCTAATGATCGGTCTACACCGTGCACTTCCCAGAAGAACATCTGGCACGGAAAATACCCATGTCGGAAGTCGGGATCATCGCCTTTCCCTCTGACATACGAGTGCTTTGATTACGTCGCAAATCTGTGCTCAGCGTTCACCTAAGCGCCCACCGCTCTAGACAAAAAGTTATCAGTAGACAATTAATGTGATTGGTAGAAACGAAAATGATTTAAACGTGTATTTGAAACCATGACTAGAAAGAAAAATACATTCATTTTAAAGGAAAAATCATTTAAAAGGAAAAATATGTCCGACAGGGCATTTACGTCATAAAAGACAAAAAGGCCAAATAAAAATTTATCAGAATGTTTAATTTTTCATAAATGATATACACATATTAATTGCCTTAAAATATTTTCGTTAGAATAAAATAGGCATTTTCCTAAACATCCGATGTCTTTTCATTACGCTACGCCCAAGACGGACAACTGGAGGTTAATGATTGCGCAGGCTTCCGCGGCCGGAATTCATGTTGTCCAGGCTATCCGGGATGAACCGCGTCGTCGATTTGGTGGCTGACGTTTCGGCCAACATATTATGGCCTTCCTCAGAGCGTACTGCTGACGCAGTACGTAGCAGCAGTACGCTCTGAGGAAGGCCACAATATGTTGGCCGAAACGTCAGCCACCAAATCGACGACGCGGTTCATCCCGTATAGCCTGGACAACAACCGGAGGTTAAGTTTAACCAAGCCCTCGGCGCAACGAAGAATTACGTGTGAGTGAAAATTATACATTGTATAAAAGCACTATTAATTGGAATGGAGATACATTACTTCATAAGTGATGTATTTCCATTTCCGTTAATTTTCTTGTTTTACCTATCGATATGTGTGGTCTTAAGATGCATCTCTGGTCATGCAGATATTGCGTTCAAATTACTTTTCTCTCACTCACTCACACACACACTCACACACACACTCACACACACACACACACACACACACGCACGCACACACGCACGCACACACGCACGCACGCACGCACGCACACACGCACACACGCACACACACACGCACACACACACACACACATATATATGTGTGTATATATATATATATATATATATATATATATATATATATATATAACGAACAGTATCCGAAAAACCTGTGATCTAATGTTAAAAAGTAAGGCTACTTTCTCTTCCTGAAACATTGTTTTATCACTTGGAGATACGTCATCTTCAATGGTCCCAGAAACATTGGTCCTATTCTCGGCCAGGCCTAAAGTGCAAGTTTCAAGCCAAATGTACATTTCAGTACTTTTTACATGATATTTAATGCATTTGGTCACATTTTTATTAGTTATTTAAATATATAATCATTTGTTTTAACATTAAGAGTTGACTTTTATTGAAGTTATTAAGAACGAAAAACCATTTTTATGTGTGATTTCTAAAGCATATTGCGCGGGTCTCAGAGACCCTGCGTATGCATTCGAGTAGTATTCCGGATCCAAGCATTCTACAGTACCGGCTGTGTATAAGCGACTGACAGTTCGATGCGCTTTTGCCACACATACTACGCACATGGCTCCACCTACGTGACTGATAATTAAATCTCAAAACATTATCTCTTACCGACAGGCGATCACACGTCTTGATATAAGATTTTTCTTTCATATTACTAATAATATTATCGGTTTTAGAAGAAATATTTTGTTCCAAGGGATTAAAGAATAAATGTATTTTGTCCTTTTGGACATATTTGAATGAGCTTAATAGAAAATGTTGCGTCTGCGATCTAGAGGTTGTTAATCTTTTATCTTCAATATATTCCAGGATGTTTACTACAAAATAATACAGGTCTACAAAAGAAAACTTTTCGAAATTTAATTTGATAATTTCATCTGATCTTTATGATTTTTGGTGTGCTGAAACCGAAAGTGATGTCAGTTTTTCTCTATAACGTACAGATTTTTTCAATCTCAAGTTCAATCTCTAAAGATAGTAGTTATAACTGCTTAAGAAAACAGAATCGGCTGACAGTTTTATTTATTTACAAATTATTAACAATACCAAATGCACTGTATCGTACTGATATAAGAGTACCAGAATAATGATGCATATTTAATTGCAATTTTTGAGAAAACGTATTCTTTTCTCCTGGAAATTTCTTCATGTGCGCTTCCGGGTATAAGACTCTTCAGGTGCTTGACGATGTAGCATCCAGCAATAATCCGCCATCATATTCAAGTTCCACTTACCCTGATACATACGTTTCATCCCCTTGATGTCCTGTCGAACCTTTCCCTTGTTCTTCAATGACGTTCTCCATGACGTTCCCCATGGAAAATAGTCCACATGCGAGTGTAAAAAGTGAACCTTCAAACTCATGCGGCAACCTAGTATTTGAAAAGCCTTCAGCATGCATTCCACGATACATCTGTAGTTAGGATCATTTACGTTACCAAGGAGCTAGTCAGCAACCTCTTTAAAAGAATTCCAGGTTTACTTCTCCTTCTCATCCATGGTCTGAGCAAAGTGTGGATCTGAGAAAAGTTTTCTGATGTCTGGGCCTACAGAGATTCCTTTTTTTTATCTTAGCATCACTTAAATCAGGAAACATGGAGCATAAGTACTTGAAACATTCACTTTCTTTATTGTGATGAAATTTGTTATATTTCTTTGGTACTTCTTGATTGTGTACTCACCACAGATAACACAGAAGTAGTATGGACTCGTAACACAACGCCGATGAGACATGTTTTCGAATGCACTTTCAAACGTCAGAAAACCCTTTTAATCACTTTGAGGCAATTAGATATGTGAATGTATTCACTCCAATTGACACTACTGGACTGGGAGAATGAGAAAAAAGTGGGCTCCAATTTCCATATATACCGTTTCTATCTTGATTAAACTTCAGAAGGGCACTACCGAGAAAAAAAAAAACAATTACCTTCCTGTCTGAACAGAACCTTTATGACACACACCACTTATTCAGGCAGAGTGTTATTAGAACATAATAAGTGTTTAGAATGTTAGAAATCATTTAAGAAAAAAATATTGGTTACAAATGTAATATGTACACATGCTACAAAATAGGAATTATGTTTCATGGATTTGAAAAAAATCAGTACGTGATGGAGAAGGACGGACTTATATTCGTTTCCAGCACACCAAAAAGCATGAAGATTAGCCAAAATTATCAAATCAAATTTTGGTTGTAGACTTGTGTAATTTGGAATTTTCAGTATTCTTTCGTGTTTTCTGCAACTGATCGATGGTTTGATGGATAATGGAAGACTGCAAATCAAATTGTCAAGAAATATCAGAAACGTACAATGGAGTATTGTTGTATATTGTGGGACTATTGAGTCGAATATACGTGGAATTTCGATACTTGATGGACTATCAACCTGTACCTCAGGGTTGCCATCGATCTATCTGTACCGACTGTAAATATCACCTCTTAGACCAGTATTTTATTACGAAGTGGGAGAGATGATTTCCTGCCAGTCATCCAATAGAGTTTTCTAATCATTGGATCAACTACTTTTCGTTTTTTCATTATTTTAATCAGTTTTGTACTTAATGTTTCGTTATATTTGATTAGAAAGTAATACATTTTGAGTTCATGAGTTTAAGCAAATACAACACATCGTTTCACTCTTCCTTCATGTTGCAACATAATTAAATTATATATATTTTAAAAACAACAACAATATGTGGGAACACGGTGTTTACTGGAAAAATAACACGGGCGAAGGAAACTGCCGGAAGCAGCGTCTGCTCCCCCTCCCCTGGTAAGTGAAACACAGACGAGGAAAACTAAACACCGGCGTCGCCCTGGCTTACATGCAACATAAACTCACCCCACTCCCTCCCGTTTAATTTCCAGGGAGAGTTTTGCTTCCAGGGCGGGCGAGGCGGGCGGAGAGGGGGGTGAAGG
Organism: Acheta domesticus; assembly: GCA_031308135.1. Lineage (NCBI taxonomy): Eukaryota > Metazoa > Arthropoda > Insecta > Orthoptera > Gryllidae > Acheta > Acheta domesticus. Next base: position 22,468,908 of record JAHLJT010008756.1, read on the forward strand.
CAAGGCCCCGGCGGCGCCTGTGGGATCTGACATGGCGCGGTGCGCGGCTCCTGGGGGCCTTCCCTATTTATGACCATGAGCGTGAACGGATGTCGAACCCAGAGCCTCTCGTCCCACGAAGTTTCAGTTGCGAGCTTGTAAACCCTACGTCTTTGCCGTCCCTCTGCCGCCCACCCTCCCGAGCCGGTCGCATGACGACCAAACTACTCCGCTGATCTCGGTTAACGAGCAATGTCTTGAGCCGTAGGTGGGTTAATTGATTATTTTGTTTGAGAGCATCAATTGCTTTGATCTTTAGGCCTGTAAGTCTGTGTGTCAGATGCTGGTGGGGTTCCTCTCCCGCTGGAACCTAAGGTCAGGTGCCGTATTGCACGTCGGCTCGCCGGGTTTCCTCCTTCCTGGTGTCTTTTAGTGCGACAGCTCTCGAACCTCACAAGAACTAAGCTTCCTACATGTGTGATAGGGAGGTAAGTATGTGTGTAAGGAGAGACAGGAGGACAACGATGAGAATGGAAAGATAGCGCAGTCCAGGGCCAGATAATTACGGAAGTGCTCAGGCGTTCTCCTGGAAGTAATAAAAGAAAACCTGAGAAAACGACCGATCTCTAGAATTATCCTCCAGACAGCGGAGAATTTTGATCTAGCTAGCTGGTATCGAAAATCCACAACCATCGGACTCGAACCCTATACTGCGATTTTTCTAACTGCGACCCTCAAGGCCACTCAAATCCCATCTTCGCGATGGAATATGTCACGGCATTTCGCGTCTTTCTCAGTCGTTCCGCTAGATATCGCACGATGGCGACCGTATGAAGCAGTGCTTGCCATCATGCGACTTCTACCGGCAAGACCGAGAAAAGACGCAAAATGCCGTGACATATTCCATCGCGAAGATGGGATCTGAGTGGCCTTGAGGGTCGCAGTAAGGAAAATCGCAGTATAGGCCCTATCGTTCGATCTCTGCAGGGACAACGTCTTAGCTGGCTCTGAGGTAACTCAGATGGTACGCGCGGGCTGGACATTCGGTGTAGGTTGCAATGGGGTTACTTAGGGTGGTGATGGCAGGGGCAATGCAGAGGATGGGGTTGGAGATGGTGGTGAAGGGTTGCGCTGGCTGAGGATGTGGTGTGAGTGATGGAGGGTGGGGTGGAAGCCACTCTGACGGTGGAGGCGGAGGAGGCGCTGCGAGTGGTAGTTGCGGGAGGGAGCCAGTGGTAACGGTAGTGACGGTGACAGTGGTAACAATGGAAGTTGATGGATCTGGTGATGGTTTCTGCGCACGGGGCGTTGACGGTGACGGAAGAGGAAGCGTGGGCGATGACAATTTAGTCGTGCTTTGCTTCAGTCATTTGTGAGAATAGTTGCATGCAGCTAGTAAGAGGTGTAGTAGGAGAATATGTGATGCTGTCATTCTGAACTCTTGAAGATTGGAATTATCCTTGGTTCACATGTTTGGTTTTTAATTTTTATGGTATTTAATACATGAAACTCGTTTATGGGCTTCAGATGTTCTTTGATGTCTGCTAATAATATTTTTTCTGTATTATTTTGTTACATATTTCGTAGCACGATATTCACTCCTCTGTGATATAACCCAGTTTGAAATTGATCTTTTTCTCATAGACTACCTTACAATTTCATTTGAATATTTTACTACCTATTCTTTAGTACAGAGTGAATAGAGCCATAGAAATCACTCTGAAAATTGCCCTCAGATCTTTAATCACATCTCTTGCAAAGAAAGCTTCATAAAGCCTACAAAGTATCCAACAATTGAAATTTCCGCCGGTAATATACCTTTTTAGAACTTCTAAAGACTTGATGGCTCTCTTTTTCTTCTCCTTCTAGATCTACTTTGTATGCCAATGGAAAATGAATATACTCGAATTCAAAGTTGCGAATATTTACGACATGACTCTTCTCTAGGAGCGTGGAATATGAGTTCTAGTTCTAAAAATCACTAAAGCAACACACGTATTGTATATTCAGTATACCTGTCTCTATCCCTTCTCTGCGATGTCGAGGGAGGAGTGATCAAGGAGCAAATGTAACATGTCCGTCCAATATCCCATTAATATGGGATGATCTTCGAGTGGAGTATTGACAAAAAAGCTAATAGTGTACTCCTATACATAAAGTTTCTTGCTGTAAGGTTTAAGCAGCTATCGGAATCCTGCGTACGATCTTCTTGTTCTCATAGCACTACACCCTAGATGGGTCTTACCGTGCACAACAATCTTCCGCCACACCTTTTTGTCTTGAGCCATCTTCTCTTTAGGGAACTAGTGAGAAACTTACGTTACTCATTAGTTCTTTTCGTGCTAGTAAGTCAACTTCGTGCTAGATACGTCAAGTATAAGGATGAATTTTTAATTTCTCATAATATTTACTTGCGTCGTACTAGCATCATAGTACAGTAGTTGCGCAGTTTTGCATTCGACACAGCTCCAATATCAAGTGTAGCCGCATATATTTTCTCGGAATTCTACTCTATGTATTCTTTAGTTGCTTTACCTCTTTGCCATGCTACTTGTCATTCGAATTTGGCGAACTGATTCGGAAGAATTCGATTACAGAATTGATTTGAAGTACCATTTAACATTTTATTCACCCGCAATTAAATTCTTTAAATTATTATACGGCATTCATTAATTTTTCGTATTGTCCACCTAAAAACAATGGCTATTTTTAATAAAACGTCTCTGAAGGCAGACCTCGGAAAGAAAATCCCAACCCAAAATGAGAAGCCTCGGCACCTGTTTTAAGCCTCCATTCAGTGGCCTGCGCTGACGTACCTCTCCAAGTTGCTTTAACCCAGAATCTGGGCGTGTTGCTCTTTCCCGAAAGCCAGCGGTTGTGTTTCGTGCAGCGGCGAAGCCCTCCCGCTCCGACCAGGGCGAACTTTTTCCCCAGCAATCCGCTATTTTCATTAAAAACGCGAAAGACGAGATTACCGTAGAAAAATCTATGGCATCCAAACAGACGTAATTTACGCGTATTTTCCTTCGGAACCTGCCGGGGGAACGAAATTTGCATAAAACGCCAGAGCACAGGTTTAATTAATCTAGACTGGACTCGAGGCTCGTGCTACGCACGGGCTGTGCTGTCTGGAAAGTAATGAAAGATCAACAACGGCGCGCCGCTCTGTAATTGGAGCGGCGCATGGGTAGTACTCGCCGACGAGTACCTCCATCTCGCTGCGAGAGGCGGCGAGAGCGATGGGGCCAACGCACGTGCACCAGGGAGAGATTACTTCCTACGAGAGTCACCATGGCTAATGATTTCAGAATCAATAACGTTTTGTTTTAATTCGGTGTAAGTCGCTTGATTTGTTGACTTTAGGTGTCGCTAGAAACTGCCATGCCCCTATTGAAATCTACACAGTATTTATAATAATTTACCCCTCGTAGTTTTCATTTTTTATAACATTATTATTATATTTATTAAACATTACATTACTATTGAAATATAATATGTAAAATCTAGTATATTGTAATGTAATACAGGTACGAATATATTATACCTATAAAATAAATCAGTTAATTTCAATTTGAAATAAAAATATATTAACTCAAATACGGCATTCTTTTTTTGTGGTAAAAAGTAGATATAAGCTAATAAGCTTTATTTATAACAGTACATTTTACACGAACAGTACATTTATATATATTCACCTAGAAAGTTTATGTGCTGTTAATTCTGTTCTAACTCCACTACCTGGCGCTGTAAAACAAAACTAAATATTTACGTCAAATGCAATCCGCAACACAGTCGGCAGGATTTTGAATCTATATCGTTAAATAACTCCTAAACGATGCATTCTAGGGCCTTAAAAACTAAAAAACTAAAAATGTTTCACGACGTAATTTACAGGATGAGACCTTCAGAACATTCTATTACATTTTTGCTGGTGCGGCGCTTTTGATATTACCTTACTTGCAGAATCTACAATTGTATGTTATTGAGAGGGACAGAGACAGAGAGGACAGGGTGAGAGAGGGAGGGAGAGACAGTGAGAAAGGGTGATGGAGGGGAAAGAGGGAGATGAAGCGCAGAATATCTGTCGGGTTTTCCTAGTACTTCTATAATTTTATATTTCTTTCTTTTATGTTCGTTTTTATACATTTCAATTCGTATTTTTATTGCTCCATCTATTTTTCCGGTTTCATGAATATTTTCCCCGTAAACATTCACATTTCTTTCTGGTTCAAATGGGTAACGTGTTTATTGTTTGAAGTGTATTAATGTCGACATGTCTTTATTATGAAATATATTTCGAAGGTAAAAATGAGAATGTACTCTACAAGCCATGAAAACAAAATTATATTTCAGTTAGTCTGAAATAAGGTGCTATCTCTAGATCTTAGTGTTAGCAGGAGTTTTCACTTGTCATAAAACAGCTGAATCTGAAACAGCATCAAAATCAACTCGCTGCACATTAAATTTCCTTATCACACCAGGATAATGGTGCAGTTTCTACAAATCAGCATCAGCAGATCAGCATCAAATACAAATTATAAACATTTGAATATTTCTACTATATCTGATTTTCAATAATGAGAACAATTTTCATTTTTAAAAGAAAAGTCACTTATTGTCCTTATTATACATTTTCGATAATTAGGCAGTTCATGCATAAAAAAATAATTTGAAGACCTCGCCATAAATCCCAGAAGCAGTAGTTTTCTGCGTTTGTTATGATTCAATTGTGAAATTTCGGACACACATTTATTATATTTTATTATGATAAAAAATAGTAGATAATTTTACAATTAACCTGGAGGACCATCGTGTAGTAAAAACTTTGAAAAATAAATATTAGATGCCTTGATCTGTTATGCCTTCCGATTGGACTACCACACCCCTCAATCTTAAATGGATTTTATTTTTGAGAGAAACTCATAAAACATTCTCCCCTCAAAAAAACGAGGGAAATAAATAAAAACCATTACCATACCGTACCATATGTTCCATTTCAATTTTACGGCCCCACGAACCTAATAGGTGTGAAAATGAAATTCAAAAATATTCCCGCGATGGAGATACTACTTCCAATTTGCCCTTGCCCTTCCAGAACAGAGTTTGGAGGCGAGATTACGAGCCAGCGACCCCAATACGCCCTTTTGCCCTGTGCCCTACGCCACGCCCCTGCTCTGACGCGCGCCCATGCGGTCCTTTCCTTCCCTACCCTTCGCTTCCCTTCGCCTCGGCCCCTACCTACCTGCCGGCTGACGTCTTATTAGAAGTATAAAATATTCGAAGCGGCCGCATCTGCATAATCCTCGTTTATTGACTCTGTGGGGAGCACAGACTTATTGCATACATTAAAATCTTCTTTCAGACGCTGGGCGCCGCGTTTTCTGCGGAACGTTTTACACCCGCGGTGAAGCGAAGGGAATGGCAGCGGTGGTGGAGACGGTGGCGGCGAGAGACGGGTAGCAGGCGACGGAATAAATTCGAACATTCATTGGAATTGAAATGCCGATTTTATTTTGTTTGTTTAGTTAGGAAGCGATCGGGAAGTCTAGTCGTGGATCTTGAGCCGGTAATGGCTTCATGAGAGAATGAATGAAGAAGATAATTATGAATCTACAGCAGTTTGCCAGAAATCTGGTATTTCATTTTAGTCGTTATATTAAAAATAATATTTACTTCGTTATTGCAGCGTTTTTACTCATTTTAGCGTCACGAAGAAAGGAAATACAGTAGGAAAAAATTGTCCTGTTCTGTTTTTATCTCTTAGAACCTTAACAAAAACATTGATTCGATTAATTCAATTTGTAATTAATAGGAAATTTGAAGAGAGGCGAGACATTATTCAACCCTGTGATAAAGCGTACTTGGAATAAACTAAATGGACTGCGCCATTGCAGACGTTTTGCGTAATAATATGAAACATCAGATCGTTTCTAAAAATACGCGATCTAAGCCAAATAGAAATATTACGAACTAATTTCATATTAAACCGTCTTTGGCGAAATCAGTGAAGTTAAAGGTGATATTCAACAATGTTAATTCTTGTTCATGTTAATTACTTTTTTTGCTCATTTCTAAAGCTTGTAACGGGCACATGGTTATTTTTCTAAGTTATAAAACGCGAGACCAGCAACTTTACTTGAATGAATCTGCACCGTACCTGCAGACAATTTCTAAAATGAAATCTCGACAATATTATTATCAAATTGTAAATTATCCGAATGCAGCAATTTACTAATTTCGTGGTAATGTGAGAACAAATGGGAAGAACCATCCAATCTCGGTTAGGAGATATTAGAAGAGGAATCGACTTTTTAAATTACTTAGTGAAGAAAAAATATTCACGTTTTGCTTCAGAAATCTATTTTATTGAATCAACAATTTGATTTATTATTTTGCCTAATTTCATCCAATATTTGAAAATTTCTCCTTGGACATCTCTCACATGGCCGAGGGCTACATAGTTTCCCTCTGAATTTCTGTGCGCATTGGAAATTGGTGATGTAGATGTTAACAGCGATTTAGAAAATCAAGCCTAGTATTTCCATATGAAATGATACATCGTTTGTTGCAAAGTAGTTCCCAATAACAGAGGCAATGTTTGTCAAATAACACTGAAATTTGTTTCTCGTTGTTCAGTATAATGACCAGTTTAGGAATATTGTTTTGAGAATCGATCAGGTCAAATTGAAATTCCGGCACATCAGCTACCATTAGCATGCTAATATAGTAATGATGTTCAATATCCACATTCCTGCTCCAAAATTGCCCTAGTAGTGCCTGATATGCCAGAGAAAAATTACCAGTGCTCATTTCCCTATATGTTTGAGAACAGCAATATGAGGATTGCAAATTATGAAGGTTTCCAATACATGTGGAAATCAAAACACGTCACATAGACCAGCAATTAGTGGCATGGTAGTCTTCGTATCTGTTCTGAATAATACAATGCTCGCAAATCGATCTTTTTTTTTTTCTACAGCCGTTCTTTCTGTACTGTCTTATATTGGTGCCATTTGTGATTAGTTTTAAGAAAATCCATAATAACTGTGTAAATTCAAGTATTACTTTTCTTATTATTACACTTGAAGTTTGGTAGAGCTTATTAATATTACTATTCATATGAATTTAAATCTCTATTTCTTATCTGTGCATAGAAATCTTTCAGTGAATCCAAACTATCCTTAGAAAGGTATTCGTTTACTACAGATCATTTTTTCAGGTGTTTAAAATGATTTTCTTTCGAAACATTTGGAAAGTGGGGTTAGTAAATCAAGTTTACCATGTTATGCAATGAAGAGGAAAGGTGTAACGCGCATCAAAAGTGCAAAATATCACTCTCTTGATCAGAATTAATCGCTCTTGTAAATTAAACTCGTCCCACTTATCATAACAACCCCCCCCCCCACCGCCTAACTGCTTGACTTCGCTTGCAAACACTTGTGCGCATATAGACGTAAACTTGCGCACCCACACATATCCGTGCTGAATGACGCTTACTGCACATACTCGTTCACAAATACACCTAGGGAAAATGCGCGTATCACTTATCTGCTACACCTGTTCAACGAAAAGGGTGAAAATCACGGCTACAAGACTAGTACAAACATGTGATGTATTACGTTTGCGAATAATGAGTGAATTAATGTGGGAATTTCGAAAAGGCCGGACTGTTGTACCCAAGTACGTGAGTTCAAACCCAATCGAAGCCGTGGATTTTTAAGGGCGAAAAAATCTTCCACACGCCTTCCTTCGGAGGGAAGTAAAGCCGGCTGTCCCATGTTAGAAGGTTTACTGCATGTAAAAGTTCTTCAAGCGTAAATGAAGCCTCTGAGCTAAATAAACAGTTTTGGTCATAAGACCTTGCGTGCAGTGCATCGTTGGTCGGCAAGTGACGAAGTCCTTTTCCCCGTAGCTGAGAGCTGGGGGGGGGGGGGAGCGTGTTATACGACGCAGGCTAACACGGTCGGCTTGCGAGTTCTTTTTCCCTGTGGGATCATCTCCAGCGGGGCATCGGCCTATCCGGGGTAAGCTCTAATTAATCCCGAGTGTCTCTCGAGGTATGTTGCAGTGTAGTGCATGTAAGTGTAAAGGGAGAGGAGGTGACAAGGTTGAGGGCTGGAAAGACGGCAGAAAGTCCGTGTGCCGTTAGTTAGAATTATGTTCTGGCATTCGAGTGACATTGATAATGGAATATTATCGGTCAAAGTAGCTGGGAGCTAGAATTTACCTTCTGTCACCGTCTGAAATTGATCCAGATATGTCACCAACGTCGGTTTGATTGATTTATTTATATTTCCGGGCGCGTCAACTGCTAACGTTATTAGTCTCGTAAGTGTAGTGCATGTATTTATCGTGAGCTTCTCCCGCGAGATGGCGAGATCCGGCGTTGAACACGTCGTCTTGCGAGGGTTTTCCCCATCCCAGTATCTCCCACAAGCGTGGCGCCGCCGAAGCCGGGAGAAGCTACAAGCTCCCGACGTGTGTGGCAGTGAGTGTAGTGCATGTAAGTGTGTAAGTAAAAGGAAACGAAAGGACAAGGAAGAAGTGGAAAGATCGCGCGCGGCCCGTTGTACATTTGTTACGGTACTGCACCGGCATTCACCTGGTGTTGATCGGAGAAACCACGGAAAACTACCGGTTAGAGCGGTTGAATTCGATCTACCTACTCCCTCGGTCTGAATCAGTGAAAAACTACTGATTGACAGTGACTATTCACTGATGGTGTATGTTATAACCCTGCCACTGACAATCAGTGAATTCCGGCTCACTTTTTGAATCAGTGAAACCTCACTGTTCGAATCAGTGAAATCTCCGACAACTAACTGAACGTGACGACTGAACGATCAGTGAGCGATGGTGGCGCGGCACTTTTACCACTGACGACCAGTGAAATGCTGGCGGTCATTACGAAAAGGTTGGCATATTCGCTGATTGTCAGCGAAACTACACATTTCGACTGAAGGTATCAGTAATTTTGGCTCTCACTGATTGAATCAGCGACAATTTCACAGATTCAAATTCAGAGAGTATGCAGCTAGCGGCGAATCACGGGAAGCGGGGCTGGGCTGGGCTGAGCGGGGAGGCTTCAGAGGGCGCAAGTGGGCGGGCCGGCTCGGCACGAGGTCGGCGGCGGGACGACAGTAAGGACGGGACGGCGGTGGAGGCGGTCCGGACGGCGCGCTTTACCCAATTCCCTGCGGTAATGAATTTGCGCCGGGCGGCGGCGCGGCGCGGTGCGGCACGGCGCGGCACGACGGGGTGGAGCGGGGAGGGGACGGTGGGAAGGAGGGTGGGGGGGAGAGGGAGCGGTGGCGGGGTGCCTCGGGGCCAAGATACGCGCCAGCGGCGCGGGCGGCGGCGTTGCTGGCACCGCTCTATTTAACTTCAGGTAGTTTCCGAACTCCGTAATTATCGGAAGTGGAGTTTTAATTCCTGGTGTTCGCTGAAGCTCCCTCCTTTGGGAGACCATATCGAGTACGTCATACGCCACCCGACGGCTCCTTCAGGAAAACTGCGCGCGCCGCTGCGCACACTCGATGACGAACTGTTGCGCGGAAGAGTGCACTGCAGGTAGGTCTCTCTCTGAATCTGAATCAGTGAAATTGTCGCTGATTCAGTGAGAGCGAAAGTCACTGATATCTTCAGTCGAAATGGGTAGTTTCGCTGGCAATGAGCGAAAATGCAACCCTTTTCACAATGCCCACCAGCATTTCACTGGTCGTCAGTAGTAAAAGTGCTGCGCAACCATCGCTCACTGATCGTTCAGGTCGTCACGTGCAATTAGTGTCACTGATTTCACTCATTCAAACAGTGCAGTTTCACTGATTCAAAATGTGGACCCGATTTTCACTGATTTGTTCCGCTCAATTCGCTGATTGTCAGTGGTAGGGTTATAACTGACACCATCAGTGAATAGTCACTGTCAATCAGTACTTTTCACTGATTCAGACTGAGAGAGTGCGGAAAGGTCGTAGAAGTCATTTGATGTTCTACGTCACTTGATGATGTAGTTTTAAGTCTCTGCACTTAAATGAACGTAGGAGACTGCAAATTCAGTAATGAGGACCTGGGTCTTGAAGTTAGTAATCATTATTAAAAAAATTTTCGAAGTGATTTCATTTCTTAATGTTTGAGAGATACACTTAGTTATTTCCTCCATTGCTATTAAAATGCATATGAGAATACTACATCTCAGCATTTAATATTTAATTCTAGAACTTGATTCGAATGACTTGCGAAAAGTCAGTTTTCGGATATTCGGCTAACAGGTTTTGGAAGATGTAAATGAAAATTCTGTAAAATGACTCTCATCTAGACAACTTATCTACTATAAAGGTTATCTAATATTAATAACTACTTAACTATTATTGTGTTACTCGTATTTACTCACCGGAATACCCATGTATATTTTCAAAAGTAAGTTAACGCCCGTTAACTTATAACTACGGCGCTTGTTATCAACTGGAAGGCAAACATCTTCAAAACACCCTTTCGTTCTAATATCGGATACATCCCTGTTGGAGAACTTCGTCTCTCCTCGGAAAGTAGGTTTCGCGCGTTGCCCGGCGGAGGGGGCGCCCGAAGATCACATCCCGCCTCCGCTCGTAGCCAGCTTCCCAGCGAGGACGTTCCCGCGCGCAGCCAGCGCCCTCTGCCATTCGCAAGGGCGGCCCGGCCCCCTGCACTCAAGCGTTCGCGATCTCCCTCTGGGGTGCGGGTCCCAGTGGCGGATCCCGGGCTGGCATAGGGGCCACGCCTCCCTCCCCCCAATGCCTAGAGTTGATGTTTGTTATCTTCTTTCATTTGGCAAATTGATTTAAATATTTGTTTATATTATAATTTTGTAATTATGTAAAAATTAATATTTTATATTATCATATACACCTTGTACACTACAAAATAATATAAAATATATTACCAAAAGTTTAATATTTATCAAAAATCTATGATGGCCCCCTGCAAGATGATCTGCTGGATCCGCCTCAGGCGAGTCCACATACTCCTAGGTTTTCTTGTGCTCTAGAATTCCTACCATCTCCTTTAGCAAAATAGTTTTTCTGAAAATATATAAATATATTTATATTTTATTGATACGTTACTGCCTTCAATACGAAGCTCGACACACACTCTTTATCTTACCTGGATTGAAAGGATTGTAGTTACGAGGGAAATATGAAAACAGTTGAATGATGCTACATGTCCTCTTATGGAGGGAATTATGGGAGGGAAATATAAAAAGGCAAACCGAGTCAAGTTAACATGTAGTGAATTAGTAAATAAGTAAATCTGAATCATTACAATTAGAAAAAATAAAATCTTGTATGTATCAGGGGTGTTAACTGACAAATTATCACGGGCCAGTGGCGGGTGAGGCAGGGCGGCTTTTATTCGCCGCTCCATCATTACAACCCTTATAACGCCTTTGGTGTATAAATAACTATTTTATTCCCCTTTGGATCCTTCTGCGTTCCAAGAACCTGAACAGTACATTTTCTCACAGCTTACGTAATACTGTAAATTGTGAAATTACTCCAGAGAGAGGATCGTAACATTTTTCTACTTCTATTATATTCAGGATCCATGCATTGTTTTCTTAGTTCTTTTAAAGAAGCAAAAAGTACGTTAAAATTATTTAATTTTGAGAATTGTTTTGTCGAAAGTGATTAAGAAGGGTGTAATAACGCCCTCTCTCTTGTCTGACCTGAGCAAGTTCGTGGGGAAGGATGAGCAGAGATTCTGATATTGAAATGAGTACTTTAACAACATAATTAAATTATTAATAAAAGATAGCAACAGGTATTTCTGGCCACATTTAATATCAAAACAAATATTTCTACCTTGGAATAGAACCATATTACATCTATGAACTATATACAGTTTCATTGGATGCGAAGATGGTACGAATAAACATCAACAGGAAGAACCTACATCAATTTCAATATATACAGTTTCTAAAATAGTGTCACAGAAATAACAAAATCGTCACACTATTCACAAGTGGCAATCTGACAGCTCAGGAACACTCGTAAAAGATGGCACTATAAAGACTAGAACAACTTGCAGGAAGCACTTGGATCTCGAACTTCTGATTACCACGGACCACTTATACGATTTTTTTGATGAATAAATTTCTGCAATAATGATCATTACTTCTATTTTATCGAAATAAATGCATCTGTTATTACAATAAACGTTTGTATGTATTTTCAGCTATATCTCAAACAACTGAACCCAAAAGAGGTCCCGTTTGGCCCGGCGTTGCCTATTCGCTAAGCTACTCCTCCTGCATTCAAGTTGATCAGAGGAACCACGCAAAACTACCAGAGCAGTCGACTGCTAGAATTCTCCTCCACACAGCTACTAAATTCTGTTTAGCTATCTAGCTAGTGTCAAATATCCAGGAATCGTCGGGGACTGGAGCCTTAGGATCTCCCGGTCAGAAGCACTGCAGTGATATCGGAGGATGCCCAGCGCCACCTAAGCCGGTTTGATCGCCCGGAAGAGGCGCGTGCGGCAGAGGGAATCTCAATACGCCACTCGCCAACGGGCGCGGCCGCCGCTCCGTCGCGTCGCCATTATTTTTAACGAGGCGTGGCACATGCCCAAACAGGGGTTGTAATGAACAGTGAAAATCTTGTAAATGCGCCCGGTCGCCCGGCCTCCGAACGGGCCACGCCGCGCGGCGTCGCTCCGCTGTTTTTGCACGCGACTCCCGCCGCCGCCGCCTCTGGGGTCCTCTGGGCGTTACCTCTCCATCGACACTCCACCGCCGCCGCCGTCGCCAGACCGCCCCGGCCGCCCCCCGCCGCCCCCGCCGCCCCACCGCCCACGCTGCCCCCGCCGCCTACGCCGCCGGGCCGCCCCGCCGCCCACGCCGCTCCCTACGCTCCTTCCGCCCCCTCCGCCCCCCGCCGCCCCCTCCGCCCCCCCTCCGCCCCCTCCCCCTCCGCCCCCCTCCGCCCCCCTCGCCCCTCCCCCTCCGCCCCTCCCCCTCCGCCCCCTCCCCTCCGCCCTCCGCCCCCTCCTCCCTTCCTCCCCTCCTCCCCCTCCGCCCCTTCCTCTTCCTCCGCCCCTTCCTTCCCCTCCGCTACCTCCTCCCCCCTCCACCCTCTCCTCCCAGCCGCCCCGCGGCCTCACCATCGACACTCCTCCGCCGCCGCCGTCGCTTTACCGCCCCGCCCCCTCCGTCCCCGCCACCTCACCACCGCCTCCGCCATCCCCGCCGCCCCGCCATTTCGCTGTCGCCTGCCAACCTCAACGACTCCCGCTGCTTCTCCCTTTGCCCACACTTCACGATCACAATGTATCCACTCCGCTGGTTTCATTTCTGCTGTGATGTGTTATAATATCGTAATTGAAGTTTGGGTCAGATAGGGGATTATATGAAGTTGGATAATTGCTCATGTGTGGAAACAATGCCCTTCCTCTTCTATAAATTTGTCTCATGATCTTCTCTAACAATTACACGTCCGTGTTATTTCTTCTGGCACACTTTAATTACTTCTTCCCTTTAAAAGTGCTTCCCTTCCACATATCTCGCATAAATCTCTTTAAAGATATTGTGTGCGCACCGCGCGTCCGTGCCCTGTGAGCGCGTGCCGATGCGGTACTCACCTGGTACCCACCTCTCACACGGCGCCACGCACGATGATGGGCCAACAGCAGGACTACACTGCTGGCTATGTCGACACACAGCACACACACATATCGGCCTTCGGTAGCTCAGGCGATGTAGCCAGAGGGGCTACTAAAAAGAATGGGGACGGAGGACCACCTCGAACGAGGAAATGGAAGGGTCGGCCGAAAGATAGCAAAAACGCAAACTGAAGGATAATATTAATTTAATTATCTGAATAGTTATAAAGACAGTAAAATTGCCTCTTGGAAGAGATAAGACTTATGAACTACGAAAGAAAGGAAAAACACAATTTCAAACTATTATACTATATACAATGCATGCCGGGCCCGAGCAGTGAAATATTAATAAAAATCCTAATTCTAATTATTAAAATTAATGAATACAGAAGGTGCAAACTGAATAGAAAAGAATACAATAAATGAATAATGCTAAACGTTTAATCAATTACTGGAGTGTTCGAATGTCTTTAAATAGCTCGGCACTGCTGGAGTCAAGAACAGGTACCTGATATGCGGATGTTCACGTTTGGCGGGCTCGTACCGTCACCGCTGGAGCTCGATGTGCCTGCGGCGATGCCTCTGCGATGACAAACAGCACCAAACGGATCCGATGTTCGGCGTCCCCCGGACTCCATGAAGCGGCGTGTATGCCGCCGTGGTCTGAAGCCGTGCCGCCGCTCACTAACGCGCCACAATGTGCGAGTGATGTCGGTCAAAATGTATGCCAGTGTGGCGCACTTTGATGGGCAGCCTGTAGCCCTAATTGAGTTGGGCAGCCTGTAGCCCTAAATCCAGCCTGCAGCCGTTGTGGCGTTAAGATACTTCACTGCATGGCATGGCGCGTGTGTCGACTCGACAGCGTAAGGCATGACTACCGCGGAAAGTGACTCTGCTCATGGCAGCGGCCCTGAATGCAACATGACGCTCTGTCCTCTGAGCGATGTCTGCCAGCGAAAGTCTCTGTAGGCGCGATGGCTCCCGAAAATATATAGGCAACCGCCCCCCGACCTCGCGGTGGTGGGTGGCCACCGCAAGGCGTGGCGGAAGGGGATGGTATGAGATAGAGAGGGGGGGGGGCCCTTGGGTGGCTGCAGGACTTGGGCCCCGAGACAAGAGACGGGGTGCGCGAGGTGCGGCAGCTTAGACGGACAGCAATAACCCGAACATGCCGAAGCTCATCTGCCCGCTGAGGGGGGGGCAGGCGAATCCGGGCGGCCGCGGCGGCGGGCGCCCGTCTGAAGACAATGGGCGCCTTTGCCGGCTACCGCCAAGGAGTGCTTCCGCTTTTGCTAGGGGCGGCAGCAAAAGGTGCGGTGGGATTATCGGGAGACGGGCGCGCGGAGGAAAGTGCGACCGGCCTGAGCGGCGCGGGCGGTCTCCTGCCGCTAGCGTGCGTAAACAGATATTTTTCCCCGGAAAATGGTGGTGTGTAGAATTGTATCATTGCTACAATTGAAACTTTTCAAAATTCATTTCTCCACTCTATCTTCATTGAATTCCGTTATATTATTGGGTTCCTCTATAAGAAGCAAAGTTTTAGCGTATGTAGTTCTTGCGCGTCTGAAATTCTAGAGACCGGCTTCTCTCTTTGATCATTTCCGGTTTTTCCCCCAAAAATTTCAAACGATTGATGGAGCAGTACCTTAAACAACGGAATCGGACACAGCTCAATCTTTCCTTTCTATCCTGTTCCTATCTCCACTTTCACAACCGGGCGATTGGCTAATCCTCCAATGGCCATTCTGCATGATCTCGAAAGGCTCACAATGACGCTCATACGTGAAGTCGAAGTCGGAAGGGTGCAGCATCAGCACAGTGAGAGGCAGAGTCCGACAGTCAGAAGACAGAAATGTAGAAAGACAGGCATGTAGTTAGACGTGGAGACAGGTAGGCGGGCAGACAGACAGACGACAGATTGACCTGCAGATAGAAAGACACACATGGAGACAGATATGCAGAAAGACGACAAATGTGTAGATATAAGCATGCACACAGACTGACCGACTGACAGACAGAACCAGCTATTTTACACGATGTTTTTTTACAATAGTAGAAATGTTACTCAGACTGAAATGAAGCGGTGACAATTTCACTTCCATGGTCCTTTCGACAAGATGCATTCTTGTCGTTCCCATTGTAGTCCATACATCTACATTTGTCACTCCTTCCTCATCTAAATGCGCGAATCACGGCGAATCACGCGAATCACGGTGGGCACTGTGTAAGGGATCATTACTTCTTAATCATATTCTTATAGGTTGTTAGTGTGAATGCGTTCAATCTACCGTAAATGAGATGGCCTCCGTGGCGTAGAAGCTTGGAGCAGGGCCCTAGAACTCGCAACAATCCGCGCCGATAGACGCAAATTCTGCAATTTTCCTTCGACGATTAAAAATCAACCGTTTATGCCTCAATGATATTTTTTAGAATTTCTTCTCATTTTATCGTCTTATTTCGAATGAAATAAACTAAAATAATATAACGCTTTGGCTAATGAAATCGTCAAGGTAGTTCAACTTCAACTGTCAGGTTTCATGCTCATTTTGGTTTCGCTGTGTTCATGCGGAAAATTCCGCATTTGCGCAGTCTCTATTCGCCATTCCCTCATTCGGCATCTGCCAACACTGGTCACGCATCACATCTGAATCATCATTCCAAACCGTCATAATTAATAAATCATCTCTCATCATTTTCCCTTGTGAGACCCTCATTATCACACAACGATTTTTCATATTCGAAACAAAAGGCAAACCACAACTGTGATCACCTGCCCAGAAGTAGGGTCGAAATGAAGGCGTGAGACAGAGCCCCTCGCCAGCTACGAAGACTATGACACAACATCACTTTGATCTGATTTGCATCGCATTACACTTTCTATTTTCTATACGATTTCTATACGAACTTTCTATACGAAAGGCGATTGAATATTGAAGGACGCTTAAGTGATGTTGAATTGAAAAGATTGTTATGGTATGGCCACTTACAAAGGATGGATTCAGAAAGACTGCCCAAAAAGGTTTATAACTGGACGCCAACAAGACGGAGGAAAAGAGTGAAATGGAAGGATGGTGTAACAGTGGCAATGGAAAGAAGGGATATGTTACAAGACTCTTGGCATGACAAAACAAAATGGCGCTTTGGATGCGATAAACGGCCAATACAGAGCTGTAAACATCGCTACTATATATATTATATATAGTATAACAATATATATAGTATATAGTATAATACTATATATTAATTAATTAATTTACCCTTTGCACTTTTAATGCTGCAGGATTATCCTGCTTAGGGTTAGAGGAGGTTAGGACTCCTCTTTCAGCCATTTTTCCGGTTTAATCCCCACTTCCAAGGCCCTCTGTACAGAAGAATGTAACGGGTATCTAGTAGATGGTTGTGTCTCTAGAAGTGGGGTGAAGATGGCGTGGCAAGCGTCATGCTTCAACCGGACACCTTTTTCCCCAATATTTACTGTTAATAAAGCCAGTAAATATTGGTACTCATTTGGAAAGAAGGCTGAGTGGACCTAAGGATCGCCCTGAATAGGACATCATCGGATAAAAATCCCCAGCCATGCTTGGATTTGAACCCGGGTCCCTCAGGTTAGCAAGCGAGTGTCCTAACCACTACGCTGCCACGACCCTTAATACTATATATATATAGTATAATAGTATATAAATATATATATAGTATATATATATTGCAACTACCCTCGGGTCTTCGGTTGGGCGCCTCAGACGGGTAGCCGGCCCGCTCAGTCG
Organism: Acheta domesticus; assembly: GCA_031308135.1. NCBI lineage: Eukaryota > Metazoa > Arthropoda > Insecta > Orthoptera > Gryllidae > Acheta > Acheta domesticus. Next base: position 22,486,286 of record JAHLJT010008756.1, read on the forward strand.
ACAGATTACCTGAAACGGCGAAGATGGAGGAAGCAGGTGGCCTAGGTTGAATGAGAAGTCAAACATGTGAATTTAGAACAAGTTGAATTTATTCATTAAAAAAAAAGAAAACGCTAATGGTCTGGTGATGATAACTCTGGCGAGCATGCCCCCAAAATCGAAATAAAACAAAAAAATGAAATGTCATGCACATAAGAGAACAAAAAATTACAAAGTGATTACAATCAGATGAAACTCTTCTTCGCGCGCGAATTCCCGCTTGACGGCCATGCGCGGCCGGGAACTCCTCTTCGTCGCCGGTCGAGAGGAAGTTAACACTGATTGTCTGATGTACTGTTCACACCTCTCGATCGCGGGTACGACATAAGACACTCAAATAGAAAATACCTCTGTTAGGCGGCCTGCGCCACCCACTGAAGTTGAACGACCTCAGGTCAGCTGGCTGCGAGGTTCGTGGCGAGCGAGGGGCGCCGCTCGGAAAATGTAGGTCAGATCAGGTACTTGCGAGGGTAGCGGCCAAGGCGGCCGGAACACAAAAGCGCCGTCTGCTCGCTGCGGTGAATGGGTCAGCACAGTTCATTCACTGACACGGTCGGTTCACTCCCGGTCGATCTCACAATACTTTGATACTAATGAGCCCGTGAATTATCGCACAAATTCACTAAGGAAAAGAGAGTCTCGAGTTCGCACGTAAATCGGACGTAATATAATACGAATTGCTGTCAAATGTTCATAATACTGTTCTGCGGCCTGCGTTCGTCACAGAAGTCTTGTACCCAAACTCTACAAGAAACTTAATAATTTTTCTAAGTCCATCGAACCGAACGCCACAACAGAATATAACAGGTTCCCCCCTGCGGCCGCCACTTGCGTCCGATTCTGAACACAGCTCCCCAGCTTCTCTTTTGTGCCTCGTCGCTCCAAGTTTTAGGAAACCTCGTTCCCCCTACCAAAATTATCCCTGTGACTCTGGAATATTCTAGAACAAACCCGAATTCTGGTTGCTATTGGCGAAAGGGTACTGCGCATTAGATATTTTCTGCCCAATCAGAGGATGTTTTCGAGGCCGAGAAAAGAGTGAGAGAGGGGGCTGGTTATCGCTCCCTCTCGCTTAATTTTGCGTCGAAAAGGGGCAGTTATTAACGACCGGGGGGGTGTGAGGGGCTAGGAATCTCTAGGGAGGTTGACGGAAGAGTTCCAGGCGTCGTGGAAAAATACTGAAGGGGTCGTGTGCAGAGCGGCTACCCAGAGTTGGGGCACACGTGTCCGCGACGAATTATGGAGCGAAGGGTGCCGACACCGTGGCGCCTCGCCTGGCCCTCGGGTCGCCCCCGTGGCGCCTCGCATCTCTCGCGTCGCCGCCTGCGTGGAGTATTTTGCGGCAGAATAAACTTGAATCTATTCGGTATCACTACAATATATTATATATATATATATATATATATATACACGAATATTATACTAAAGTGTTTTGTTACAGCTACAGAAGCTTTTTCGAAAGAGAGGTGTTTCGAAATAGTCCCCCTGCCCAGTTGCCCTGCCCTGCAAACGCTTCGAATTCCTGTCGTTCCGGCGCAGTGTTTCAGCGTTTGCCTCCCGCCTCGCACCGAAGCTGGACTGCAGGTTGTTCCGCGCATCACAGAGATTGACGCGTGCATTGTTCCGAGAGGAAGCGCCGGGGCGAGGACGGGTGATGCACTGACTGACTGTTGACGAGATCACAATGAGCGCGAATGAATATCTGACCTGGAGAGACTGTCGCATTTCGACCTCCTCCATCAAAGCGCATTCCGTCGACTTGCGCGCGCATGGGAAGAGTCTGTTGAGTTGAAATGGAATCTCGGCATTGTGTGCCATTCGTTATATATTGCTCGAGAGATGAAGAGGATTAATTGCTTTCTGTGGGCGTTTATTTTCGTAATCCGTTCATATTACGACACCTACCGTCTAGTACAATATAAAGAACTAGGAAAACCCGGCAGACGTTGTTCAGCCCTTCATCTCCCTCTTTCTCCTCCCATCACCCTCTCACTGTCCCTCCCTCCCTGTCCCTGTCTGCCTGTCTCTGCCACTCTCTTTCCGTTTTCATTCACATTTAATTGCAGATTCTGCAAATCTCTGAGCAGGTGAGGTAATATCAGGAAGCGCCGCACCAGCAAAAATGTAATAAAATGTTCAAGGTTTCGTCCTGTTGATTAAAGTGTGATTTCGTATCTTTGAGGCCTCAAAGTTTTAGCTTTTAAGGTCATAGAACGCACCGTTTAGGAGTTATTTAAGATATAGCTCCAAATGCAGCCGAATGTTTTGCGGGTTGCATGTGACGTAAATATTTAGTTTTGTTCTACAGCGTCATGTAGTGGAGTTAACACATAAACCTTCCCGGTGAAAACACGTGTAGAAGTGAACATATATATATATATATATATATATATATATATATATATAGAGAGAGAGAGAGAGAGAGAGAGAGAGAGAGATTAACGACACAGTAAACGACATTTTTAGAACGAAAAATAAATAAATCCGATTGTTTTTCTAACACACGATCCCGGATTCATTCTCGGTTCACACAAAACTACTCCTTCTTGTAGTTTGTGGGATTAAGACCAGACAAATAACGAGCTTATGTTGACATTTCCTGTTGCTCAGTTAACGTCTTTCTCGACTTAAGCGACAAAAACGACTTTTACGCCGCTCGCGCCGTTCGCCACAAAAGAACGGCCATTCTTGCGAGCGGAATCAAATAAGAAACCGCGTTTCCCTACCCCGGAGGCATTTCCTTTGTGGAGTGCGGCCCAGGCCTATTGTGCACCGGTCACCGCCTTCCGCGAGGTTCGGGTCGCGCTGCTCAGCAGTCGACAGGCCGAGGTTTTTTTCCGTGACGCGACGGTCGAAAACAAATTACCTTCGGGCGACGGCACGGGTGCCCGTGGAAATGGGAGAGATAGTGGTCACGGTGGGTCCACGACTGGGGGTAGACGCCTCCATACACACACACACACACAAAGCGATCGTAACCGGAGTGGCAGGGATGAAGGAAAATTCGTTTGAGGTGAGGGCGATCTTGCACTTTGTGGTGGCAAACATGGTGTTTGTTACAGTAGGAATCTGAAAGGTTGAGTTAGAATCGTGGTGATTACGAATTGGCATTGAAAGTGGTAATGATATTGTCGAGGTTAATTGTAAGGATATTAATGGCTTAGTGAAGTTTGCGAAGTCTGAGGGAATGGTAAATGACAGTGGAAATTGAATTCCTCTAGCTATGTACACTGTGAACTATCAAATACCTAGATTGTTGGCCGGAAATGGATGAAATTTTTGAGAAGTGATTTATAGACTATGAATATATGAATTTAAATGAATAAAAATTTATATGAATTTATATGAATGCAATTTGTATTAATATGAATTTATTATACAAATATTCACATGAATACACATTTAATTTTTGTGGTTATAATTATTTGCAATATTTAATGCACAATATTTATTTTAGAATTATTTCAGCATATTAGCATACAACGTAGCGAACTGTACATAAATATGATTATGAAAAATGTATATTACGAAAATTACGCACTTATTACGAAAAATGTATAAATTTCATATATTTAAATTTGCAGTCTCTCAAGTGATCATGAATTATACACCATCACGTTATTCGTGCGTTATGTTATTTAGAAAGAGTTCCGAAGCAATCATTTCTTGATGACTCGACAGCAGACACCAATCATCTAGAAGTTAGCGGACCATCGCAGAAGCATCATCACGCGTTAGACAGCCGCAGCCACCGACCTGATGAAAAGTTGTAATCATCGGGACGAGTTGATAGAGGTGGAAGAGTAATCATGGGAAAGCGGGCAGCCGGTGGGGGGCGTTTTCGAGTGACGTTTTCGCGCGCGTGGAACTGCCTCCGGCTCGCACTCGCAGCCACAGTGCGCGCACCGCTCGCTGACGTCAGCGCTTCAAAGAGTTTGCATCGCCCCCTGGCGCTATTGTAACAGTCGCCCGCGCACATTCGGCGGCCTTGCCCTCCGCATGACCCGGTTCCGGTGTACACACTCGGGGCCTTTTTGTGTAACGTCCCATCTGTCCGTTCTGTCGGTACTACTAAAAGTAATCTTATATCAGTTGCAATTTCGAACATTCTACGTGTGACTGCACCAAGATATATTGGAGGGTGAAAGATAATAGGAAAGAAACCAAAACAGTGGAGCAGTGTGATGATAAATAGAAAGATTCAACATCTTCGAAAATATTAAGTGAGAATGAAGTATTGGATAGTTTTGTAATAAGTGAAAAAGAACTGATGAAACGAAACGACAACTGTGTGGTTTTGAAGATATGTTGCTGATATGTATTACGTATATTTAATAGGCATAAAGATTAAGCGCAAACTTTCTATGGAAGTATTAAAATAAATCAAAGTGAAGTAATTAAAACTGATACGGTGCAACCTCGAAGAAAAAATAATAGGGTTGGGAGAAAACTATAAAACTACAACATCATATTGCTTCACGATTACAGAGAAAACGAAAACAACTGAAGATATTGAATAGTGTAAGCTGAAAGCAGATGAGTCACATTGCAATGCTTGTGGAATGCTATAGAAAGTTGAACAGTGAAGGTTGTTACAACTACGGAAGAACTAAGGAAAGAACAGATGGCGAAGTGAGGATTGCGGAGCTGCAGAACGGACAGGATGCTAATGGAAAAAAGAGCAAAGGGATCAGCTCGCGGTGCAGGAGGGGAAGGAGGGGGCTCTGGGTTGGAGGTGGACGGTGGAGCCGCCAGGAGAAGCGAGATGGTGGGTGAATAGAATGCGCGGGGGCGGCGACGGCTGCCGTGGGGGCAGTGGTAGGAACATCAGTGAAGCGGAGGTGGGCGAGTCGAAAGGGATGGCGGTGGGAGGCGGGGGTGCGTAGGGGTATGCGGCGAGGCTCCTGTGTGGGAGGCGAGGTGGGTGGTGGGGGGGGGTTGGTGGTGGTCGAGAGAGCGTGATTGCGTGACGGGGACGACGGGACAGTTGGACGGTGGTGTTGCGAGTGAGGACCGGGCAACGTAACAGGCGATGGTGAGGGACAGCGGGGAAGAGCGCAACGGGGGCTTCATAGGAGGCGGGGGTGGTCGGGATAAGGGCGACTGCGGCTGATGTGGAGACATGGGTGGGAGCAGAGGCGTATCAAGGTTTTCAGGCGCCCATGGCAAACATAGGATTTGCGTCCCTGTTAGGATACTTCAAATAAGGATTGTTATTTATTTTAGCGGGTATGCTCTAAATAGCGCCCTTTGTGAGTGGCGCCCGTGGCACGTGCCATGTCTGTCATGCCGTAGATACGCCACTGGGTGGGAGCATCGAAGAGGCAGAGGTGGGCGAGGCAGAAGGGGTGACGGTGGGGGCGGGGTGAGTGGGTCGGGGTGGCCGAGACGACGTGACTGCGGACGGGGACGACGGGGTGGTTGGGCGGCGGTGTTGCGAGTGAGGTCGGGTAGCAAACCGGGCGGGGTCAGGGGTCAGGGAGGAAAGGAATGGGGGGAAAGGGTGCTCGGGGAAGGGTGCGACGGCGGCTGCTGTGGAGGCATGCTTCGGAGAGGCGAAGGTGGGCGAGGCGGTAGGGTGGCGTAGGGTGGGCGAGGCGATGTTGGGGAGGGTGGGGGTGGGTGATGGCAGGGTGATTGCAGATGGCCGAGAGAAAGTGGCTGCCAGGCGGGGACGGCGGTGTTGCAAGTGATGACGGGGAAGGGGTCAGCGGGGAAAGGGGCGTAGGGTTGCGTAGGAGTCCTGGTGGTCGGAGCAAGAGCGGCGGGGGCGGCGGGGGTGGCGGGGGCGGCGGTGAGGCGGGCGCGGGGGGCGGCGGGGGCGGCGAGGCCGCGTGCCGAGCATCCTCCGAGCGCCAACACTGCCCTCCCCCCCCCAACCTCCCCCTCCCCGTTGCCCGTCGTCGCAACGCCGCACAATGGCGCCAGCCAGCGTGTTCCGGTGCTGGACGTTCCATTATATGCCGATTGTTTGGGTCGAGCCACTTCCTCGGCGACTCGCGGCTAAAAAGAAATGTTAACATGTCCCGACAGAAAGACGTAAGAGACGGAGGAGGAGAAGCAGACGGAGCTCGCGGGGGCGGGGAGGGAAAAAAAAGAAATCAAACGGACAACAAAACAAACAAAGGGCGCGTCGGAACGCGGGGGGTGGAGCGCCGGGGCAAAACAAGAATTGTGAGGCGCGCTGGAAAAAGGCCGCGGCCGAAGGAATGGGAATTAGGAGAGGACCGCGGGGCGGGGCGGAGAGGGACGGGGAGGACGAAAGGGCGATGGGGGCGTGCCCCGGCGCCAGGCTGGCGGGGGGACCGCCTCGCAGCCCCCATGGATCTCTTCCCCTCCCATCCGTCGCTGCTCGTCTGAACTCGTCTTCTGCGTCTCGACTCCGCACTGCTCTCGCTCGCAACTGCGCCTCAAGATCTAGCTCGCCTCTTCGCGGATTTTGACTCGTGTCTCCCACCTTCTCTCTTCTCCTGCGCTTCACTTTCTCAGTCCCGTTCCGTGATTCGAATGCGGTGCGTCAGGTGTTATTTCGAACTGCGGAAAAGAGGATTGATTTATTCTGATTTACGTACTATCGCGTCAACTCTTAATTGTTGGCGACATTATCATTTGTTTTTGTTACATACAAGTGTCATTAAAGTTTGTGGTATCGTAGTGTGCTTTAAAAATGTCATTCTTACTCTCCAGCTGCCGTAATTTCTATTTGTAGGTCAAAATGCATTAAACATTGCATTAAACAGACTTGAATGACATTTGCTCGTTAATCAAATTTCTTTCGAGAAATCGGTTTGTATCTCAGCAGATAAATATTATACTCAAGGGAAAATACAGTTTTAGTTGATCGTGCACATTTCACAACTATTGGTCTTTGAAATCTTTTCACGTTTATTGCAATCGTGGAAGTGCCCACAAATGATATCATGAAATGGCAATTCGTACTAACAATAATTAGTGGAGTAGGGAGTTATGTTATAGTATGTGTGATGGTATGTTATGTGATGTTATGTTGTTTTCACCTTATTGTTTTTATTGATATCAAGTGCAGATATTCTGCAGTCATTGCAGAGCTCGTCTCTATGCGCAAAACCCGAAGAGATTAATACACTAGAGATCTTGTAATCGGCATTAGGTGTCCGCTTGCGGTCTGGGATTGACGAGTTAGGCGGTGGACGGTGGGACTGTAGACGATGGACGTGGGCGATGGGTGATGAGTGGTGAGCAGTGGGCGACTGTGGCAATGAACGGTGAGTAGTATGCGGTGTGGCGTAGGCGGTGGGTGGTGAGCGATGGGCAATGGACAATGGGCAGTGGGCGAAGGGATGTGGGCGGTAAGGTGGTAGGCGAGTAGTTTAAGAATTTGGTGGAAAATTATGATTAAATTAGGTGGAAAGAAAGCGCTGGTAATATCCTCTCCCTGTTCCCTCACCACTTCTACCATTAACTACGATTTAAATCCTTACAGATCCTCTCCTCTTGTCTGGTTTGCACTAACGTTCCCTCAATATGAACACGAGAACCTACAATACTGCTCCGGTTTACATCCACGCTCCCTTCCCTCTCTGACAAAACATCTTGGCGTTTCTCCCATCTGCTTCGATTTCCATTCGGTTGTGTTTGCCTTCCAGATAGGTCTATGCTCTATTCACTCACGCAATGTTCTAGAAGCCTCCGTCTTCCTTACTGCGTTCCCGGCGCTGGCCCATTTCCCTCTCTCCCAATCGCCACCTTTCCTCCTGTAGCGACCCGGCGGCGCCCCGCTCCACCTCGCCTCGGCAGCCTCGTACGCGCTCTTCAATATCGCCGTTACGGTTTTCCATTTCACGGAACGACGCGAGTGGGCCTGCATGGCGAGGCGCGGCGAGGCGGGGAGGAACGGGGTGGGCGGGGGAAAGAATGACCGGCAAGAGAACGGAGGCGCGGGGAAGAGAAGGTCGGGATTCAACAAGCCAAAGCGAAGTGAGGAAGACGGAGAGAGGCGAGGAAAGGGTGGTTGTAGTCGGTAAGGGTTTAATGTGTTTGTGAAGGTGAGTTGTGTCGGACAAAATCGTAGTTGAATGGAATGGCGAGCGAAGGCTGCATGACGAAGGTTTGTGAGGAAGAACGGTTGTCGAGGAAGATCGAGGTTTAGAGAAGAATGAATGAATTTATCGAGGAAGGGCGAGATTTGGTGAGGTTTCACGAGATTTGGCGAGGAATGATGGCATTTGGCGAGGAATGACGGCGATTGGCGAGGAAGGAAGGCGTTTGGCGAGAAAGGGCGAGGTTTATCGGGATAGTGGCGGGAAAAAACCATGGCGAAGGAAGTAGTATTGCAGGGAGACTCAGAATGTGGAGACGAACATTGTATGGCGTGAAAGGACACGGTGTAAAGTGAAAGAACGATATGAGGCTAGGATATAAGGCAGTGTTATCAAGGTCGATGCCACGAGCAGGAGTCCATGGCACGAGTGCCACGACTAAAATCGCCTCTCCACGCAGTTCATTACCCCGCCACCAGAGACAACACCATCACTATTTTAAAACGGCGGGGATACTAATAGTTCCCTCTCCCGACGCTAGTGGCGCAGAGAAGCTCGTGTCATGGCACGGTTCCCCGAGGCGTGCCACTTCCACGAGTAGAAGACCTTGACACCACTGCTATAAGGGATGTTTCGAGAAGCACGCGATGATAGAGGGTGTGGCGAGGAAAGGAAGGACGTGGTGGGAAAGAACGATTTGTGGCCGGGAATGCTCAAATGACACGTGCAGGGGTGTGGCGGAAAGGGAGGACACTGTATGTGCAGAAAAGAGCGGAGCAGTTCCACTTGAGTGGCAAGTGGATAGGCACGCTCAGGAAGGAAAGAAGTCGGCAGGTTGGAACGGTCTAACGGCCTTCACCGCCTCACGCCCTTGTAGTTAAATTATAGCACATCGCTCTCGCGCGTCTGTTTTAGGATTCATGGATATAAACTTCGACCGCGAGCGATAGTCGTTTCCCCTTCTCCTACCGCTCAGCCGCCATCGCGTGAGCTGGTTCGCTTTCATATCATACGAAGTGTTTTTCTGTTTCGATCAAATTGTCCCTATTACAAAACCTATCATCAGCAAAGAAATCCATTGAATTGAGTGTTATTTTGTGAGTGACGAATGAAAATTGGATAACACTGTGACTCGATATAGATCTGATGTTTGAACAAGTGACTATTCTCTCGTTCACTTCTACTCGATTTTCGAATAACCTTTCTTCTTACTTTTTCTCTATCTGATTTCTATACATTCCCACTTAATGTTGACACTGACAACTTGATTGTTCACGTAACAATCTATAAAGTCTCAATGAAGAACATTTCACAAAAGTTTTTTCTTTTACTTCGCAGCTATGCTCTTATTTTGAAACATTGTTGATGAAGGATAGCGATGTACAGTTTTTTCCGTTGAGGGTGGTAGTGGGTGTGATTTATATTGCTAACAGGAGTAACATAAATAGAAACATCAATAAAGTTTTTGCTCTTTCCGTCATCGTACCTTCAGAATGTTACGGTGAAGGAAGAGAGCAAATTAAATCCACTTCATGTTCGCCTTTTCACGCCCTCTGTATATCACGGCGGAGTCTTCCAAGTACGATCAGTGAATTCGTTGTAGTATGCGAAAGAAGGGGTTTTGTAAAATAATTAATCGAATTGACTGTTACCGATTGAAATGAATATAAACATGTTTGAAAAGAATTAAAATATAATGCAGATATTTGATATTTATTATATTTCGTTATTAAAAGATTGTGAAATTATTTTTAAAGATAATAGTTGAAAGAAAGATCAGTTTTTACGATTTATTAATATTAAAAGCATTTTTAAATGGGTATGTCAGTGTCAGTATTACAGTCTAAGTCTGAAATACTGCTGATCCACGAACTAGTCGATAAATTAACACTTAGCCGGACGGTTTGGATAACGCTGCATTAATCACGATGAACGGATCGGTTCGGATATTACCAATCCGCTATTGTTGGCACTAGACACAAGACTTACACTGAAGTAAGATGATTGTCCGAGTATGAAGGTGTCTTATGTATTCGCGAGAAATTATTTGACCTAAAATGCGTTCAAAATTATGTTAAGTTGCTCATAAAATAAACTCAATGTTATTTTATGCAAACCACGAAGGCTCATGGGGGATCCTTGTCGTTCTAACTCGAAATTCGTAGCGTAGTGTCAACTGAGAATTTTACGTTAGACTAGGTGGTATGATATAAAATATAAATTGTCGACTGATACAGTGGAAATCGAAACTGCATGTCTTGTTTCTTATTACTAGACCTCGGAATTTCAGGCACAAAAAAAGGTTTGGTTTAGGCGCCTAAAATAAGCAACAAATTAAGAAATTAGGCTGTAATAGATATGAAGTCGACGTTTTAGGCACTTAAAATAGGTTACAAAATGACTAAGCCAGGCAAAACAAAAGAGACATGAAAATGTATATTTCTGGAATCTAGAACTTATCTCAAAAGTATTAAATTAAGCAATTTTATTAGGCAGGAATAAGTATTTGTACGTGTATCGTCCCCACACACACACACACACACACAAAGCAAGTAGTACGACACGACCCATTTAACCACTGAACAGTATTTTATAATCTTCGCCTGTCCGACAGTAGGCTTTTGCCTGACCTGGGGCTTTCCTCACCTGGACTTCGAAGATGACGCATTGCGGCGATAAGCCTCAACCTGTCAACGGCGCAGCTGCACTAGGAATGCGTGCAATTGCCTAAGAAGTGCGTGCTGATCGGAGACGAGCGTGAAACATCCTTATTATATTGACTAGCAGGGCTGCTTGTGTCGGTATTTTGGGTGAGAGATTCGTTGTGTTGTTGATTGCGTATTTCGAAACAGTATTTACGTTTTCCGTAAACGAATTTCAAAATTTTGTATTTAAAATATGATCGTTCTTGAAAACCACTCTTTTAGGCAAAAACATACTAAAATAATATCAATAGGTCCATCAAGCTAGCCCGCCCACTATAGCAGAATCAAACCAAAATAGTACCAGACCTGATATCAACCGCCCTTTTAGGAAATTTTAGCGATTTTTAGACGCTTTCAGTAGATTTCCTCATGATTCTTAAAAGTCTTCAATTATTTTCCACTACATACTTAAGGAACTAAATACACATTTGTCCTAAAATCCGAGGTCTACTCATTACTTTAGAAACTTCTCTCCAGCAGAGTGAATACCACTTATCTCATATCTGCTATTCCTCGGCACCTTAATATACTTGCTCTATGTACCTCTGGGGGTTACCCCAGAGGTTCTATCTTCCCTAGCAATGCGGTATGGTGATAGAAGACCCTAAATAACAAGCAGAATGCATTGCAAGTACTTGGAGACCACTTCGAAAGATTCTCAGTTCTACGTTATTGTGGATTTATGTAAATGTATGCCTGATATATATATATATATATATATATATATATATATATATATATATATATATATAGGCTAGGTATATTTGCAGTAATAACTTCGAAGTGAAGTTGTAACTTAAAGTCTCAGACAGAAATCTTGAAATAATTTTTTATTTTATTTTATCGAGGCAGACCTTTATATTCGCAAAGGAGAAGTCATCGATGGGAAGTCGATGATACGTAACGGTGACAATCTCACGATTGAGACGTTACACCTACCACTGTCGCCTCGTGTTGGCCAACATGCACTTCATCCGATCAAAGTTCGAAGTACGCTTCCGTTCTGTTCATTCATCGGGCTTTATCGGCTCATATTGGACTGTTTAATACGTAGGTTCGAAAATTATCCTCAACATATGCACATTCACTTTTGTTGAGATCAAACTTTCAGCTGAAAAAAGTTTGAATTTTATTCTCACACGCAACACTCACCGTGCTGGATACTCGGATTGTCATGAAATTTTACCAGCTTGTTCAGCACCTTTCAAAACCGCTACCTACAAATTTGTACGTGCTGTGGAGCATTGCAAGTAGTGTTTTTGCGACAGTAAGTATTGAGACCTTTCGTGACCTAACCGTCTGTGGAAGAGAGGAAATTGCTGAACGCCGCTGGATCTGCGACCGTTACTCACACGCCGGCCGCCGCTATCTGTCCGCAGGGTCTCAGCTGCCTCAGAGGGCAGGAGGGGTGACAAAAACGAGTGGTTTACATTGCAGGTTCAGAAGGACGAATAGGACTAGAACACATTCAGGAGTAAATAGAGTGTAACTATTAAATGCAAACTAACATTTATACATATGTATGATAGGATTTAAGGATTAAAAAATTAGTCAAGGCTTATTAAATAATAAATACGTAAATAAATAAAGTACAACACATCAGTAAGTAAATAAAAATTAATTAGAAAAAGATACAATAAAGAGTGAGTAAATAAAAATAAATTAAAAAGATACAATAAGAGTAAGTAAATAAAAATAAATAATATTTATATAAAAATAATAAGTTCCACTTATGGGTAACGCACAAAATTTACACAATAATGGTATTTAACAAAAAAATGTTCGTGCGCTTACTAACACACTACAAAGAATGTGTGTCATCAAACAGCGATGGCCTTTGCCATCGTTCTTGAAAGAACGGGCTTGGAAATCTGACACCGGTTGATAAGACGCCGCGTAACGTTCCTGGCGCTGCCGAAGCAACGGCTCGCCCGCTGCGGAAGCGCGGAGGTCACGAAAGGTCCTGATACAAAATGCCTATAAAACACTATTTCTAATACTCCATAGCACTTAAAAATTTGTATGTAGGGGTTTTGAAAGGTGCTGAACAAGCTGGTAAAATTTCATGACAATCCTAGTATCCAGCATGGTGAGTGTTGGGTGTCAGAGAGTCTTCGAATATGATGCATTCTGGTTTTGATTCCGCGCGGTGGTCAGTGTAATGGGTGGATTATTGACAGAGATGTCGAATCAGGAGCCGATGATTTGGGGGGAGGCATCACATATTTTTGTTAAATAAAAAACATATTTGTTATATTGTATATTACTTTTGTAGTGATATGATACTGTAACGTCGGCACATGCCAGCCAGATTTTCAAACGGCCGGGCACGGAGGCTGCTGGACACATGGGACAGACAAAGGCACTGGAAAGTGGAAAATTACTTGCTACCCCCCGTGACGCAAGAGGAGCGGGCAGGGGCACCGGACCCAGTGCGCGACATGTGGTCCGGCCGGCCTTTAGAGGGCGGAAGCCGACCGCCAAAGTAAGTTAACAGAGGAGCAGTTCGTTGTCAGAGCACCTCGTGAGTAGACGTGCATGCTCGCCGAGACGGGAGTGCGATCCTTGAGGCACGGCGTGTGCGAAACACGGTGTCGGCCACCGGCGCGGTAAAGCGGAAGGTGGGGGATGCACTAGCCCTAGGGACGGGGAGCAGGCGCGTGGGAGGTACTGGCGAACATAACCCCAGAGCTGTAAATTTGTACATTATTTAAATAAACCAATTTGTACATAGAGCTCGTGTCTGTGTCGTTATTTAGCTACCACGACGCCACAATACTCCACATCCCATGGCTGAGATGCCCCTTATCCCATGGCTGAGAGGCTGGGTCACCGCTGGTAGGCCAAAGTCCCTTAACCCCTTATCTCATGGCTGAGAGGCTGGGTCACCGCTGGTAGGCCAAGGTCCGTATCGGGTTGATGAGCCATAGGACATATTTGAATTTGAATTTGAATTGCCTTATTTTACGTGGCGAGACTCAGGCCATGAGTACATACATGATATTATACAATATTATTGTTTAAATAATTACATAATTTTAATATAAATTAATGTTTAAATCACTTTTGCCAAATAAAAGAAGAAAACAAACGAAAAACCTAGGCCTTTTTAGGGGAAAGCATGGCCCCCACGCCCTCCTCCCGGATCCGCCACTGATTGTGTGAAGCTGTTAAAGATAAGTTCCTTTCACCGTGAGAACAGGCTTACATATTGTTCTGCTATATTGTTCTGCTCACTCCTTGCCTTCTCTCTAATATTCACGTTCACTCCTCATTCCACCTCTCCTCCCCGCCATATAACTCCAAACTCTGCAAGGTTGATCATGGATACGTTTTTGAGCTTAAACCTCGAAAGTCTTTTTAGCATTCCTTTCCCATTTCGTTTATATTCAACACGAAACTAGTAACTCGGCAAATCCTCGGCGGGAAATCGAAACTCGGAAACTAAAGAACTTCAGTCTTGTTCCAAAATCGAATGACTGCGATGGGATATTCGGGGAAGCATCCAGCAGGCATTAACACTCCTCTGTCTCCTTCGCGGAACCTTCATTGCTACGGCGTCCGAGCTCTTTACTAGTTTAATTAGCATCGCCTTTAACTTAATTCCTCGCTTTATTTCCATTTCTCCCGCCCTGGCCCTCTCTCTCTCCCTCACCCTCTCCCTCCCTCCCTCACCCTCTCCCTCCCTCCCTCACCCTCACCCTCTCCCTCCCTCACCCTCCGTCACCCTCTCCCTCCCTACGCGTCTGTCACCCTCTCCTTTTCAGTACCTCTCCTGCAGTCTACCCTCCCTTCATTCACTCTTTATCTCCCCTTCTCTATCCATTCTCTTTTCTATCTTTCTTACTCTATCCACCTTCATCTGTATCTCTCCCTCCTTTTTTTCGCTCCGGTTAGGGTGACCCGCCTCATCACATACTACCGCAGTCTTTCGAGATCATTGGGATTAGGTCGTAACGGGTATCCACCCATTATCATCCACATCTAAGGAAAGGAGTAGGGAATGACCGGCTGAGAGGAGAGCAGTCAGCTTCAAAAATTCTCATCCAGGCAACAGGCATTGTCGACGCAGCTGTAATGCTTGTGCCGCAAATCCTCCAAGTTCCCACATTCAATATTTGAATCAAGACCATCGAGGTCTACATAGATGCCTACGCGTTGACGGATGTCCAGGAATGTTCCAAAATCCCAAAGCGCAGATTCTACGATAGGAACATTCACGGAAGCATCCCGTACACGTCTCTCCCCATCTTCTAGCTCCTTCTGGGAACTTTCATTGGTTCTGCCGCTAGAGTTCTTTCTACTAATTAGCAACGCCGTTAACTTAATTCCTCTGCTTTTCTCCATTTCCTCCGCGATATTTTTCCGGACCATTATCTCCCGACCGAACGTGCTAACTCGTTACGGCAGCGCAACTGAAGTTCGTGGAAAGTGCGCGCGAGGAAATGAGAGCGCCACCGTCGAATCGCCCTCTGGTGCGCCATTGGAGCTTTCTCGCTTTGCCACCGCGCAGTCACTGCGCTCATAAGTGAGGTTAAGTGTGCAGTACTCTTATGGGAATCTTATCTTGGTGTAGTTGTTCGCAATGCTCTTGAAGCGATTTTTGTATTGCGTATTTTGAAAATTTTTGTCCTTGCATATGAAGGACTCGGCTTTAGGTAGTCAAATTTTCGACGAAAATAAGGTACCATTAACACACCCCTCATAGATTATTACATTTTATGCGAGCACTGTGCTGCTCATGTAATAAATGACGCTATTCTACGGACATGATTCTTCTTTACTGTGTGACGAGGAATAGCAAATTGAAATTTTATTCTTATTTTTGAAAATTAATTTGATGTTGCCTAGGACTTTGTAGAGTCAAGCCTTTGAAATGTATTATTTTCCTATTTATTGATTCTACACATTATTTTGCAAACCTGGAACAATACTTATCCGAGGCCTTTTTCCTTTCTCTGCCAGTATAGTTTTTTGTGTATTTGTAATGTATGTATGTTATAAGGTTAAGGTAAATTATAGTCTTAAGTCTTAACGTAAATTAATGCCAATAAATATTTGCCCAGTTGAGATGTAAACTGAACAATGTGCTTCTCACTGAATAAAATAATTAAAAAAGAAATATATTGTTATGTACATCGGGTGATCATAGAGGTATATCTTGATGAGGGAATTCATTTCACTGGATTACCTGTTGGTTAGCTCCCAGATGTGTAAATGTTAAAATTTCGCAAATCTATTCACATGAATGGATTGCCTTCTATTCCAACATTTGGCACCCTTTTTATTGTGAGAATTAACGTCCATGTTGGGATAGTTTTAACAACCTCATATTTAATTAATAAATCTTCACCTTTCTCGAAGTACAATTAATTGTTTTCCACGGTTTGTTTGAAATACGAAGCATAAAGGATCTGATAATCAATGATGCTTTTTCTAGTTCAAACACTTTTCCTTCAACTCCGCCCGCGGCATTAAATATATTTTAACAATATTTTCAGCCGTTATTTCGTAAACTAAATTTTGGTTGTAATTATTCAAGGTAGCACTTTGGGAACACAATCAATTAAAATAATCTTTAAATAATAGCCCATCGCTATTTAACAAGAAAATAAATGCGTCTAACAAATAATTCGCATGTAGATAACGTAATGTAATATCATTGTTGATAATTTAATATAAATATAATAGTTAAATGTAATATAATAGTTTTGACAACACATTAAAGCGACAACAAATTATTTAGTTTAAAATATTATTCGTAATAACGTATGCGTTTTTAATCACCGTAGTTTTCATGCTAAATACTATTCTGCATTTAGTTCAAAAAAGTAGGGATACTTGCTATACAACACGTCTGTTTCATCAAAGCTTACTTGAAAGTCTTTTTCCAACCCTGACGGGAGGTAATCCAAAATAAATGTATTAGAAAAATTGCCAACGCCCCAAGGTTCATTAGTAACCAACAACTACACAGAGCTAAAAATCGAACTCCTCAACGACTACATATTAAAATCATTCAAAAACTTCTATGAAACACTTCCGGGCGCCCCTGCAACTCAAACATACCAACTAGCACAGACATACCCATTTGCAGAATAATTTCTCGATACCAAAAAGATATTTTCAGACCTCCCTGACCCCAAATAGACAAATACTACAACTATTGCAACCACACATCTTGGATCAAATTTTAATCCCAGAATTTCTGGAAATGAGCATAACCATGTGAAAGTAGATTGCTCTCATCATGAGGATGATTATCCCAAAAATGAAGAACTACATAAATGAACAACCTTGAAAAGCAGCAATGCCAAGCAAGTAGCAATAAGTTTTTAAAAAGAGACCGAGATCCGTGCTCAGAGGGGAACCTTTCAGACACAGAAGTTCGTGTCATTACGAATGCGGAAATAACTGTACATCCACTGTAGAATATATAATATTCTACAAATGCTAACATTACAACTATGTATTATTCATGTATATTATTGCGAATGACCAAAGTAGCACGGTGAAATTTGTGTGGTCAGGAGTAAGAGCAGGCCTGATGGCCTAAGTCTCTGAAATAAAATGGAAAAGGTAGCCAGTCAGAAAAGTACACAACATATCCTTAGTAAAACTCCACTTCCGAGAAAATCGATTATTAAGACGTTCCTGTGAGTTGTGGGTATTAGAACAGGAATATTCAATTTTACAAGGCTTCAAGGGCCACAACTATAATATTTAATATGCTTGGAGACCATATTTACTTTATTCGAGTGATCCACTCCTGACGGCAGTTTCACGGTTGCTCTGAAGCGGGAGAGGGGGGAAGGAACCTTTTGTAATAGTGTAGGATTGGGCAAAGCAAGGAGAATTCTCTAAATGAAACACGTACGTTTCGTTAATAAATTTTAATCACTGTTGCAACTACACCTTTCCTCACTAATCCCACCATACAAACCACTTTCTCTCCTTTACACATAACTTAACCGTTTGCACCAAGCATGCTCAAAAACAACGTTACTCAGCCACGACCACGACCATACTAGACTACTGTTGCCTCGCGCCTCTGCCCGCGCGACACAGCAGCCAACCGCGTCAGGGTGACAATCTCGGCCGACCTTTCTCAGCCCCACAATAGCAGCCCTGTATCAGGCGTGACATCATGCGTAACGCAGCGAAATACATTAAAATTATTCTGAAATTCTAAATTTACTAGAAAAAAATCTTAAATCCAATCTTAACCTAATTTTTCATTAAGGGGGTGTTTATCCCGATAGGGAGCGTGCGCTACGTGCACAATGATTTGGCTCGACGTGTTTGCATGGGACTTTCATTTTCAACTAGTAGCCTTACGTGGGCCACAAAAAGTGGCATCGCAGGCAGCCAGTTGGACAACCCTGTTTTAGGGAGATAACGGATATCCTGGAACGAATTAAAGACGCTCAGACTTACTCCTGGACTTAAAGCAAGGGAGATAACTGATGTGTTGTTTGTACCGATTTTGTGACTGTAAAATTACGACAATTTCATTTCTGGAAATACGTATGCGTACGTCAGCAGTATTTTACACAGAAAACGCAGGAAGCTTTTGGATCGGTAAAAAGAAATACACTTCTACAAAAAAAAATTTAACACTAATTTCCGATCTTACATTACAGCTTACATATTTCCAGAACTTTTACCTCGTTTTCAGTTCCCCCTTTCAGATATATAAAGGAAATCTTAAAATGATATAAATAGAAGAATTTCTGTAAATACAGAGAATCAAAAGTTAAATAAAATAATATAAAATAAAACTATACACTTACCCGCAATACTAACCTGGTACAAATGCAAGATCTTACGTAAGTCCACCACTCATCATTTCCTAAGTTAGTTTCCAAAGCCGCCCAGAGCACAAAATGGAGCGGGCAAGGATGCATGTATAGGACCCCTATTTTGTACCTCGTTACTTGGGTAAGTGTATAGTTTTATTTTATTTAACTGTATAAATTCATTTTATCCTCTGTATTTACATTAATTTTTCTGTACAAATCCACATCTGAAAGGGGACACTAAAGTTGAGGTAAAATTCCAGGAAATATGGATGCTGGCATATAATATCTGAATTTAGTGTTAAATACATTTTTATTGTGGAAGATTGTTTCTATTTACACATCCATATGGATTTCTACAAGATTTCTGCGCTAACCATCGATTTTATGGAAACAACTTTTATTTAAATGTGTTTTGAAGATTCCATGCATTATTATCATGAGTTTCCATTATACATTGTGTAAATACTCTAGAGAGTCGGATTCTGTTTGCGTATTCCTGGAATTAAATTGTATTGTTAATTACTGATGTATGCTTGTTTACAATTAATTATGTTGTTTATGCAATAGAATAGCACGACTTTGTTTCCGAAATACGAAAATATTGTAAGGTAGTTAATTAACGAAAAACCAAAGACAACACACATCATTTGCAACATTTTGTTGTTGAAGAATTTCCAATCTTGGTGATGAACTTTGACATTACTTTACACTAATATTTTTTCAGAGTTTTGCAATAATTGTAACGATAAGTGACTAATATTACAGACATAAATCTAAATCAAACTATAAATATCTAATCAATACCTGTATTCTCAAATTTGTAATGCTAGTTGTTGCATTAGCAAAATTGTTCATTATAATTTATATTATACCACGTACGTATACAATTTAGCTTTCAAACTCAAATTTTACATTAAGCATCACCAGTAACCAAATCAGAGATTCTAGTCCAGATAACATGCATTGCAGGTAACTGGCAAAATCAACACATTTTGAGATTAGCTTCCTGATTAAAACATGAGAATTTGAGGTGAAACCTAGCCGTCTTTTTTACTTATCTTTGTAAATGGTAACTCTCAAGCAAGTCAAACCCAGATAGTTCCTGTCGCTAGGCAAATGTGAGCTATCATCTTCAGTAAAAATCCTCTCTGACCGCAGCGTACCATCAGCGTCAACAAGAAAAGTGAACGAGGGGTTATTGTTGAATCTGCGACTGACTGGGAGAAACTAAAGTTCGAGTTTTGGCGGTGGCGGATTTTCAACATCAGCTAGACAGCTAAGACGAATCCTGCGGGGTCTGGAGGGGAATTCTACGCGTCAGATTGCTCTGATCGGTAGTTTTCCTATCAATATCAGGCAAGGACCGCAATAGTACTGTAATAAACGGACCATAGACCGCGCGTGATTTTTCCTTCCTCTTCCTTGTCCTACCCGCTCCATTTACTCACGTACAATAATTATAATTATTTTAAGGGACGGGAGACAAGTCGGAAGCTCAGAGCTTATCCCGGATGGGGAGATGTCCAACTCTGGAGATTGTATCCCCCGCAAGCCAACGTCAGCGATGGGTCACACCATTCAGCTGTGGAAGAACACCGTTATCTCATGGGATAAATCATTCCCTCTACTAATGAAAATAATGGCCGGCCCCGTGACCGAGATCGCTAAGACAGTAGTATCGTGGCGAAATCAGACCGCAGGGTCGCGGGTTCGAGTCCCGCCTCGGACGTGGATGTATTTGTGTATGTCTATATGTGTGTGTGCCGTCCTTTCGTCACTCACTATCATCATCATCATTGATCTTCCATATCCCCAGGACTAACAACCTTGGGGAATAAAAATCGGATCCAGCGTAATGCTGCCCCTTCCCGATGAATTGCAAGCCTAGCATACCTGCGTGGTCCGAAGCGGCCTGTTCGGAAAAAAAGTGGACTAATGTCCTAAGTAGTTGACACACCCGAAAACACCAATCAATCAAAACACCACCAATCAAACACCAAATTAATCGATCAACGAGCGCTGCCAAACGTCAAGCGAACAAGCGGTGTCCCACAAGGGCGCAGAGTGCGTCTGCGTGCCGCGCCGGGAGGAGCGCGGCCGGAGCGCGCGATCGCCGCCCGTTGCGCAGTCGGCGCGCGTCCGCCGGCGGAGCCGCCTATTTGTCCCCGGAACGAGGCCTCGTCAAGCGGCGCGCCGGGCCGCGATCGGGAATCGATCCCAGGCCGCCGCCCGACCCATCTCCCTCCCAGCGGCAGATGGTACTGTCTCGGCCACTACCTCCACTGAGTTCACCGACATCGTCTCCACCGTTATGGTCGAGCTTGCCGGTGATTGGGTGTGTGCGATCCCGGCAGGGTGCCGGAAATTTGCGGGATGTGTTTACCAGCAGAGAGGTTACGCTGCCTGGCGGAATTGTCTTCGTTGTCCGACTGCTGTGGTCTGGAGTTTCTGTTAATTCCGTGATCACGTCCAGGCTTATAACTGATGCGTATTTAATGAAAAAGGATTCACGGTGTGTGCACGAACAGACCTTTCCATTTCTTTTCGTCCTACCCCTTGTCACTATTTCTGTGGTCACGAGGTAAAAGTTCTTAAATCAAAAATCGTAGTTTTGGAGAAAATAAAGGTTAGATCATTGAGCCAACCCATTTTCCTACGTTCAACGCTATTTCCAAATGCTTTTTTTCTCGTTAAGGAGGTAACATTTGAATTCGGTTGTTTTATTCAAAGTATACATACTTAACTTATAGTTTCAGTACTTAGCCCAATTCCGCCAAAAATTGACTTAAGAAGTTTTACCCCGTTTTACCTCCAGATTTATTAGTTAGTGATTTCGGGCGCGTCAATTAAGGTATTTAGTCCGGTAAGTGTAGTGCGTGTTTTAGAGCGGGAAGTGACTGATATCTCCACGCTGAATGACGAGATACGGCGCCGACCTATGTCGGCTTGCGGGATTTTCCCTAGCTTGGTATCTTCCACAAGCTGGGCATCGCCCCAGCCGAGATAAGTGCTAAGCTCCCTATTGGTCTCTCGACAAGTGTGATAGTGTAGTGCGTTTGAGTATGAGTGTACGTAAGATGCGAGGATAGGACAAGGAATATCGCGCGCGGTCCTTGACTCGGTTGTTAGAGTACTGTCCCGGCATTCTCCTGGTGCTGGTCGGAGAACTGCCGATCAGAGCAAACGACCGATAGAATTCTCCTCTAGACAGCGGCTGAATTCGACTTATCTGTATAACTAGTGTCAAAAATTCTGCCCCCTTCGGGACTCCAAATCTAGAATCTCCCGGTCAGAGGCACTGCAGTGACATCAGTCGATGTCCCGAATCATCTTTGCCATTTCTTGGGCACCAATGACCTAAAAGCTGAAATGCCTTCAAACAGCAATTAAATCAAAATCCATATCCGTCGCCAACGTCTCGGTTGACGCACACTCCGTCGCTTCGCCACCGTCATAAGGGCGTTCGGCAATACCGCTGGATCTGATAGCTTAATGGTCATTTCGTCCCCAGCATCTTCACTATCAGCACTTGAAGCTGACACCGCCAACACTTCTCCCATGTATCCTACCTAATTGCATC
Organism: Acheta domesticus; assembly: GCA_031308135.1. NCBI lineage: Eukaryota > Metazoa > Arthropoda > Insecta > Orthoptera > Gryllidae > Acheta > Acheta domesticus. Next base: position 22,508,430 of record JAHLJT010008756.1, read on the forward strand.
ACCATCAAAATCATTGATATGTTTGCCACTCCCACTGGAAGAACCTCTTTTCTGTCGCACTACGAAGCGACGTTGAGTTCGTCTGCTCTAATGTTGCTTAACAGCCACTTCCGCTTCGATTGTCTCTGCTGCTACCTCTACCACCTCCACCTCAGATGTCACCTCCACGCTGGCAACGTCTCTGTTTTCTCACTGACTCTGCTGCCATTGTTGCACCGCATCTACAAACGCATCCACTTCAGTCACCTCCGACACTTTCGGCATTACGTTTTCAACTGTTCTCAACTTCATTCTTCATTACAATTTTCACTTCTTAGCCGTCTTCGATCTTACCTGAGGTGAATAGTTTTTATGGAGGATGAAATTGATGATGATGGTTATGATAATAATAATGTGATTTGAATAATGGAGCAAAATCTCGGGACAACTCCGAGAAAATCTACCACAAACTCACAAATTCCATACAGCTAATAGGTGGTATCATGTAAACATTAGGTAACCTGAAATTGAATGTCGACTTAATCAGAGGTAGCCCCTTCTGCCATTTCCCTTACCACGCTATCAGCGACGGAAAAAGGGAAGTGACATTTGCACCGTGGTATTCCACAAGGGCGCATCCCCAGACACTCGATTCAATTGAATTCAATGATGCCTTATTCTACGTGGTAATACTCAAGTCATCAGGACTGCTCTTTCGTCTAATCACGCGGATTTCGGTACGCTCCTTTCACCAACTAACGTAGAAAGAAAGTATTTGGGATGATGAAATAGTCGATTTAAATTTAGAGGCTTTGATTAGGCCTGAAGATGTTTTAAATGCAGTAAATCTACAACATGGGACAACCGGTTTTACTTCTCCGACATTCGAAGGATTCTTTTTCCCTTAAAAAATCATGGCGGCGATAGGGTTTGAACCGGCGACTTGGATGTAACAGCTCGTTATACTTCCGAAGACGCTTCCGCCGTCTTGTCCCCAGACACCATTTCCACCACCACCACCACCACATCCCGCCATATGCGCTTCCTTCTCGGGGACCTGGGCCTGCGCCGTGCGGGCGGGCGGGGCGGTCTCGGCGGCGCGAGGCCTACGGGCGAGGGGGGGGGTGAGTGGGCGAGGGCGTTCTCCGTGGTCTGCGCGGTCGGCCTCTCCCACAACAGCGCGCCCGCACTGCGGCTCACCGCCACCGCCGCCACCGCCGGCGTCCGTCATCGATCCCGGAACCAGTGGGTGCGGGCGCGGCGATCATCCCTCGAGATGCCTCCGCCTCCGCCCCCGGCCGCCCGCGACCGCCGGGAGGGCCCCGCCCCCTCGGGCGCACGCGCCACCGGGCCAGAACACGTGTGGACCCGCATCGCACACGTGACCGCCCCGCGGAAGCGTCCGCCTCCGCCGCAATTGAGACGAGAGAAGCAGCGTTTGTGTGCACCGGGAGAATAAGAACCTACAGCACACAACGATAATAACACGGTTGAAATGAACGTATTTGTACGAAAACAGGGAAATACCCCATTGCACTGATTCCTGTTTGAGTGGATAGAGTGTGCAGTTGTGTGATAATCGTCTTCGACGCATCAAACTGAATACCTGTTTAGACTTTTTTTCTGCTGCTTGCATGGCGCGTGCAGGAATCTGTTAGCTGCGAACGAGAATTTTTTCTCACAGAGATGAGAAGGATTGTGGGTGGGCAATGCTAACTTAATTTTTGTGATCATGGATTGTCACAAATACGGAGGTGGGGGCATAAGTCATGGCAATTTTTTTTGGGAGAATACGAGTAGGGGTGGAAAATGTAAAAAATACCCATGAAAGGTCAGAGAAGTGCATGGTTATATAACGACACACCAAACTTGTCGTTCTCATATTTATTAAAGTATTTGAAATGGCTACTGGTTTCATGTTCCAAAGCATTTTAGTATATACGAGTTTACAATATTCCAAAAGCATTATATTCCTGTTGTAAAGGCCCGATTCGGTAGGTGCTCGATTACTGCACATGCCACGTCCATCCGCACACTCACAGGTCGCCACGTGCATTGCTGGTCACTGGTTGCGACGCGTCCTTGCAGAAATCCTCGTGACCATCTCGCGACTGTCCGGTATGGAAGGGCATTATTCCCAAGAACTTCCACCAATTTCCTGTGACATTATGGAGCATTTCTTCCATGGAGAACAGCTGTCTTGAAGAACGAACGTTGCTCGATACACGTTACATTCATCTCGCTCAGCGGTAGTTGGACAACCGATCTCACGTTGCTTTCTGTACTAACAGAGACACTCACAGAGACCTCTGTGAATGCGAACACACCTTACTGCAGCATTTCTCTCACGCTACAAATAAAATTGTGCGCTTCGGTAACATTTTTTTTAAAGTTGCCATGACTTCTGCTCCAACTCTCATACAAATACTTGAATCCATCGAGATCCTAGTCCGGGATCTTCTGTTATCCAAACAGATGTTTTACCGACTGAGCTATGGAATCAAGCACGTAACTGGTGAAAATTTGACGTTCAAACAGCGATCAGCATATATGAAGATATAGTTAGACTGTACTAAAATTGGCATGTAGAGTGAAGACGAACGAAATGGAATGTTTCAGTTTTGTATTTTACCGAAACTGACACAGTTAAATTCTCAAATTCCTTCTAGCTCTGGCACTTTAACCCTCCATAGATTTCAGCTTGACACACTTGTACTGGTGGTACTGCAGAAATCGGTAAATCTACATAAAACCCGACCAACGGGAACAGAATGTGAAAGGATCACGCGTTGTGGGTGACCGGTTCATGAATTATTACTACAGCATCCCCCCTTGATAAGAGAAAATCACATAAACGGCCGATTATTGGATCCGATGTCTAGAAATTATCATCCAGCTGTGTCAATCTCGACCCCAATAGAGTTGTATCACAGATTAAATGAATGAAAGACTTTGCGGTCAAGGTTGCACCTCGTTTTTGACGGAAAATACTTAATTTGCGATTTTCTTTGGGCCTTCTTTAGAGCGAAATACAGCGCACAATGAAAAATATCTCATTGGCGGAGGAGGGAGGCGGAAACTTTGGCCTTACCGTGCACACGTCATCCTCCAAGACGCGAAGACATCAACGGACTCTGGCCAAGGAAACGATTGACTGCAGACATTATGTGGTTTAGATCACGTCTACGTGAGAGAAATTTTCGTGACAATTCCTCGTTGTTTGAGACGTCATATATCGGTAAACAGTCGTAACATTGTCAAAAGCTATTTGTTACATTTACATTTCTTCTGATTTCTACACAACAGAGACTACTAAGCCTTTAATTTCGCATTGTAGCTTCTGTATTTGCAACACTATCCTTTCTTTCTTAGTTTGTTTCTAAGAAATCCATTGTCATTTTTAGTAAACTTTATTAGAATATATTTATCCACTTCACTGACTATAGATCAGTGTCATAAATATTTCCAAATATAGTATTATTAATATATTTCTGAGACTGACTTCAATATATCTCTCCTTTCTTGTCCGTTAACGTGATGTTTATTTCTATTTTGAACGTTTTCAGGAGATGTTGCCAGACGTTACATTATTATTTTACTTTGTTTTGCAAATAGGCCGTCTTAGACCACGAGTGCATGCACCCTCCTTTTACTGGAGCTCATTAACATTATCTCGGTGACAGGTGCATGCAATTTTTCAAGGAATCAGCATTTAGCTGGATCCAATTTTTATCCCACAGGGTTGTTTGCCCTGGGGTATGGAAGATGAAATGATGATAATGAAGGGTGAAAGGACGACACACATACACACATACATACGTACGTACATACAAAACACAACCATGGCCGAGGCACACCATACTTCCAAGTACGGAAAACCGATAGGAAACTCTTGAAGAATGTAGCCGTGAACTACGCATCAAAATATAGGGCAGGTGTTGATCAAACGTCTGGATAATATTCTACCTAAGATGCTTGAAAACTGTGGGCCTGTACAAGGAATTTACAAGGAAAGTTTTAATCATACAAATGGACTGTATTGTGATAAATAATGATTTTATTTTATCTAATTTAATTTACTAGCTCAATTCTTTTGGTTCTCATGCTCTCTATACAGAGAAGCCTGGAAGTCTGAAATTGTTTATATTCCGAAGGAATTACATACAACTTGGCACAACAATAATTTTTGTTTATTAAAATTGAATTTGGGATTAACAATATAAATTCTCTTGATTGATTGCGTGCATTAGGTTCACGGTACCGAATTGTCTGGCGTTGTGAAACGATGGCCCCGCAGTTCGTAGCCCCTGACTTCCGCGCCGAAAATCCGTCTTCGCGCCGGTCGTCGCTGAAATAGTCTGCTTCTTTCTTGCTGACTCACTTCTTGCACTATCGTTCCACAATCTATTCTCCCTATTCACGTCGAAGTCCTACTTAAATAATACAGATTACATTCGCGCCGCTACCACCACGATCAGTCAACCACCAACTCTCCAGTCCAGAGCCCCCTCTAGCCCGTCAACAACCTTCGTTACCTAGTAACCGCGACCGTCCAGATTAAAGCGCGGCGTTTGTTTTGTAATATTTTGTATATTACAGCTCCGTCCGTCCAGATTAAGGCGCGGCGTTTGTTCTGTAATATTTTGTATATTACAGTATGCATTGTAGAGTCAGTAATGTAGAAAGTAAATATAATCCGAACAAGAACTAAGTGCCATTTAAAGCATGTTGATTAAATTTCTTTGAAAACTCCGTCATGAAAACAGACATCCAGTTTCTATCAGTGTGAAGCAAAAACAAATTTGAAACATACACTTTTTTTGTAATAAATATTATTTAAATAATATAATTAATGTAAATAAAATTGACAAAATGCCAGACTACGGGAAGTGCAATGTAAAGGAACTCGTATTTTCTGACACACGTGAAACTCGTATTATGGAAAATTAAATGTTTTTAACATTATTTATTGTTACTGTTGCAAAAATATTATTAAGAGATAAAAGTTTACTTTTCAACATATTGTTTTGTCCGTTTACTTTCCCATTACAACCAAGATGTTTCTTTAAGTTCCATTCTGCGGAATAGAATTGGCAAGTGTTGTTTAAAATATATTTAAGTTGTGGCGTGATAATTATTGCATTGTGCACTAAATAATTATCTTTTGCATTGTTAAAGTAACGTAGATACATATTTTTGCAATCTTTCCTTTTAAGAAGTATCGTTGAAGCTCAGAGTCGTAACGACTCTGCTGGGCGTTCTAGGGAGTATAAGAAAGCCGAGTGTTCTAGTGTTAACACACATGCCTATTCATATACACAATGCAATGCCATTTCTAATAATGCCTTTGAAACTTCATCATCGATTGTTACAAGTCACTTTGCTGGTTTTTCTTCCCTATTAAACGGCACAAGAATGTTGAAGACAATTGATGTGGTGGCTGTAGAGCATACGAAAATGAATAGGTTTACTCCTTAATGCTCTCCCCTGTCCAAGGGTGGTCATGTGTTGGAAATCGATTATGACATATGAATGATTATGAATGGAATACGGTCCCCGTGTGTTTGGTGGTAGAGACAACCACGTCGCAATCACTTGGGCAACATCATACTTTACTTGCCTTTTCAAACCCCATCCTTTGCCCCCACCTACTCTGCTTCAATGTCCTTCGCCACTAAGGCATCTTGCCTAACAATAGTATCCCTCAATCCTCTTCCTTTTTTCTTCTCTTCTTTATGTTCGTAAACTCCCCCTCGTTTTCAAATTCTTCCCATGTTCCCTATCCTTATTCCGCTTTTCTTCTGCAGTGCGAGCGGTGCATTCTCTTAGTTCTCTCCCGCCTCCTCTCCCCTTCTCCCTTCCCCGCGACCGGTCGCGTCCCTCCCAGCATTCCTTTCGGTCGGAATGCGGCGCGCCCGTCTACCCCGAGGCCCGCCGCCGCCGCCGTCCCCTGGCCTCGAACCCCGGCACGCAGACCGCCACGGCGCCGCCCCGGCCACCGGCTGTTGCCTGAAGGCAGCCTGACAGGCACGCTGCGGCAGGGGCAGAACGAGAACAGGAAGCTCGCGAATACTGCTGCAGGTATTCGGGATGAATAGTTGAACATGGAAAAGTATCGCGATTGTTTCAGATACGAATTCAGATTAAGCCTCTCTGGAGGTTTTGTTCTTTCGTTTCCTCGATTTTATTTCAAATTGATTGTTGAGATTATTTTCAGTGCCAAATATGGTACAGTATATTATTTTCAATATGTGTTGATTACATTTAATTTTCCTAAGAATTAGGTGTACTGCTGGGATGGAGAGGCAGAATGTCCGTGAGTTCTGCCATTGGGTATACAGACTATTCAGTCTATCGAAGTAATGTGATTGGATCAGATGAGAAACTAACATACTTTTCTGATCGATTTTTAAAATATCGATCTGAATTTTAGTCTCTCGCATACAGCTTACGCACTGTAAAGTATTATAATACTGCAGGGGAAAACGATAGCTTTTCGACAGAAAATCAGTTACTGCCGGATCTTGGTGAAGTCCCGGTAAAGTGAATAAATCTTGTTCCAAATGAGCTAAATTATTTCCTGTTACACGTTACGTAGTCTGAATCCACGTTTTGTGTGCCGTTGATACCAAAATATTGGTTCACGGCGTTGTTAATTGGAAATATTGGTTTACGGCGAGTTTATTACGTTGATACCAAAATTTGGTTGTCCGCCTTTGTCTATGTGTGAATAACTCTAGCGACTAAACCGTGAGTTAGTCGTAGTGAGTGGCTCGTCACCAAAACTGATATTTCTCCGTCGATGTGACTGGTGTCGCGCCCCCTTCAATTGGAAACGGATATTTTGATTTTGGGGGTAGTTTATATGAAACCGCAACATTTTCAAAATATTCTCAAAAATCGCTCCAAATTCCTTCTTTAATTTTTCATCTGATAGAGCATAAGGTGTTTAAAGAAATGGTGTACGTCGTATTTTCAGTGAATTCTTTGAATTTTATAAAATTGAAAAGTTAAAAAAAAATTGGCGTCTTCCTACAACTACAATATTGAAGAAATAATGTTTTTCTGTCAAAATCTGTTCAAGAAACATCTTGAAATAAAAACATGAAAGATTTTTCGAAATACGAGTAGTTTTCGGGTACTTTGAATGAAACATAGGCAATTTTAAACAATTATTTTCTCAAAGACGGCTCGAAATTTTACTGTCTCACATTCTGCTTATGCTCAAAGGATTTAATGTTGCGGGAGAAACTGCCGATTTCTCGACAGCAAACTCTTAATTGCCGGGCCCTGTTAACGAAAAAGTGGGTAAATCTTGTTTCTATATGTAGTAAATTACTTCCTCCAACACAAAGATTGGATTACGCCAAAACGCCTCTCCATCCGTCTTTCTGTCCATCTGTTCATCAAAATCAGATATGCAAATAAGAGGGATTCGGCTCAATATTTCGAAAACATGAGCGGGTTTTTTGCGAGAATCATAGGTAATTTTAGAATTATTTATAGATTTTGTAAAAAAACAGCTTTACACTTTTTCTTTATATATTATCCTTGTGTGTAGCAAAAACCGACAAAAAGAGTGGTGCTGGCTCCATTTTCGGCAAATTCTCTCTTATTTTTGAAAATTGCGGGGAAAAAATTGTAAATTGAATTTCCCGTGCCTCGTTTCGTGAGTTGTCTGTTCGCAAAATCGCATGAAATGACGGTTTAATAATTTCTCATTGAATGCGGTCGACAAATTGGAACGATAAGTAGGCTTTATTTAATTATAGAAAGGTAGAGACATTGAAACTGAATATTACAATGGGTCTACGATCAATAAAATAGTCCATTTAATAATATCCAAGTCGAGAAAAATGTATATACGAAATAAATTGCAATTTGTAAAAGGAATTCTGCTTTTTGTGATGGAGGTTAAGTAATTACGGACACTGTGGTTACGTAGAGATTGAATATTTCACACACCACATACTGCGAGACAATGCTCATTTGTGAATTACACTTATTACGTACGTGCTAGAAATTATTTGTAATACACAGAGGAAATCATAGGAAATAGAATACCTATGTTGGAATAGAATACCTATGTTGACCTATTGACAAGACATTCCAACATAATTACAGAAAGTCAAGAAAACAAATTCATTACTGAAAGCAGAATAGTATACATCCAAATTTCTTATGTTCAAATTGTTATTAGTACATCATATTATTTGCTCCAGAGAAGTAATGGTTATTCATTAAAATATGTTTTAATTCATTAATAAGGTAAATCACTTCTATGTAAGCCAAACATCCTCTTGTAACTCTCTCGTGCACTGTAAACTTAGCTGCTTCATTCTGGGAATTGCACGTGCTTCTGACGGTGCCTGAACAAACAGATGCCCGACGTCGGGATCTGAGCATCTGACTCCAAGACGCTTCATCTCTCAAATCCCAAGCTGAACAACCTCGTGTGTATACACTGTTTAATTAATATCTCTGACTTTGCAGCAGGCGAAGATCGTCGCCATATAGCAGATTGTAGAGATGTGAGATCAAAGATGAGATTAACTCCTATTCTCATGGGTATACCGGCTCAGGGCAAGAACTCTCGCTACTGCAGTGCCTCTGACCGGGAGGTTCTAGGGTGCTAGTTTCGACAGTGGAGTGGATTTTCGATACTAGCTACATATCTGAGTTGAATTCAGCAGGTTTCTGGAGGAGAATTCTAGTGCCCGGCTGCTCAGATCGGTGGTTTTCCGTGATTTATTCGTACAAAACCAGATGAATGCCGGATCAGTAACCTAAATAACGGACCACGGCCCGCACGTGATCTTTCTTTCCTCACCGTTGTCCTCGCTTAAACAACCACCCATCTCCATGTTATATGCACTAACACTATCACATATCGGGAGACCAGACCTTATTCCACCTGGGGCGGTGCCTCGCTGACGGGGAATGTAAATAGAGTACTATAAGAAGGGACTGATTTGTTAGGTTGGCCACTGCTTGGGCCAATGCTTGGCCAATGCTTGCCCACCCGTTGACAACATAACTGCAGGTTACGTCGCATGCACTAATTTTATCAGTGCCTTTTTTCACAATTAGCTCATTTGTAAATGGCTTCATCGCTATTTCTTGGAATTGCATCGCCCTGCAGAACGTTCATTGTTTCCCGAACTGTCAAAGTGGTCTCTTCTTCGAGTAACCTCTCTGAACCCCCGGTAGTAGACGTGTAGGTCGTCGCCGGATTTCACGTTCCAGCTTGAGAAGAACACCGTCGCCTCTCAATACAACATTCACGACAATTCCGTGGTTAATGACTATAGTTGTTGACGCGTCAGCAAAAAATATTCAATCAATTATTCAATCTCTTGGAAATGGCCTCCAGCGAAATTGCCATTCAATCTTCTCCACTCTATTAAAGGTAGAGGTTTCGTACAACGGCTAGAGAAGGAAGAATGAGATTGACCACAGGAAGTGGGCTAGGAGCTGAAGTGCAGTTGTGTCTTGATGAGATAAATCACAAGTGATCACTGATTAGGCGAAGGAAGTGGGACTTAAAAGCTTGAAAGGGTTGGTCTAGAATAATCTAAATGAATCCTAGGGAGAAATAATTGGTGTATAAGTAAATTAATTAAGTTGAATATTGTGGAATATTGTTTGTAATTTTGTTTAATAAAAAATACAACGTGAAATATAGTTTTTGTAGAAACCCATGTAGAATACATGACAGAAGTAGAGGTCTAGTATGTGTGTATGTATTTGGCATTTAGGGTCAGATTAATCCGACTTTTGCCAGCTAGCGGTGTCGTCAGACCTGGGCCCTGTTTTTATTTATTATTCATGGCTGAGGTAAAGAAGACATGTGGCTAGCATGACATATTCTCATCACCGTAACTGGCTTATCTTCATCACACAACTTTCAATACACATGGACAGCGCCACACACAGAACCTGAGACGATTGTTTCTGGAAAGCTACGGCTTCATTTTTGTCTTGTCCGCGAACCCGGGACCACTCACAGAAAGCTAGGCACGCTGTCCACGAGACACACTAGTTAATTCTAGCCTAAGGGATTATATGAGAAAAAAGTAAAACGCGAAGAAAATGAAATACCAAAGGGAATGTTAATGAGGTGTTTTTATTGTAAAATATATGGTAAGTTGCCACCATCATTGACAATTGTGTTATCATTTGAAAGATGAGCAATTTCCGATAGCGTAGCCATCGGTGTGAAACAATGGAATTCTGGCTGCCAAAGGACACATATTTACGAAAAATGGGTTTCCGCTGAAAACTACACTTACGTCATACCATACCAAAAACTATTGTTAAAGGACGATATCAAGTTTTTTTCTAGGGCCAACAGCCGGTTGCCCTTTACGTCCCGATGGAACGCATATTCGACCAAACACTAAACACACACTTGCGTTCTCGTCCGATCTGGGTTCACGTTCGCGTTCTCGACACGCGTTCTCGTCCCATCTGGCATCGCGTTTTGCGTTCTCGACACTTGCGTTCTCGTCCGATCGGGGATCGCGTTCGCGTTCTCGACACGCGTTTTCGTCCCATATGGCATCGCGTTTTGCGTTCTCGACACTTGCGTTCTCGCCCCGATCTGGGATCGCGTTCTCGTTCTCGACACTTGCGTTCTCGTCTGATCAGCAGAACGCGAGACCCTCCGCGACAACTTGAGAGACAAAAGACAAACAACCATGCCCACAGCGGGACTCGAACCCGCGACCCTTCGGACCGAAGCGCTGAGTCGGTACATTGCTCTTAGCCACTTCAGCCATTCAGGTCGACCGATATCAACTTGCATGGGTAAATAGAGGCGACATTAGACGAACAGAATTCGCAGAAGAAAATAGTGCAAATGGGAGCGGAGTTTCCCGCCCTCCACTCCCTCTCCCCTCCCCCCACCCCGCCATTCCAACTCCGCCTTGGGGCAGAGATTGATCCCCTGCGTCCGCTCCCCTCCCCCTCCCCTGGAAGAGAGAGACAAATTCCCTGGGCCCACGTGACAGAAACTTTTGTCCTCTCTCTTTTTACACTGGCAACTTGCTCCGGGCCAGGCCTGTGTCGTCGTCTTTCGCCGCTTCACATTAAAGTCGAATTTTATTCATGAGTTGAGAATTGTCAAGTAGAAGGAAGCTCTGAGCGGTGAAGGCGAGGGGGTGGAGAGAAGTAGGGAAGAGGGAGACTAGAGAGGGGAAGGGAGGGGTAGGGGCCGGGACGGACTAGGAAAGGAGGAGAGGGGCGGGGCAAAAAGTAGGAAAAGAGGGAGACTAGAGAGGGGAAGGGACGGGTAGGGGCGTGGAACGGACTAGGAAAGGAGGAGAGGGGCGGGGCAAAAAAGAATGGAGGAGGAGAGATGGTAAGAAGCGATTGAGTGGTGCAAAGTGGAACTTGGGTCCTAGAACGTGGATCCTGTAGCCTATCGTACAATATAAACTCAAATAATTTTACCTCGACTATGTAACATTTGAGAATATGAAAAGTATGGCCTCCACAAAAAATTTTAAACTTTCCCTTCTTAGAATTTGGCGGAATTTCGTTTTAAGTTTTGTTATATACTGCACACTTCGTTATTTACAGAGCACTAAGTAATGATAAAAAGGGAGCGGCATAGTAACTTGAATTCATGGAGAACAAACACATCAACTCCCAAATTCCTTGTTTTCCGATCAATTTGACATTATCTAATATTAGCATTTATATAATATTCCTTCTCTGTAGCACGTCACCCAAGTGAGTGAACTATTTTATGCTAATTTTAACTAATTATGTTGGAACAATTAATATATTTTCATCCTGATTTATTTATCTTAAGTTTCTTTTGTTCTGAATAGGTTGTTCGTTTCAGACTTCTATAAGAACGTTTCTAATTTGTTAAAGTTTCAAAATGAATTCGCACGTCTTACGAAAAGCATCCTGGGAGGATTTGTATTCGAAAAACTAACAGTTGTAAATATTCTTTGCTAGATATGTAGCCATCACTCACTAGATTATTATTCCAGAATTCGGTTGCTCTAATCCTTTCGTATCCGTGGTTTCCTACGTTTGATTCAATGCGGAAGTCGGAGCAAATCATTAAACAACAGACCACGGCCCGCACGCTTTTGTTTCTTCCCAATCTAATCCCACTCTCAAGCTTAGGGTTGGTGATGAACTCTCGCATCTCCTACGAGTTTGACAGACTTCGTTAGTATTGCATGTACGCGGATCTCAGTCTGGAACCGACATAATTTATAGAATCAAAGGAATGAAAGCAAGGACGTAAATAAATAATCTGAGAGAAACAAAAACTGGAAAGGAACAAGCACAGAGAACGGAACAGACGAAGAAAAAGGAACAGATAGAGAGTACGAAATGGATAGAAAGAAATAGGTAGAAAGTCAGTCATGCAGAGGCAGACGTATACATTCAGACAGGGAGAGTGAAAAGAGAAGGACAGAGTGAGTCTGTAGGAGTTGCTCTTAGGCCTACTGGGTTTTCTGCAACTTCGCCGCTGGGGGCCGTGCTAGACGCCGGGTAACGTCACGCAGGGAGATCTCGGTCACTCCAGCAGAAAACCGGGGGCTATTCTGCGTCCCAGAGGTCGTCTTGTCGCTGGACGGTAGACGAGGCGAAGTCGTCCCCATTGTCCTCGAGTCCCAACGACGCGCTCCTTTGCTCCGGTAGCGTTTCGCCCAAATGTTGGAAGACTCATGGCGTGGTAGGCTCTCATGGCTGGCTTCAAGACAGTGAGCTCATGACTTTCCACGACAGGCGCGGGAATGTTCTGAGGCTTCAAACTTGACGTTATTTGACGCAGCCTCACAAGAAGGTTCGTAACATGTGCGTGAAGGAGCTGCAGGGAACTTAACAGCGAGTTTCAGCGAAGATGTCATGTTTAGCGTCCGCACTGGACTTGGGGTTTGGAAGTCTTTTGTGGGCTGTGCTGTTGCTTTGTATGTGCGTGTGTGTATTGCACCGCTGTCGTCTTGAAGAGGGCAAACTGTCGCAGTTCCCGACAAAACGCCAGGGGTCTTAGAAGAATTTAATTCCAATTGTTAACGTAAGATGGAAGAATTTCGTGTTCAAGAACCTTTTGTATTGCTAAACAAATTGTTATCGTATCTTCTTGATCTTATATATTCGTGTTACCATTCTGAATTTGAACTGTGAGGTTGTTTATCGGTGATTCTAGGAATAAACAAGAATAGTTTATTTCAGTTTTGCTTCATAATACCTAGAATTCCCTTTTTATTTTTTTTAAACCAAGCATTTTGGAGATTGGATGTAAATGTGCGCATACGACTTCATATTTACAGGTCGTAAATGGTCACATGCTTGTAACTGAAATGGAAATTTAATCAGCGTAATCAGAATGTGTCAAGTATATGAGTCAATGTTATTTATTTCATTGATTAAAATAATTTAATCATATTTTATGTAATGATAACCGTATTTTGTAAACTAAGTATCTTCAACCATAATTGCGTGTGGTTTGCATTATATTTTTTTCACTTCCTCTTATTAGTACGTGCTTACGAAGAAAAATAGCAAGTATTGCAATGATGCAGCGGAAAGTGGAGATATGTCTATAGCAAAACTCTTCTTGTAGAATCCCTGATATCGAATAAGTGAATAAATCTTGTTCCTGTATACTGACTATAATACATCAAATTACTTTTTCTAACACCTTGAAGTAGGACACCACGTTTTATTGTCAAGACACCACTATAAGCTGTCTTTTACAAAGAAAATAATATTTTATCCTTTCACAATGTATGAGATTGCATTTTCGCAAAACTGAAAAGTTTGGTTTCGCATTCACCGAAAGCGCGAATTTTCCGAACCTGATAAACTCATCTGTGTTTACTATGCATTTTCAGTCTAGTTTCATGCGTATTTATCTATTCCACGTAATCGTAAATTTTATGTGTACGATTGTTTGTTGTGATGATTTGTTCTTTCGTTTCTTGGATCTACTCAGTGTCACCAAAATTCTCATTTATTTTCTTATTAACGCGTATTTGTTTCATTTTTTCCTCCATTTGCTTATTTTTTATCTGCCTCTTTTCTTTCCTCTTGAGTTTTCGACCATACGTTTGCTTACGTGGCACCTCGAAAATTATTCCGAATTACATGTTCTATCTCGATCACTGCGCCATTTCATCAACACCACCACACTGCTTCTAAAAACACTAAATATTGTATGATCAATCGTTCGATCATTGAGACCTTTACTTAGTTTCCTTTAAGTAAAAAAGTATCTTACTCATCATCATCATCTTCCTATACGGATTAGGCATATTGCCTGTTCCAGCCTCTTTCCATCTCATTCTTGGTCTTCCATTGTTTCTCTTTACTCGCAGCTTATAATTCTGAGGTTGCACTGGAAGTCTGTCTTGCGGCATAACTCCAATATGTGTCACCCATTGCAGTCTGTAATTTTTAATTTTGTCATGTTTCTTTCCGACCTAGTTCCTTTATCTTAGTTCCTAGTACCTTACTTATCCTTGCATTACGCTAATCCTTTCTAATCATTTACCGTCTTAAACGTGTCGTATTGCCAACATTAGTTCATTATTTGATTTTCGTGTTCCCAGTCTCCCAGTACAATTTAGTTCCCGTTTTGAGGCTCTTCCGCCCTCGCTGTGCTCGTGGCTTCGGGCGCCGCCATTTCCGTCCCTGGCTCTTCCAGAGGCGTCACACGTGGCTGAAAGTAGTTCTCTGCCCGGCGCGGCGCCATTGTTTTGCTATCAGCGCCAGTGGCGCCGCCACCGCCCCCGCGGCTGCTGCATGAACATGAGATCCGAATCGGCGCGGGCGGGGCGGCGTGGGCGGCGTGGGCGGCGGCGGAGGCGGAATAAAGGAAACATTTATTCGCGATCGGCCGCCGCGCTTTCTTTTCTCGCTCACCGCGGCGGGCGGCGCGACCGCGCAGCCTGCGCGTCTGCCGAAAGAGCACTCGTCGCCCCCGCCCACGCCCACGCCCACGCCCATGCCCACGCTTACGCCCACGCCCACGCCCACACCCGCAGGTCCGCGACGCGCCAGTCCTTGCCCTTGCACCTGCTTTGTCCCAGTTCCTTGCTCTCGCAACCACGTGCCGTTCGCACCCTCGTTTCAATGCACGGGCCTTACCCCGGGCTTACCATCGCCGCCGCCGCCGCCGCCGCCACCACCACCACCACCACCACCACCACCACAACAACAACAACAACAACAACAACAACAACACTACTACTTCCATAATCATCAGCACCACCACCACTATCTGCATCAGCAACATCACTATCACTACGCCAACCCATCACTACCACCCTCGACCGTCGCCACCACTTCCACCGCCACCATTACTACCATGATCATCAGCATTACCTTCATCATTCGCATTAGCACTATCTCCCCTACCAGCAAGAGCAACCTTACTATTATTGCACCAACCCGTCACACCACCTCCACTACCATCACCTTTACCATCTGCACTGCCGCCACTGTTTCTACCTCCACCATCACAACGACCACTACCATTTTCATCGGCATTACTATTATCTCCAGCAGCAGCAGCACCACTACTACCACCAACAGTATCTTCAAACATCACAATGCACACCCCTCCACCGCTCTCACCTCATCAAATACCACTGTCGCCACTACTTACAGCTCCACCCCCACCACGACTACTACCTGCGCCAATAATACCATAATAATTATCATCGCTACTTGCTACAGCGCCGCCACCTCCATCCTCAATACAATGAGCGCCACCATCTCTACTCCAACCACGGTCACCATTTCTCCCACAAGTACTTTTGCGTCCTCCTCATGATCCCCGCTACCAAAGTCATCAGCATTGCCACGCCATCTTGCTCACTGGTCTCCATCTCCCTTCATATACTTACCTATTTCGCTCCCATGTTCTCAATTTCACTTGAACCTGTATTTCAGAAATATATCTCTACTTTTTTCTCTTCTTATGATCTGCTTGTAATAACATTTCTATATTCGCTTCCCCCTTTTTCTATTTACCCTCTCTCTTCTTTTTTTAATATTGCTTCTTTCTCTGCCATGGCTCAGACTTTTATCCTTACTTCATTTTACCTTGACTTACAATAATTACCATTTCGATGTTCACATGAGCCATCGACCTCTTCTTCTGCTTCCGCCTTCTTCGTTTCACTCATACCACCTATTTTTCCTTCTCCATCCCTGAATATATAGAATAATGAAACATTGATTTATCAATATGCCACTTTAGAACATTACAGAAAGTTACTATTCTAATATTAATATCCAAGACTTGACCACACTTCATAGTTTGACCTCTCAAATTGCTTTCACAAAAAACATCTCCCCTTTCATTCTTTATTTTTAATACTAAATCAATCAGCGACCTTTTCTCACGAATCATCCGCAATTTTTAACCACCCTCACGTTGCAATGTACACACGAGTTCCGATTAGCCCCGCCTTAAGGTGAAAATCGCTCTCCAATAAGGGGTATCAGCGTTACGCGTCAGCCTCGTGCGATGTTTCCCGAACGTGCGCGGCGTGGCACGTGCACTTGCACTTGGCCGGAGGAAGTCACGCGCTCACGTCCTTGGTGCCACCGGCGGTGGGGGTGGAGGTGGAGGCGGCGGAGGAGTTGCGACAAACGCAGCGGAGGGCCCGCGCCTGGCAAACGCCGCGCCGCGCCGGCGGCGGAGGCGGAGGCTATCATTCATCTGCCTCTTGCGCAGTCGGGCCCCGTACACCGCCTGTGCAGAGCGTCGCGCCGGAAATGCAAGCGGGGAAGGAGGACGGGTTGGCAGTCGCGAAGCGCGGTTCTCTTGTTTCCTCTTGACCCTGCGTCTCGATCTGATTAGAGAGGTTTTCGCTTAGCGTGAGGCGCCTTGGCGCATACCACATTTGAGCCTCTGCGCGTGCACCAAATCGAACTCGAACTCGAGGAGATAGCAGATCCTGATATCCCACCCGATTTAATGGGTGACGTATACGAATGGTAATCTTAGATTCGGTCATTATCATTACATATGGATTTTTTTTCCCCACAGAGGCGACAATGTGTTCTGCTGACTTTATATTCTCATGATGCAGTATCATGTTGGTAGCATTTACCTTTCTAAAATTACACCTATATGTATCTACGCACTATTTATTCCTCAACATACATTCGAACTTAGGTAGCTACAACCGTATAATGATGTTCCCTTCTTGGCCTCTTCAACAGTATCCTATGTACCGGACATTATCCAGAGCAATGGAAAGTAGGACAGTTCCAAGTCTCCTCATAAACCCTCATCGTATCTACCCACAAGCATTCTTCCATTTCTCTCCAAAATGTTCGAAAAACGTCTCCTAAGCACACTACGACCTTGCTTGACAACAAATGGCCTAATCCTAGATCACCAATTTGAATTCAGGCAACAACACACTACTATTGAACAAATTAATAGAATCACCACCTTTAAAAAAACATTCCAAGAAAAATACTGCTCAGCAGCATTTCAGATATCACTCAAGCTTTCGATATAGTTTGGCATGAACGCCTTCTCTACAAAATCAACGCTCCCTAACGTATCCAAACCTCAATATCTTCAGATCTTATCTCTCCAATCGAACGTTCCAAATTAAATATCAAAATAAATTTTCCAATTCCTTTCCAATTCAATCCAGAGTACCCCAAGGTACACCAGGTACCCCAAGGTACCCCAAGGTACTTGGCCCAATCTTACACCAGCTCTACGTCAGATATGCCAGAATGTGAAAAAAACTACAATAGCTACATTTGCAGATTATATTACCTCATTGGCCGCGGATGATACCCCCCTTTGAAGCATGAAGAAAACTTCAAGAGCATTTAGTATTGATCGAAAAATGGGCAGACAAGTGAAAAATAGCAATTAACGAAAACCAGCCATCCCATATAACTTTAGCTTTGAGAAAACAAAAATGCCCCATCGTAATTACTAAGAATAAACCAATTTTGCAGGTTGCAAATGTGAAGTATTTAGGAATACATCTGGGCAAAAGGCTTACCTGGAAACATCACACACTAGCCAAGAATAAGCAACTTTAACTACAAGTGAGAAGACTATATTGGCCACTAGGACACCATTCGAAGCTATCGTAATAAAACGATTATTGATCTGCAAAGCAATAATAATTCCTATATCGACCACGGCATCAAAAGCCCTAATAATTCCTATTTGTACCTACGGCATCCATCTCTCAATATTACGAAGATTTGAAGCAGAAACGCTTAGGATGAATGTTGCAGCACCATGGTAAATCACAAACGCAATGTTGCACATAGCGGATCAAACCAACATTCTTCGAAAGAAACAAAACAAGCAGCTTAAACTATCTTCAACTATCTAGGAAACCACCCAAATCCTTTGGTCATTAACCTGTTAGATAATAGTGAAGAAATCAACCGATTACACAGAGACTTCAATCTTTACAATTCGAGGACAGATTTTCGAATCAGTCAAAATATACATGTAGTCACACGTATTCCTCAAGTTTGCTTCCTAACCAAAAGTAATAAAATGGTTTTTTGTTCTAGACCGTAAGAAGACGGTGAAATGTACCACTGGGATACTCTAACTGCCACACTTTTTCTTCTACCTCTTTTTACATTTCCCCCGTTAGTAAGCATTCCAACACACCTCAAACTGGCCCCTCGTCCTACTAGCGTCCGAACCTCACGTTTTCTCCGCGATCGCCACAATGCAACGATCCCCACTCGTTCTCCTCCTATTTCAACAGAGAGCTGAGTAAACTGCACTGTCCTCTCCACAAGCTCGTTCCTCCACACTCCCCCCCTCTCCTTCGCGGAGCCCCCCCCCCCGCCACCTCCTCCGCGCCACTCCGCCGCCGTCGACGCCGGCATGCACCGTCGCGGCGCCTGCTTAGTATGCGCGAGTAAGCTCAGAGCAATAGATGCGTCTCCCAACAATGCCATAACA
Source organism: Acheta domesticus (assembly GCA_031308135.1). Lineage (NCBI taxonomy): Eukaryota > Metazoa > Arthropoda > Insecta > Orthoptera > Gryllidae > Acheta > Acheta domesticus. Next base: position 22,527,358 of record JAHLJT010008756.1, read on the forward strand.
AACACAGCGCTCCGGCGTTGACAACCATCTTGAATAATACATAACTTCGGCGGTGCAGTGGGCGGGGCGGGGCGAGGCGGAGCGGGTCGGGGCAGATACCTTGGGCGGCGGCACGGCCGCGCCACCACGCTGCCACCGCCTGTTTATGCACACAATCGCATTAATGTAAACATTTACGTGACTGGAGGAGCGGCGGCGGGCGACGGGGGGCAGAGTACGGGCTACGGGGTTCGAGGTGTTTACGATGGGGTTCGGATGCAAGTGGGGACTTCACGGGTCTGGGGGCGGGAGGCGGGCTAGGTGAGCAAGGTACATGTGCCATAATATGGGCTTCGGCGTGAGCGTGACGAGTTGCTGGCGTCGGGTACAAACGACAAGGTACGGTAGATGGCGTACGGGTGACGGGGCTGTTGGCAATACGGTGTACGGGTGATGAGTGTAAGAGTCAAGGTGCGGGGAACGGGCGACGGAGAACGGGCGACGGGGAACCGGCGACGCGGAACGGGCAACGCGGAACGGGCGACTCGGAACGGGCGACTCGGAACGAGCGACTCGGAACGGGCGACTCGGAACGGGCGACTCGGAACGGGCGACTCGGAACGGGCGACTCGGAACGGGCGACTCGGAACGGGCGACTCGGAACGGGCGACTCGGAACGGGCGACTCGGAACGGGCGACTCGGAACGGGCGACTCGGAACGAGCGACTCGGAACGGGCGACTCGGAACGGGCGACTCGGAACGGGCGACTCGGAACGGGCGACTCGGAACGGGCGACTCGAAACGGGCGACTCGGAACGGGCGACTCGGAACGAGCGACTCGGAACGGGCGACTCGGAACGGCGACTCGGAACGGGCGACTCGGAACGGGCGACTCGGAACGGGCGACTCGAAACGGGCGACTCGGAACGGGCGACTCGGAACGGGCGACTCGGAACGGGCGACTCGGAACGGGCGACTCGGAACGGGCGACTCGGAACGGGCGACTCGGAACGGGCGACTCGGAACGGGCGACTCGGAACGAGCGACTCGGAACGGGCGACTCGGAACGGGCGACTCGGAACGGGCGACTCGGAACGGGCGACTCGGAACGGGCGACTCGAAACGGGCGACTCGGAACGGGCGACTCGGAACGGGCGACTCGGAACGGGCGACTCGGAACGGGCGACTCGGAACGGGCGACTCGGAACGGGCGACTCGGAACGGGCGACTCGGAACGGGCGACTCGGAACGGGCGACTCGGAACGGGCGACTCGGAACGGGCGACTCGGAACGGGCGACTCGGAACGGGCGACTCGGAACGGGCGACTCGGAACGGGGACGCGAACGGCCGATGGCGAACGGGCGACGGCAAATGGGCGGCAGCAAATTGGCGATGGGCAACCGGGAACTTACGACGGGGAACGGGTGATGAGGTACAAGTTGATACCCATCAACTTGTACATCACCCGTTCCCCATCAATGAAGTTATGGCAACAATGTACGGTTACGAGGCAGGTGGCAGGGTACGACGGGGTAGAGTCTCGAGTCGAGGGCGACCGGGCGTGGGAGACGGCGAGCGGGCGGCGAGCGGGCGGCGGGCGGCGCGCGCCCGGAAAGCGCCCTCGAGGGCGGTGGGCGACCGCCCCGGGGCCTTCATGCATACAAGTGGCTGTATTTCGCAGCGCGATGGATGCCCTCGCCCCGGCCCCGCGTCCCGCTGCCTCCTCCATGCGTCAGCTCTCGCAGCGCGTTTTTTCTTTTCTTTTCGAATTACACGTCTCACCGCTAGTGGGTAGCGTTCTTGTTCCACTGCGTCGTCGGCGTCGGCGTCCAATTAGTGAACCAACATCTCGCTACTTCGTCTCCTTTATTCTCCAATTACCACTTCGTGGTCTCTTCATTAGTATTAAAATCTCTTCTTAGTTTCAATTTCTTGCCTTGTTTCGTAATCATTTTATATGTTTCTGTATCGTCACCCAAATCTTGTAAGCATATATTATGAGTGATTTGTTGGTCAAAGCTTCATATATTTTTTTGAGCTTATTTTACGATTTTAATGAACAGAAAATAAAGAGCGTAGAAAAAATAATAGAAATATAAGTAGATGTGTGTAGCCCAAAAATCCCAAAATGTGTGTGATACAAGTAGTTTTATAAAATTAGAAATTATTATCATTTTTAGACTAGACGTTAAGAAAATGATTTATGGAGAACAGGAGCATTTTCTTTCCCTATATAGAACAGGAATATCTTCTTCTCACACAGGAATACAGATACAGCAGTTTTCTAAATACACTAAACTCTCGCTAATTATTCCTCTCTCGCCAATGTGTAGTCCGGTCTCTCAGTATACTGGCCCAAATCCAGCCTCTAATGGCTCAAGCAGAAATGCCGCGCAAGAAAATAAATTATATTGTGCAATAATGTGTTGTTAACTTAAAATGTTTAATAGTGCTCTACATATTTGAAATTGTGACTATCTTAAAATACAGATCAGTGCCTTGGCTTCAAAAAGGATACACGTTACACTTAACGTCAAGCAGAAACACGAAATTTTAGATTAAGTTGAACCGAGGTCGAGGTTCTTCTCTATGTGTTTAAACTAATTTCAGACCCTCCCAATAGTCCAACACTTCTGCTAATCCGGCACTAATAGGTGCAAGTATTGGCAGGATTAATGAGAGTCTAGTGTAATTAATAAAATATATGCCAAACAACACCCCTTCGCTCTTTACACCACCTCCACCCTCCTTCAACTGTTCTCCCCGGACGCGCCTGAGTCGGCGCTCGCTGCTCTGGCCCAGCCTCTTCCCACCCCCTCCACTCAAATTGCCGCCCCCACCTCCCCCCTCCTGGCGCGAGGCGAGCGCGGCTACTAACGAACTCCGCCGCTCCGAATTTGGTTACAAAGTGCGCCGTAGATAACGTGCCGATACGCTCAAACACTTCTCCCGCCCCCCCCTCGCTCCGGGCCTGTTTTATTCCGGGGCTGACGGATTGCTCCAGATTCCCGGAACGGCATCGCCTTAATGGCAGGCCCCGGACTGATAAGTGCCTCCGTAACGGATGCCCACTCGGCCGTCGGGGTGGCTCTCTAATTATGACGTGGTGTAATGTCTTTCGGGTCGTGTCTCGGGTATTCTTGGCACCTCTTCCTCGTTCTTCCGCGGCTGAACCGGCGCGACCATTGTGTCGGCGTTGGAAACACGTGGTTCGGATTTCTCGATAGTCATCGCCCGGCGTGTTACTGCCGTAAGCCTGACGGGGGATTAGGGAAGCTAATGAACCGGGAGTCCCGTGAGAGTCGAAGGTCGAGGATTTATTCTGGCTAGGAGTTGCTTCCCACGAAGCTCGTCGGTGTCGTAACTGTCGAGGCAAAAAAATGAGAAGTTGCAGCTACCTGACCACATTTGAAATAGGCAAGGCTTTATTTCCGGAGGAACGCGACGCAACTGCGTTCCTATACCTCCGAAATAATTATTCAATTACATTATAATATACAACTATTTCCATTAAATTAATAATTAATTTGGGGAAGCGTTTCGGGACCTATAATTTTATAAATCAAACACTGGCAAAAGGTGTATGTACTTGCCGTACTATGGGAGCCAAATTTCACTTTAATAGGATACATACAGGTTGTTTCACATCTTTGTTTTTTGTTGCTTTTTTTGTTTTTTAGTGTTTCCAAATGATTTGTAAAATAAATGTGTGTCAGTGAGAGGTCAGATTCATTGACAAACCTTTCGATATCCTGTCCATTTTTTCATTCATAAAGAAGTTGAAAAATGGGTCTACCCATATTCCGTACCTCTGTCAGGAGAAATTCTTTAAAAGATATTCTCTGCAGTGACAAATGCCGTCCGGTGCATTATTACTGAGATCATCAGTGGGTTAATTGACGAGCTGTTTCGTCGCTAAGACATTGACAAAAGAGAATTGTAACTCTCCATTTAGAAAACTTCTTACATTACGTATTATCTACAAGATTGATCCTTCAAGACGTCCTTTGAAAGCAAAAAATTACTAGCTATTATAACATATATTTTTGAGGTCTTGTTTTTTCGTGAAACGCATATAAACTCTTGAATGATTTGCAGGAAAGGCCACATATCACAATTGTTATATTGTAGCTCAAACCAAGTTTCAAATCTTGAGAACATATTGAAATACTTCCTGTGAATGATGAAAATAAATATTTTTAAAGCGAGAGATACTATGCAATTAATTCATGGGAATTAGCTATCGGACAGCATTTATAAATAAAATTCACCACCAGTTTCATAGCATTGTTATTTATGAAACTGGTGGAAAAAGCGGCATTTTGTTTTGGGAGTAGGAAATGTTGCAACACGAGAACGGTACTTCGAACAAACTAATAGCATATTATGAAACGTTGGTGTAATGATGGGTATTAATTAACGAATGTGATATTACGATACGAGCGAGGAACGAGCGTGTATCCTAAACTTCACATTAACTAGTCGTAGTCGTTTCGTGGCTTCCAGACAGCAGAAACTGACGATGATGGCTAAGCCATCGAAAGCTGCTCTTAAAATAAATAACATTGTTGGCAATGACAACACCTGTGATCATTTAATTTTAAATGCCAACGACGTTTCACCACTAAACCAACTATCCATCTCAACCTCGATAAACAAAAATATTAGGTTACTAGAATATTATTTCGCTCGAAGTCCCTCTGTGAAAAGCAACGCTGGTTGAGAATTCCTGAGATTCTCTCACGTTTCCTCGTTTTGATCACAGTGGTGGAATAGAATGGCTCGTTTGCCTATAGAAGTGGAATATCACTGACTCCTGCTCTTGCAACAGAAAATGTAATTGTTTTAACTTTTTAATCAAACTCCTACCTAGATACCAACTGTAATGTGAATTCCTTCGCATCACTTCTTATTCATTCAATTTTCCTCTTACTTGTTCGTGGAAGTCGATCATCGAATAAATCTACAGCAAAATAATAAATCTAGCCAAATATGCACTATTCAAAGTAAAAATGGAAAAACATGCGCAATCAAACTTTATTTTACTTAAATTTTTAGTTATATTTCATTTTGTAAAACTCATCAATTAACAATTTTTAAAATTGTTCTATGTCAAATTCATTCTTTTGTCAGGAAAAAATGTTTTTGAATATAGAAAATGGTCTTTTTTACGTCACAAGACGTAATTGGGACATACTTCAAAGACGAAATGTAAACCAATGTTAGGTCAACTTCTGCATTTTCTGATTTTTCACCACATATAATGTTTTGTTTACATTTGGAGAAATATCAAGTCACGATTTGAATTTAACACTATCCTTATGTAATTTCTCCGTAGCAGTCTCACCCATATCTCCAAACATTAATTCCAAACACTTTAATAGCTTCAATAATATTTTAATGACTTCACTAAAGGAAGACCTACTGATACTAATTTTGAAGATAAGGAAGATATGTTTTCTTCATGTGTATGGATCTTGGATGTTTTGTCTTGTATATTTCTATAGAAATCTTTTAAACGTTGGATTTGCTACTTTTTCGAATTGTATATTTGCCCCTACTAAAGTACCAGACATTTTATTAAAAATGGATTTGTTACAGGCTTCAATGTTGCCTCAGTAACAAAAGTTTCCTCTAAGTGTTACATTGTTTCTTTCCTTTCCATAGCTGTGTCACTAAGAGATGCAGATGCAAGGTGCTGACCCACTTGATATTTTTTAGGACATTTAATCCGCATAAATAAATTCAAATTATATAGATTTACATATTTACGAAGAAAAGTATTAGGATTTTGCTACAAATAACCAAGTTTTGAAACAAATTTTCCTCAATCTTTGACGCAAATTAATGTCAGATTTAATTTAGACAAGCGTAGTTTAATAAAATGTATTTAGCTATACGTTTAGGTTCAAAACTATCTGGGCAGAAATAATATAGGCTGGAATTTCAAATATGGTCGTAGAAATCAGGTTTAGTTCGTACTTGTTTTGTCGTATTATTTTCTCTTGTTCACAAAAATATTTTTTTTATAGTCACAGCGATGCTACTATTACTTCAAACAAAATTGACAGAAAAATATGAAATACTCCACGATTTACAATTTTTTCAGATACATCAAATAATAGAGGTAAAATTCTGAAACTCGAGAAACCGTTTGGAAAGAATATGCTGCATACTACCACATATAATAATTATTTAAAAACCAAGCGCCAAATAATTTCTACAAAAGAATTTCTTGAACCTCAGAAAAAATCTCAAAACTGCTAATAAATGACAAATGAAATTCCGAAAATAATTATTTTCATTTCAATGAAAAATAAAGATTTGTTTTTCATTTCATCTCTATTTCATAGACATTGTTTACCCTTTTCTGAGCTTCAGTATTTCAAATTATATAATTTCTGCAACTACATTAGACTTGAGCACCGAATATTTCGACTAGGAAAATACCACCAGTAGTTATGTTGTTTTAATTGATCATTTTTTACGGAATTGCCTTCTTACTTCTTTATTACAGAATTACAATAAATTACATTTCCATTCGTTCCCCAGACAATCACTTTCCAATTCTTTATTTGAGAACACGAAATCTTAGAAGAAGACATTTTATACTTAACTTCACAATTATGAATGTTGTGTTAATCCTCTGTTGCACGCATGCAGACTCTAGATTATTTTCCTCTCCCAATTTCAGTTTTCATAGGATATTGAATTTTGGCTTCATGTATCTTTCATATCCTATGCGACGTATCATATGGCGTTGAAAATTCATTTCGCGATCGTTGCTCACCGCTCATGTAATCGCGTCGCAAATTCAAGTAGTGTACTGGAAGGTTAAAATAAATAGTACAACAATAAGCACCAAAGACAACTGAGAGCTATCAGGATCAATATATTATTTATAGAAAATATGCGTCAGTTTTAATATTCACAATTATAAAGAGAAATAATACGGAGTACTATAATATGCTAGATAGAAATCTAAATAAGCAGTATTAATTTAAAAAACATCCAAAATATGCATTATGCAAGAATTTCTCCAAAAAAACACCAAAACATTCAAAACACGCACCCAAAAAAGTCTGCATTTTTTAAGTTTTTCATGAAACATATATTTACAAAGTTTTAAATTTCTGCGACGTTTAAAAAAACATGCATACGCATGCAAATCCTTTTCTCTAGTCATAACATGAATTTTCCTGTTCTTCCGCACTTGCGAAATGTTGACGTAAATTTGACGTTGTTTGGCGTAATGTTTGTCCGTTGTAATGACGTAATGTTGAAATTTTGACGTTGAAATTTAAATCTTAATGTACCAAAACTTCGAAAAAACAGAATCGTAGTAGCTAGAGTTCCTCGATATAGCATTTTTTTAAAAGGTCGATGCCCTCTCCTCTCACATGTGATATTTCGTAACCAAGAACATCAGTAAATCGAAATATTCGACTCCTTGAATCCCTTTACCTTCGAAATATGAAGATCGCTTTGTAGAAAATGTTGGTCGGGATCCTTGGAGATACATTCCCCCTGCAGTCCTACCGTCATCGGCTGTGGAGGAATAATATAATGGCAGCAAGCGATTGCAATAGAAATTATAGTGGTTCTTACGTGTAAATTTACTAATGTTAATGTCCTAAAATCTCGAAAAGTCGAACCATAGTAACACACTCGATATAGCATTATTTTTCAATTTTCCTTGCATCCTCCCCGCGCTTGAGGTATTTTGTAACCAAGAACATTCATAAATCGAAATATTCGATTCTTTGAACCTCTTTAACTTGGAGATATTGTGCAAAGCGGTTGTCGGTACCTCTTAGTCACTTTCTCCTGACTCATCGTAATCAACCGCTCTGGAATAGCAGAATGGCTCATTCTCCCAATGGAACTGAAATATCTTTGACGCAGGCGCTTGCAATAGAAATCATTGTCCTTCTAACGTATAAATTTAATGTTAATATACTAAAATCTCGAAAAAATGGAACCAAAAAAACTCGAATTCCTCGATATAGTTTTTCTTTTTTAAACTTCGGCTGTGCACCTTTCCCACACATGTGGTATTTCGTAACCAAGAATTTCTACAATCCTCGATCATTTGAACCCTTTTAACTTCGAGATATCGAGGTTCCTTTGTACAAAGCGGTTGTCGGGATCCTCTTAGTCACTTTCCCCCAGCATCCATCGTCATCGACTGCTGTGGAGGAATAACAGAACGCCTCATTCCCCCCAACAGAAGTGGAATATCACTGACGCAAACGCTTGCATGGAGGCGTGGAGGGGAGGGGGCGGGGCGGGGCTGGGCGCGTTCTCTGAGTGCGGGAGGCGACACGGACTCCTCCCCGGGGAGTGGCGGAGGCGGCGGGCGAGGCGTCCCCCGCGTCCACACGTCTTAATTCGGCGCCCCGAAGAATGGACGTCCTAATTGAATCAACAATGACGGATGAATTCGACATGACACGCCGGGCGGCGGCGGCGACGAGGGGCAGCTGTCGGGAAAGAAGCGCCTGTAATGCCGCCGCCGCCGCCTCAGAGTTTTCACGCTTGTTCCCCGATTCCGACGCACACCCTGCTGCCTGCAGCTCGTACCACCCACGCACACTGTCTCATTCTGCTAAGAGTCATCTTACTCAAACATCCATTGCGATTGAGATGACTCAGTGACAACGGTTGCCGCTGCAGCGTTTCTATTACGGAGGTCCTGGGGTACAATTTCCGACAGAGGCGTCTTTTCAACATTAATAGGTAGCTGGAACGAAATCAGTCAGCCTGACGGAGAATTCTTGTGGTTGAGGGCTCTGAAGTTTTCCACTAGCTTGTCAGCTAGGTCGAATTTAGTCGCTGTCGGGAGGAGAATTCTAGCGGTCGGCTGCTCTGTTCGGTAGTTTTCCGGGTTTCTCCGATCAATGCCAGGGGAATGCCGGAGCAGTACCCTAACAAACGGGCCACGTACCGCGCGCGATCTTTCTTTCCTCTTCCTTGTCCTATCCTCACCTCTTACACACACTTACACTAAAATGCACTACACTACCACGCTGCCGGGAGACCGGTCGGGGAGCTTAGAGCTTGTTCCGGCTGTGGCTGTGCTGTTGGGAGATACCTGGTTGAGGGAAAACCCCGCTAGTCGACGGTAGGTCTACTGGTCGGCGCCGGATGTCGCCATCCAGCGGGGAATATCGTCGCCACCTCCCAATGATAAATCACGCACTACACGTACGGGACTAATGACCCCAGTAGTTGACTAATAACCTAGTAATTGAATCAGCAACAATCAATCAGAGGAGTACCTCAAAAATCGGGCCATGAACCGCGCACAATATTTCCTTGCGGCTCGTCCTCGCCTCGCCCCGTTCTCTCCGCTTACGCACTCACATGCACTATACCACCACACATGTCGGGAGCCTAGACCTTACCTCGGGTGCGGCAGGCTACCGCTGGTGGAAGCACTAGGTGGAGAAAGTCGACGTGTAGAACCAGAGGCGTATCTACGGTATGGCAGATACGGCACGTGCCACGGGCGCCACTCACAAGGAGGCGCTATTTAGAATGTATACGCTAAAGCAAATAACAAAAACCCTGGTTTTAAGTATCCTGGCAGGGGCGCTGATTCTATGCTTGCCGTGAGCGCCTGGATAATTTGATACGCCTCTGCATAGAACTGGGCCAGCGGGAGACAGGATACCGCTGTTACTACTATCGGGACCAATGAGTAGAAAGGGATTTGTCGCGGCCGCAAACATGAAATAATCACTCTCTTGAAACTTCGTCCATTCTAGATCATATTACGTACATTTTGTTTCGCTGGTGATGCCGAAATGAGTTACGTTTTCCGAATTTTCAGATTTATATTTCTTCTCGAAATTATCATTATCAGATTTAAAATTTGAATCTTTGTTTATTGATATTCTTCTTCTACAATTATTAAAATAATGATTCAAATATCAAAATATGACTTCACACTTAGACAGACACACACACACACACATACACACGATTTGTTTCGGTCAAAATGACAAATGTTTTTAAAAAAAATACAATTTCTGCACGTTGTATCTTATGCGATTACCACGATTATTAGTTACAGTGCTATACCAAGTGTCTCAACAAAAAATGAATGCATCTAGTCACCACTTAGAAGGCAAAAAGGTGTTTGTAGGTTTCCGAAATACATAAATTTGAAATTGTTCTCATAAACATGACTGCATATTTCGAAGAAATATTGTATGAAGCGATCCATTGATTGAGAATAGCATTCTATTCATTTTAATTTCTCGCCTTACTTCATACGAAGAGAAAGTATTGTAAACGTGCGCCGGAAATCGGTGATTTTCCGGCAGAAGAAGTCTTTTGCTGGTCACGAAAAAGTGGATAATTCTTATTCCTACACTTAGTAAATTACTTTCTCTCATACGTTGTGTAGTCAGAATACAGGTTTTGAGGGTCCTTGATACCGAAAAACAGATTGACGGCAAAACGTCTGTCCGTCCGTCCGTCTTGTCTGTCTGTGGCCAACGCCAGCACTTAAATTGCCCATACGAGTTTCTCCAAAATTGATATTGGAAAATTTTTCAAATTTCAATTCAGATTTTATTTTCGGCGATGTCCTAGAACTTCAGTTTTGAAGACTTTTTTCCTTAATGAAATTTGTTTTTGAAAAACATATCTTGAAATAACGTCATTTACAATTGAATAAAAATATGAATAGTTTTCGCGTAATTTTGGAGATAGTTTTTTAGCCATTATTTTCTCAAAACTGCTTCAAATTTCTCCTGGTATGTATTAGAGGATGGTAAAAGAAGTTGTGCTTGTCCCATTTTTGACGAATTCTCTGAATTTTCGTATATTGCAAAAAATTAATGTTGCAAAAGTGCAACATAGAAGATAGAGATTTTTTGTTAGAAATCTCTGAAATCTGCTCTAAACAATCAGATCCTTAAAATGGTCATATACAACGAAGTCGTACTCCCAGACGCGCTCTTATTTTGATAAACTCTGAATTTTCGAATATTGAAGAAAGTTAAAAACAATGCGAGCAAATATGTTCCGTTGTAGCTCCACTATTTTAGGAGTGCATGCGAGAACACCGAGATACAACGACGGAAATGTGGGGAACAACGAAGCGCGGTGCGGCCTGGCAACTCCCAGCCCGGAGCTCAAGAGTGAATGGACCAGGACGGGAGCGGGGCGGGAGCGGGCCGCTGACGCGGACGGAAGGGTATTCGACACGGTGGACAGCTGAGGATCGACATGTCGCCTGACAGGCGCTCTTTGAAACGGGCAGCAAACAAAGAGCAGTGACTCTTCTATGGAGGTCGCAGAGGACCTGAGGTGAAAGGGACATGGTCCATTCAGGGCAATAGAAGATTTTTTTTCGACAGATTCTAAAACTGTTGATCATCGCTGAAGATTGCCTTGCTCTGTGAAAAGTGATCTTCCACCAGGTGAGACACCAGCTCTCAATGCTGAAAGAGTTAGTTCAGTGAGTGTGATTGCAGGTTGATTATAGTTTGCATAAGTGATTTACATCGTTCTAATATCGTCACTAAAAAAATATTTTCAGAATTGATACAAATAACGTGGGAAAGCAGATGAGAATACTTATGGATGTGAATTAAGCAATGAGACGGATGTAAATGCAAAGACCAGAAATATCGAATTTAGAGAACCAAGCGTCGTTTACATGCATCAAGCTTTTAATTAAACTCGCAATTGACTGAATTGAAAAATATAATTATAATTATGTATGTAAATAATATTTCATTAAAAGGAAGTTTTAAAGTGTACTTTTCTTGCATTCTAGCTACATAAATGCCTTGATAGCATGATAACGTTCTCCAGTAGGCGGAATGACAAGAAAATAGGCAGTAAAACAGATCAAGCACAAGTTAATCAATATTTGTGAAATAAATGCCAATGATTTCTACGTGTTACCCAACGAGCATCATTTCCAATTTCGATTGACATCAATGAGTGTCCGAAAAATCGCTCAAATTAGATTAGATTAGATTAGATTTATTTAAACTGCAATTGGGCATAACCGTGGCAGCTAATTACAAAAACATAATATACACAGCCTTCCGTATATAGAACTCTACAACCACTAATAATAATAATAACAATAAGAAGAAGAAGAAGAAGCAAATTATATACTAATTGTAGTAATAATAATGGTAAAATAATGATAATAATATAAAACTGACTGATTCATAAAACATTAAATTACATTAAGAGAGAAAACACAACACACACTGCATTAGTATCACACTGCACTTCACTTCACTAAGACCTGAAAACATTTCCTTCTTTATTTCTCTGCTATACACTGATAAATGGCTGAACAAACAATAGAACGGCAATGTGCAGCTTTGCGGGAGAATTCATGTTTACTGAGGAGAAGAATGCGGCGGATTGGTCCTGGTCCAACAAACTGTTTTTCGGAAAGGAGCGAGTCTGGCACAAGTGTCAAGAACGCTTTCCGTTCCTTAGGTTCATGCACGATCCGAGATGTTGGAGCTGAACAAGCGTTTAGGTATCTACCTCAAACTTTAAATGCTTGAAGGGAAGAAGTTGACTTGAATAATATTTTCCTTTTTTATTACTGTATATTTTAGTATCCCGTTCCTTTTAGTGAAAATTAGTGACGTTAGTGAAATAAATTATTTACTTTTTCGAGGGATAAGCGGTTCATAAATTCTTTTTGTGCCGATTTTTATCTAAAATGTAAAATAAATATCATATAATCCAGACACTGAAGATAATGTATTGAAAGTGCTGAATAGAATGGCAGTGAATCAACAAATATTTACGAGACAAATTTTGAGTCGTTTTCCCCCTATTTTGTTTAGCTCAAGTATTGTTTGTTTCAATTGTTTTGGAATGGTTTGCATCAATAGATCGAAATATGGAAAATTTTGTTTAATTCGATGGAACTCACTTTCTTAGATTTGGTGGCAGTAGTAAAGAGCAGTGTGTGTGAACACTAAGGACAACAAGAACAAATGAGAATATATGAACAATCATTCTTCTTGAGGAGTCACTTTCTTCTGAATGAGTACGCCATATCATGCTAACCTGTTACGAGTTACCTTTTTCTGTTGTGGAACGATGACTTGCAAATTCCTGTAGCCGAAATTCTACAATGAAGCATTCTTTCCTGTCAATTAATCACACTTTTTACAACTTACTCCAAACCTGAGTGGGGTACTAGTATCTCTCTGAGAATGACTGACCAGCAGACGAGTTGTTCTCATGTGTTTTACTTTAACGCGTTAATCATGGAATCCCCATCTTCCTGGCTGTTTAAATTTAAATTACTGTATTAGATTGTACATTGTCAAGAAATATATTGTAATTGTTGAAATTAGTTTCTGTTTGTCGTGCCTTCTTTCAACTTGAGTTGTAAAATCCTCTCGATTTTAGTCTAGAAATTTTTTTTTATAGACGTCAAATGTCCTAGTAGTTTCAAAAGTCAAGCGTCTTCACCAAAGTTATTTCATTTCATTTTCTCAAGCGATTAGCTTTTCAAAATACCAGCAATTGATTTATTCACCTAAAAATTATCAACACATTCTTTTCAAGAGGGTTCTTTTTTGTCAATTTTTTTTAACCCATAAGGGCCAATAAAAGACCGAAACATACGCATCTAACTTGTAGATTCGTTTCATTTAATAATTGACCTCCCCTCAAGAAATACCCGAATACATTTATAAAAGAGTCCAACAAGAAATAATATTCGTCAATTTAAATATTCAATTTAAGCTTTCTTCAAGGAAAGCCTACCAAACCACAACGTGCGAACGTGTGAGAATGTGCTAATGCAGCCTTTTCACTTCTCTTCCGTTCGCGTCCTTTTGTAGCAGCTCCCTTTCTGTCAGAGGGCAGCCCGCGGGCTCAAAACACCCGCTCCGCGGCGCGGCGTGCGTCAAAGTGGCACCGCGGCCGTCCGGCATCTGCTGCCTCGTCAACGGCCGCCCGAGAGCGACCGGGCGGACGCGTTCCCTTCCCCACTCCCCCTCCCCCACTCCTCCTCCCTTCACCGAAGGCGGCCGCCACAAAGGACGGACGGTGACCTCCCCCGCAGACCGCTGCTGTTTACCTTCTCAGGTGGTCGCCGCCCTTCACCAACCACGGCTTCCGGCGCGTTCAATTGTTGTTTGTTGCTGGTTGCATTCTGGTTGGAAAATGCGAAGGCTAAAAAGTACTTTTTGTTATGATTGACCACGCCTTAATTTGGAATTTTTTACACACGAATGATATCATACTAGAGACGATTACTGCGGCAGGTGCGTCTTTTATTGAGAAATGTATCATTGATTTTTATTTGCACAGAACGCATAAGACGTGTTGGAGACCTCAATATTTTTTGTAACAGAATCAAAGCTGTCCGAACAGCAATCGTTTACAATCTAACTAAACGTGCCTGGTAGAGCTATTAAAATAATTATTTCTCTCAACTTTATTTCTCAATGTTCATATCATAATATATTTTTAAAGCATTTTCTCCTATAAATTAGCGAAAAGTGATGATGACGTGATTTTCGTGGTTGTATTATCATATACCGAGAAGTTACTGACCGTTCTCGTTTTAATTTATCTTTTGAAGATTATATTTTTTTTCTCATTTTTTGTGATTATTAACGCATACCATACCTCACAGTTTGTAATACGGAAAAAAACAACTAGGCGATACAATAGACCAAAATTAATCGGTTCAAGTGTCGAGTATGACAAGTATATTTCCAAGGATAATTGTACCTCTTTGCACTTGTTTGTGTTAGTTGTGAGTCGGGAAACGAAACTCTGCACTTAATAATGACCTATGTTCGAGACATTCGAAGATTCTAATTTTTCGACATTGGATAAGAAGCAGTATCGGAATGTACCACTTAAATTTTTAAAAAGTGTTGAGGTTGATTGTCTCCATGGTTTACCCGATCAAAGAATTTATTGCCTTAGTTGGGTATGGAACACGTATCACAAGGTTTACACCCGGTTACTGCCTATTCGTTTGACAGTAGATGAAAGTTCGATTCAGTCAGGGCAGTCAATTCTTTGAACAGTCAGCATATAATTTAATACACGATTTTATATTATTTCCCAATTAAGTAAATTTAGTTTAATTATTTTATTGACGTTTTTAATTGCAAAAGTCAAGGTTCATTATTATTACTATTTTATATTGTTATTATTATTACTATTATTTATTACCTATATTTTTATTATTATTTATAACATATCCTCAGTATTTCAAATGTACGAGTATTAGTGGACTCTTAATTGGGTCATGTTTATGGGTCCTTAAAATATAAATCCGGACGTGTACCGCGGTATAGAGTTCCGCGAATGTGAGTCGTCGACTCGATGTGCCGTAGGAAGCAAGAAAGAGGTGGACCCTTCCGGCTTGCCTCACGGAAAGGGAATATTCTGGATGCGTCAGGGGTGGGGCGGGGTGGTCGGCAAATAAGACGAAAGGGGCGGCTGCGAACACATCTGCCGGAAGAACCTCCCTCCCTCACACACACACACACACACCACACACACAAACACCACACACACACACACACTCTCTGTGAAGCCCTCGCGCCGTGGACCGGGCCTCGCTCTGCCTCCGCCTCCTCGCGATTGATTGCATTGCACCCGGCAGACCGCTTGCCGCCATCTCCGTCTCCTCCCGCTCAATGGAGGCCTCGACGGCACGAACCAGGGTTCATCTCAAGGCGGCTCCACACATTCGCTATTCGGTGAACAGCGAGCAACCGCTCGCCGAACCCCAATTAGTGTGGACGGGTCGCTTGCTATTTGCCGAGTGACGAACATTCGGCGCTCGGCCTGCCCACCCGCGTGTCGGTCTTTTGGACACCTCAAAGAGAGCGAACATTCGCCGAACACATCAGCTGGTCAGGATCGGGCGAACCGAAGCTCGCTGCTCGGTGAATGCCGAATGTGTGGACTGTGGAGGCCACTTCATACGAAGCACGCCTCCTCGCACTCCTCTCTTTATTTATTTTTACTCTCCCGTTAAGTACTTACGAAGTAATGAGAAAGTGTTGTAATGTTGCAGCGAATAGTGGCGATTTTCCGACAGAAAATCTAGTTTAGTACGTACTTGACATCGTGGATTATTCTTGCCCTATCTATTGGGGAGATTACTTTCTCTAATAATATTTTCTAGTCAAGAATAAGGTTGGTTGTCCTCGATCCGAAAAATGTGTTTAAAGCAAAATGTCT
>JAHLJT010008756.1:22543659-22614384 GCA_031308135.1 Acheta domesticus
TGCGCGTGCACAAAATCGAACTCGAACTCGAGGAGATAATGGGTCCTGATATCCCACCCGATTTAATGGGTGACGTATACGAATGGTAATCTAGATTCGTCATTATCATTACATATGGATTTTTTCCCCACAGAGGCGACAATGTGTTCTGCTGACTTTATATTCTCATGATGCAGTATCATGTTGTAGCATTTATCTTTCTAAAATTACACCTATATGTATCTACGCACTATTTATTCCTCACATACATTCGAACTTAGGTAGCTACAACCGTATAATGATGTTCCCTTCTTGGCCTCTTCAACAGTATCCTATGTACCCGGACATTATCCAGAGCAATGGAAAGTAGGACAGTTCCAAGTCTCCTCATAAACCTCATCGTATCTACCCACAAGCATTCTTCCATTTCTCTCCAAAATGTTCGAAAAACGTCTCCTAAGCACACTACGACCTTGCTTGACAACAAATGGCCTAATCCTAGATCACCAATTTGAATTCAGGCAACAACACACTACTATTGAACAAATTAATAGAATCACCACCTTTAAAAAACATTCCAAGAAAAATACTGCTCAGCAGCATTTTCAGATATCACTCAAGCTTTCGATATAGTTTGGCATGAACGCCTTCTCTACAAAATCAAACGCTCCCTAACGTATCCAAACCTCAATATCTTCAGATCTTATCTCTCCAATCGAACGTTCCAAATTAAATATCAAAATAAATTTTCCAATTCCTTTCCAATCAATCCAGAGTACCCCAAGGTACACCAGGTACCAAGGTACCCCAAGGTACTTGGCCAATCTTACACAGCTCTACGTCAGATATGCCAGAATGTGAAAAAAACTACAATAGCTACATTTGCAGATTATATTACCTCATTGGCCGCGGATGATACCCCCTTTGAAGCATGAAGAAAACTTCAAGAGCATTTAGTATTGATCGAAAAAATGGGCAGACAAGTGAAAAATAGCAATTAACGAAAACCAGCCATCCCATATAACTTTAGCTTTGAGAAAACAAAAATGCCCCATCGTAATTACTAAGAATAAACCAATTTTGCAGGTTGCAAATGTGAAGTATTTAGGAATACATCTGGGCAAAAGGCTTACCTGGAAACATCACACACTAGCCAAGAATAAGCAACTTTAACTACAAGTGAGAAGACTATATTGGCCACTAGGACACCATTCGAAGCTATCTTAATAAAACGATTATTGATCTGCAAAGCAATAATAATTCCTATATCGACCCACGGCATCAAAAGCCCTAATAATTCCTATTTGTACCTACGGCATCCATCTCTCAATATTACGAAGATTTGAAGCAGAAACGCTTAGGATGAATGTTGCAGCACCATGGTAAATCACAACGCAATGTTGCACATAGCGGATCAAACCAACATTCTTCGAAAGAAACAAAACAAGCAGCTTAAACTATCTTCAACTATCTAGGAAACCACCCAAATCCTTTGGTCATTAACCTGATTAGATAATAGTGAAGAAATCAACCGATTACACAGAGACTTCAATCTTTACAATTCGAGGACAGATTTTCGAATCAGTCAAAATATACATGTAGTCACACGTATTCCTCAGTTTGCTTCCTAACCAAAAGTAATAAAATGGTTTTTGTTCTAGACCGTAAGAAGACGGTGAAATGTACCACTGGGATACTCTAACTGCCACACTTTTCTTCTACCTCTTTTTACATTTCCCCGTTAGTAAGATTCCTACACACCTCAAACTGGCCCCTCGCCCTACTAGCGTCCGAACCTCAAGTTTTCTCCGCGATCGCCACAATGCAACGATCCCCACTCGTTCTCCTCCTATTTCAACAGAGAGCTGAGTAAACTGCACTGTCCTCTCCACAAGCTCGTTCCTCCACACTCCCCCCCTCTCCTTCGCGGAGCCCCCCCCCCCGCCACCTCCTCCGCGCCACCTCTCCGCCGCCGTCGACGCCGGCATGCACCGTCGCGGCGCCTGCTTAGTATGCGCGAGTAAGCTCAGAGCAATAGATGCGTCTCCAACAATGCCATAACAAACACAGCGCTCCGGCGTTGACAACCATCTTGAATAATACATAACTTCGGCGGTGCAGTGGGCGGGGCGGGGCGAGGCGGAGCGGGTCGGGGCAGATACCTTGGGCGGCGGCACGGCCGCGCCACCACGCTGCCACCGCCTGTTTATGCACACAATCGCATTAATGTAAACATTTACGTGACTGGAGGAGCGGCGGGGGCGACGGGGGGCAGAGTACGGGCTACGGGTTCGAGGTGTTTACGATGGGGTTCGGATGCAAGTGGGGACTTCACGGGTCTGGGGGCGGGAGGCGGGCTAGGTGAGCAAGGTACATGTGCCATGATATGGGCTTCGGCGTGAGCGTGACGAGTTGCTGGCGTCGGGTACAAACGACAAGGTACGGTAGATGGCGTACGGGTGACGGGGCTGTTGGCAATACGGTGTACGGGTGATGAGTGTAAGAGTCAAGGGCGGGGGAAAGGGCGACGGAGAACGGGCGACGGCGGAACCGGGCGACGCGGAACGGGCAACGCGGAAACGGGCGACTCGGAACGGGCGACTCGAACGAGCGGACTCGGAAGGGCGGACGACTCGGAACGGGCGACTCGGAACGGGCGACTCGGAACGGGCGACTCGCGGAAACGGGCGACTCGGAACGGGCGACTCGGAACGGGCGACTCGGAACGGGCGACTCGGAACGGGCGACTCGGAACGGGGCGACTCGGAACGGGCGACTCGGAACGGGCGACTCGGAACGGGCGACTCGGAACGGGCGACTCGGAACGGGCGACTCGGAACGGGCGACTCGAAACGGGGCGACTCGGAACGGGCGACTCGGAACGGGCCCCCCGAGCGACTCGGATCGGAACGGGCGACTCGGAACGGGCGACTCGGAACGGGCGACTCGGAACGGGCGACTCGGAACGGGCGACTCGAAACGGGCGCGACTCGGAACGGGCGACTCGGAACGGGCGACTCGGAACGGGCGACTCGGAACGGGCGACTCGGAACGGGCGACTCGGAACGGGCGACTCGGAACGGGCGACTCGGAACGGGCGACTCGGAACGAGCGACTCGGAACGGGGCGACTCGGAACGGCGACTCGGAAACGGGCGACTCGGAACGGGCGACTCGGAACGGGCGACTCGAAACGGGCGACTCGGAACGGGCGACTCGGAACGGGCGACTCGGAACGGGCGACTCGGAACCGGAACGGGCGACTCGGAACGGGCGACTCGGAACGGGCGACTCGGAACGGGCGACTCGGAACGGGCGACTCGGAACGGGCGACTCGGAACGGGCGACTCGGACGGGCGACTCGGAACGGGCGACTCGGAACGGGGGCGACTCGGAACGGGCGACTCGGAACGGGGACGTCGAACGGCCGATGGCGAACGGGCGACGGCAAATGGGCGGCAGCAAATTGGCGATGGCAACCGGGAACTTACGACGGGGAACGGGTGATGAGGTACAAGTTGATACCCATCAACTTGTACTCATCACCCGTTCCCCATCAATGAAGTTATGGCAACAATGTACGGTTACGAGGCAGGTGGCAGGGTACGACGGGGTAGAGGGGGTAGAGTCTCGAGTCGAGGGTGACTGGGCGTGGGAGACGGCGAGCGGGCGGCGAGCGGGCGGCGGGCGGGCGCGCGCCCGGAAAGCGCCCTCGAGGGCGGTGGGCGACCGCCCGGGGCCTTCATGCATACAAGTGGCTGTATTTCGCAGCGCGATGGATGCCCTCGCCCCGGCCCCGCGTCCCGCTGCCTCCTCCATGCGTCAGCTCTCGCAGCGCGTTTTTTTTTTTTCTTTTCGAATTACACGTCTCACCGCTAGTGGTAGCGTTCTTGTTCCACTGCGTCGTCGGCGTCGGCGTCCAATTAGTGAACCAACATCTCGCTACTTCGTCTCCTTTATTCTCCAATTACCACTTCGTGGTCTCTTCATTAGTATTAAAATCTCTTCTTAGTTTCAATTTCTTGCCTTGTTTCGTAATCATTTTATATGTTTCTGTATCGTCACCCATATCTTGTAAGCATATATTATGAGTGATTTGTTGGTCAAAGCTTCGTATATTTTTTGAGCTTATTTTACGATTTTAATGAACAGAAAATAAAGAGCGTAGAAAAAATAATAGAAATATAAGTAGATGTGTGTAGCCCAAAAATCCCAAAATGTGTGTGATACAAGTAGTTTTATAAAATTAGAAATTATTATCATTTTAGACTAGACGTTAAGAAAATGATTTATGGAGAACAGGAGCATTTTCTTTCCCTATATAGAACAGGAATATCTTCTTCTCACACAGGAATACAGATACAGCAGTTTTCTAAATACACTAAACTCTCGCTAATTATTCCCTCTCTCGCCAATGTGTAGTCCGGTCTCTCAGTATACTGGCCCAAATCCAGCCTCTAATGGCTCAAGCAGAAATGCCGCGCAAAAAATAAATTATATTGTGCAATAATGTGTTGTTAACTTAAATGTTTAATAGTGCTCTACATATTTGAAATTGTGACTATCTTAAAATACAGATCAGTGCCTTGGCTTCAAAAAGGATACACGTTACACTTAACGTCAAGCAGAAACACGAAATTTAGATTAAGTTGAACCGAGGTCGAGGTTCTTCTCTATGTGTTTAAACTAATTTCAGACCCTCCCAATAGTCCAACACTTCTGCTAATCCGGCACTAATAGGTGCAAGTATTGGCAGGATTAATGAGAGTCTAGTGTAATTAATAAAATATATGCCAAACAACACCCCTTCGCTCTTTACACCACCTCCACCCTCCTTCAACTGTTCTCCCCGACGCGCCTGAGTCGGCGCTCGCTGCTCTGGCCCAGCCTCATTCCCACCCCTCCACTCAAATTGCCGCCCCCACCTCCCCCTCCTGGCGCGAGGCGAGCGCGGCTACTAACGAACTCCGCCGCTCCGAATTTGGTTACAAAGTGCGCCGTAGATAACGTGCCGATACGCTCAAACACTTCTCGCCCCCCCCTCGCTCCGGGCCTGTTTTATTCCGGGGCTGACGGATTGCTCCAGATTCCCGGAACGGCATCGCCTTAATGGCAGGCCCGGACTGATAAGTGCCTCCGTAACGGATGCCCACTCGGCCGTCGGGGTGGCTCTCTAATTATGACGTGGTGTAATGTCTTTCGGGTCGTGTCTCGGGTATTCTTGGCACCTCTTCCTCATTCTTCCGCGGCTGAACCGGCGCGACCATTGTGTCGGCGTTGGAAACACGTGGTTCGGATTTCTCGATAGTCATCGCCCGGCGTGTTACTGCCGTAAGCCTGACGGGGGATTAGGGAAGCTAATGAACCGGGAGTCCCGTGAGAGTCGAAGGTCGAGGATTTATTCTGGCTAGGAGTTGCTTCCCACGAAGCTCGTCGGTGTCGTAACTGTCGAGGCAAAAAAATGAGAGAGTTGCAGATACCTGACCACATTTGTAATAGGCAAGGCTTGATTTCCGGAGGAACGCGACGCAACTTCGTTCCTATACCTCCGAAATAATTATTCAATTACATTATAAATATACAACTATTTCTATTAAATTAATAATTAATTTGGGGAAGCGTTTCGGGACCTATAATTTTATAAATCAAACACTGGCAAAAGGTGTATGTACTTGCCGTACTATCGGAGCCAAAATTTCACTTTAATAGGATACATACAGGTTGTTTCACATCTTTGTTTTTTGTTGCTTTTTTTGTTTTTTAGTGTTTCCAAATAATTTGTAAAATAAATGTGTGTCAGTGAGAGGTCAGATTCATTGACAAACCTTTCGATACCCTGTCCATTTTTTCATTCATAAAGAAGTTGAAAAATGGGTCTACCCATATTCCGTACCTCTGTCAGGAGAAATTCTTTAAAAGATATTCTCTGCAGTGACAAATGCCGTCCGGTGCATTATTACTGAGATCATCAGTGGGTTAATTGACGAGCTGTTTCGTCGCTAAGACATTGACAAAAGAGAATTGTAACTCTCCATTTAGAAAACTTCTTACATTACGTATTATCTACAAGATTGATCCTTCAAGACGTCCTTTGAAAGCAAAAAATTACTAGCTATTATAACATATATTTTTGAGGTCTTGTTTTTTCGTGAAACGCGTATAAACTCTTGAATGATTTGCAGGAAAGGCCACATATCACAATTGTTATATTGTAGCTCAAACCAAGTTTCAAATCTTGAGAACATATTGAAATACTTCCTGTGAATGATGAAAATAAATATTTTTAAAGCGAGAGATACTATGCAATTAATTCATGGGAATTAGCTATCGGACAGCATTTATAAATAAAATTCACCACCAGTTTCATAGCATTGTTATTTATGAAACTGGTGGAAAAAGCGGCATTTTGTTTTGGGAGTAGGAAATGTTGCAACACGAGAACGGTACTTCGAACAAACTAATAGCATATTATGAAACGTTGGTGTAATGATGGGTATTAATTAACGAATGTGATATTACGATACGAGCGAGGAACGAGCGTGTATCCTAAACTTCACATTAACTAGTCGTAGTCGTTTCGTGGCTTCCAGACAGCAGAAAACTGACGATGATGGCTAAGCCATCGAAAGCTGCTCTTAAAATAAATAACATTGTTGGCAATGACAACACCTGTGATCATTTAATTTAAATGCCAACGACGTTTCACCACTAAACCAACTATCCATCTCAACCTCGATAAACAAAAATATTAGGTTACTAGAATATTATTTCGCTCGAAGTCCCTCTGTGAAAAAAGCAACGCTGGTTGAGAATTCTGAGATTCTCTCACGTTTCCTCGTTTTGATCACAGTGGTGGAATAGAATGGCTCGTTTGCCTATAGAAGTGGAATATCACTGACTCCTGCTCTTCCAACAGAAAATGTAATTGTTTTAACTTTTTAATCAAACTCCTACCTAGATACAACTGTAATGTGACTTCCTTCGCATCACTTCTTATTCATTCAATTTTCCTCTTACTTGTTCGTGGAAGTTCGATGATCGAATAAATCTACAGCAAAATAATAAATCTAGCCAAATATGCACTATTCAAAGTAAAAATGGAAAAACATGCGCAATCAAACTTTATTTTACTTAAATTTTTAGTTATATTGCATTTTGTAAAACTCATCAATTAACAATTTTAAAATTGTTCTATGTCAAATTCATTCTTTTGTCAGGAAAAAATGTTTTTGAATATAGAAAATGGTCTTTTTTACGTCACAAGACGTAATTGGGACATACTTCAAAGACGAAATGTAAACCAATGTTAGGTCAATTCTGCATTTTCTGATTTTTCACCACATATAATGTTTTGTTTACATTTTGGAGAAATATCAAGTCACGATTTGAATTTAACACTATCCTTATGTAATTTCTCCGTAGCAGTCTCACCCATATCTCCAAACATTAATTCCAAACACTTTAATAGCTTCAATAATATTTAATGACTTCACTAAAGGAAGACCTACTGATACTAATTTTTGAAGATAAGGAAGATATGTTTCTTCATGTGTATGGATCTTGGATGTTTTGTCTTGTATATATTTCTATAGAAATCTTTTAAACGTTGGATTTGCTACTTTTTCGAATTGTATATTTGCCCCTACTAAAGTACCAGACATTTTTATTAAAAATGGATTTGTTACAGGCTTCAATGTTGCCTCCTCAGTAACAAAAGTTTCCTCTAAGTGTTACATTGTTTCTTTCCTTTCCATAGCTGTGTCACTAAGAGATGCAGATGCAAGGTGCTGACCCACTTGATATTTTTTAGGACATTTAATCCGCATAAATAAATTCAAATTATATAGATTTACATATTTACGAAGAAAAGTATTAGGATTTTGCTACAAATAACCAAGTTTTGAAACAAATTTTCCTCAATCTTTGACGCAAATTAATGTCAGATTTAATTTTAGACAAGCGTAGTTTAATAAAATGTATTTAGCTATACGTTTAGGTTCAAACTATCTGGGCAGAAATAATATAGGCTGGAATTTCAAATATGGTCGTAGAAATCAGGTTTAGTTCGTACTTGTTTTGTCGTATTATTTTCTCTTGTTCACAAAAATATTTTTTTTATAGTCACAGCGATGCTACTATTACTTCAAACAAAATTGACAGAAAAATATGAAATACTCCACGATTTACAATTTTTTCAGATACATCAAAATAATAGAGGTAAAATTCTGAAACTCGAGAAAACCGTTTCGAAAGAATATGCTGCATACTACCACATATAATAATTATTTAAAAACCAAGCGCCAAATAATTCTACAAAAGAATTTCTTGAACCTCAGAAAAATCTCAAAACTGCTAATAAATGACAAATGAAATTCCGAAAATAATATTTTCATTTCAATGAAAAATAAAGATTTGTTTTTCATTTCATCTCTATTTCATAGACATTGTTTTACCCTTTTCTGAGCTTCAGTATTCAAATTATATAATTTCTGCAACTACATTAGACTTGAGCACTGAAATTTCGACTAGGAAATACCACCAGTAGTTATGTTGTTTTAATTGATCATTTTTTACGGAATTGCCTTCTTACTTCTTTATTACAGGAATTACAAAAATTACATTTCCATTCGTTCCCCAGACAATCACTTTCCAATTCTTTATTTGAGAACACGAAATCTTAGAAGAAGACATTTTATACTTAACTTCACAATTATGAATGTTGTGTTAATCCTCTGTTGCACGCATGCAGACTCTAGATTATTTTCCTCTCCAATTTCAGTTTTCATAGGATATTGAATTTTGGCTTCATGTATCTTTCATATCCTATGCGACGTATCATATGGCGTTGAAAATTCATTTCGCGATCGTTGCTCACCGCTCATGTAATCGCGTCGCAAATTCAAGTAGTGTACTGGAAGGTTAAAATAAATAGTACAACAATAAGCACCAAAGACAACTGAGAGCTATCAGGATCAATATATTATTTATAGAAAATATGCGTCAGTTTTAATATTCACAAATTATAAAGAGAAATAATACGGAAGTACTTAATATGCTAGATAGAAATCTAATAAGCAGTATTAATTTAAAAAACATCCAAATATGCATTATGCAGAATTTCTCCAAAAAAACACCAAAACATTCAAACACGCACCCAAAAAAGTCTGCATTTTTAAGTTTTCATGAAACATATATTTACAAAGTTTTAAATTTCTGCGACGTTTTAAAAAAACATGCATACGCATGCAAATCCTTTCTCTAGTCATAACATGAATTTTCCTTTTCTTCCGCACTTGCGAAATGTTGACGGTAAATTTTGACGTTGTTTGGCGTAATGTTTGTCGTTGTAATGACGTAATGTTGAATTTTGACGTTGAAATTTAATCTTAATGTACCAAAACTTCGAAAAAAACAGAATCGTAGTAGCTAGAGTTCCTCGATATAGCATTTTTTAAAAAGGTCGATGCCCTCTCCTCTCACATGTGATATTTCGTAACCAAGAACATCAGTAAATCGAAATATTCGACTCCTTGAATCCCTTTACCTTCGAAATATGAAGATCGCTTTGTAGAAAATGTTGGTCGGGATCCTTGGAGATACATTCCCCCTGCAGTCCTACCGTCATCGGCTGTGGAGGAATAATATAACGGCAGCAAGCGATTGCAATAGAAATTATAGTGGTTCTTACGTGTAAATTTACTAATGTTAATGTCCTAAAATCTCGAAAAGTCGAACCATAGTAACACACTCGATATAGCATTATTTTTCAATTTTCCATGCATCCTCCCCGCGCTTGAGGTATTTTGTAACCAAGAACATTCATAAATCGAAATATTCGATTCTTTGAACCTCTTTAACTTGGAGATATTGTACAAAAGCGGTTGTCGGTACCTCTTAGTCACTTTCTCCTTACTCATCGTAATCAACCGCTCTGGAAATAGCAGAATGGCTCATTCTCCCAATGGAACTGAAATATCTTTGACGCAGGCGCTTGCAATAGAAATCATTGTCCTTCTAACGTATAAATTTAATGTTAATATACTAAAATCTCGAAAAAATGGAACCAAAGTAACTCGAATTCCTCGATATAGTTTTTTCTTTTTTAAACTTCGGCTGTGCACCTTTCCCACACATGTGGTATTTCGTAACCAAGAATTTCTATAATCCTCGATCATTTGAACCCTTTTAACTTCGAGATATCGAGGTTCCTTTGTACAAAGCGGTGGTCGGGATCCTCTTAGTCACTTTCCCCCCGCATCCATCGTCATCGACCGCTGTGGAGGAAGAACGCCTCATTCCCCCCAACAGAAGTGGAATATCACTGACGCAAACGCTTGCATGGCGGCGAGGAGGGGAGGGGGCGGGGCTGGGCGTGTTCTCTGAGTGCGGGAGGCGACACGGACTCCTCCCCGGGGAGTGGCGGAGGCGGCGGCGAGGCGTCCCCCGCGTCCACACGTCTTAATTCGGCGCCCCGAAGAATGGACGTCCTAATTGAATCAACAATGGACGATGAATTCGACATGACACGCCGGGCGGCGGCGGCGACGAGGGGCAGCTGTCGGAAAGAAGCGCCTGTAATGCCGCCGCCGCCTCAGAGTTTTCACGCTTGTTCCCCGATTCCGACGCACACCCTGCTGCCTGCAGCTCGTGCACCCACGTACACTGTCTCATCCTGCTAAGAGTCATCTTACTCAAACATCCATTGCGATTGAGATGACTCAGTGACAACTGTTGCCGCTGCAGCGTTTCTATTACGGAGGTCCTGGGGTACAATTTCCGACACAGGCGTATTTTCAACCTTAATACGTAGCTGGAAGGAAAACAGTCAGCCTGACGGAGAATTCTTGTGGTTGAGGGCTCTGAAGTTTTCCACTAGTTTGTCAGCTAGGTCGAATTTAGTCGCTGTCGGGAGGAGAATTCTAGCGGTCGGCTGCTCTGTTCGGTAGTTTTCCGTAGTTTCTCCGATCAACACCAGGGGAATGCCGGAGCAGTACCCTAACAAACGGGCCACGAACCGCGCCCGATCTTTCTTTCCTCTTCCTTGTCCTATCCTCACCTCTTACACACACTTATACTAAAATGCACTACACTACCACGCTGCCGGGAGACCGGTCGGGGAGCTTAGAGCTTGTTCCGGCTGTGGCTGTGCTGTTGGGAGATACCTGGTTGAGGAAAAAAAACCCGCTAGTCGACGGTAGGTCGGCGCCGGATGTCGCCATCCAGCGGGGGAATATCGCCGCCACCTCCCAATGATAAATCACGCACTACACGTACGGGACTAATGACCCCAGTAGTTGACTAATAACCCAGTAATTGAATCAGTAACAATCAATCAGAGGAGTACCTCAAAAATCGGGCCATGAACCGCGCACAATATTTCCTTCCGGCTCGTCCTCGCCTCGCCCCGTTCTCTCCGCGTACGCACTCACATGCACTATACCACCACACATGTCGGGAGCCTAGACCTTATCTCGGGTGCGGCAGGCTACCGCTGGTGGAAGCACTAGGTGGAGAAAGCCCGTAAGTCGACGTGTAGAACCAGAGGCGAATCTACGGCATGGCAGACATGGCACGTGCCACGGGCGCCACTCACAAGGGGGCGCTATTTAGAATGTATACGCTAAAGCAAATAACAAAAACCCTGGTTTTAAGTATCCTGCCAGGGGCGCTGATTCTATGCTTGCCGTGGGCGCCTGGATAATTTGATACGCCTCTGCATAGAACTGGGCCAGCGGGAGACAGGATACCGCTGTTACTACTATCGGGACCAATGAGTAGAAAGGGATTTGTCGCGGCCGCAAACATGAAATAATCACTCTCTTGAAACTTCGTCCATTCTAGATCATATTACGTACATTTTTATAGCTGTTTCGCTGGTGAGGCCGAAATGAGTTACGTTTTCCGAATTTTCAGATTTATATTTCTTCTCGAAATTATCATTAACAGATTTAAAATTTGAATCTTTGTTTATTGATATTCTTCTTCTACAATTATTAAAATAATGATTCAAATATCAAAACATGACTTCACACTTAGACAGACACACACACACACATACACACGATTTGTTTCGGTCAAAATGACAAATGTTTTTTAAAAAAATACAATTTCTGCACGTTGTATCTTATGCGATTACCACGATTATTAGTTACAGTGCTATACCAAGTGTCTCAACAAAAAATGAATGCATCTAGTCACCACTTAGAAGGCAAAAAGGTGTTTGTAGGTTCCGAAATACATAAATTTGAAATTGTTCTGATAAACATGACTGCATATTTCGAAGAAATATTGTATGAGGCGATCCATTGATTGAGAATAGCATTCTATTCATTTTAATTTCTCGCCTTACTTCATACGAAGAGAAAGTATTGTAAACGTGCGCCGGAAATCGGTGATTTTCCGGCAGAAAAAGTCTTTTGCTGGTCACGAAAAAGTGGATAATTCTTATTCCTACACTTAGTAAATTACTTTCTCTCATACGTTGTGTAGTCAGAATACAGGTTTTGAGGGTCCTTGATACCGAAAAACAGATTGACGGCAAAACGTCTGTCCGTCCGTCCGTCTTGTCTGTCTGTGGCCAACGCCAGCACTTAAATTGCCCATACGAGTTTCTCCAAAATTGATATTGGAAAATTTTTCAAATTTCCAATTCAGATTTTATTTTCGGCGTTGTCCTAGAACTTCAGTTTTGAAGACTTTTTTCCTTAATGAAATTTGTTTTTGAAAAACATATCTTGAAATAACGTCATTTACAATTGAATAAAAATATGAATAGTTTTCGCGTAATTTTGAAGATAGTTTTTAGCCATTATTTTCTCAAAAACTGCTTCAAATTTCTCCTGGTATGTATTAGAGGATGGTAAAAGAAGTTGTGCTTGTCCCATTTTTGACAAATTCTCTGAATTTTCGTATATTGCAAAAAATTAATGTTGCAAAAGTGCAACATAGAAGATAGAGATTTTTTGTTAGAAATCTCTGAAATCTGCTCTAAACAATCAGATCCTTAAAATGGTCATATACAACGAAGTCGTACACCCAGACGCGCTCTTATTTTGATTAAACTCTGAATTTTCGAAAATTGAAGAAAGTTAAAAACAATGCGAGCAAATATGTTCCGTTGTAGCTCCACTATTTTAGGAGTGCATGCGAGAACACCGAGATACAACGACGGAAATGTGGGGAACAACGAAGCGCGGTGCGGCCTGGCAACTCCCCAGCCCGGAGCTCAAGAGTGAATGGACCAGGACGGGAGCGGGGCGGGAGCGGGCCGCTGACGCGGACGGAAGGGTATTCGACACGGTGGACAGCTGAGGATCGACATGTCGCCTGACAGGCGCTCTTTGAAACGGGCAGCAAACAAAGAGCAGTGACTCTTCTATGGAGGTCGCAGAGGACCTGAGGTGAAAGGGACATGGTCCATTCAGGGCAATAGAAGATTTTTTTTCGACAGATTCTAAAACTGTTGATCATCGCTGAAGATTGCCTTGCTCTGTGAAAAGTGATCTTCCACCAGGGTGAGACACCAGCTCGCAATGCTGAAAGAGTTAGTTCAGTGAGTGTGATTGCAGGTTGATTGTAGTTTGCATAAGTGATTTACATCGTTCTAATATCGTCACTAAATAAAATATTTTCAGAATTGATACAAATAACGTGGGAAAGCAGATGAGAATACTTATGGATGTGAATTAAGCAATGAGACGGATGTAAATGCAAAGACCAGAAATATCGAATTTAGAGAACCAAGCGTCGTTTACATGCATCAAGCTTTTAATTAAACTCGCAATTGACTGAATTGAAAAATATAATTATAATTATGTATGTAAATAATATTTCATTAAAAGGAAGTTTTAAAGTGTACTTTTCTTGCATTCTAGCTACATAAATGCCTTGATAGCATGATAACGTTCTCCAGTAGGCGGAATGACAAGAAAATAGGCAGTAAAACAGATCAAGCACAAGTTAATCAATATTTGTGAAATAAATGCCAATGATTTCTACGTGTTACCCAACGAGCATCATTTCCAATTTCGATTGACATCAATGAGTGTCCGAAAAATCGCTCAAATTAGATTAGATTAGATTAGATTTATTTAAACTGCAATTGGGCATAACCCGGTGGCAGCTAATTACAAAAACATAAATATACACAGCCTTTCCGTAATATAGAACTCTACAACCACTAATAATAATAATAACAATAAGAAGAAGAAGAAGAAGCAAATTATATACTAATTGTAGTAATAATAATGGTAAAATAATGATAATAATATAAAAACTGACTGATTCATAAAACATTAAATTACATTAAGAGAGAAAACACACACACACACTGCATTAGTATCACACTGCACTTCACTTCACTAAGACCTGAAAACATTTCCTTCTTTATTTCTCTGCTATACACTGATAAATGGCTGAACAAACAATAGAACGGCAATGTGCAGCTTTGCGGGAGAATTCATGTTTACTGAGGAGAAGAATGCGGCGGATTGGTCCTGGTCCAACAAACTGGTTTTTCGGGAAAGGAGCGAGGTCTGGCACAAGTGTCAAGAACGCTTTCCGTTCCTTAGGTTCATGCACGATCCGAGATGTTGGAGCTGAACAAGCGTTTAGGTATCTACCTCAAACTTTAAATGCTTGAAGGGAAGAAGTTGACTTGAATAATATTTTCCTTTTTTATTACTGTATATTTTAGTATCCCGTTCCTTTTAGTGAAAATTAGTGACGTTAGTGAAATAAATTATTTACTTTTTCGAGGGATAAGCGGTTCATAAATTCTTTTTGTGCCGATTTTTATCTAAAATGTAAAATAAATATCATATAATCCAGACACTGAAGATAATGTATTGAAAGTGCTGAATAGAATGGCAGTGAATCAACAAATATTTACGAGACAAATTTTGAGTCGTTTTCCCCCTATTTTGTTTAGCTCAAGTATTGTTTGTTTCAATTGTTTTGGAATGGTTTGCATCAATAGATCGAAATATGGAAAATTTTGTTTAATTCGATGGAACTCACTTTCTTAGATTTTGGTGGCAGTAGTAAAGAGCAGTGTGTGTGAACACTAAGGACAACAAGAACAAATGAGAATATATGAACAATCATTCTTCTTGAGGAGTCACTTTCTTCTGAATGAGTACGCCATATCATGCTAACCTGTTACGAGTTACCTTTTTCTGTTGTGGAACGATGACTTGCAAATTCCTGTAGCCGAAATTCTACAATGAAGCATTCTTTCCTGTCAATTAATCACACTTTTTACAACTTACTCCAAACCTGAGTGGGGTACTAGTATCTCTCTGAGAATGACTGACCAGCAGACGAGTTGTTCTCATGTGTTTTACTTTAACGCGTTAATCATGGAATCCCCATCTTCCTGGCTGTTTAAAATTTAAATTACTGTATTAGATTGTACATTGTCAAGAAATATATTGTAATTGTTGAAATTAGTTTCTGTTTGTCGTGCCTTCTTTCAAACTTGAGTTGTAAAATCCTCTCGATTTTAGTCTAGAAATTTTTTTTATAGACGTCAAATGTCCTAGTAGTTTCAAAAGTCAAGCGTCTTCAACCAAAGTTATTTCATTTCATTTTCTCAAGCGATTAGCTTTTCAAAAATACCAGCAATTGATTTATTCACCTAAAAATTATCAACACATTTCTTTTCAAGAGGGTTCTTTTTTGTCAATTTTTTTTAACCCATAAGGGCCAATAAAAGACCGAAACATACGCATCTAACTTGTAGATTCGTTTCATTTAATAATTGACCTCCCCTCAAGAAATACCCGAATACATTTATAAAAGAGTCCAACAAGAAATAATATTCGTCAATTTAAATATTCAATTTAAGCTTTCTTCAAGGAAAGCCTACCAAACCACAACGTGCGAACGTGTGAGAATGTGCTAATGCAGCCTTTTCACTTCTCTTCCGTTCGCGTCCTTTTGTAGCAGCTCCCTTTCTGTCAGAGGGCAGCCCGCGGGCTCAAAACACCCGCTCCGCGGCGCGGCGTGCGTCAAAGTGGCACCGCGGCCGTCCGGCATCTGCTGCCTCGTCAACGGCCGCCCGAGAGCGACCGGGCGGACGCGTTCCCTTCCCCCACTCCCCCTCCCCCACTCCTCCTCCCTTCACCGAAGGCGGCCGCCACAAAGGACGGACGGTGACCTCCCCCGCAGACCGCTGCTGTTTACCTTCTCAGGTGGTCGCCGCCCTTCACCAACCACGGCTTCCGGCGCGTTCAATTGTTGTTTGTTGCTGGTTGCATTCTGGTTGGAAAATGCGAAGGCTAAAAAGTACTTTTTGTTATGATTGACCACGCCTTTAATTTGGAATATTTTTACACACGAATGATATCATACTAGAGACGATTACTGCGGCAGGTGCGTCTTTATTGAGAAATGTATCATTGATTTTTATTTGCACAGAACGCATAAGACGTGTTGGAGACCTCAATATTTTTTTGTAACAGAATCAAAGCTGTCCGAACAGCAATCGTTTACAATCTAACTAAACGTGCCTGGTAGAGCTATTAAAATAATTTATTTCTCTCAACTTTATTTCTCAATGTTCATATCATAATATATTTTTAAAGCATTTTCTCCTATAAATTAGCGAAAAGTGATGATGACGTGATTTTCGTGGTTGTATTATCATATACCGAGAAGTTACTGACCGTTCTCGTTTTATAATTATCTTTTGAAGATTATATTTTTTCTCATTTTTTGTGATTATTAAACGCATACCATACCTCACAGTTTGTAATACGGAAAAAAACAACTAGGCGATACAATAGACCAAAATTAATCGGTTCAAGTGTCGAGTATGACAAGTATATTTCCAAGGATAATTGTACCTCTTTGCACTTGTTTGTGTTAGTTGTGAGTCGGGAAACGAAACTCTGCACTTAATAATGACCTATGTTCGAGACATTCGAAGATTCTAATTTTTCGACATTGGATAAGAAGCAGTATCGGAATGTACCACTTAAATTTTTAAAAAGTGTTGAGGTTGATTGTCTCCATGGTTTACCCGATCAAAGAATTTATTGCCTTAGTTGGGTATGGAACACGTATCACAAGGTTTACACCCGGTTACTGCCTATTCGTTTGACAGTAGATGAAAGTTCGATTCAGGTCAGGGCAGTCAATTCTTTGAACAGTCAGCATATAATTTAATACACGATTTTATATTATTTCCCAATTAAGTAAATTTAGTTTAATTATTTTATTGACGTTTTTAATTGCAAAAGTCAAGGTTCATTATTATTACTATTTTATATTGTTATTATTATTACTATTATTTATTACCTATATTTTTTATTATTATTTATAACATATCCTCAGTATTTCAAATGTACGAGTATTAGTGGGACTCTTAATTGGGTCATGTTTATGGGTCCTTAAAATATAAATCCGGACGTGTACCGCGGTATAGAGTTCCGCGAATGTGAGTCGTCGACTCGATGTGCCGTAGGAAGCAAGAAAGAGGTGGACCCTTCCGGCTTGCCTCACGGAAAGGGAATATTCTGGAATGCGTCAGGGGTGGGGCGGGGTGGTCGGCAAATAAGACGAAAGGGGCGGCTGCGAACACATCTGCCGGAAGAACCTCCCTCCCTCACACACACACACACACACACACACACACACACACACACACACACACACACACACTCTGTGAAGCCCCTCGCGCCGTGGACCGGGCCTCGCTCTGCCTCCGCCTCCTCGCGATTGATTGCATTGCACCCGGCAGACCGCTTGCCGCCATCTCCGTCTCCTCCCGCTCAATGGAGGCCTCGACGGCCACGAACCAGGGTTCATCTCAAGGCGGCTCCACACATTCGCTATTCGGTGAACAGCGAGCAACCGCTCGCCGAACCCCAATTAGTGTGGACGGGTCGCTTGCTATTTGCCGAGTGACGAACATTCGGCGCTCGGCCTGCCCACCGCGTGTCGGTCTTTTGGACACCTCAAAGAGAGCGAACATTCGCCGAACACATCAGCTGGTCAGGATCGGGCGAACCGAAGCTCGCTGCTCGGTGAATGCCGAATGTGTGGACTGTGGAGGCCACTTCATACGAAGCACGCCTCCTCGCACTCCTCTCTTTATTTATTTTTACTCTCCCGTTAAGTACTTACGAAGTAATGAGAAAGTGTTGTAATGTTGCAGCGAATAGTGGCGATTTTCCGACAGAAAATCTAGTTTAGTACGTACTTGACATCGTGGATTATTCTTGCCCTATCTATTGGGGAGATTACTTTCTCTAATAATTTTTCTAGTCAGAATAAGGTTGGTAGGTCCTCGATACCGAAAAATGTGTTTAAAGCAAAATGTCTGTCGTTCGGTTTCTGCCTGTGCACAACATCAGCACCAAATGTTTAAGTTCTACCAAACATTTTTGAAGATTGGAAACCTATTTGCTGATTCATCTGAGACAATGTATTTTCAATTAAAAGTAATATGAGCATGTAACTTCTGTTGTAACATCATTCTTATAAACATATTTTTATTAATAGAACGAGTAATAAAATCAACTATTAAAGAAGAAAGATTTAAATTTTAGTGTTTGAATATTACAAATGGCTTACTCTTTAATCAATCTATTTTCGTATTCCTCGTTGATTTCACCACGCGCCGTGTCCCAGGCCTCGCAACCGATTGATGGCGCTGCTCGAGGGAACGCCAGCGAGATGTCCAACGTATTGACTGCATTTCTCCTGACCGTGGGCGAGATTCATTAGTCCGAAAAGACACTACCTGGAGCTCAAAGTCTCTCCGAACCCAAAGAAGGAAGATCCTGGACGTCGGGCTTTTGGTTGAGGATAAAATAAAACGAACTAGTTAAATTGTAATGTGAAAAAGTTAATTTATAAATCAGTTAGTGAGGTATTATTGTCAATCGGGAGTTAGTGTTCGCTGGAAAGCCTGCCGTGGGGCCAGCCCTGCTATCGTGGTTGCGAGGGGCGCTTGCCTTATGACCTGAATACTATCCAACTCCACCCTCCCATTTTCATGCGTCCCAGTCTTCGGCAGAGGAATACCCCTCTCCGATTGATGTTTCCCGGCACGTTGACTGCTATAGTCATTACTCCCTTGAGTGCAGTGAATGTTTTATTTCCGGAGGTAGCGGTGTTTCTTTTCCATTGTATGGTGCGTTAAGGTGCCGACCTACATGTCGGATTGTGGGGGAATTCCCCCACCGGATATCTTTCATTATCGGATTACTGGATACCTTTGCGCATTCGGTTGGTATATCGGTCAGCGTATCGGATTGTTGTATCCAAGATTGCGGGTCAAACCCGATCGAAGCCGTGGATTTTTAAGGGCGAAATAATCCTTCGTACGCCTTCCTTCGGAGGGGCAGTAAAGCCAGCTGTCCCATGTTAGTAGATTTACTTGCATGTAAAAGATCCTCAAGCCTAAATGAAGCCTCTGAGCTAAATTCAAATCGCCTGTTTCGTCGCCCGAAATAATACCTTCTTTCTCCGCTAGGTGGTGAAAGGAGAGTAGCGAAATTTGCGTGGTCAGACGAAAGAGCGGGCCAGATGGCCCGAGTCTCGCCACGTACAATTAGGCAAACTTAACTTAAGTTAACTTAACTTCACAGCGGGGCAAGCCTGTGTGTGTGTGTGTGTGTGTATGTATGTACAGTAGCGAACAAATTAATCTGAACACACGCTATGCTTGATTTCTTGGCTGTCCGGCGTTTTAGCTAACGATGCGGCATCACCCGGACAGCCAAGAAATCATGGATTCGAACCGCGGAAGCTTACTTACGTGTACACGCTGTGCTTTAGAATACTTTTACACTGGAAAACGTACTAAACTTCAATTTTTCATGCACTTAATAATTTAAATGTCCTCCTCTATTGTTAATACGTTCATTTATTCTCTTAGGCATTGACTCTACGAAAATTAAACATTGTTTTTTTTTATTTCTTCGTCACGAAACCAGGCACAACTTACTCAAGAAGGTTTATTTTTGTGTCACGTTTCATTTGTCTGTGTCGATTGGATTTAGATCAGGAGAATTTTTTGGCCACGAGCCCTTGAATATTCTTCGTTTTGCAAAAAAAAGGCAGCTTTCTTTGATGTTTCCGTTGTGTTATATCCATTGTAAAGGACAAAATTAGGAACACACTGAGAAAGCTACCTACACCAAAGATTAAAATAAACTGAGCAAGCCTACACCTACAAAAACAAATGAAGCACCAACAATGAAGCACCAAAACAATGAAGCTTAAATCCAGTAAGGACTCATTTGCAACTGAACTGGGTTTAAAAGTTTAAAAATGTATTGAGTTATATGAGGGAATTTTAGGTAAATCCCTCATTATCTCAGAACTACGAGTATATCTATGTGGGATAGCCGTTTGTTCTACTGAGCCCTTTAAATATTGTAAGTAAGAAGTAGTGGATCTGCGATGTGAATTATTTTTCTGTATGTCTTACAAACGGTTAACGTGTGGATATTGGAAATGATGTTCACCAAATGCAAGTTTGTTGGATTAACTTTTTATTTTTTTTATTTGGAAGAAAATCCTACTTTGAAAAGTGAAATTCGCATTTATTTATTTATTTATTTACGTCAAAAACAGTTAAAAACTGTGTGTGACGAGCTATGGGGAGAAGCGAATTTTGTGCACGTTTTCATAATTCTGTGGTCTCTATCCTAAACCATATTCTAGTCGAATTTTGAATACAGAAAAGAGAGGTTTTTTCGAGTTTTGTTGACAAAATATTCGCTCCTATATAATAAAATATATTTTCAAAAGTAAATTAGCTATAAATTCCTGCCCTGAACCCTCATGTTCTTTACGAAAGAATAGTAATTTTTTGCCGCGATAATATAAAAAACGATAATTTGAATAACTATATTTTCCACTGAAATTCTTAGAATTTCAGTCAAAAACGTCGGACAGGTGCCAAGCTAAGATCTTACTTCTTTTACGTGAATGTTTACACATTTATGAATTATTATTTAATAAGTATTAAATATATTCTACATTTTTCTTCTTTCGTAACTTTCGCTTGTGTTTATCTCAAAAATGTGCTCAACAGTCAAAATAAATACTTCATATTAATTTTACTTTCACACACCGCAAAAGATGACTCCCTTTTCATTCCGGTAATTACCTTTCTAGAACAAATGTTTCTCGGTTTTGAATGCCATGACATTTAGGTTCATAAAATGCATTTCATACCTCACGCTACGCTGTAGAAGAAAACTACCGGACGTAATCCGGCAAGCACAGTATACAATTTGGAGTCGTGATAAATATGAGGTATCAGTTCAGAGCCGCGATAAATTACTCCGTGTATACGACAGGGTGTCATAACTTGTGACATTTTGAGACCGAGGTAGCGGAAAAGCCAGGACATGAGTCGAGGAGGATAAGGGAAGGGATTGGGCGGAGAGGGAAGGAGGCGGGGGGTAGCGAGAAGGGCAGGGGCGGGTGGAAACGCGGCGGACGAGGAGGCTCTGTGCATTGCGGGGTTGGAGGAGGTGGCGGTGGCGGGATGTGGCAGGCGGAAAGGAGCTTAGCTGGACGAGGGCGAGGTGGGACAGTTCAGGGACGGGCGGGTGAGTGGGGAGAGCCGGGCGAGGCAGAGCAGGAGCGGAAACGAAAATTAGGCGGGGGTGGGTGGGGACAAGGAAGGGCGGGGTGAGTGAAGAGAGTCGGATGGGGTAGAACAGGAGCGGGGAGAGTGTCAGAAGCGGAAAGGGAAAAGGTTGAGCCGGGACAAGGAGCGGCGGGGTAAGTGAACAGAGTCGAGCGGGGCAGATCGGGAGAGGGGAGAGTGTCGGAAGAGGGCAGTGGGGAGGGGGCGGTGTCGTGGCGTGGAAGGGCGGGGTGAGGGGAGAGAGCCGGCGAGGCAGAGCAGAAGCGTGGAGAGTGTCGGAAACAGAAAGTGACGCGGGGGTGGGCGGGGTCAAGGATGGGCGGGGTTAGTGAAGAGAGACGGGCAGGGCAGAGTGGGAGCGGGGAGAGTGTCGGAAGCGGAAAGTGAGGGTGGTTGGGCGGGGACAAGGAGCGGCGGGGTAAGTGAAGACAGTCGGGCGGGGTTAGAGTGGGAACGGGGGGAGAGTGTCGGAAGAGGGCAATGAGGAGGAAGCGGTGTCGTGGCGAGGAAGGGCGGGGTAAGTGGAGAGAGTCGGGCGCGACAGAGCAGGGGCGGGGAGAGTGTCGGAAGCGGGCAGTGAGGAGCGAGCGGTATCGTGGCAAGGAAGGACGTGGTGTGTGAAAAGAGCCGGACATGGAGGAGCGGGAGCGGGGAGAGTGTCGGAAGAAGGCAGTGAGGAGGTGGCGGTGTCGAGGTGAGAAAGGGCGAGGTAAGTGAAGAGAATCGGGCGGAGCAGAGTGGGAGTGGAGAAAGTATCGGAAGCGGTAAGTGAGGGGGTTTGGCCGGGACAAGAAGCGGCGGGGTAAGTGGGGGTAGAGCGAGAGCTCGGAATGTGTAGGAAGCGGCAGTGAGGAGAGGGCGAGGTCGAGGGGTGTCGTGGCGAGGAAGGACGGGCTGAGTGAAGAGAGCCGAACGAGGCAGAGTGGGAGCGGTGGGGGAGTCGAAAGCGGAAAGTGAAGGGGGTGGGCCAGTGGACTAGGAGGGGCGGGGTAAGTGAAAAAAGTCGGGCGGGACAGAGCGGGAGCGGGGAGAATGTCGGAAAATGGCGGGGACAAGGAAGAGGGGTAAGTGACGAGAGAGGTTCGGGGCAGAGCGGGCGGGGGAAGGGTGACGGAGGCGGGCAGTGCCGCGGGGGTGGCGGGGCGGGGCGTGCCGCGACGCAGGCTCACCGCGCGGCCGTGCATCTCCACGTCAGGCGCTTGTTCCGGGGAGCCGAACACGCGAAACGGATGTTTTAATATCTGCCGCTGTCCCTGTCGGACGCAGCGTTTCACAGAGTGCGTATCGCGCGGTACACGGCCAGGATTCTACCCTTCACTCGGTGAGATATGGTGGGCAGACGGTGGTTCTGATGGCGCGAATAGCGAACGGGGGAAGGTTGATGGAAGAGCTTGCGTCGAATTTGGGTGGTGTACATATTCGGGAGACAACTGATTTATCGCAGGCTGCGACCGACGTGATAAGAAGTGCCTAGTGAAAAATGGACGAGACATACAAAGCTTTGAACTGAAGTAGTACACTTGAGGGAGTTCCAAAGCTCCAAAGAAGGTTCAGTTAAAGGCAGGTGCTGGTCTAGATCGAGAAAAAGGTACTGAGAAGTTACAAGAGTTGGTAGAAGTTACACAATATCAGGGTTAAAAAATTGTACTGAAGTTCATGAGACGGTAACAGTGAAGGTTATCAGCTTAGGCAAAGAACTTCTAGTGAAGTCTATGGAGAGACACGGTATTTTGAAGACCATATTCCTAGATTCAAATGCTTTAATAGATGGAGCTAATTATAAGAACAAAGTTAATTATAAGAACAAAACCGAAACAAACGCACAACGACGCATTAGAGTGTAATAGGTACTACGATGCCAGCTATAACGCCATGGAGGACTCAATAGAATTTGCAAGTGGTAATAGGGGAAAAGTGGAGAAAATATTATCGTAAACTAGTGAAAACCCGCCAATATTGAACACATGAATTTAAATATTTTCCTTGTCTTCCTATCCCTTGTACTCCATTTGTCCCAAACATAACGTGTATTTCAGGGTAAATGAAAAAACAATTGTTTCAATATATTTGTTTAAATTGAACCCATAGGTGAGTTATGTGCATTTCACTATTCTTGAAGCAATGCTTCAGAACTATTGTGTTCAGTAAAATACCCTTGGGGGAAAATGATACGGTAAGTTGATCACACAGCACAATTGATCAGACACATTAAAGACGAAAATTCAGTGATAAAACTTCACATGAACTTGTACACCTGGTAGACCTAATAGTAAATAAGATCCATTTTCTGTTGTAATGAGAAGTTTTGCAGCAATGACTTTGCAAAATACTATGTCATGACATCCATAGTCTTGGATGCGCTACGTGACCAAACTCTTATCTATTGCAACTCGCAGAAACGAAATAATGAACAAACTATGGCAGATAAGCACTCACTCGATTTATTTACCGATTTTATTTAATTTTTTTTTTATAAAACCGGTTGAAATAGTAGTCTACAAACAGCTACACTTCATTTAAAAACAAAAACCACAAAATTTGGCTGAATAGAAAGCTAAACTTTCTTTTTAATCCAAAACCCTTAGTATTTTAAATAAAATAATTAGAAAATATGTCAACTCGGGAAGAGCAACTTACTAGACACAAACAGATACGTAACAGGCCACAATACCATACGACGGGAGGCCTGCCCAGGGGCGGATCCAGCCGATCATTTTGGAGGGGGCCATCATAGATTTTTATTAAATAAATATTTGTTATTGTATTGTATATTATATTTGTAGTGTATATATGATACGTATATGCTTTTATTTTTAAATAATATGATAATTCTAACATAAATAAATATTTAAATAAGTTTTGCCAAATAAGGTAACAAACGAAAACTCTTGGTCTTCTGGGAGGGCCATGGCCCCCATACCCCCCCCCCTGGATCCGCCACTGGCCTGCAGAGAGACAGCACAGGCGGACTGGCGCGGGAGAGGACACTCGGCTGAGCGGAGCCGGGAAAAGGCCAACCGAAAAAAGCGACGTTCGCCCCGCAATTACGGCTGTGCTTTCATTTATTCATTTGTTTGTCAAGTCCGGCTGCGCGTGACGTGTCGGCGGTCGACACGCCCGCTCGCCCACCACTGGCCACAACCGCGCTCGCCCACCCACCTTCCATCGCCCGCCCTCCGTCGCCCTCCCGCCCTCCGTCACGCCCACTCGCCCTCCGTCGCCCGCTCACCCGCTCACCCGCCCACCCACCCACCCACCGACCCACCCGCCCACCCGCCCTCCGTCGCCCGCCCACCCGCCATCTCCCGCCTCCGCCCGCTACCACACGCCCGCCATCACCCACTCGCGATCACCCATCCGCCACCGCCGGTGTCCACCGCTGCTCTCTCGCCATCACCCGCTACTTCCCGACTACTCGTCACCGCCGCCATCGCTTCCCCTCCCCCGCCGCGGAGGCTGGATTTTTCATGAAGCGCCGCGGCCCGGGCGTGCGACCTCCGGCCAGGGGCCACCGCGGGCGGCGCGAGAGGCGCTAAGTGGTGGAGCGGTCGTAATGGGCCTTGGGGTCGATGGCTCAAGAGAATGTCGGGGATGATTTTTTCACACGTGAAGTTGCACTGGCTGATCGACGGGAGAGCGGGGGTTCATGTCCTCCCCCAAAAAGACGTAGAGTTTTCGTTTACCTTACTTTATTTGTCAAACTTTATTTAAATATTTATGTTCCAATTATGTAATTATTTAAACAAAAAGTTTTTATAGTATCATAATTACAATAAATAAATAATATACAATTTTATAACAAATTACGTTTATTATTTAACAAAAATCTACGAATGATTGGCTAGATCCGCCCCGGTGTAGTTGGGAGGTTCTGGTTTACGTTGGGGACCCATTGTTAGAAATTTAAGATTTCGGATAAGTAGTCATTGGTTGCATGAGAATTGGAGAGGCTCGCTCATTGTTTCTGTGCATTTATCCGAGCCACTCCAGGTAGACCAGTTAGGATAGTTCAAAGGAAGTAACGATGCCTGCACTTCCGCGTGTTGGGTGCTTAGTGTTAGATCTTGTCCCGGATGAGGCGGTACTCCGTTGCATAGAGGGTGAAACCAGCCAGCCGACGTACAGGATCGCACCGGGTCTCACTATCCAGCGGGGCATCGCTACTTCCTGGAATACAATGTGCACCACATAAATTGGTTTCTTGACATTACTTTTTACCGCAGCCGTAATCAATAAATCTCACTCAAACCGAAATGGACACGTTACTTCCAAGGGTTTCTTGCCTTGGTTGCAGACACCACCTGATTGATTGACCTATGTACTGATATTCCCAAGCATATCAGCTGCTACAGGCTCTGGTCCTGTTATTGTTGTAAATGCTTTGTCTCGGGAGGTAGCATCTCCATGTATCTCCCACAGCGGGGTACCGCGCCATCCGGGATAATACCTATGCTCTCGACATATGTGTATATGGTGGTGTAGTACATATAAGTGTGTGTGTGTGCGTGTGTGGAAGAGAAGAGGAGGATACTAGATCGCGCGTGGTCCGTAACCTTTTTATCAGGGTACTGCTTCGGCATTCGCCTGGTATTGATAAAAGAAACTACGGTAAATTCCCGACCACAACTGCTGGCTACTATAAAGTTTTCTTCCAGTCAGCGGCTGAATTCAACCTAGCTCTCTAAGTAGTGTCGAAAATCCACCACCGTCGGGACTCGAAGCCTATAACCTCCCGGTCAGAATCACTACAGAGACGACGGTAATGCTGACTATCAACTAACCCAGCTGGTGGCACCATTTTCTATTTTTAATTGTTTTTTTTCTTGTGCGGTGGATTAACCACTTTACAGAACAGTTAAAAACAATTTTCACACTTACTACACTTTGGTATGTTCTATTATTACACATAGGGTTGGTGTTACCCTCTGGGATCTTCTTGAATCATCCAATAATGGAGAATTTGTTTCTCACTTTAGTTATCTGGAAGCCTTTTTTATACACGCATTTGAGTAAGGTAACGGGGGGTGTTGGAAGGAGCTTGAGCAGTGGACTGTGGTGATATTACCTCTCTTCCAACAAAAACTACCATAGCTCATGAAGGACCACCCTCCAATTTTGATTGCTCAAGGCAGGAAAGGTTGCCTGGTTTGTGAGTTGTCACCGAGTGCAATAATGAAACACAACATATAAACACAAGAAAATATATAATTAATTTGGGCAGATCAACACTGAGTTACATATTGGATTATAGCGAAGCACATTAGCACTGAGCTGTGCGGAGCATGGAGACATATGCACTAAATGAAATACAATACATATAAGATTGCATCATCTTGAAGTGAACACAGGGTGCTGTAGTATCGGTTGCCATCGAGTGATGAGTGATGTTCTGCGATGGCCACAGCATTGTTTGAACAGATGGATCTCTGAAACCTTGATACAAGCAGGGAGTTAAGCGTTCACACGCATCAACCAACTTGTAGAAGCTCTTGTCACATGAAGTGTGTTACGTGTAGATTGTCACGTGAATTGTGCCACATATTGACAGTGCTAGTTACAAGATGAACTGCTTAAGCTTCACTGAGAAGCAAGTAACACATGATGGTTCACAGAATAACACAATTGGTTGATGTGCAGATTATCACGTGAATTGTGTCGCACATTAAGAGTACAAAGTTATTAAGTAAACTGCTTGGGTTTCACGGAGAAGAAACGAGTAACACATGATGGTTCACGGAATAACACATTTGGTTGATGTGCAGATTATCACGTGAATTGTGTCGCACATTAAGAGTACAAAGTTATTAAGTAAACTGCTTGGGTTTCACGGAGAAACGAGTAACACATGGTGGTTCACGGAATAACACATTTGGTTGATGTGCAGATTATCACGTGAATTGTGTCGCACATTAAGAGTACAAAGTTATTAAGTAAACTGCTTGGGTTTCACGGAGAAACGAGTAACACATGATAACAGGCATCAGTGCGGATTCCGAGTCCTGGAATGGTTTGCGTACCGACTGAATGCAGAGTGACTGAATACTAACACAATAAAGTGCATGATA
Source organism: Acheta domesticus (assembly GCA_031308135.1). Lineage (NCBI taxonomy): Eukaryota > Metazoa > Arthropoda > Insecta > Orthoptera > Gryllidae > Acheta > Acheta domesticus. Next base: position 22,571,319 of record JAHLJT010008756.1, read on the forward strand.
AGCAAGTTGAGTTTCACTGAGAAACACGCACTGGCACGAAGTTCCGAGTCGCGAGGCACATCACTTGAGACTGACTGCAGACTGGAATGTTAATATTATAAGTTGCAAGATAGTAACTTGTTCACTGAGTAACGAGTAAAATGGACGTGATGTCCCACAGTAATAACACGCGTGGCGCGGAGCCCCCGACTCGTGAAGTGCTTCACATAACATTTTAACGAAGACTACTGGACGATTGTGTTCGCTGGGAGAGGAAGACGTGATTTCCCGCCAATTCAAAGCAGGAACCAATGGGAATTAAGATAGCAAATAATTTGGTTGCAATTATTATAAAATAAAGGAGATTTAAGATGAAATGTATAAACGGGTATAAATTTTGATCGTAATAATTGTATCATCAAATGTGAGTGACAGTGATGTCTTAAAATGCTTTATATTGTATAATTGACAATTAGGCGCGCAGACATGGCGGTGTCCAATGAGAATTGAGATAAGCAAAATAATATATCTGTGATTACTGTAACGTAAGGTAATTCAAGATAAGATATGCAAAATGGACATAAATTTAATTACAATAGTTATGTCATTGGTATGTTTGATAATAAAGTTTTGGAATGCTTTGTGTTACGTAACGGAAAGATGCCTGGCAGTTAACAGGCGCGGTTCGTAGAATATCAGTGTTGCCTAATGGTGCTGAGAGAAGCAATGTTGTGACATACACTTCCGTTAATTGCAACACGAGTATTGGAACAGGGGTTGCGAGATGCGAGGTGCTTCAATGAATAATAATAAAAATAAAATAGAAATATAATATGTATAGTAACTTGTTCGAACATCACTCCCGGGCCAAAAAAACTATGTTTTTTGAAAAAAGAAAAGGTGTGAGAACAAGTTATGGTAGTTAGTGGTAAGATAGGTAATACTTTAGGTATAAGAAGATGTACACATTGGCAATTAACAAATGGCACAAATTGGCAATTAGCAAATGGTATTAACTTAAGATTAGTAAAGGGAAACTCAAGTTGAGTCCAAATGAACAAATTTGGAATCTCTTTAGTTGTGAGTTGTTGTTTGTTAAGATACCTTGTTTGCTAAAAATAAACAAAACATGGGGTAAATTGGAAATAAACAAAACATAGGGTAATGTGTGGATACCCAGTAGGGCGTGGCTCTGGAAAGTATCCCAAGAGCTTGTCATATAAACAAATGAGTGCTAAAATTCAAAGGCATTCTTAGTAGTATGGCAAGCGCGGGGCGAAGCAATATGATTTGAGGCCATGCTTACCCAGTAGGGTGCGTGGCTCTAAGAATAATGTCAAAGGTATGTTCGGTTCAAGATAAATCAAGCACTGAAATTGGTTAAAATGGCTAAAATCGTAAGTGGAATTTGTAAGTCAAGTGCTAAAAATGAGGGACATTCTGAACAGAATGGCAAGCGCGGAGCGCAGATAGTATGAGTAAAATGTGATTCTGATAGCCCTTGCGTAAGGGAAAAAATATAGTAATATTAATACTAAAGTAATACTAAATTAATCTATGCTAATACTAAAGTAACCTAAAAGCTTGAATGAATGAATATGTACAACTTGGTCCTTATAAACTATTTAATTCTAATAAACATGAAATAGAAATGATAATGAAAAAATCACTAATACTAACATAACTGTACAACCCTTAAAATACTTAGTCTAACATAAAATGAAAAGAAATTGAACAAGGAATCGCAATGATCCATAGCAGTAGTGTGATGAACTGAGCAACACACAAAATGAGAAAACTGGGTTTCTCGAAATTGAGAATAGGTCGCAATGACCTGATTGTGATGAGCTAAGCAACACGCTGAATGAGAAAGCTGAGTTTCTCGAAATTGAAGGTAGGTCGCAATGACCTGGTTGGCATGAGTGTGATGAACTAAGCAACACAATGATTGAGAAAACTGAGTTTCTCGAAATTGATGTCTCTTTCAAATGATTTGGAGAGACATGACTTGAATAGACTAAAATATTATACAATATCCTTAAAAATAATAACAAAGTATGACAAATCAAGACAAAACTTAGAGCTAGGGTGCAAATATTGCATGTTGAGGCTGGTTTAATTCTGAATTGGAAGCGGGCATAAACGATAAATATGCCGCATGAAGGTGCCTGCCTTAGTATGGATTTGCACCGTTCTTACACGGCCATCCCTCCCAGGATAGAGCTTATTAATGATACCTAATCTCCACTCTAATGGTGGCAGGTTTTCATCAATTAGTAATACGGGAGTACCGATTTTGATATTGGGGGAGGTGGAAGTCCATTTACTACGCTGTTGCAGCGATTGTAAATACTCCTTGGACCATCTTCTCCAAATAGAGGTTAGAGATGTTTGAATTTGGTCCCAATGGGAGCGTAGTGAAGTGGTCTGAAATACATTAGGATCTGGCAATGCAGTCAAAGGTCTGCCAATCAAAAAATGACCTGGAGTGAGGTAATTAAATTCAGAAGGATCATCCGTAGGACGAACTAAAGGCCGTGAATTTAATATAGATTCAACGTGAACCGTGACAGTTAAAAATTCCTCGAAGGTGAATGTTGCATTGCCAAGTTCCTTTAGTAAATGACTCTTGAGTATCTTAATACTGGACTCCCACAGACCTCCCACGTGTGGAGATTTTGGGGGGATGAAATGCCAGTTGATATGCGCATTGGAACAGAAATCTATAATTTGTTTTTGAAAAGCTGCAGATCTAAATAACTCGTGCAGCGCATGTAGACGTTTATTTGCGCCTACAAAAGTGGTAGCATTGTCAGAGTAAATGACAGTGGGGAGGCCCCGGCGAGACAAAAATCGCCTTAATGCCATGAGAAATGCCTCCGTGGTTAACGAAGAGACTAATTCGAGATGAACAGCCTTCGTAACCATGCACACAAACAGTGCAATATATATCTTGACCTTAGTCTTTCCCCGAACACCAAACCTCACCCAGAAGTGACCTGTGTAGTCAACCCCTACTGTGCTGAAGGCGGTGTTAGGCGTGACTCGAACAGCAGGCAAATTGCCCATAAGCTGTTGAGCAGAAGTGGGAGAGCGTCGAAAACATGTAATACATGTCCGAATAACGGATTTGATTGCTCTTCGTATTGAGATAATCCAATAGGTTTGCCGCAAGTAGACTGTTAAAGTTTGAACATTGGCATGAGCCAGCTTCAAATGGGCATCGAGTATAAGTACGTTAGTGAAGTGGTGAACACAAGGTAGAATTAATGGATGTAGGGTGTCAAAGGGTAAATCAGCCTCTGAAATTCTGCCACCTACGCGAAGACAACCGTCCTTATCAAGGAACGGATTTAGCGAGTGCAAGCCACTGCTCGTAGGACAGACTGCATCATTAGAAAGCGCCTTAATAGTGGACAGAAAGGCATGAGATTGGACAACCTTGACACAGGCCATAGTGGCACAATTAATTTCATGAACACTAAGTGGTGAAATGATTTTGTCAGTAGCATTTAAAACTGAGTTTGACTTGCGGGATTTAAGTGCAGAAATAAATCTAAGCATAAAAGCCATTATTCGCACAGTTTTTTGAAAAGATCCATAATGGCAGCACAGCCTTTCATTAAGATAAGAGCTGTGTACTGTGCAAATGAGTGAACAAGAAATTTCAATTTTGACAATTGAATCAGTAGGCCATTGATCACTTCCTGCTGATAGGAAGTGTGGACCAGACCACCAAATTTCAGAATTTTGAAGTTCCCGTGGGTTTACTCCACGTGAGAGCAAATCAGCTGGGTTGAAAGCAGACGGAACGTAACGCCAGGTAAAACCATTTGTGCCTTCTCTGATGTACTGAGCACGGTTTCGTACAAAAATGTTTCCCTTAAGAGGTGGCGAACGAATCCAGTCTAGCACAATTTGAGAATCTGTCCATAATGTGATGGAACTAAGAGTTAATTTTAAAGATAAAATTTTGATAATTTTAGACACTAATTTGGTTAGAAGCACTGCGGCGCAGAGTTCTAGTCTAGGAATGGTTAAGCTAGAATCACCCTTGGTTTTTATGTTCAAGGGAACTACCTTCGATTTTGCACAAAGCAAAGTTGTAGAATGTGCTCCAAATTCGTTGATAGAATGAACATAAACAGCTGCTCCGTAAGCCACAAGGCTACTGTCAGAGAAGCCATGTAATTCAATTAAAGAGCAGTTGGTGGACAAAATGCAACGTGGAATGTCAATGTTGGGAATGTTTATTAAGGATGCAAAGGTTTCCTGCCATTCCGAGGCAATTTCAATTGGAAGAGGTTGGTCCCAGTGTAGGGAGTAGTTCCAGACCCTTTGAAACAGTAATTTACATTTAATGATGCATGGAGCTAGAAAACCAAGTGGGTCAAAGAGAGAACAGATGACTGAAAGCATTGTTCTTTTTGTGAATTTAGTAATGTTGAAATCAATTTTACTGGACAGCATCAAATTGAGCATGTCAGTAACTGTGTCCCAGGAGAGACCTAATGTTGAAATAGCTTGAGAATCCTTCGAGTGAAAGATTTTCTGCCCAGATTCAGCCAACAAATGTTCTGGGATATTTACTAAAACAGATTTGTGATTGGAGGCCCACTTACGTAAGAGGAAACAGCCTTTTGCCAGTAGGGCATTAAGTTCACATATTGCATGTTCTGCATCCTCTATGTTAGAAAAGGAGCACAAAAAATCATCAACATAAAAGTTAGATTTAAGTAGTTGTGAGCCAATGGGAAAATCGGCCTGTTCATCAGTGGCCAGCTGTTGCAAAGTGCGTACAGCTAAGAATGTAGCAGGCTTCAGGCCATAAGTTACAGTAGTTAATACAAATTCATGTATGGGTCTGGAGGGAGAGTCCCTCCACAAAATCCTTTGCAGGTTGTGATCAGAAGGATCAACTTTAATTTGTCGAAACATCATTTTGAGATCTGCTACAATAGCATACTTATGAATTCTGAATTTAAGTAAAAGGTCGAATAAGTCATCTTGAATTTTGCTCCCGTTCAAGAGAGTATCATTAAGTGAAACACCTGTGGAGGATTTTGCTGAAGCATCAAACACAACTCTCAGTTTTGTAGTGGAACTAGAGGGTTTAAACACAGGATGATGTGGAATATAATAAGTAATGGAGTCATTAGAGGTGGGTGCAGGATGCATATGTCCCAAATTAATGTACTCGTTGATGAAATCATGATATTCTTGTTTCAACTGAAGATTGCCTTCAAGCCTCTTTTCTAATGATAAGAAGCGTTTAAGAGCTTGAGGTTTCGAGGCACCCAATGAGTGGAGCTCAGAATTAATTGGGAGTTTCACAACATATCTACCATTGCGGTTACGATAATGTGTGGAAAGAAAGTGCTGCTCTGCCAAGTCCTCATCATGCAGGATGGGATTGCAAGGAGAGACTTCTTCTATTTCCCAAAATCGTTTTATCTCGTCACGTAAAGTGAACGAAGATTGAACAAAATTACAATTAGTCTGAGTAAGGGAGGGAAGTGGGGTCTTGCCCGCAACTATCCAACCAAGTTTTGTTTCCTGTAGTACAGGATAAACACCATCAGAGGGGGTTAGCTTGTTAGATAACAGTATGTCAAAGAAGACATCTGCCCCAAGTAACAGATCGATGGGCTTAGAAATTTCAAAATTGGGGTCTGCATAATTTATGTCTGTGGGCAAATTCCAATTGTCACAGTCAAAACTATGAGAGAGAGCCTTAGGAATAGTAGGTACTACTGAACACTTAATCGTGCATGACCATCCTAGAGAAGCATTGCATGGCTTCAAGGTAAGTGACACAATGTGGGTGCTTGTCAAGGCATCAGAACTAATTCCAGATATGACAATGGGAGCCTTGACTGTAGGCAATTTGAGAGATTTAACTGCATCCCAAGTAATAAGATTTACACCGCTTCCGGTGTCAAGCAGTGAAACAAATGGCTTGTCTCTGCCACTGCTAGAAGTGCAAGAGACTACTGCAGTGGGTACTAGAACCGAAGAGGTTACCTTAGCAATACCACTAACAGCTGAAATTGATTGAGTTTGTGGGGCCCTTTCACCAAAATGTAATAATTTATGGTGATTTTATCACAAATGGCACATTTTTTAGTGCAAGAATGATTGTTAGTTTTGGGATGAAAACATTTAATGCACCTGCCACATTTTAAAATAAAATCATGACGTTGTTTGGATGTAAGTTCTAAAAATGAAGGACAATTTATAAGTAAATGTTCCGAATTGCACTTGGGGCAATTATGGGATTTAGATTTTGGGTTGTTGACATTCCCTGACTTAGCAGTATTAGGCTTGTCCTTTGCATTAAATTTATTTAGGGAAGATGTTGGATCTTCCAAAGCTCTTAAACTTCGCTGATGAAGTTCCAGGTATTGAAGCAAAGAATCAAATGTAGGGAGTTCCTTGTCATCTAATGACAATTCCCATTGTTTAATGATGTCAGAAGGTAAATTTTTCTGCATTAGAGCAACCAATAATAAATCTGACAAGTCAGTGCCAGCATTAGTACTCTTAATGGCATTGACATGTAACCTATGAAAGTCTATCAAACCTTGTAAGGAATCAGCTGATCCGATAGTAAGCTCTGGTGGCTTCAAAATTAAATTTAAATGTCGAGTGACAATGGATCGAGGTGAATCGTACCTCTGTTTTAAGAGATCCCATGCTACAATGAAGTTATCATGAGTGACAGGGAGATTTTGTAAAAGATCTTTGGCTACTCCTTTTAATGAGCCAGCCAAATAATAAAACTTAGTAGAATTTGGTAAATCAGTTTGAACTATTAGGCCTTCAAACAAATTTTTGAAGGTTAACCAGCTGGTTAAATTTCCATCAAAAGTAGGTAATTTGATGTCAGGTAATTTGAAATTACATTTAGAACTTGTAATGGATGCATTATTGCAAGAGCTCGAAGGACTCAAAGGGCTGTTACTCACAGCAGAGGCTGATTGGTAACTGGATGTATCTACCTTCACCAATGAATGAAGGTGACAATATTTGGAAAAAATGTTCTGTAACTGTTCATTGAACTCATCTGATGCATCAACAGTATCAGTAAGATCATTGAGCTTTGTAAAAGTTTTATCTAGAATGTCCTTCCTAGCAAGTAATTCCTCATACTTAAGAGAAGTAAGTTGTTCGTTTTCTGTAAGAAATTTTTCAATGGTAGTACAACAGCTGACTACCTTATTCATTAATATAAGAACCTTCTTTGGGGGTGTATAAGTTGCCATTTTAAGCAAAGTTAGTTGATGTGGTATTAGAAAATTTTGTCCACTCAACTGTGAATTGCCAACTAATTAAATGCACACACAAAGGAATTGGAGTGACAGTGGGATGTAGAATCCTAACACTTAAAGATTAATAGTTTCCCCAAGAACACAAAACAAATAATTGTAGCACAAGGCATTATGCACTGACACATATTCAAAGCACTGATTTCAAGATAATAACCTACACTGAAGCACATTGAAGCACAGCATAGTCGCAAGCTCTTCCAATACTTACAGTTTGGTGTGCAATTACAGCTGATAATGTGAGGTTATGGTCAGCTGATGAAGTGCTGGCAAATTGATGAATCTCAGCGTAGCAGTTGCATGAAACATTGAACCAAAAATATGAGAACCTTGCATTTAAAGCATGAATGAGCATTACAAAATGTTGAACAGTTAATTGTAATGACAAAAACATTTAAGAAAATGAATTGCTTTTACAAAATGTTGAAAAACAATTGTTGTGCTGACACACTTGAGAAATAATAAATTGCAATTAATCACTTGCTTTGAATGAATAAATTGCCTTTTAAAAACAGTTGTGTTGCATTGGTGACATTCACAAAAAAGGGGTACAAATAATTAATAATTAAAATGCTGAAAGCACAATTAAAGAATATACATAAAACAAATTTGGCTCGAAAAGAGACCAGTTTTGTAATTACTGGTTCTGACTGCCTATATGAATAGATATGAAATAAGAATATACATAAGACAGACATCCGAATGCTCGAAGGACCAATTTTGTTGGTACTGGTTCTGCCTGCCTATATGAATAGATATGAAATAAGAATATACATAAGACAGACATCCGAATGCTCGAAGGACCAATTTTGTTGGTACTGGTTCTGCCTGCCTATATGAATATATATGAAATAAGAATATACATAAGACAGACATCCGAAAGCTCGAAGGACCAATTTTGTTGGAAGGAGCTTGAGCAGTGGACTGTGGTGATATTACCTCTCTTCCAACAAAAACTACCATAGCTCATGAAGGACCACCCTCCAATTTTGATTGCTCAAGGCAGGAAAGGTTGCCTGGTTTGTGAGTTGTCACCGAGTGCAATAATGAAACACAACATATAAACACAAGAAAATATATAATTAATTTGGGCAGATCAACACTGAGTTACATATTGGATTATAGCGAAGCACATTAGCACTGAGCTGTGCGGAGCATGGAGACATATGCACTAAATGAAATACAATACATATAAGATTGCATCATCTTGAAGTGAACACAGGGTGCTGTAGTATCGGTTGCCATCGAGTGATGAGTGATGTTCTGCGATGGCCACAGCATTGTTTGAACAGATGGATCTCTGAAAACCTTGATACAAGCAGGGAGTTAAGCGTTCACACGCATCAACCAACTTGTAGAAGCTCTTGTCACATGAAGTGTGTTACGTGTAGATTGTCACGTGAATTGTGCCACATATTGACAGTGCTAGTTACAAGATGAACTGCTTAAGCTTCACTGAGAAGCAAGTAACACATGATGGTTCACAGAATAACACAATTGGTTGATGTGCAGATTATCACGTGAATTGTGTCGCACATTAAGAGTACAAAGTTATTAAGTAAACTGCTTGGGTTTCACGGAGAAACGAGTAACACATGATGGTTCACGGAATAACACATTTGGTTGATGTGCAGATTATCACGTGAATTGTGTCGCACATTAAGAGTACAAAGTTATTAAGTAAACTGCTTGGGTTTCACGGAGAAACGAGTAACACATGGTGGTTCACGGAATAACACATTTGGTTGATGTGCAGATTATCACGTGAATTGTGTCGCACATTAAGAGTACAAAGTTATTAAGTAAACTGCTTGGGTTTCACGGAGAAACGAGTAACACATGATAACAGGCATCAGTGCGGATTCCGAGTCCTGGAATGGTTTGCGTACCGACTGAATGCAGAGTGACTGAATACTAACACAATAAAGTGCATGATAAGCAAGTTGAGTTTCACTGAGAAACACGCACTGGCACGAAGTTCCGAGTCGCGAGGCACATCACTTGAGACTGACTGCAGACTGGAATGTTAATATTATAAGTTGCAAGATAGTAACTTGTTCACTGAGTAACGAGTAAAATGGACGTGATGTCCCACAGTAATAACACGCGTGGCGCGGAGCCCCCGACTCGTGAAGTGCTTCACATAACATTTTAACGAAGACTACTGGACGATTGTGTTCGCTGGGAGAGGAAGACGTGATTTCCCGCCAATTCAAAGCAGGAACCAATGGGAATTAAGATAGCAAATAATTTGGTTGCAATTATTATAAAATAAAGGAGATTTAAGATGAAATGTATAAACGGGTATAAATTTTGATCGTAATAATTGTATCATCAAATGTGAGTGACAGTGATGTCTTAAAATGCTTTATATTGTATAATTGACAATTAGGCGCGCAGACATGGCGGTGTCCAATGAGAATTGAGATAAGCAAAATAATATATCTGTGATTACTGTAACGTAAGGTAATTCAAGATAAGATATGCAAAATGGACATAAATTTAATTACAATAGTTATGTCATTGGTATGTTTGATAATAAAGTTTTGGAATGCTTTGTGTTACGTAACGGAAAGATGCCTGGCAGTTAACAGGCGCGGTTCGTAGAATATCAGTGTTGCCTAATGGTGCTGAGAGAAGCAATGTTGTGACATACACTTCCGTTAATTGCAACACGAGTATTGGAACAGGGGTTGCGAGATGCGAGGTGCTTCAATGAATAATAATAAAAATAAAATAGAAATATAATATGTATAGTAACTTGTTCGAACAGGGGGTAACATTGCCACATGTTTGTTTCTTTTAAAGGTCTACTTTATTGCATCAATCTTCAGAATCATTATTTTGACCATTTTAATCGTTCACAAAAGTACAATTTTCTTCAAAATATTGAAGTCACAGCTTCCGTAATTTGAAAGATTTTATAACTCTTTTAAGGCAAGCAAAGTGGCAATATTAACCCGCAGGTGTTAAACATTGCCACCTCTATTTCCACGTCTCTGGTAATGTTTAAATGTATGAGAGTTGGATAGAAGCAGAAAACATAAATATGCATCAGAACATTATTAGGCTTTGATTTTTGATATTTTAAATACTCTAAACGGGGATAAATACTGCTTTGAGAACTTAGTCTAAAATACGTTTTATTAACTGTTTAACATTATGATAAAATGCGATAGAAAAAAGTGTTTTTTCCCTTTTAAATTTAGTCTGGAAAGCTCAGGAACAATATCGTATTTTCACACAGCACACATCATTTAAAGTGGACCTGCTAATTCCATATAGTTCAGTAGCGTTTTCCTACTCAATTTTCCAATATTTCTTTTTTTCTATTGGATAGTGCATTTTAACTTCATCATAGGTTTGCAAGCCATACATATTGGATTTTTTATTTGTTTACGTGGCAAAGTTATAGTGCAAGCATGAGGACAACAAAAAAAGTAATTTTGTATCAAATGTAATTAATCAGTGTTTACAATTTATGTCATGTGCTTTATAAATGATATATAAACTAATACAATGTCAATTAACTCAATGTAAGAATTTCTTCTCAAAGGATATACATGTAGGAGCAAGTTGACCAGTATGGCAATGTTACCCTGAAAGTAGTAAATGCTACTAATACATTTTGTCTTGTTTATAATGAATAGTTATTAAGTCACGACATAGCATGCCTAGAACATGACATATTTACGTCGTTTACGTCATGACATATCTATGTCGTTTATTTCAACTCAATTAATCCAAAATTAACGAAGTGTCCATTACGAGATTTGGCTGCTTCACACTACACCATACATATTTACGGACGCTTTACGTTGCAACTCTAACCCAACGCAACAAACTACTGTATATAATGTTTCTAAGAGAGGCAGCTAACCATGGGAACTCAGCCAGCAAATAAATTACGATACAGACTGTGCTACTTACAATTTTTGAAGTTGTGGCAATGTTTGACCCATGGCAATGTTCCCCGTCGTTATTTTATTCTCTAGAGACATAGAGGAACGTAAATTCGGGATTGACTTAAAGTGGGCGAAATTTGTCGTTGGGAACTCTGGAGCGGATTCTTATTTGCAGCGGATGGGAAGTTTTACACGACACCGTATGAGCTGCAGCAAATCTGCGCAAGAAATCCCCTGCACCGGCTGGGCTCCGCGATGTGTTCTGGGCTTTGGAGGGGGCGAGCGAAACAAACGCCGCCGCTTTGGCATAGAGTGATTCAGAGAGTAGCGCATTCCATTGTTCCACCGATCCCGCCATTTTATATCTAGTAGTCAGGAGAACTGGAACTGTGTGGTCCTCTGTGTGTTGAGAACCATGAATCTATCTCAAATCAATATTGATAATTTTAAAAATGTTCCTAACGTCACCAATTGTTATAATTTTCCTTCAGCTTCTGAATGTTGCCTGGCGGAGCTATCGGGATATTAAATGGCGGCTGTTGCGCTTCTCTCTGTATCGAGGGACTCTACTTTGGCACCTACGCGAGCGCGCCCCGCGGCGCCGCGAATGGCCGCGGGCGACGTCGCAATAACCGGCGCTCGCGCGCACCGCCCGCTCGTTCGCGCGATGCATTGTGGGCAGTGAACGCTCGGCCGCCTCTGAAAGCGCGACCGGATTTACATCGCGGCTCCGCGCGCTTCCTAGGACGCGTTCGTTAACAGCTAGGAAAATATGGTATTGATTTGGGGCTGCGAGATGGAGAGGACTTTGTAGCTTCCTGGCTACAACATGTAGTACGTAGCGAACTAACGTTAATTACGAGGGAATGGAATTTATTGTAATAAAAAAAGCTAAATATGTATATGTGTATGTATTTATTCATTCCAAAATATGAAAGAAAAATAGAAAATGTCAAAAAATATTATAGTGTTTAAAATTCCTCTATATGCAAAATTCGCTTTAGAACAAAACGTTCCGTATCAGATCTTAACTTGTATTCGGAGAGGCTGAAAGAAAAGTTTACCTCTACAGATGTAATAGTACACTAGTTTCATTCGAATCACAAAATGCATTCGTAACATGTACAATGTTATTTACGAGGAGCCGGTGCTCAAGTAGGGTCTAAGAAACATAAGCAAGCACGTGGTTGAAATTACTTCTGCTTCGTATGCATCCGCTCATTCTTGTTCCTGAGTATGCAGTTTAAGAAGCATTGCAGAAAGATGATTCCCGTAACATACATTGCAAATTCGCTTCTGTACATGTTTAGTTTTGACGCATAAGTATATTAAAATGTAACGAAATATGAAGTAATAGGTAAAATATGAAAAAGAAATATAATTTTACCAATTTATGTAAACATATGTAAAATAAATTTTCTAATCCATTCAAAATATCTTGTAAACTCTAAAAAGTATTATTGAATGCACGTATCTTTTTCCTGCAAAAATGTGTATTTACATGAAAATCAGTTCCCTATTAATTGTATTTTTTATGAAAAATGTAACATATTAGAAGAAATTATAATGTTTTATAACTTGCAGGATGTAATAGTAGAAAACAGTAATGATAAATAAAAAGTGATAATAGTTAAGTATTAAGATTTGTAGTTATAGTTATGTGAGAATGCAAGATGAGTATACGACAGTAAGTACTGGAGTGAGAATCAGTGTCATCATAAGAAAACCTCGCGGCAACCTATGTCCGTCGCAAATTCCCCATGAATCAAGTAGAAATTGACCTCCGGTACACAGAGGCAAAAAGCTTTGTGCACAGGCCTCTGCGCTGCAATTCATCCTGCGACTTCACGTGAGTCGCTAACTTCCTCCCTCTCTCTTTCGAATGCAGGATATGTCCGGAGGCGACATTCGGGAGGAAGCGACAGCGGTCGCGACGGCGCGTGGGCTGCCTGGCGATGTGGGTGGCCATCGGCAACTGCCCCCTCGCCCCTCCCCTCCCTCCCCCTCCCCCATCCCACCTCCTCTCCCCTTCACTCTCCTTGCACGCTCTTCGCGATTGTGCGGAACGGTTTCGTAGTTACCTCTAGTGGGACATTGTACCGACTGTGTTAGCATGTTTGATTATTGGGGAGTTTTGCTCCCTCAAACATTAAAATAATCGAAATCACTATTCATCTTCTGCACATACGCAGTTCAAGTTTCGCGTCATTTTTGCGCATTTGCGCATGCGAAGAAGATAGTGTGTGCAGTCGATTGCTGACAGCTAAGGCGTGAAAAATTCCCTATTCTTTAATATGAGCCAGACTCACATGGTCTTTGTGGTCATAACTGACATAAAAAAATCGTTTTGAATCGTTTTGATGGATGAAATAATAATGTTGATTATTTTGTGGCAGCCCTAAAATCTTCTCCACTCGCTGTAGTTGTTATTCTCTTAATTGTAGTGCATGTTATGTTCCTGGAGGCGGTGGTATTCATCTCCCACCGCAATGTTAGATCCGTCACCGAACTCCGAGTCGGCTTTCTGCGATTTCCTCCTCCAGATATCTCCCCCAGCGGAGCATCGCCTCAGTCGGGACCAGCTCCTCTCTTCCGACTGGTCAACGGACACGAGTGAAAGTCTGGTGCATGTAAGAGGAGAAGATAAGGACAAGGAGGAAGAAGGGAGATCACGCGGCGTCAGAGACCCATGTGTTAAAGCACTGCTACGGCAATTTGCCTAGAACTGACCGGAGAAACGACGGTAAACTATCGACCACGACAGCCGGCCGTTTGAATTCTCCTCCACAGCGGAAGAACTTGACCCAGCAATGTGGCTAGTGAAGTGAAGAACTCCGCCACCGTCGGAACTCGACTACCGTAGGACCTACCGGTCAGACACACTGAGTGGCAATAGTTGGTAACATTAGCTATCACAGCCGGTAGGTCGATGAGGATTTGAATGTTGCTGGAGTTATAGTTGAATGAGGCGCTGGGGAATCTGGGGAACACGCAGATAACCTGGCAGAATCCCCGCTTTGCCCACCACAATTTTTTCTCGTATATATTGGGATTTCAACCGTGTGGTGAGACAGCTAAGTTAATTAATAATTTCGTGTTTCCGGCCAGCAACAACTGCTATGGTCGTTATTCCCGTACGTACAGTGGTTTTTATATCACCGGAGGTGGGCGGTGATCTTTTCCCGCTCGTTGGCGCGGATGTATAAGTCAGCTTGTGCTGTTCTCCCTAACCAGGTATCTCCACCTGCGGGACACCTCCCCTGCCGGGACAAGCTCTAGGATTCTCACTGCTCTCCTGGCATCTGTTGGTAGTGTAGTGCTTGTTAGTGTGTGTGTGTAAGGGTGCAGGATAAGTCGAGGAAGAGGAAAGAAGGATCGCGCGTGGTCCCGTGAACCATTTGTAGGGATATTGCAATCGCTTAGTGTTCATCGGAGAAACCTCAGAAAACTACCGAGCCGTCAGAGCAGCCGTTTACTAGAATTCTCCAGCAGACAGCGGCTGAATTGGTCCTAGCTCTCAAGCTAATGTAGAAAATCGTGCCACCGTCGGGACTGGGAACCCAAGGGCCTCGCGGTCATATGCACTGCAGTGGCATTACTTGATGCCCTGGGCCACGTAGGCCGGTGGACAGCTGTAGCGATGTCTTCTGCGCAAGGGGCCGTCCGGTCCTCTATACTGCAATTTTTCTAGCTTTGCCCCCTCAAGGCCCGTCTTCACGATGGAATATGTCACGGTATTCCGCCTTTTTCTCAGTCGTGCCGCTAGTTATCGCATGATCCCGGCCATATCAAGCAGCGTTTTGCGATCAAGCGACATCTAGACGTAAGATGCGAAATGTCGTGTGATAGTCCACCGTGGCCATAAGGGTTTTCAGAGGCAGAGTTATACTGCGAATTTCGTAACTGTGCCCCTGACAGGAATTAGCTGTTGACGGTTTCATCCAATCGGGAGCTTAAAACGTCCACCATAGAGACTTCATTGTAGCGAAATATAAGCTCCCGATTGGATGGCAGGGAAACAGCTGATTCCTGTCTGGGGCAAAGTTACAAAAATCGCTGTACAGTGTCGCGAGAGGGAGTTCAAGCTGCGAGCGTGATCCTGGGCGCGGCCGAGGCGGCGGAGGCGGAGAAATCAATGACGACGCAGTCAACGCGGGCGGTGGCGATGCGATGCGGCTGACCCCTCGCAAGAACGGGAGCTCAGCGGCGCTGAGTCACTCGATCAGCCCTCTCGGAAGCCCCTCCCCTCCGAGGGACGGCCAGTTGCCGATACACTGCGCGATCCGCCATTGATCCTAAGCAGCGGAGTAAACAAGGAATGCAGCGACCGGTCTCATTATTCCTTTTCACTTTGGTTCCCTGCTTCCCAGCGCTTCGAGAGCGCTACGCGTAACGTTTGGCGGCCCCGTTGCTTTAAGAGCACTTTTCTTGAAACATTTTTTTTGTGTAAAGCTCTGTGAATGAGATAAAACATACATTGCCCAGCTCGAAGATATAATAAATAATTATCTCTCATTATGCAATGTAAGGAGAAGTAATTAAATATTTTCCGATTGTCCGAATGAGGGCGATGAAAGTTCTCAACACTTTCTGCGGTGCATTATATAAGATGTGTAACATTTCTGAATAGTTCTGAATTCATAATAGCGACTTCATTATTCCCATCTACGTTAGCTGGTATTTGAGAGCATGAGATGTTCCATTTAAAATGCATTAAATGGCGTTTACTATTTTGTCTCCTGAAAGAACCTCTGTCTCCTGAAAGAAACATAAAATTATTATTAGAAAAGAGAAACATGAAATTACAACAAAAAAAACAAACATGAAATTATTATTATTTTGCTTATCCATTCAGAAAGTTCTGAGAAATTTCTCGAAAAGAAACTATTTTTTGTTGTAATTTTAAGCAACACAAAATCGCTGCTTTTGTGACTTACTGGCAACAGACAGAGGTTACCAGTAGCTCATTGCAATCCTGTCATCATGACAATTGGATTGTGATAGTACATAGCTGGTTTTCTTCATGATATTCTGGAAGAATTCGAGAAAAAAATGAGATTTTGATGGTTTCAGTGAAACAAAAATTAACCATAGAAGTAAAAAGGCTCCCAATTTACACAATTAACTGATTTTTTTTTAATTTTTGGGTTAATTTGTCTTTCTGGAACCAATATTTTAATTTCTTTTGTAAATAATAAACACTTTACATGTTTCTGGAGTGTTTCTATGACGTCTACATTGCAAATTTCGCCAAGCTGTTTTGTTATATTCCACATTTCATGATATAATTGTTCTAATATTTTTATAGAATATTCGGTGAGGTCATCAGAATATACGCACCAAAAAGAGTTACACATTATAGACAAAAAAGAAACAAAGAAAACGAAGAATGCAAATACAATGTTTCAATTTGAGAAATTAAAAATGCATTGTCGATTGTATTCTACTTAGTTCCCAGTATTGTACATCCTTTGTATGTCCCTTATCGTAAATGTGTTTTCTGCCCGATTTGTCAAGGGGGAATGTGCCAACAGTCCTGTCCACCCCAACTGTGCTGTCCCTTACTTCCCCGTTGCCATATGCCATGTGCCCCTCGGGGGAAAGCTAAAATGACATTCACGAATTTGAGAAATATTTGTTTTATTGTTTTTGTTTACTTCATGTCTGATTATTCTACCATTAATGTAACATGAAATGTTTGTGGGGTGAATATTATACATTCATGATTGAAACACTGGTCTTTAATAGTGCAATGCCTCATCGAGTTCAGTCTGAGAAATAAGAAGTAGGGATGCGACATGATGTCGGTGTTTTCAAACATTCTTTCTGCAAAATCACCTACGTCTTAAATATAGATAAATTAAAGCCGATGTTTTCTTAACATCGATGTTTTATGATCAATGCTTTTACGGTTCCCATGTTTTGTTTATGAATGAAAAAAATGCCATAAGCAATTTTGTAAAAGTTAAAATATGAAATAATAACTGATGCCAGTTCATGTGTTCGAACAAAGCAAACGCTGTTTATTCCACATTCAACGAGCAGACTATTTCTCCCTCAGGACTTGCACACGCCTTTCCTGGTATTTCGAACGCCAAGAGGCCATCAACGCTTGTGCAGAAGGCCACAGGCCTTCCCCTTCTTTTCGCATCCCACTGCAGCACTGTTGTCAAGGTCGATGCCACGAGCGGGAGTCCATGGCACGAGTGCCCACGACGAAATCGCCTCTCCACGCAGTTCATAACCCCGCCGCGAGAGACAACGCCATCGACTATTGTAAAACGGCCGGGGTTAGTATATAAAAAATAGTTTCCTCACCCGGCGCTAGTTGCGCAGAGAAGCTCGTGTCATGGCACGGTGCCGCGAGGCGTGCGACTGCCACCAGTAGGAGACCTTGACACCACAGCACTACAGTCACCTGTGGAAGCTCTGACCCCTTGGGATGACCCTGAGCGCTGAGGCTTTGAAACTGCTTTGTCAATTATTATTTAATTTGTTTTGACAATTAAAACTTAATTAGGTTAATTAATAAGCAAGTCCCTTGTCAAGTTAAATGTTCCACAGCGTGAGTGTAAGAGTTAAAAACATTGGTGTTTAAAAATATGGATTGTTTTTAGGCGATAAATTATTAATTTCGATTTTTCAAATTTTGAACATTGAGGTTTTGAAACATCAATGTTTTGTTTGTCGATGTCACATCCCTAATAAGAAGATACAAGTTTCAATCGGATATCCGTCGCCACAGTTTAAAGACAAAATGTAGTAGACCGTCTTTTCACCAGTCTCACAATACTTACTCAAAATACAATAATTTATACTTTTTGATAATATTAAATTTATTTTCATTTTGCCAATAGTACGGCATAGTGATATCCATAGTCGTTTCCCTAAAATGAAGTCTTTAGAATGCCACTAAAGTATCAGGACGTTACTGGAGGAAACAATCATACAAAAGTATCTATATTTTCAGTTTCCTTGTTTCTATTGCATTTATTATGATTGCGTGTAATTTTAACCTTTAATATTGTATTTTTAGAGAATATATATTGTTGATTCCTATGTAATTAATCGCTATTTGAATACCACTAAAGCAGCTATTATACAGCCACCGAAGCAAACAAGAAAACCGAAAGCTTAGGCAACCCATAACAAAAACCGGAACGGGATCAATATCTGCCGGCCGGTCCGCCCCGGCCCGGCCTCTCCCCGCCCCACCCACCCCGCCCCGCCCCGCCCCGCCCCGCTCCGCCCCGCCCCGCTCCGCGCCGACTACCGAGGCGCGTCCATCACCGCCCCCGCGTCGCCGTCGCCGCCCGCTGCGCCCAGGACAATAGCCGATCAGCGTGATTTGTGCGGCGTCGCTTATTGCGCACCTCGGCTTTATTACGGCGTGGGAGGGGCGGGAACGGCGCGCGATACGGCCTCCCGCGGGGCGCAACGCGCCGGACAGGCCGTTACTTCCGGCACGCCGCCCGGTGACGTCATGCGATCGCCTCGGGAGATCGGGCGGCGATGGAGCGGCGGGGGGGGGGGGCGGAGGAGAAAACGGGAGTGGATGCGGTTTGTGTCTGTGCATTAGGTGGCGCCGAATGTTCGTCACTCGGCATAGCAAGCGACCCGTCCATACTAATTGGGATTCGGCGAGTGTTGCTCGCTGTTGGCCGAATAGCGAATGTGTGGAGCCGCCTTTTAGTGTGCGGCTTCTCACGTGTCGGAAGAGTCTGATTGTCGACGTCATAAAGTAGCTTGGTCGTCATGGCGATCGCCTCGGGAGGTCGGGCGGCGAAGGAGCGGCGGGCGGGGGCGGAGCAGAAACGGAGAGGATGCGGTTTGGTCTGTGCATTAAGGTGCGCCGAATGTTCGTCACTCGGAAAATAGCAAGCGAACCCATCCACACTACTCGGAGTTCGGTGAGCTGTTGCCTCGCTGTTCGCCGAATAGCGAATGTGTGGAGCCGCCTTTAGTGTGCGGCTTCTCACGTGTCGGAAGAGTCTGATTTTTCGACGTCAGTGAAGTAGCTTTGTCGTCGTGCGATCGCCTCGACGATCTTGAAACATAGATATTCGAGGAGATGGCAAAGGAGTGGTTGCGATGGAGAGAGAAGTAGGAGAGTAGGTCTCAGTAGGTCTTAGACCCGATTTAAACGGTTCCGTTTGAAGAACTATTTCTGGGGATTTAGCGAGTGCAGACTTGTGCTGTAAACTGCTCCAAACTGTAAACGTCTACTACTCTTCTCAAGTTCAAATACATATCATCACAATACCTTAAAAGGTTGTGTGTGTCTTGCAGCTCAGGAAATGAGAGTCGTCATTAAACAACAAAGTTTGTCTTTTCTTTATTATTTTTTCTTTCTTTTCTTTCTCTAGCAACCAGCGAAATAACGCGCTGATCATTGCCAATAATATTCATTAATTTCTTCATATTTATAAAATTGTTAAATTTCAACTTAACGTTTTAAAACTGAATCTGAATTAATCATTCTGAACGAACAATGCGCATTTCCTCCAACCCCCGCTTCTACTCCTGATGAGTAACTCACACTCAGAAATTCGCCGCGGCCACTTGAGGAGTCCGACAAACCCCCTACGCACACGACCTCATCTCTCCGTGCGTACGATTCGCATGCGCGATGGAGGGCAAGTGTGGTCGGGGCGTGGCGGGGGGAGGGCGGCGGCGACGGGAACGAACAATGCAACTGCAATGCGACTGACAATGAGTAATATCGTCGACATAAACCACAGCTGACTTGTAGCCTTGAGACGCTCATCTACGCCTCGTTGCGACCAAGCGTGACGGCGAGGAAACACATGTGTGTGGATGCGAGAAGGAAGGGCGAATAGCGACGTAATGGGCACGCGGTAGAGAAGGAATCAAAGAAGAGCAAATGGAACATTGGAATTAGACAAAAATGTAATATCTTTATTTAAATATCTCTATTTACGTGATGTGCGTGCATCATTGAGTGTGTTCTGCATCGAATGTCAAAATCATTTACGAAATACCAAAATACATGTTTTCGATTGTATTCAGAGCTCGTAAAATGTCATTTTGCAGCTCTTGTTATTCATTTAACTATGCTGTATTTCATTAACTATATACTGAATATATTTGGAGATTTTTCGTAATCCTGAAGCAATACTTGTCATGGTTTTGCATTTCGTGTAAATGGCATGCGAAATTACAGGTTTGAGCTAGATTAAACACCTATTCGAGCGTCATTGGGCGAATTCTGCTTTTAATATGAAAAGTGTTCAGGAAGTTTAACAATCAGTGTTTTAAATAGTAGTACCTACTTGTCAGAACATGTAATTTGCTTCATTATCGTTTTAGTTCATTATTTTTTTCTAGTTTTTGTTTAAGAGAACCACTTTCCTTATAATCAGTGTTGTATCTACTGAGCCAACCAGGATTCCGAGCAGTAACTTACATGCAACAGTGATGGAATAACCGACGACACACAGTTGAACCAGGGCTTTTCGAAAAACGAATTTTTCAGTGACCTTGAGTCACGTACCATGTTATCCTTGATGAGTGATGAGTGATGAGTAATGTGAATCCCCCATAACTCCTCCCGAGCATTCTAAACTCCTGAGATGCCCAGCTCCCTGCTCGCAGGCAGACCATCTGGACAGGTTCACACCACGCAGGGAAGCTGGTGAGTAGGAGTTGCGATAATGGCGACCGACATGACAGTGTTGCTGACATTGTGACTGAGCTATAATTTATTTGTTTATTTATTTACGTCAAAAACAGTTAAAAACTGTGTGTGACGAGATATGATTTGCTATAATTTGTAGATTAATATACCATACGAGCGTCATTGTGTGTATTCTTCTTCTAATAAGAAAACTATTCGGGACGTTTAACAGTAAATGCTTTAGATAATACTTACTTATCACAAGATGAAACTTGCTTTGTTTGTTATCCTTTTAACTCATTAACTCATCGGCAGTAATGGTAGTAGGTGGCTCCATGTCCCTGAAAATTTGTTTTTCGACAATGGTCAGGAGCGTCCTCAATTATTCCAGTATTGTTGCAATCCCGTTGCTTTGAAGCCATCACCCCTTTAATGCGACATTTTTATAATTACAAGTAAATTTTTAAAAATGCTTCATTTCACATCTTTCGTTCCTTTGAAATAATCTGCATTGTTCTATGAAAGAAAAAGACATATCGTAACGGTGTCGTGTTCACTGCAGCTGGCATCATCTTACTATCTTGTAAAACATTTACTCCAAGGATGTTCGTTATTAATTGGATCGAAGAATATTTGTTAGTGATAAAGTTAGAAGTTATCAAATAATTGAAGGGCTCAGCTATGCCACATCTTTGACAAAATAAGATACGACCACTAACATGCTCCTCATATCCAGTATTAAATTTTGAGTGAGTTTACTGGTGTTCGTGTATCAAATGACGCTGAACTACTGAGATCTTTCTTCTTTACTCTGTGACGGGGATGTAAATCTTCTTATTTCTCAGATTGAATTCGATGTGGCATACAACGGTCTGCAGCCAAGCTCTTCGTGCAAACCGTTCACTGCACGAACGACATCAACACACAACCGCACCGTGGGCGAGTAACGACGCCCTGCCCTCGTAAATCCTGCCCGGCCTCCTGGAAGCCTTGAGACACCCGGCCTCCTGCTGACCGCGGTGGCGCGGCGGGCCGAGCCGTTCGGTGATGTGCTCGCCGGGCGGAGGCGTGGGTGGGCGTTGCGGTGACGGCGCGATGGAGCGGCAAGCGGAGAGCATGAGGCGGAAAATGCGAGCGCTGGAGCGCGGCGCCCGGTCGCCCGAGCGCGAACCTCGGCTGCCGCCCACGCACCGCCCTTCGCGGTCGCGTCGCCCCCCCCCGCGTCGCCCCCCGCGTCGCCCCCCGCGTCGCCCCCCCCCGCGTCGCCCTCGCCGCACGCGGCACGCGCCCGGGCCGCCTCCCTCTGCTGCGGTGCGGCAAGATGTCGCTCGGGCCCGCCAAGTGCTCCGAGTAGGGGTTGCTCAGGGTCATGAATCTCCTGTTAGAACGTTTAGAGGGGGAAAAATTACACGAATTTAAAATGCATGTGACCAAGGCTTCAAACCGTTTTAATATATTTTTGTATTCAACTTGGTCGGTTTTTTTTTCTGATCTCGTATGTCTTATATTGCGTACTTTAAACCCTCAACAGACATCAAATCCATAACGAAACGTAGTATACGTCAATTTTGGAATTCCTGCATGGTAGATGTTGATTTAGCCGAGATCGCTAAAGCGCTTTTCGCTCTGAGCCAGGGAAAATTCATGACTTGCGAGAGTTTGAATCTTTTAAGACTAGGGTTGCCAACAATACTCATGTGAAAGGGAGGACACTCGATAAGCACAAAGAAAAAAAATTCTTTTTATGAGTATTTAATTTGGACTAACATCAGCTCTATTTCTTTCTTCTCTCCATTTGCGGTTCAAGTGCATAGATTCGTTCTCAAAATGCAGATGAAGATGGCGTGAGCGTTTCTTTTTATAGTCGCTATACGGAGATACTATTATGTATGCATGTGTCAGAGTTCAAAAAAAAGGATATACGTGTTTTCTATTCTAAATTAAACAATAAACGGATACAACATATCACGTGTTAATCATGTAATAAAATAAATGACAACAAATGATACAATTTACTAAAAGGAGGACATTTAAAATACAAAGAACGAGACAATTGAAGGTCCACGAAGGACTGTCCTCCCAAACGGAGGGACGGTTGGCAACCCTGCTTATCTGCTCTAAGGCTGGTTATACAGCAGGGACAGGACGATGTAAGGTAAGAGGCAGGTTGGTTTGCGCCGAAGTTGACTTGACGGGGCACATACGGGACATATCTAGAGACCGGATTTTTATATAATTACGTATTTTTTTTGTCTTTCTACTAACTGTTCTCAAAATTGTAATCTTGGCGAATCATAGCCCTCCTAACACAATATCCAATTTTTTCGTTACATATTCTCACGTATTGAATACTGTATTACACATTTTACATATTTTGCTGTTTTCACAATATATTTTCTTATTTTATTTCTTCTAATTTCTTCTATTTTTTGTGAAAAGATGTTGCTGTTGTGTTGTTTGTTTTTTCTAAATCAGTATTTTTCCTACATTATTGGGGGAATCTAGGTGTCCAAAATATCTTTGATATCGCGTGTTCTGATCTGTAACCTTAATTTCCGAGGAAAATTTGCGGTCGCCGACGTGTAACACTTCGATGAAGATGCTACAACGTATGTTTGCTGGTCGTTAATCGCATCAGTATGTGCGATGGGTTCTATTGCGATTAGTCCGACTATTAAACTACGGTCCTGGGTTATAATAGATGAAGCTTTTACTACTGACGAGAAAGTTGTATGATGTAAAGTGTGCAGTACTCCATCTTTTCTAAATGCAATTTCTTGCTAAGTAAATGTTTTTTAGTTAGTGAATTTTAATACTACATATTATATCGGATTTTACATATTTATTTCATATTCTTACTGTTTTCATTACATATTTATGTACATATTTTGACGTTTAATACTACATATTTTTCCGGTCTCTAGACATATCACTGGGCACTGGCACTTTGGATCGCTGTCAGAGTCTACGTTAGCAACATAGCAAGAACTCGTTTCGTTTAATTTGCCTGAACTAATAATCACTTTGCTGTCGTCGTCGCAGCACGCGACAATCGCTCAGGTCACGCCGGGTCCTCCTTCCCTTCTCGTGGGTAAGAAGGGTCTCGGCTTGGTGGCGTCCTCGACTGAGGCGACCAAGTGTGGTTACTGGGATTAAGATTTAAAGGTGCGGTTACTGGGGTTAACATCCGTTAAGATAAAAAAAATTAAACGAATCTATTTTCAGTGATGTTGGGTATCAGAAAATAAAGTATTTCGGCTACGTTTCCAATTTCGTAACGTTTACTAAAGGATCTTAATATCTTTTTAAATATTTTCAAAACCAATAAATGATCGTTTTACAGAACATCGATACATCATACGATATACATTACCATTTACATTTGTTGTCAGTAACCAAGCCCGAATAAAATACAGAAGATAGGGTGCCATGGGTAAAAAGACTAAACTGAAAACTTGATGCCAATATGCTACAACCCTTCTTGTCGATGATTAGATAATGTACGATGATGTGTGGTGTGATATTTGATATTTATAAATTACTAAATAATATATGATATTGAAAAATGATATACAGTAAAACTTGTTCAATGTTGAACTTCAAAAGACCAATATTTTTTTCCCTTATTAGGCAAGATTCCGTATTATACAATGTAATACCGTATAACTTTTGTTTGGCAGGATCACGATTCATGTTCACATTAGATACATTTACGCAGTATGCACGTTCCGCATTGTGCAAGTTTTACTTCATTATAAGATACAACGTGTATTTTTTTTTTTTGTTTTCGCTCAATTATAAAAACTTATCCAAAGAGTTTTTATATCGTTGAAACCTGATTCCTCTATCGACTGGTCGCAAAATCACACTACCTCTCCATCCATTTCACGCAAACGCCCCCTGCGCCCCTCCTCCCGCAGAGCGGCTCCCCCGCGCCCCTTCCGCGCCCGTGGCCTCGTCGCTCTCTGGCATCGCGAAGCGTCGGAGAGCAAATCCGGCTTTCGAAGCCCCGCGGTGCTTCTCGCGAGTGCAGCGCAGAATTGCGGCAAACGAGGGGAAACGCTCCCTCCGCCCCCACCCTCCCCCTCCCCCACCAACCCCCTCGCTGCGCTCGCTTCCTCGCGTTTTGTGCGTGGCTCGCGCAGAAGAGCTCGCCTTCCTGGCTGTTCCCGCCTTCCGAGAATGCTCTCAGCCGCAATGCTTATGATGGGTGAGGGAGGGGCAGGGGGGCGAGGGGGGATGTGAAGTGGTGGACAGGGTCATAGATACTGGATAGAGCAGGTCCAATGGCAAGGTATAATGGCAACGTTTCAGGAACCTATTTGGTTCCCATCGTCAGGCATTCATTAATGTTGCTGCGTGTAATATTCGTATTTGAAAGCAGTTTCTTTCTTCACGATTGTCTAAAGTAATTGGGATTAAATATTATAGATTAAATCTGAACACATTTTGATATGTTAAGCTAATTTTAAAGAAAAACTCAAATTAATAAATATGGAAATACTTTTAAAACTGTTTCCAATGACGGACACGCCACACGAGCTAGTTAATACAATATTTTAATATATTCTTCTTTTGCATGCAAATTTCAAAGATCATAGAACGAGGAACTTTTGCCATTTTGAGACATCTACTGCCACTCTCTGGTCTTGCGGCAGGTGGAAGGAATTTTTCCATTTAAGGGTTAATGTCTATCAATATCCTAGAAGTAGAGGTTAACGCGGATGTGTTTCGCCGAACAAGGATTCTGCTCTGAATTCCTAGTTTTTTATTGTTTCTTTTAAGTGCTCTAAGTTATAGTGAGAGACATAAGTTTCACATCACGTTGAGTTCCCGAAAGAAATCCCGTAGTTATTGATTCGTGTCAACAATCGTCATCATTGTATGACATTTTGCCCTTACTTTGAATTTCTCGTCGTTTTTACATGTGCTTAATAGTAATAATAATATATAATAATAATAATAATAATAATAATAATAATAATAAATAAAAAAATAAAAATGAACAAATAAAAAAAATAAGAGAGGAACTAGGGCGGAAAGAAACAATACATGAAAAAATTAAGAAGTACAGACAGCAATGGGTGACACATATTGAAAATATGCCGCAAGACAGACTTCCAGTGCAAGCTCTAAATCATAAGATGCAAGGAAAAAAGAAACATTGGAAGTCCAAGAATGAGATGGAAAGAGGCTGTAACAGGCAATATGCCTAATCCGTAAAGGAAGATGAATAATAATATAATAATAATAATAATAATAATAATAATAATAATAATAACTCCACCTAGGGAGTACACGACCTTGGAGTTGGTGGTGGAGCTTGAGTACCCCCATGAGCCTTAAAGCTATGTCAGTGGTAGCCTAGCTACCGGTAGGGGCCTCCCTTGCTGAATAGGTTGTAGGTGAGGGGTCAGACGAAGAAGTACTCCATTTTGAGGAGAGTGGGAAGTAAGTAGAGAGGGAAGGGTCATGAACCTTTGGACTTCCTGTTGTCGGCCCATAGAGGGTACAGGAGAGAAACTGGGTTGGCACACCAGGCCACTGATTAAAGTGGAGGCCCGAACCTTGCATTAGCCAGCGAAGGAGGCTGCCTTCAGCAGTCAGTGAAAATCCCGTAGGGTTTAGTAATGCCGACTGGCGATCGGAGGGACCCCTTGCTGGGCCCTGCGGGGGGATGCCCTGAGGCCACTGTGGGACGCAGTAACGGATGGCAGGAAACAACCCGAGGGTTAAGTGTGATCTGTGAACTCGAACTTGCGTCCCTGCGAAATCCTCAATTCAAACCAATGAGCAAAATGGATAGAACAAGCAAATGTAATGATCTTAACGTGCCTTGTTCTACCAATGTCCCATACCTGCTCAGAAACCGAGCTAATGTCACCTTGTCGACGTCTGGCCATCCCACGGATGCTAGTCCCAGGGACCCAGAGCCGGCAGTAGCTCGAAGCCATCGTCAGAGATGGACCCGGGATGAATTAAAGGAGGTGATGTGGTGCTTTTACTATGCAAAAGCGAAAAATGGGGGCTCAGAAATAGAAGTTTTCAAGGTATGGAGAGAGCGGAACCCAGATATGAGACCTACCCTAGACTCAAAGAAGCTTGCCAGTCAACGACGATACATACTCAGCAGTGGAAAATTCACAGCAGAACAACTTGCTGACATTGAGAGAAATGCAGAGTATGTACTTCGCTTCGAACAATCCACATGACGAACATGTAGAACTGGAAAATGATGATCCCGTCGAAGGTTCATCGCTTTCCAGTGAAACACACGTCAGTGGATGAAAACTCATCTGGCAATGAATTACACGATAAGGACATGACGCGAAATCTCCTTCGGCGCGAAGATAGAAAGAGTTAGTCAACTTCCGTTTGAATCTCGCGAACCGTTGAGGAGAATATACGAAAATGCCAAAGCTAAAAGAGTGATAGAAACAGTGAATTCTGTCTTAAATGAGGTGGTGGAGACCCCAGGCAGAGATCTAGATATTACTGAAATCAATCACATCATATATGCAACTGGATATCTAGTATCTCAGATAATTTTGGGGCCAGCCAAGAACACCGACGGCCGACAGCAAAACAGAGTAAACAGCTCTGTACCCCCATGGATGAACAGAATTATGAAACGGATAGCCGACACCCGGCGTGAAATATCACTCTTAGCTGAGGCATCTTCTAAATCAAACGCACACCTCTAAAGTTCAACGAAAAATATTCAATGTTGAACAAAAATACCAAATTGAAAATGACACCAGCAGGCTAATGGTAGTTGAAAAGCTAAAAGAGAAAATTCAAGCATGGGCTCAACGAATAAGAAGGTACAAACGTAGAATAGATTTCCGTGTACAGAACCGGTTGTTTGAAACAGATGCGAAGAAGATTCTATCGCAATCTGACTCAAAAACCGAATGGCAAAGCTGTTACTCCTTCAAAAGATGACGTCGAAGCATTTTGGGCAGGAATCTGGGAAGAGAGCAGATCCTACAACAAAGACGCATCTTGGCTTCAATCTGAAGTTGATGCTGCCGATGAACTTGTAGAAACAGTGGAAGATGTTCACCAATTCTCGGAAGGCGACCTCTTCCAAGCAATTAAGAACATGGGAAACTGGAAGTCCCCCGGGATTGATAAGATCCAGATTTATTGGATTAAGAAATTAACAGCAATACATTCTCTTCTAGCAAAGGCTGTTAATAAAATTTTTGAAAACCCAAAGGAAATCCCGGAATGGCTCACACGCGGCATCACGTATTTGCTACCCAAAGCGGGAGACAGCTCTTTGGCGAAGAACTACAGGCCAATTACTTGTCTGCCAGTACTGTACAAAGTTATAACTTCAGCCATAGCTGACAAAATGTATAGACATCTAGATAAGAATCATCTAATGCCAGCTGAACAAAAAGGATGTCGTAAAGGCTCTTATGGCTGTAAGGAAATCTTGCTCCTGAATAAAGTCATCTTGAATGATGTAAAGAAACGCAAACGTAATTTGAGCATGGCTTGGATTGACTACCAAAAGGCCTTTGATAGTGTACCACACGATTGGATTTTGAAGACCCTGGAGATCTATCGATTTCATCCTAGACTTACTGAATTTTGCAAGGCTAGTATGAAGTCGTGGAGTACCAGGTTACTAATACCCAGCGGAAAGGAAGCAGTAGAAACCAGAAGTATTCAGATTAACAGGGGTATTTTTCAAGGAGATTCACTATCCCCTCTGCTGTTTTGCATTAGTTTGATCCCACTATCGAGACAGTTGTCGCAAGCTGACTTTGGTTATAAGCTCCATGGTGATGAAAGGCCAGTATCACATTTGTTTTACATGGATGATCTGAAAGTGTTTGCTAAGAATGAAGCGATTCTCTCCCAAATGCTGTCTGTCGTGAATGACTTTAGCAATGACATCTGCATGAAGTTTGGTCTTGACAAGTGTGCAAAAATCAATTTAAAAAGAGGGAAACTCACAACGTCCGAGAACATTGAAATTGATACGCACACTGTGATTCAAGATCTTGAACCAGGTAAAACTTACAAATATCTGGGCATTGAAGAATGTGAAACCATCTCGAACGACAGAATGAAAGAGAGAATTCGTAGGGAGTATTATAGGAGAGTGAGACTGGTCCTGCAGTCCGCCCTGAATTCCAGGAATAAAATATCTGCAATAGGTAGTTTGGCGGTACCTGTAGCCGAATACAGTTTTGGACTAGTGGACTGGTCTGAGCAAGAAATTCGCACCATGGATCGAAAAACCAGAAAACTGCTAACAATACATCATGTTGCCCACCCTCGAGCTGATATACATAGACTTTATGTGTCACGTAAGGAAGGAGGAAGAGGCCTCAGACAAATTGAGGCCTCCTGGCACAGCGCAATAGTCGGGTTGGGGAAGTATGTAGTCAGCCATCAAGATGACCCTCTAATGAGGCAGGTCATGAAATCTGACCGAAGAATGGGAAACAGAGGCATTGTTAGTGTAGCAAGAAGCATTGCGAAGAAAACTAGGCAAGACACGTCGAGTAACACAGACACTGAACTTCTGATGCTGCTAAACATGAAGTGTGAGACACAAAAAATGTTAAAGAAACGTGGAGAGACAAACCACTCCACGGACAATACCTAAAAAGAATGGACAAGGTGCAGATCAATAAAGATCAATCATTTATGTGGCTTAAAAGGGGAAGGATGAAGCCAGAATCGGAAGCACTTGTAATAGCTGCCCAAGATCAGGCCTTGAGAACACGACATTATGATAAAGCGGTTCTCAAAATTTCCCAAGATGATAAATGCCGCATTTGCCAGGAGCAAGTAGAAACCATTGATCATATTGTCTCAGCTTGTCCAATCCTAGCAAAGACAGAATACCTGAAAAGACATGACAGGGTGTGTAGCTACCTCCACTGACAGATCTGTACCGCCCTCAAAGTTCCAACACATGCCTCAAGTGGTACGAACACTCACCAAAACCGGTGACGTCTGTTGGATTCTGTACGATATTGTACGACCAACAAATTCAAACTGATCGCACGATAGCGGCAAACAAACCGGATATAGTTATCCGAGATTTGGCGAAAAAATCGTGTTTACTTGTCGATGTTGCTGTACCTTGCGATCAAAACGTCGTTACCAAGGAGGCAGAGAAACGTCTTAAATACAAGAGTTTGGAAATCGAGATCAGCCGAATGTGGGGCGTAAAGGCACAGGTCGTCCCGATAGTTATCGGAGCTCTGGGATTTGTTCCGCAAAATTTGAGTAAGAACTTGTCTAAACTCCCAGGTAATTCAAAAGACTGGGAAGTGCAAGAAATTGCTTTATTTGGAACAGCCCACATTTTGCGTAAAGTATTGTAGAGGCACTGATAGTGACCGGATCTGCTCCTTAGGTAGCTGGTTGCAACCTGGAGTAGATCTTATATTCAGCCGACTCAAAACATCTTTAGTCGTGATGTAATGGGAAAATAATAATAAAACATGCCCTTTATAATGTCAAGATACGTTTTTCCAAAAACGTTGTATAATTAAACCCCATAATCTCTGATAAAAAGTTATATTTACTATTTGTATTAGAACGTACATTTGATTTCATCATATAACCGTGCAACAATTATACTATTCTTGTAAGACTAAATTCTTTTCTTTTATTTGATATTCTGTGAAAAATGTTGATACTTTTTTGCAGATTAATTTGACTTGATGTTGAGTTACCTATTTGTTTAATTTGTTGCTCATAGTCATGAATTGGTAAGTAGTTTGTCCTAACTCCCCTTATACCAAAAATTCAATCCACTTTTCTGTCTCTGCTTTCGTAATACTCCTGATTTTGTTGTTTCAAAATATAAAGTAAAAAAATACTGCACACATTCTCTTCGATTTCTTCGTCTTTTAAAGATAAGTGAGAAATTATGAGACTTCTACTAGCAGAATTTAAGATATGAGACATCAGATTACTAAAATTATTAACGTTTGTAATAAAAGTTACGACCATTTATTAAAATACCTTTCAATTTACAGTTAAAACACGCTTGATTTCACCTAGTCGCGAATATTTTATCAAACTTCAAATTTTGAAACCAAGTTTTTTCGAAGCCCCCAATGGAAAGATGAGGAGTAAGAAGTGAGATCATTCATTTAGTAAATAATAATGTAAATATGCATGGAAAAGTACTGTAAAATGTTTTGTAAAATTTAAGACTTCACTTACGAAGGTTGTGAGCCATCCAAAAATATTTTCGATGCACGTGAAAAATAGCATTAAATCTTCAATGAATATGTACTCAAGCAATCGCGCTATTTCGCACTTTCAGGTTACTTATTGATAACTCAACTTCTCAGGCTAGAGTGAACCTAGGACTCTGGGGTGGGCCGGTGAGCACGGGGCGAAGCCGTGCACTTCACGTGAAGTGCGTCTTTCCCTCTTCACGCTGGTCTTAGGGGGCTGAGGTGCGGGCAGGCACCGCTAATGCAGGGCAGGACCGCGCCCCTCCCCGTTCAATCAGGCGATACATCGCGCGCTTATGCGCCCGCTGCGAGAAATGGACCGGAAACGACCGCAGCGCCGGAAGTGACAGCCCCCGCTTCGCTCGCCCCGCGGCTGGCTCTTCGCCGCTGCCGCCCTCGCATTTGCCCTCGCCCTTGCCCTCGCCTTCGCCCTCGCCCTCGCCCTCGCCCTCGCCCTCGCATTCGCCCTCGCCCTCGCCCTCGCCCTCGCCCTCGCCCTCGCATTCGCCCTCGCCCTCGCCCTCGCATTCGCCCTCGCCCTCGCCCTCGCCCTCGCCCTCGCCCTCGCCCTCGCCCTCGCATTCGCCCTCGCCCTCGCCCGCATCCGCGCCTTCGCCCTCGCCTTCGCCCTCGCTCTCGCTGTTATTCTCGCCATCGCCATCGCCCTCCCTATCGCCCCCGCCCGCGCCCACGCCCTCGCCCTCGCCCTCGCCCTCGCCCTCGCCCTCGCCTTCGCCCTCGCCCTCGCCTTCGCCTTCGCCCTCGCTCTTGCTCTCGCTCTTGCCTCGCTCTTTCGCTCTCGCTCTCGCCGTCGCCCTCGCCCTCGCCATCTCTCTCGCCCTCGCCATCGCTCTCACTCTAGTTCTCGCCCTCGCCCTCATCTTGCTCTCGTCCTCGCCCTTGCTTTCCTTGGTCGCCTCCGTCCTCTCTCTTGTTCACGGCCTTCTCCTCGCCGAAAGCCCTCGCATTTGTCGTCAGCGCTCTCACCTTCGTATTCGCCGCCACTTCTCTACTTGCGGCTACTAATTTCCTCGAGTTCGCCGCCACCGGTCTCGCCCCTGTCTTCACCGCTCCGTCTCTTGTCCTCGCCTTAACGCCCACGCCTTTGCCTTTACCGCTCTCGCTGTCGCATCGCTGTTACCTTTCTCGTCCTCGCCTCTAATCCTCACCCTCACCCTCGCCTTCGCTTTCGTCGTCGCCGCTCCCGTCCTCCCATCCGTTGCAACCGTTCTCTCTCTTTTAACCTTATCGTCGCAACTTCTAGAATCTGCTTCCTAAGATCATAGATTCCCAAGATTTTTGATCTATAACCTCTCTTTCTCAAAACAAATGAAAAATTCTACTAGCCTTGCTGCTGAAAAAAACAATTTCATTGTAAAATATCATGAATATACGGATGGGACCGGTTATGTGATCCAGTTTTATGGGTAATTCTAATTTAATTGTGGATTTGTACTGAGTGAATTCCCGCCAGAATTCCCACAGTCTCTTTTCCAACTCAGTCCGGGAGGTGTTAAGGTTCCAGTCACGATCGTGCTGCATTTTCAACAGTAGCCGGATAGTTAGGTCGAATTCAGCTGTTTGGAGAAGAATTCTAGCTGCCGGTTGCTATGATAAATAGTTTTCCGTGGTTTCTCTCACCAACACTAGGCGAATGCCGGAGCAGTTCCCTGAGAAAGGGCCATCGTTTATACACTGCGAAACTTTAGAGATACACTATGAAACGTGACGGGAGACTAGTCAAGAGCTGTGAGCTTTTCCAGGTTGATGTGGTGCTCCACTGGTAGATATACCTGGAATGAAATACCCTGCATGCTGGCGCCGGATGTCACCATCCAGTAGGGAGACTATCACCGCCACCTGCCGTGTTAAAACATTCACAGCCGTTAAGTCGGCTCCACACATTCGCTATTCGGCGAACAGCGAGCAACCGCTCGCCCTACCCAACATCGGTCTTTTTGACATATCAAAGGGAGCGAACATTCGCCGAACACATCAGCTGGTCGGGATCGGGCGAGCTCGCTACTCGAGTAGCTCGCTACTCGACGAATGCCGAATGTGTTCGCCACCTTAACGGAACTAGTGACCACCATTGACGAACCTGGAAATATCAATCAATAAATCACTTAATGTGTACCCTACCATCTTGTGACTTTTTTGTCTCAACAGACTCCACGGCGAAAAAGGAAATTTATATTCTGTTGAACGTGTTTGCTTTAATTTTCTCTCATCAACGCAGAACCACCGACGAAATTATATGCTGTCGAATTAAGTAAAGCAAATATCTGCTTGAGAAGTTGGTTAAAATTGAAAGTTGAGATTGGTAAAAATTGAGACCAGTTTTTGCAGCTAACAATTTTCATCTGAAAAAGAACATTGAAAGCCATTTGCAATTAACTTTGTTTTTCCTACCCTATAATTGGAATCAATTTCTACATTCTTAGTATGTCCTGGTTTAATCACCACTCACCGTCAACTTCCCCCTTGTAAGACCGTTTTAGTTAGAGACTTAACTAACAGAGGGACGATGACACAGGCATAGGTTTTAAACACACAGTGCGTCATCTCCTTCGTGCTTCCTCGGAAGGGAGTTGCATTTGGGTAGCGACCCAACGAAAGAAGCAAAAACTAATGAGGCGCGTGAGCCTCTGTGAGCGCGCCCCTCTCGGCGCCTTAAGCCTCCAACGCGGTGCCGCATCTGCGCCCCGTCTGCATCTGCGCATTCGCAGCTCTTCAGGCGGCTCCCCGCGCCCCCACCCTCCCTGCTGGGAGTGTCGGCCGGGATTTGAAGTGCTTGCCTCTTCTGAACGCATTGTGATAAATATAATAATGTCGTGAATTGTTAATTTAGCGCTTTTCAAACACCCAATATTTCTTCTTCGGTCCGATAACGCCAGCTGGGAACCAGTGTATTTTTCATGTTCCTCTTGGGGCGTTTTCTCTTCCTCTCTTTGGCATCGTATGCTATGCTATCGTATGTTACGCAGCATGCCATGTAAATGCTGCGTAATGAATCTCGAATGACATCGGGGAACTCTTTGTTTTTTTTTACAGGTGGTGGTGTAAAAATGAGAAGTGCTATGATAACGTTTACCTAATAGTATCTTCCATTTTCAATGTTTCTCGACTTGACGTACGCTGTCGTATTTTTCGGATATTCATATTAATTTCCTTTTTTAAGTTATCACATTGGAATTCCTTAAAAAGATGGCTCTTCACAGATGTTCTGTGACTTTTCACAGATTATTCTGTAAATGACTTCCTACTTATGCAGCCAAGGGGTAGGCGAGTAAAACCAATCAGGCACTCAGATGAGCCATTGCCCCACGAGAAATTTTGTCATTTGAACTTCTCTTAGGGACACAAAATTCTTTCGTCATTCAACTGTTCGTCAATCTGTTTTTCATAAGCCTTCCTTTTCTCTAAATCTGTCATTTGCCCAATCTTTAACTTAGGCTTGATTTGGTACACACCGCTTCCATGACTCCCAATACAAAATTCTCAGAAAAGCAACAAAAGCACCATGGTTTCTGAGAAGCAGACCTCTCGATCGACATTAACATACTCCAGTTACAGACTTGCATCTACTCCACTAAACTTCACATTACTCATATCCTGACCTCTACTTAATATACAAAGTGGCTTCCAATGCTTAGTAACTGTTATCGTATTTACTCCATTCTTAATCACTCCTTAATTTACAGTATAGAACATAAAACACATGTTTCGACAAATCAAATTATTCATCAAGAATAAGTACTTAAATTATTATAATACAATCGATAAAACAAAATATTTAATTACTATATTACAGACACGTAGAAATTAATTTTATCAGAGTACCAAAGACTTCTGAATTAGTACTATTCTCGTGTTACTTTTACACAATCTGTTCTTTGTCTTGTTTACAAGAATTAATGAAAATGTCCTGCAGAGGTTGAATTATTTCAAAATCATATCAGTTATTCCTGTTGTGAGTTCAAACCTCTGCAAAGCACTATAACAACTATCCAATGAAGTTACGAATCATGACTAAGGACATGGTCTCACTTGAATTGATCTCATGTAGGCAGCCGCCACTCACAAAAACTTAAATACTTCCAATATTGCTGGTAGTGGCGTATTATTCAATATACATTCCATTCATGATTAATACATTGAAAGAGACAAGAGAGAATAACTCTCACTCAGACATCACTTCCGACCTGATCTCAACGCGAAAAATAAGTCCTCTATGATCGGAAACAATTCTCTCCTGGCTCACTCAGACTCTTTTCATAGAACAAATGACTGTAAACACCACATGGTGTAGCGTCATGCACGCTCAAACGAGCAGACGGTAATTTCACCGGATGTGGAACAAAGGGCTGGACATCTGGCGTGGTGACGCGCAATGACGCATCGGTTTTTCCGAGCGAGCGAAGCGTCGTCTCAGGTGCAGGGACGGGCAACGGAGGCGGCGGGCGGTGCCATGGCGCCTTTAAAAGCCGGGTGACGAACGCCCCATTCTTTTTTTCAGTAGTTCGAGCTGTGTGAGTAGGAGGCTGTGCGTCTAGCACGCGGAGGGGAAGCCGGCATTAGTTTGTCGTCAGTCATGAGACATGTAGGTTTGTCTCGGCAGAGCGGTGCATCACACCGAGGGGAAACGTTTGTGGTTTGGGCGGTGTGGTAGCCGCACTGTAATATCACTTTTTGTGGTGGGCTGTATTTATTTACTTAGTAGAAGGCAGTGTTATGGTGTTTTACGACTCGGTCTGTGTTTTTCATTAATAAACCAACTGTTTATTCTACCCACCCTCGTCTGTGTTTTATACATCCGTATGACGCCACAGACGAAGGAGCGATCAAATGGTGGCAGCGGTTATCGAATCCACCGGCGGGGAGAGGGCTTTTGTTTGATATAAGAACAAATAGAAGCAGCAGTTATTGAATTCCACGCGCGGTGTGTGCTATTGTTTGAAAATGATCAAATGTAGCAGCGATTACTGAAATTCACGCGGGTACGGGCTATCATTTGCTGTGTGATCTGATGGTAGTTGCGGTAAGGGCATTATTGTGTAAGGCCATTTATAGTGAGTGTGGCAGCAATAAGCATAACCACGCGATTTCATCTGTTAATTTGTGAGTAAATTATAGCAGCAGTTTATGTGCAGTATTTTGGAACTGTAGGCATTGATTTAGGCCTGAATAATTAAATCGGCAGTAAAAATAACTGGGTAGGCTCCGAGTAAGTGTTCGGGCCGAGTATTGTTAGCGTGTATGCTTTACCTAGCGTCACGTGATACAAGTTGGCGGAATCATACGCATAGTTGATCGAGTCGTTAGGCCGCGAGTCAGTAAAACGCGACCGGTAGCGACGAAGGAGCGATCAAACGGCGCAGACGGAGCGACGCGGACGGAGCGGCGCAGACGGAGTGGCGGTGCAAGAGACCGGCAGCCGAAGAAGAGGACATCCCGAACGAGGACAGCAGATAGCAGACAGCATAAGGGTAAGTGCGGTCTTTCTTGTAAGTGACGGCATTATCTGGAGCTATGGCGTACCTCACGCGGTTTTAAGAAAGAGGGGATGATTCGGATCGCCAATGATCTGGGTATTCAGTTAGACGGGACAGAAACCGTGATAAAATTGAAAGGTTTAATAACCGGACACGAGGATTATGATCCGGATTTCATTGAAGGGCTAGGCGAACAACATCGCAAAGATATTGAAGAAGAGAAAGAGAGAGAACGAGAGGAGAAGGATAGGGAAGAACGTAGAGAACGAGAGGAGAAAGAACGTAGAGAACGAGAGGAGAAGGATAGGGAAGAACGTAGGGAACGGGAGGAAAGAGATAGGGAGTTAGAGCGATTTCGCATAGAAGCCGAAGTTCAAAGGGCGCGAAATGTTGCGGACGCGGAACCACGTGGCGAGGCACGCGGCGAAACGCATCGTGATGTAATTAAGATTGGGCAAATTATAGGTCGTTTTAGAGGCGAAGCAGGACGACATCACTACCTATTTAAACGCGTACGAGAGTCAATGTAGGCAGTTGAAAGTTCCAGAAGGCGATTGGGCCATGCATTTGATAGGATTGTTGCCTTATAATGTAAATAACTGGATCACTTTAGATGAGCAGGAAGAGGAATGGACATACGACGCGTTGAAGGCTAAATTGTATAGAATTATATCGATTCGATGCGGAAAATTCCGCCAGTTATTTGTAAAACACAACAAGAGTAATATTCAACTTGGGGTATTTTTGCCAGGGAACTTTTGAATTATGCTAGAGAATGGGTGTCAGGACTCAATGTACATACGTTTGAAGAATTATTGAACCTAATTGTAACTGACCAGATGAAAAGAAAAGTTTCGTGGGAAATGCGGGACCATTTTATTGATTCTTGGTCGGAATTCAGCAATCCCATTGAATTCGCTAAAAACTCGACGCGTATGAGAATCACCGGCAAGGGTGGAAGAAATCAGGTCCTTTTCAGGGTAAGCAGAAGGAGCCTGAATCTAAGGTCGTAACTGGGCAGACGAAGGCAACCTTTAATGTTAGTGATACGGGCAAGGTAGCTACGAATCCTGAATTTGATAAAAGATTCGTGAAGAAATGTTTTGTGTGTAAGTCGACGCAACACTTAGCTAGGGCAGTGCCCTAACAAAAGAGTGGAGCCTATCAACCATGCGTGCGAGCCTGAAGCCAGTGAAATTTTGAAGCCTTATACTTTAGTTGGCAAAATCAATCAGAAAGAATCTTTGATTTTACGCGATTCGGGCGCATCGTTTGATCTAGTGAGTGAGAGTTTAGTAAATGCATCAGATTACACGGGCGAATCTATCTGGATTAGCCAGCCGTTAGAAAAGGGCGCCGAAGAATTTGTGTGTCGCGCAGATTGAATTAGAAATACCTAGCGGTCGTGTTATTACAAGGGCGGCAGTTGTACCAAAAGAGTGTGAATTAGCGTATTATATTTTAAGTAATCGAACTATGTTATTGTTAGAAGAAGTTAAGCAAGGTTTTGTCGAACCACAGGAATCAATGTGGTAGTTACGCGAGCCAGTGCAGCTAAGGAACAGTTTAGTTTAGGAAACTCTGTTGAAAATGTAGTACAAAATATTGAAATTAATAGTCTGAAAATGATGTGGAGGAGGAGGAAAATACAGAGGCTATAAGTGCTGAATGTGATAGTGTAGTAGAACTTGCCAGTGAAATTAGAGATTTATTACGTGTAGACACGAATCAGTTTCGCAGGGCACAGCAAGCTGATGGAGAAGTTAAAGCAATCTATGATGAATGTAAGACTGTAAATAGTGAGCCAGGAAAGATATGTATTTCATTAAGAACGATATTCTCTTCAAGAATAGGCGGAGCAAGAAAGGTGAGAATTTTGAAATGCTGGTAGTGCCGAAGATATATCGCGGGGACATTTTGAGAGTATGTCACGAAACTGCTTCCAGTCATTTAGGTTGTTCTAAATCAAAGTCTTGTATGTCGCGGTATTTTTATTGGCCGAACTGTTTTCAGGAGATGGAAAAATTCGTGAAAACGTGTAATAGTTGCCAGTTAGTAGGACACGGTGGTGACAAGAAAAAAGCACCTTTGATTATTGTGCCGACTATTAGCGAGGTATTCTCTAAATTAAATATAGATACGGTAGGCCCGTTTGCACCAAGTAGTACGGGGGCAAAACATATTCTTACAGCAATATGTGTATCTTCACGGTATCCCGAGGCCATACCCATCAGAGATTTACAAACTACTACTATTATTGAGGCCTTAATGGAATTGTTTAGTAGAACCGGGATTTCCTCGTGAAATGCAGACAGACCAAGGCACGTGTTTCACCAGTAATTTGATGGTTGAGTTTGCGGAAAAATTCGGTATTCGAATTGTTCACAGCTCCTCATACCATCCTCAAGTAATTCAGTTGAACGGATTCACCGAACTATGAATAGGCTATTTAAGGTGTTATGTTTAGGAGGCAGGAGGTGATTGGGGAAATGAATCTACCGGCAATTTTATTTGCCATGAGAACAACGGTTCATGAATCTTTAGGCTATACTCCAGCGGAGCTTGTATTTGGGAAGAACTTGAGAACACCGGTAACATTGTTGTATGAGAACATTGTAGGGAATGAATCAGAAGCAACACGGTAACAGAATATGTTTTTGAATTGATTAATAGGTTAAAATATATTAGGGAAACTGCACACCTCAGGTTAGAGGGTGAGCAACGCAAAAGGAAGGTTGCTTATGATAAGAAGGCTGTAGTTAGGAATTTTTAATGTTGGGGATAAGGTATTAATATTGCTCCCAATAGAACAAAGAAATTATCTGTACAGTGGATAGGACCGGGAGAGGTTATGGAAAAAGTTTCTGATGTGAATTATCTTGTACAATTGCCTAACAAAAGTGCAGGAAAAGTGTACCACGTCAACATGATGAAAGCGTACCATCAGAGGACTGAGTATGTTAATTTTGTAGCAGAGTGTAGGACTGAAGATGAAGTTAACGATGACGTGATCGATAGGTATGCGCTTCGGGTTAGAAGCTGGCGATTTCGAACGCGGAATCGATGCTCATCGGCACCGATGCTACACCTGAAATGTACAATAAATTGAAAGCTTTAATTGTTGAATTTAGTGACATTTTCTCAGACAAACCAGGTTTAACGGATAAGGTTGAGATGGACATCGAATTGGTCGACAACACGGCGAAAGTTAGAAGTGCGCCTTATCGCATGTCTATGAGGCAAAAGTAAAATTTTGCAGGAGGAAATTGCCAAAATGTTAAGGGACGGGGATTATTGAAAGTTCTGACTCTGGATTTCGCGTCACCAATGATATTGGTCGAGACGCCAAACAAAAGACCTCGAGCTTGTGTTGATTATAGGAAATTAAACCAGGTGATAAAGACGGAGTATTTTCCATTGCCGAGTTTAGATGAGCGTATCGAAACTGTAGCGGCGGCGAAAATAATTTCCACGTGTGATTTAAGCAAAGGGTTCTGGCAGGTTAAATGACAGAAAGAGCGCAGCGGTATGCCACTTTCTGCACTAAATTTGGTAGCTATAAAACCTTTACGCATGCCGTTTGGTATCAAAAACGCACCGTATGTGTGTAGCAAGTTAATGGCGGCTTTGCTTAAAGATTGCTCTGATTTTGCAATACCATATATGGATGACATAGCCATATTTAGCAATGACTGGACAGATCATCTGCGTCACTTACGCATTGTGTTTAATATTCTTAGAGAGGCGAAATTGCAATATTCAGCCGGCAAAGTGTAAGTTTGCTCGCGGGAAGGTGATGTTTCTAGGATATGAAATTGGTAGTGGCCTATTGAAGCCGAATGAGATCAAAGTTCGTGCGATTCGTGAGTACCCGAGACCGACCACGAAAAGGAAATCAGGAAATTTCTTGGCTTTATTTCATATTATAGGCGTTTCGTGCCCAGGTTTTCAGAAAAGGCGGCACCTCTCACAGATCTATTAAAGGGAACTATGAGACAAGGGAAGGTAGCGTGGTCGCAAGAGTGCGAGAAGGCGTTTATTGAATTGCGTGATGCTCTGTGCAGTGAACCAGTTATTCATGCGCCTGATTTCAACAGAGAATTCTTGATGCAATGTGACGCGTCAGATAGAGGGGTGGGGATAGTACTTTCCCAGGTAGATGATGATGGAATGAGAATCCTGTGTTATTTCTAAGCAAAAAGTTTTCCTCCTTCTGAGATCAAATATGTGTTACTGAGAAAGAATGTGCTAGTATTATATGGGGATTACAGAAATTAAAACATTATATTGATGGGAATGTTTGCCTGGAAAGTGGAAACCGATCATAATCCTCTGGTCTGGTTACAACAATGTTCCGGAAACAACCCCAGATTGATGCGATGGTCTTTGGCGATCCAGCATCTGAATATAAAAATTAAGACATAGGAAAGGTAACTTGAATATTAATGCGGATATATTGAGTAGAGTGTACGAGGAATGAGCTCCAGGCAGTGCCTGAACTTGCAGAGAGACGTACGTCCCTCAGCAATGTGCGTGATGTGAGTGCGCATCAAGACAGTGCCGACATTGTGTCAGAGTGCAAAAACGACCAGTGTAAAGCAGTTGTCAACAGACACACAAGTGCATCGTGAAATAATGCGTGTGGGCAACGAATTGAAGCAAGATGGACTTGCAGGGCAGAAAAACAATTAAAGATTTCTTTGAACTTTTTGTGCATTATAATTCAGACTCATGATCAAGAAAGTATATATTGTGAAAGAGAAAGAGAAAATGGAATTGTTAAAACTACGCATGTTTGGAAAAAAGTGTATATTTTTGGTAAAGGGTTATACTGTGTATTTGTTATGTCATGTTTTGAAAGGGATTGCATAATTTTGGTAAAGCGATATAATGTGTATTTATTATGTCACGTTTGGAAAGTTATTGCAACTTGGTTATGTCTTTATGTTGTTACTAGGGCATACAGTTCAATTATTTATGTCAAATTTTTTTTGAAAAAGTATACGTTGAATGTGTTTATGTGTATTGTGAAGGGGTATAAGAAATTTTTTTTTGGCTACCACATCGAGTTCATGTAATGTGTGTATACGAAATTGTTTATATAACAGAGAGTAAAAAAAATTAAGTATAGGTTAGTAGGGATTTTATTTTCAGGTATGTTGCATGTATTTAGCCAGGTTAGGAGCAGTTGCGTAGAATGTGAGCCAGCAGGCCTAGGGCAGTAAATTTCGGGGAATTTTTGTTCTGTGTTGTGGCAACTGCGAAAAAAATTCCTGGGGGGTATATAGGAGTTTGTAGCGTCATGCACGCTCAAACGAGCAGACGGTAATTTCACCGGATGTGGAACAAAGGGCTGGACATCTGGCGTGGTGACGCGCAATGACGCATCGGTTTTTCCGAGCGAGCGAAGCGTCGTCTCAGGTGCAGGGACGGGCAACGGTGGCGGCGGGCGGCGCCATGGCGCCTTTAAAAGCCGGGTGACGAACGCCCCATTCTTCTTTTCTGTAGTTCGAGCTGTGTGAGTAGGAGGCTGTGCGTCTAGCACGCGGAGGGGAGCCGGCATTAGTTTGTCGTCAGTCATGAGACATGTAGGTTTGTCTCGGCAGAGCGGTGCATCACACCGAGGGGAAACGTTTGTCGTTTGGGCGGTGTGGTAGCCGCACTGTAATTTCACTTCTTGTGGTGGGCTGTATTTATTTACTTAGTAGAAGGCAGTGTTATGGTGTTTTACGACTTCGGTCTGTGTTTTTCATTAATAAACCAACTGTTTATTCTACCCACCCTCGTCTGTGTTTTAATACATCCGTATGACGCCACAATGGCAAGAATTGACTGTTAAATGCTTGTATCCTGCGATTTTCTAACTTTGCCCTCAAGGCCCGTCTTCACATGGAATATGGTCCACGGGTATGTCGCGACGGGCCGCAAGATCCATGATCGCATCCATATCAGCAGTGCTTGCGATCACTCGACTCCTAGCGGCGCGACGGCGAAAAATGAGAAATGACCTTTGATATTCCATCGTGGCCATAGGGCCCTGAGAGGGGCAGAGTTAGAAAATCGCACTGGGGGGGGGTAGATAATAATATGACATATTTAAAACTTTTGCTAGTTATTTCCGAACAGCTTTCGTTCGCGAGTTTTCCTCGAAACACCCTGTACATCGCCTTTCCCAGTTTCTCGAGCCAGGCGAAGCATCCTCGCTCCGGGCCCCGGCGAAGCCATTGCATCAAATTCGACAAAGCGAAATCCGCTGTGCGCAACGGTCAGCTTCTTTTCCGTTCGCCTTTTGATCCTCCGCCGCCCTCTCTCCCGCCCCCCCAGCTTCTCTCCGCCGTCTTCCCCTTTTAATATAATCCCTAAGAGATCCGCTCGCGACTGCGTCGCATTAGTTTCCTTGCATAGGCGCCGCGCCGCCCAGGATGACAACGCCAATGAAAGACAGCCCTAAACCCAGGTGAAGGCCGGATAAAGAAATTTATTCTAGCCGGGGCTACTA